>CM028380.1:39397656-39428815 GCA_013146195.2 Codonopsis lanceolata
AGAACACACTGATCCTCAAGTTCTCGGCGGGGCAGCCTACGGTGAATGTGATTTAGGCCGACATCGCCAAGAATTGGAAACTGAAAGGTCCATTTGTGGTTGGATTGCTGGATCCTAGGCATGTCATGGTTAGGTTATCCTCATCGGAAGATTTGGTATTAGCCCTATCCAAAGAATCCCACATGATTCAGTCGTGCATGTACCGATCATTCCGCTGGTCGGCCGACTGCTCCGGGATGCAGGTCGGCGGCCTGGTCCGCCTCGCACCATCTCCCGCTAATGTTCTTTAATCTCTTCTTGGAGTGCATTGGGAATACTTTGGGGAATTTTTTAAGGGTGGATGAGAAAACTCTAGCCTTAGTTCGTCAAATGTTCGCCCGGATGTGCATAGAGATTGATGTTGCTCTTCCCCTCCCATCTAAGATTTGGATAGGATCTAGTAAAGAGAATGGGTTTTGGCAATCATTAGATTTTAAAGGTAATATCCGTTTCTGCACGGAGTGCGGGCTTCTAGGTCACACGAAGATTCAATGTAGGAAGGGTCGCGGAAGGAATGTTGGCAAAGGTAAGGAGTTCCAAACTCAAGTCCCAGAGACTAACATGGTAAGAACAGTGGATTTGGTTCAAGAAACAGTTGTTAACCGCAAGGCCGCAATTAATCAAACTAATTTGGATCAGTTAAAGGAAGGTAACCCTAACGGTTGTTCGAACGGCAAGTTCCGCTTCATGTGCATTAACGCTACTTCAAAAAGAACGTTGGACTCCAGTTAGAATTATTCCTCCAGCAGGGGATGGTGCATCTGTATCTTTGGCGAATAACTCTCAGGGAGTTCCAGTGGAGACTGAACATATCGACATTGTTAGTTCAGGAGTTTCGTTAAAGGGGCGAACGGGATGTAACAAGCAGGTGGAACATGATCTAGGTAAACCGGTAGCGTTAAAGAATGCTTTTGGATTGCTGGATGGTCTAGATGAAGATCAGGAGAATGGTGGTGGTACATGTGGGAAAGTTTCCACGCAAGGTCTATATGCGTCTCCAACTCGATTATCAAAGTGTCCAAGGGAGACTTGCAATGAATCTGTCGATTTTGGTACCCTTTGGGAGGAAATCCTTCATATAGCGCCTCGGCCATTTGGAAAGGCTCACTCTACTAATGGTGATTACAAGGATACTGTGGTGGATCATCAGCGTATTTTCTCAAATTCAGATATTGGCAAGGTACAAATCAGACACTCATTCCCCAATTGGTGTGCCGGTTTGCATGCAGAGGTGAAGAAAGCTAGATTCTTAAAGGATAATGTCAGAATTACTAGGGCTGCCCGTAAAGCCCAGTCGAGCAACCCTTCTCTGTAAGTTTTTATGACGATTGTTATCTGGAACGCTAGAGGGGTTTGTAACAAACAAACACGTAATTATCTGAAGCTTCTAATTCGGCAACAAAAACCTTTCTTGTGTGCTATGTTAGAGCTTAAGACTAGCGGGGATAGGTTGGCAAAGTTTTGACGGCGTGTGGGTTTTGTTAATTTTTTGCATGTTAATCCTGTAAACAGGCATATATGGCTTATTTGGAATAATTCTGTTGATATTGATCTTATGACTAGCTCTTCGCAACAGGTTACCGTCATGGTCACATTTCCTTCTAGCACGCCATATATGGCTACTTTTGTGTATGCCAATTGCAATCGGCAAGCGCGGACTGACTTGTGGAGGGATTAGAGGGTCTTTCAGTTGCGCCCAAGATGCTTTATGTCCGCGCCGAGGTCTTCACCGCCCCGCTCGTTAATGCATTGTACAAATTGTTGAGCGCACAAGGCAAGCCGATGAAGCACCTGACCCAACTATAAATAGAGGTGCGGCTCCCTATTTCTCATCCCTTTTTCACGAAGAGTTACTCTGCGTAATTATTACGCCGAGAGCGATCGTCCGATCCCCTTCCCATAAAGCCTCAAAACCCTGTCCAAACTCCACCAAAACACAAAACCAACCGATTAATGTGATCCCTAGCCCCTTAGTTAGGTATCCCCTATATTTCCTCGGCCCAAAAATCTCAAAGTAAGCCGTTACTATGCCCGAGTAAATAGGCTGAAAACACTCTAAATAAGCCGTTATTCTGCCCAACCAAATAGGCCAAAACCACCAAAACTAAGCCGTTATTCCGCCCAACCAAATAAGCCGAAACTACCATATATAAGCCATCACTCTGCCCAAATCACTTCAGTAACAGCAATAAAAGTCTCCCCCTCCAGAGAAGGACAGAGCGAGCACACCCCGCTCTAAAAGGTAATAGCCTTTAAGGACGTTTTTATTCATTTATTTACTTATTGTTTATTTATCATTTGTAAAGTTGATATTTAAATCCGGCCCAATGTAGTTAATATAAGTCGTTGTGCTGCCCGGATTAGATTAGGAAATAGTATGTAAAAGAGCCGTTATAATGACCAAATATTTTTAAATGCATTTGTAATTATTGTAAGGAAATGGCTGCAAATCCGTAAATAATGTAGCCACGGAAGTATTTGTTTTAATTTCCTGTCTTTTAATGCTTTATTTATCTGCTAAATAAATATAACAATAAGCATACTTTAGCTAAAAACTATTTTGAGACCGAAAGGGCGAGTTGGGTGCCTAGTGCCTTCCCAACTCGTAACTTAGCCTCCGAACCCGCTTTTTATCATTGGTTTTCTTTTTCTGGTTTTTATTTATTTTTGCCTTAAAATAAAGATGACCACTCTAAAATTTTGGATCTAGTGGGGCCTCGCAACACTCCTTCTTTGCACTTTTCCGCTCTCCCCTAAAAAAGGGAGAATGAGAATGGAAGGGTGATGTATTCACATATCCTGGTATCCCCTAAACAAGGGATAACTTGATACGGAAAACCCAAAGCTCCCATAGTGATCTGAAATGGGCCATAAGGCAACTTTTTTAATAAAAATCCACTAAAGGCAACCGAGACGCATTCCAACGCGCTAACATAGACAGTACTCCTCTCGCACTTTTGATTTCGTCTTCCCCTAAACAAGGGAGGGTGGAACGAGAGCAGTGGTGTCCCGAATCCGCATGTACGCGCAAGCACCCCTATCCAGGGCGCCAAGGGCGAGTCGCACCCGACTCCCGGAACCTCACACGGTGGCGATTCCTATTGCTGGGAGTTGTTTTATTTTAAATAAAATGGAGTGTTAGACTCATAAAATAAAACTTTTTTTTTGTTTTTATTTGTTTCTGGCTAAAGTATGCTTGTTATATTAATTTATGCATTTGAATATTGCGTTCCTATACATCCGTGTCTATATTTGTGGATATGATCCTCCATCTTGCAGCAGTTTCGTTTCGATAACTGTTACAGGTGCATTTAAAAATATTCTTAAAAAAAAGCAAAAAAAAAATGCGAAAATAAAAAAAATCGAAAAACAAAAAGCAAAAAATAAAATAAATAAATAAATAAATAAATATATATATATATTATATGTTGCAATAAAATTCCGGGCAGCACAATAAAAGGGTCGGGGCTTTATTTTTGCTTTATTTCCGGCTCTGTACTATTATTTCTTTCTGTTCATTTTTCTTTTTTTTTTTATTATTCTATACATTTGTACATATTTGCATCCATTCTGTCATTTTCTTTTGGGGACATAGGTCCAGTTTGTAATTAATAGGAATAGATAGTTTCCCCACTTTTTTTCTGTTTCTTAAATGTGGTATGCTTGCTTGCTTACGCTCAAATTAAAAAGCCGAGAAAATCCACATGTAACAACAAGACATGTCATATATGTTTTATTTTTCCTGTTTATATATCTGTAAATAAATAAAGATTTTACTGCTTTCTAGACACCGCACACACGCACATGCATATAGCTATATTCGAATCGCATCCTACACCATGGCTGCCTACCCCCGCATAAGCCAACGCTAGAATGCATATAGACTTGCAGGACACTTCATTGACCGGATCGGTTTTGCATCTCCGAATTGTGAGTCACCGCAAAAAAAAAAAAAAAAAAAAAATATATATATATATATATATATATATATATATATATATATATATATATATATATATATATAAAAGTCAAAAAATATATATAGATATCTATAAAAAAATGCGCAAGTTAGAAAAAAAAAATAATAAAGTGCGCACAAAAAAAAATATAAATATAAATAACAAACAGGGGTTGATTCATTATTTTCAGATGCTCGACCTAGACCATTTCGAATGGTGGATCCTGGAAAGAGTATAGGCCCTTCGTCTGGGATCGGTCCAATCCTGGGGAGTCGAAAGGCAGGTGGAATGCGTTGGTCCTATACTCTGGAGAAAGAATCCACTATTCCAGGAAAAGTCCTGAAACCGTCAAAATAAAGCAGGTGCTTATCCGGTCAATTGTAGGGAACAAATAAATAATAATAATAATAATATTAATAAAGGTACGCTGTACTCCAAACCCAGAAAGCCTTCAGGTAGCCTTCTGATACCTCCATAACCCATTTTCCTCAGAAACCTGGCCCAAATTTAGAAAGGCAGCGATAGTACTGGCCGGTTGATACGGGAAAGTAGTGCGTAAATCGCACTGTGAGGATATCATCGACGAACAAGGGCGTAATCAAGATGTAAAATACGATCCAAGCAAGATGACAACAGATGAGCAGTCAGATATGGGTACAGATATAGGGGCTTCGTAGATACGCTCGACTCCGGCAAAGCAGCAGTGGCTAGACCAGAATCTGGTGCACGACATGATCGCTTGCTAAGCCAAATAGCAAGTCTTATATAAGGTCAAAAACCCAGTGGCCAGGTAAACTCTTCCCCTACAGTCCCCCAGGAAGCATCAACATCTCATGTGCCTCCAAACCCAACTCCCCAGCCAAACACTAACCCACCAAATACTGCCACTACCCCAAATCTCAATCCTCCACCAAGTCCCTACTACCCAAATATCAGCCCTTACCCGTCCTATACCCCATATCCATCCTCAAGTACAAAAATTCCCCAAAGCCCAAATGACCTCCCTGTTCCCATAACCAACCCACCAAATACCTATTATTACCAAAATTTTAACCCCTTTTCATCATACCCCCCTTATCCTACCCAATCCAACCCAAAATCCATATTATATCCAGAATCCTTATCCAGCCCAATATCCTTATCCTGCCCAAAATCCTTACCAGGTACCACAACCAAAAATTAACCCAGTCTTTCCTAATCCTGCCAGCATCTACCAAAACCCAACTTTCCCGCCCCCCAAAATGGAGGTTGACATCGAAAATTTGAGAACCATGATGCTTAAAATTCTAAACCAAGAAGTTTCTAATGAAAATTTGGGGGATAGCTTCCTGGGTATGATGGATGAAGACACTTACTATAAAAGAGCTCTCTGCTAAGTTTGGGACTATTTGTAATAAGCCTCTACAAGAACTAGTATATTACGACCGACCCGCTTTTGACGCCCGCAGATCTGGTGAACCGTTTCGGATGTATTACCCCTATTCCTTTCCCTAGCCTTACGGATTGGTCATTTACCGATCCGCTCCATAAAATTGAGGATCTCAAACCCTATGTCCTCAATAATGTAATAAACCCTGCACGGTGTGCTTTTAATAATAATCTAACTGTCTTTGCTTATTTCTTAGTTGCACCTACATTAAAAGATAGATTAAATAATTATAATAATGAGTCATTTAAAAGGACCCAAAAGAAAAAAAATTACTTGCTTGAGCTTGTAAAGTCAGTAGAGCACCAGGGACAATATCATTCATCAACATTAACTGAAGACTGATCCACTATCAATCAGGGGCTGGACAATGAAATCAAAAGAAGTCAGAATCGGCAACTACCTGCAAGGCTCTGAAAGAATAACAGTCATGGATCTCCTCAAAAAGTTCGTGGACATGTTTACCTGGTCCTATGAAGATGTGTCGGAGGTAGACCCAGTCATACTTTAGCCAAAAACTATTTTGAGACCGAAAGAGCGAGTTGGGTGCCTAGCACCTTCCCAACTCGTAACTTAGCCTCCGAACCCACTTTTTATCTCTGGTTTTCTTTTTCTGGTTTTTCTTTATTTTTGCCTTAAAATAAAGATGATGACTCTAAACTTTTTGGATCCAGTGGAGCCTTGCAACACTCCTTCTTTGCACTTTTCCGCTTTCCCCTAAAAAAAGAAGAATGGGAATGGAAGGGTGATGTATTCCCATATCCTGGTATCCCCTAAACAAGGGATAACTTGATACGGAAAACCCAAAGCTCCCATAGTGATCTGAAACGGGCCATAAGGCTACTTTTTTTAGTAAAAATCCACTAAAGGCAACCGAGGCTCATTCCAACGCGCTAACATAGACAGCATTCCCCTCACACTTTTGATTTCGTCTTCCCCTAAACAAGAGGGGTGGAAGGAGAGCAGTGATGTCCCGCAGCCGCACGTACGCGCACCCCTATCCAAGGGCGCGTGGGGCGCAGGTCGCACCCCGGGAACCTCACACCGGGTCAGATTGGTTTGATGGCTGAGTCTTATTTTGTAGATATCTTTGTGTCGTACAACCCTAACATAGATGAGGATTTGTTTGATGGGTTCCCTACTTCAGGCACGGTAGATAACAATATTTCTTTGACGGGTGCTCCGTCTGAGGAGGAAGTATGGGCAGCTATTAAATCTCTTAGTCCTACCAGTGCTCCGGGGCCTGATGGCTATACAGGTAGGTTTTTTCAAGGCTATTGGCAGATTATCAAACAGGAAGTAATGGGGGCGGTTTTGGATTTTTTTCAAGGCGGTGAAATGCATCGGGGGATTTTCGCTGCAACGTTAATCCTACTCCCAAAGGTGGAGAGTCCTGAGAACTTGGGGGATCTCCGGCCGATTAGCTTATGTAATTTCTCGGCGAAAATTATCTCTAAAATTTTGGCCACTTCGGTTGGCCCCGGCCGCTTCCTACCTTAATTCCCTCCCTGCATCAACAGCGGTTTGTGAAAGGTCGCAGATTCAAGAGAACATTCTGCTGGCTCATGAATTGGTTCAGCGTATAGATTTAAAGTCTCGAGGTGGTAAAGTGGTGTTCAAAATAGACATGTCGAAAGCGTATGATAGATTGGAATGGGGTTTCCTTCAGCGTGCTCTTTAAGCATTTGGTTTCAGTTCGAGCTTTTGTGGGCTGATTCAGAAATTGCTCGGTAACAGTTGGTATTCTTTCAAGATTGAAAGAACACTATATCTCGGATTCTCAAGAGATGTCAAAGTGATTTCCAATGTAGCTGTGATTGTAGCTACAATGGCAATCACAATAGACAACAAAGAAACAATAGCAGCGGAAGTCTAATTTAAAAACAGTAAACTGAATGCAGGTTTTACCAAAAACAATCTACAAGTTAATACTTGTAGACCTAGCCTCAAAGCCACACAAATTTCACTAAAAGAATAATTGTTTTACACAAAAATACTTGTGAAATCACTAACAAAAATTCTCACAAGACAATGAATCTTGGAGAACAAAAACCCACATAAACAGGTTAAACAAAATGTGGGAAGAAACAAAAAAACAGCTTCCTAAAACGAAATAGGAAGACAAAAAAAAATTCATCAGGTTTTTCCAGACAATAATGTTATCACGCTAATGTTAAACATTGATGTTCATGAACTGTGTTTAAAATGGCTGAATCTCCTTGCTTCTGCTCATAGATGTATTGCCTTTATTCTCTCTCAAAAGCTCTACACAAAACCGTATTCTTGCTCCTGAATATATAGCTGTCCGATGCCCTACACAACACGCAAAAGAGACCAACTACTACAAGGAAAAGGTTTAGTAATAAGGAAATATTAACGTCCTACCAATCTTGTAAGATTTTGTTACCAAATATGAAAGAAGTCAAGAAACTTGGTTTGACTAGGATTTTTGACAAGATTTAGTTACCAAAAGTGTTGCACCCGAAATCTAATAAAGATTATTATACCAAAAAAATACCAAAACTAAATCTAATAAAAAAAATACTAATTCCTAAATTAATACAAACTTAACAAAAAATCATATTTTGACCAAGAAAGGTGAAACAAGTAAAAATAGGCATGACCTATTTTACCCTTACAATCATCCCCTTTGTTGATCATTTCTGGTCAAATCCAAACCAAGTGTTCCATAATCAAGACATATGGCATCCTGCAAAGGTTAGAGAGAATAATCCAAAACAATCACCCCCTAAACATGTGTTCTACATAATGGACATGTAATGAGAGTCAAATCAACCAAGCATAACCACCAACCAATCATAGTTTAGGAGTTACAGACCATAATTACAAACTGAAATCATGGAGCAATGTTAATCTTTAAAAACAAGGATCAACAACCCAAATTTCCAACAACATAAGAATTCAACCACATATATCACCAACCACAGATTTTTAAGAACCACAGTTTACAGAATTAGTCATGAACAACTTCGAGCCGGTTTGAACAACTTACGGATCGGCTTCAGCGCAGCATGGCCGAGATCATCGGCAGCCGAGAGGAACATCGGCCAGGAACTCGAGAACTTGCATTACCCCCTATTTGGCCAGAATGTAAGGCCAACCAGTCTGTATACTTAATAGCTAATGATGTGAGCAGTGTAGTTTGTGTAGCCAGGATTTCCAATTGAGAGTGCACCATGGCTAGCTGTTCAAAAACAAAAGCCACAGAAATAGGTCCAGTGGGGTGTGCAGAAATGTCTGATGTAGCTACATTGGGAGTAGCATTGACAGAAGTGGAGGCGATTGGAAGAAGAATCGAGGGGCAGAGGATGATCTTGGGACATACGGATGAATAATAGGAAGGTTCACAAGCCTATCTCCCTAACAATTTTGCTTGCGAAATATGGAGAGGTTCAAGAAGAGAGACAACCTAGTTGAAGCCGAGGAGGAGTATAGCCTTGGGAAACTAGGATTTTATATATTAAAGATAGGAAAATTAAAGACCTCTTATCTCCTTGATTTAGCCAAAGAGAGATTTTTGAAAGCAAAGTAACCAAAATCAAATGGCCCATTTGTCCCAATTTGCAAAGCACCCTAGCATGTTCTTCAAGATAAGGGTGTTAGAGTTTGTAGTGGGTGACCAGTTTGCACAACAAACCTTATGCATGAAACCATAGAGAGATGACAGTTGTGAAGTGCTAATAGATGTGCCTTTGGCAGGCCATTTTGACAAGGTACCACCAGTAAGCTCAAAAATACACATGTTCAAATCAAAATTCATTTCAAAGGGGCCTGAAGCAGGAGTGTTCATCATGGTATTTATGACAGAAGAAGACAAATCATACCATTTGCCTCTTACAAAAACTTTTTCAAACCGGGCATCAGAAGGTGAACAAATTCGTTTTTCAATGTTGTCATAAAATTCGTATATAATATCACGAAAATAAGGGGTAGCTGAAGAAAGTGTTCCTAGCAAACCTCAATCAGAGAAAAATGGAGTGAGGTTCTGTGCATTCAACTCTGCAGATGGAATAGTTCTTTCATCAACAATCTTTAGAGAAGTGTTATATCGAATAGAAGCAGGTTTGGACACAAATTTAAAAGAAAAAGGATTACCAACAGCAGAAGCAGATTCCTTAGAACGTTTGGAATGTAGCTACATTGGCAGTAGACAACCTGCTTCTGGTGAAGCGAACATGGACCTCTTTAGTGTCCTCACTATCTTTAGGTGTCAATTCTTTGCTTTCAACATTTTTATCGGAGCTGTCATCAAATTCTGATGAACTGGATGTACGGGGCATGTCTCCCGCCGGAGGCTGTGGGGATTGTTCAGACTTGGAAGAAGTCACATTCTTCAACTTGACCAAATAATCAGCCAAGGTGTTGTCTTCATCGGAGAAATTTATCGACACCGAAGGAGAATTTTATTTAGAGGCAGATGACCCTTGAGCATGAACAGAGAATTCTGGAGGGAACACCACATGAGGTGACGGAATTGGGTAGTCATCATCACTGGTTTCTTCTTGAGCTGGAGCAATTTTAGGACAAGCAGGAGGAGATGGTGGTTCTTGAACCACAGGGGTCGGTCCTGTTTTGGGGATGAAATCTAGATCATCAGGATCACTTTCAATGTCCACATTTCTACAAAAATTCGGACAACCTTGTTTTTCTTAGCAACGAGAATCTGCAACACTTGGATCTTCATAATTTGACGGAATCCCTCGAAGCCGTTTCGATTTTCTTATGCTAGGGTTACCAATTTGGGGTAACCCGGACAAATCGCCCGGATTATCCACATCAATGGCATTGCCCTTTTCTCCGGGAAGGATCATGGTCAGAGGTTCTGGTAATGGTTGAGCTATGACAATAGTGGTATCGGGATTTTCTAATGAAGAAAGAGGGTTGGATGTAGCTTCATTGAAAGCTACATCAGAGGTTGGATTGGATTTTGGGGATTCATGTGCAGATGAGGAAGATGCCATTGAGAGATTTAGGTTAAGAACACAAGAGATATGATGACAGAGAAAGGATTGGGAAGGAGGTATGATCTGCTCGAAATTTTGTTACCGGATTTTGAAGAAGGAATCTTCTGGGAGAAGTGTTTCGTTTTTACCTGTAATCACAGCACTAATACTCCACTAAGCGACAATTATCCGTTAACCACATTAAGATGATGGAATGTGAGGAGACCTAATCAAATTTCAAACTTTAGATAAAAATTTGTTGTTATTGCCATGAGAAATAGGTGGAGGATTTAATGTGAGAAAATAACTACTAATTCCTTATTTTAAAATTTTGAATTGTACAAAATTGATCAAATATTTTGAGAATGCACAATACTTAATTAACCAAGATTGTAACCACACAATTCTGCCAAAATCAGTAATTATAGACCAGTTCAGAACCTCATGATGAACACATAGATTTGACAACCACATAAATTATCAACTTGGTGAACAAGAGAATAGAGATTGATTATGAAAACAGAACCAATAAGGGGCTGATATGATCAACAAAAATATGTCCTAGAAAGTATGCCTAACATGTGCAGAAAAACAAGAGAATCAATGCAAGCACACACATGTGATATGTCTAGATCATCTGAATGTAGTTCCCAATGTAGCTGCATTGGAAGACACATTCGCAAAAATTGTGATTTTATGTACAAATTCTCATCTTTTCTTCACCAAACAAGCACAAAAACTCCCATAAATACCATAGGTACTTTATTTCCCTATGAGAATAGCTTTACTTTATTTCAAGCATATTCAACACAAACCACTAGGAACCTTTCACACTATTTACCAAGGGTAGCAACTTAAATTATTGATCAACCCATGAAATCCGAGGATTCACAGTTCCAAAAGAAAGATGCCACATCCTTGTCCATAGGTAGCTCTTTTCCGTTAGGTAGCTTTCGCACTTTGTCAATTAAAGGGAGTCAATTTAGTCAAGATCAACCCATGAAAGCCTAAGCTCCATAGTACTTTGACAAATTGCAGCATCCCAAAAATTTAAAAAGGTAGCTCTTTCCCCTTTGGTCAAAAGATTTTTCAATTTCAATACAATTTTAGGGAGATGGTGAGTATAATCAGAACAAGAAAATCACAACAAATATTGAATGCATATCCAAATCAACAAACAAAGGTACTAAAACACAAAGAATGAAACTAGTGTGCCCCCTAAAATACAATGCAAAATGCCTAAAAAAAATTAATAAAGAAGTGAGGGGTTACATCGCACACATACCGAGAGATTTCCTAAGATTTATGAATCTCTCAAAATCTATACTCTTTGTGAAAATATCAGCCAGTTGATTTTCTGTTCCCACATGTTCAATGCAAACAATGCCTTGTTCAACCAAATCTCTTATAAAATGGTGTCTTATGTCTATGTGCTTGGTTCTAGAGTGTTGAATAGGATTTTTAGCTATACTTATGGCACTTGTGTTGCCACAATACATGATTAATATATTACTGTGTAAACCATAATCCTTGATCATTTGTTTCATCCACAAAAGTTGTGTACATCCACTACCAACAACTATATACTCAGATTCAGCTGTTGATAGGGCAACACAATTTTGTTTCTTACTAAACCATGAAATCAAGTTATTTCCCAAATAAAAACATCCACCAGATGTGCTTCTCATGTCATCTACACTACCAGCCCAGTCACCATCGCTAAACCCAGCAAGATTGTTGTTTGTATGTTTAGTATACCACAAACCCATGCCACATGTCTCACCAACATATCGAATTATTCTTTTTACTGCTTTCAAGTGAGGGACTTTGGGATTTGCTTGATACCTAGCACACAAACATACACTATACATGATGTCAGAATGGGTGGCAGTTAAGTACAACAGACTTCCAATCATACTCCTATATAAAGTATGGTCAACAATTTCAGATTTTTCATCTTTATTGAGTTTATTGGATGTACCCATAGGGGTTTTCTTTTGTTTTCCATTCTCAAGATTGAATTTCTTCACCAAGTTATGAGCATACTTGGCTTGAGATATGAACATCCCTTCATGTGATTGTTTAATCTGAATTCCTAAAAAATAGGTCAACTCCCCAATCATACTCATCTCAAAAGTGGAAGTCATGCAGTGAACAAATTCTTTTTCGAAGGACTTAGAGGTGGATCCAAACACAATGTCATCAACATAAATTGGTGCTATTAGAATGTGTTTGTCTTGATTTTGAATAAAAAGAGTTTTATCCAACTCTCCCCTTCTAAACCCACTTTTCAAAAGATGGTTTGTAAGTCTCCCATACCAAGCTCTAGGAGCTTGTTTGAGACCATACAAGGCCTTTTTTAGCTTAAACACATGACTGGGTTTATGGGGGTCTTCAAAACCTTTGGGTTGCTCAACAAAAACTTCTTCTTCAAGAATGTCATTTAAGAAAGCACTCTTCACATCCATTTGTTGAAGAGTTATGTCAAGAAAACATGCAATGGCAAGTAGCGACGAATGGACTCAATACGGCTACGAGGAGCAAAGGTTTCATCAAAATCCACCCCCTCAACCTGTGTATACCCTTGAGCCACAAGTCTAGCTTTATTTCTTATTATCTCTCCAACTTCATTTGTTTTGTTTTTGAAAATCCATTTAGTTCCAATAACATTTACAGAAGTGGGTCTAGGAACAAGATACCAAACATCATTTTTTGTTAATTGATCTAGTTCCTCTTGCATGGCATTTATCCAGCTTTCATCCTTAAGAGCCTCATGCACATTTTTGGGTTCAATGGTGGAAACAAAACAAGATGCATGAATTTCATCAAATTCTAGTGTGGACATGCATGCAAGTTTTTTGTAATCCACCTTACCTTTCCTTCTTGTTGATACACCATCCTGTACATTACCTATGATTTGAGAGGATGGATGTATTTTCTGAATTTTTCTTGGAATATCAAGTCCCCCGATCACCAACCGACTAAATATCTTCTCTCGTTCGATCGGTTTCAGCGGTTTAGCTTCTCGGGTTTTACGCTCAATGTGACTTCCGATGTAGCTACATTTGGAACCACATTGGGTGATACATTCTGAATCGCATTATCTGTACTGCCTGAATCTGCCAAACCTGCTTGATCACCTGTTGGATTACTGGATTTAGCTGCTCTTTCTGGATCAAAATCTCCAAAATCAAGGATTCCTGAAACATCTTCTTCAACAGTTTTGTGCCCAAGATCGGTTTGATTGTCAAAAACAATGTTCATGGATTCCATGATAGTCTTAGTCCTGAGATTAAAAACTCTGTAAGCGCGACTATTAGTAGAATAACCCATGAAGACACACTTGTCACTTTTAGAATCAAACTTGGATAGTTGGTCTCTATCATTGAGAAGGTAGCACACACAATCAGTACAACAAATTATGTCTTTGGAGGCTCTTAAAAGTGCCTTGATAGGTACCCTATTGAGGCCTTTTTAACCTGAGGGCACTTGGTCCAAATGTCGCATGTATTGAAGCCTCGATAGACTATTGAGGCTTTTTCAAGTGCTTTAACAGAATACAACATTATGAGACTCTTGTAAAAGCCTCAATATATTTTCTGTAGTGTCACTTCAATGTGCCCCATAAAGTATTTGAAATGTGTAAAATTAACTATTAGGACTCTTTGAAGTGTCCCTTTAAAACAATTCAAACTGTTTTAACTACTATCAAATGCCTCAATAAAACCATTGTAGCAACACTTACAAGTGTCTCAATATCTAGGATATGATGTTGAGGTAGTTCACTGATTGGTTATTAGGACACTTCAAAACGCATCAATAGTTAATCTTTAAAGGTTGTTATGTCGCATGCTATTAAGGCACTTCTTCAAAAATTCGTAATTAGTAATTAAGGTAATACAAATAGAGCCCCCAATTGACAAGATCATTACAACAACAAATTAAAAGACACGAAATATTATCATAAAATTAATCACCAACACTTAAATTACATTGTTCCAAACCAAGTTTTTCAATAATTTAAGTATATCAAAATAAAACTAATCATGTGTGGTAATTGTATCATGTACACGTACACTAGCAAAAATAATATACCACACTACCAAAACATAGCTCTTTCATCCTAACAAATCTATGAAGTTCTCCATGTTCAACATTTTGAGGTTGCAACTAATTACTTGAATCAAAATACAGCGGTGTTAACTATAAATACATATATTTAAATTAGTAGAAGTAAAAAAAGACATACAGGCGCACAAATTTGAATATGATAAATGGACTTGAGTAATACCAGCATACCAATGATAAAGGCCAAGCTATAGGTTCCAATCGCATCTCCAATTGTTGCAAGAAAAATCCATATGGTCAAATTAACTCTTCATTTCATTTTATGGGAACTTGAATGGATACTTCACACTAATTATGACCTAACTCAGCACCTCTGACTCGTGTTTTGGATCAATACTAGAGATAATTCCCTTGGCAACAACACATACTTTACTAAACTTATTAGAGATACTATTGCACCAACCTAAAACATAAATAAATAAATTGTAATCAAAAGTAAATTAACAAACAATATTAGAGCTTAGCAAGTGCTAAAGGAAAAAAATTGTCCAATAAAAACCACATTTAGGCATCACACAGTTAAGAATTTGATATGGGTAGTATATGCATCCTTACTCCCCTTATGTATTGAATTGTGCCAAGGCTACCCATTTACCTTCAACTAGTAACTCAAAGAAAATGCATTAAAAGTATTATAGTGTGGATATTATTATAGCAAATGTGACTACACAATACATACAAGTACCGAATAATGATACTTAAGTACATTGGATCCCATCAGATCGATACTTAAAACGCTAAAAGATATACCCTATTGACTGAGAGGGTTCTTGATACTCTATTACTAAGGCTGGTTTCTTGGAATTGGAATGGTGCTTACTTACCATGGTCATAAGCCCATTATAGAGACTATGACATTTAAATTTTTATTGCAGGAAATTGACCACATCATAAATTCTTCTGCAAAAATGAACTATATGTTAGCTGGCAAGATAAACGTCCCTATTGTTTTTAGAGCATCAAAGGGTGTTGTTGCTGGAGTCGGTGCCCAACATTCACAGATAAAACGTGAAGGAAAGGATGTGACTATTACTAATTACTCAAAGATGGTTGGTTATGCTCTAAAGGCGCCGATATACTTGCAAAAGAAGGAATTTCTGCGAGGATAAATATTGGGCAGTCATATATAATTCTCAAATCTTACATGGAGATGACAAGTCAATGGATACTAGATCATTTAGCTCTTGAAGTAGGTCAAGAGTGCAATGAACTCAAAGACAATTTCTAACAATTTCTACTTTTAAAGTTCCAACCCCATATAATTATCTCAAATGACTTTTTCTGGACTGGTCTTCATTAGCTATCTGTTAACGTCTACCTTTATAAGACAATTTCTAACAAAATCCTTTATTGTACTAGTAGTTTCAGATCATGCTACCGTTTTCCTAATTGAAGAACTAATATATTGACTTTGTCACCGACAAGATGCACCAAATCGCCAATCATGAGCCATCAAATTGTTAAATAACAACTAAATGATTAGAACATGAAACCCAAATTTCAAACAAACAAATTAATATATATAGACTATGATGGATGAATAACACTTATATAAAGAAATTATATATGACGAGACAAAGTTGTGGGGCAGCTTTTAAGAAGACTGAAAAGTCATCTACTTCTAAGGTAACTGAAAGCAAACATCTTTGAAATAAGGTAAGACCAAACTCTACTCAATATTTCTATCTACTAATAGAAGTTTCAAAGTGATGATGACACATTGGATTTGATTGCTCAAGATCAACATTTATCAGTTGCTATCGATGTCAATAGTTTTCACTGTATCATAAGCAACAACTTTCTTGTGGTAGTTAGTCACCAAAAGGCTTGAGAATCATATTAGGTTGTTCAGATTCGAATTTCATTTCGACGCCGCATGACCACCGGTCATGTCGTGAACTTCTTCCAATAATTTTGTATCACCACCATCCGAAAACCCATTACTGAGTTTCAAGGCCATATTCCTTTCCATCAATCTCTTTTTTGTGTTGATTAATTGTCTTAAGGTGTATGTCTTGCAATCAATCGATCTATGGTGCTTCAAAGGCAAACCTTTTCGAGGGGAGTGTGTTGTTAGAATTATGATAGTCTTATTTGTATTATAACCTATAAAAAAATTATATATGGGTATTATACCTAAAAAAAAATAAGACTTACTCGAATTGTTTGACGTCCTACAGTGGATGATGCCAAGCGACTCGTTTGACGTTGAGAACACACATCAGGTTCACTAGAGCGATTCAATTGAGAATATCCTTCATGTTCACTTGAGCGATTCAGTTGAGAAGACCTTTTAGGTTCATTTGAGGGATTTGAAGGAGTGTCATCATTCCTACCACTCTTCATAAGCAACGACTCCATACACTCGTACCTAGTGTGTAACTCATCGTATTGTCCAGCTACTTTCTTTAACGTGGTCTTAAATTCCATGGCCATATTGAGAATTTGCAACTTAGCACGCCTCAGTTTCATTTGGGTCCTGTCGAGGCTCCCGAATTTTGTGAAGAGGATACTGAGTTCAGCTCTGGTGAAGCTACGTGGGCTGCTGATTATCTGAGTGATTTTAAGTCGTCTACAACAAAAGCTGTTACTAGAAATATTTATGACATCAAAAGCGATAATAATGAAGCTGAACATGAATTAAAAGTTTGTGAAGGAGATGGAGAGCATGTCTCTCATGTTCAAGAAATTATGTGTGTTGGAACCCTGGAAAGAGAGTTATCTGTGCAGAGCAATATGGAAGATGCCTCTTTTAACGTAAAAAGGGAAGACATCTTTAAGAGTTGTTTAGAACTACACGAAATGGGCAAGAATGAAGAAGATGGTTGTCGAGAATGTTAGCAAGTGATTATTGGAGACATACTCCTCTGTACAAAATGTCCAGGTGCATTGTATTGTAATTTAGGTAGTAATATTTTATGCAATCAATCCCTCCATGAGATTGCAGACAAATTGATATCTTTCCTTTTTGTATTCACTTTTGTATTCACAATGTAATATATAATGCACGGTACAGACAATCAATAATAATAGGTTGGTTGATTCTTTGTAGTCCCTTGTCTTATTTCTTGTCTTTTACTCTTAGTTTTTATATTGTCTTCTTCCTGTCTTCATCTTTTTTATTCTTTGTCTTATAGAGAAGTCGAAGTTCAAAATTCACAAGAGCAGTCTCCTTCAAATTTTGAATTGCTCAGTGGGCTGACTTATCCTGGTTTGCAGGTTGAACCAGAAGCTATTGAGACAACTTCACTGATGACAGATCAAAATCAAAATGTTACGAATGGCACTAGGGTTCATTCAGTTAGTGGGTATCAAAAACTGGATAAAGGGATTGGTGCATCAAATGCTGCTGAAGCAGTTGAAAGTAGCCTCAAAATGGTTGCCTCTGCAGATGAATGCAATATAAGTATAACTGAGGAACCTCAATTGTCTTATTCCAACGATTATCTGAAAAGTGATTCAATGACAAGTACGTACTCCCAACTGAAAAGCGGCCGAAGAGATTGATTCTCAACCTCAAAATAAGATATTTAAAACAATGAACAAAACCCCTGAATTTTCTTATATCTAGTACTGTAATATACAACAAAAATCACAATTTCTCTAATATATGGTATTGAAATTTGGGTGGTGGTGTATTGGAAATGATAAAGGATGATTGAGTGTTTATGTGTGCACTCAATGGGCATATTCTGATGGCTCATAATAATGAACAATCCTTCTGCAATTCTCTTATGAAGATAGGTTTCCAAAATATCCACTACACATAAGGCACTGGATTTAAAAGAAATGTGGGGATGAAATATAATAGCAGAGATTAAGGTTCAAAGTTGCTACATTTTCGGTTTTTAGCTTGGCTCGGTTACAAATGCAATGTATTTTCATGAATTGAAAATTAACAAAACCATATTATTCATAATCATAGTACTCCAAAGATAGTACTGCAAAAACCTGTAATAGTTTGTTCAATTTACATCAATAGAAAGTGAACTAAATGACCTACAAAATACATAGTCGGTTATGGGAGCAAATCCTTTGGAAACGGTATTGCTTGTAAGTAACGGTGTCATTTATAGTATACTCCATTGTGTACATAGGTTGCATCACGTGTTTAGGCATTTCTGTTTATAAATACGAACTCATAAAAAAAATTTGATCTACAAAACATTGAATAAAGGAACTTATGACAAATGGCTTTCGAAGTACAGAGAACGCAAAAATATTGGCATGACAAGTTATAAGTTGCTTGTGTCACTACACTCTTCCTAGCTAATACACAAAAAGTAGATGAGTCGTATAGTCTACTTTAACATGTACTGATTTAAACATAGCCCTGCTCAAATAGAACTAGTCATGGAATTGAAATGCTAACAAGTATCCCAGTTCATCAAAACATTTTATAATATATGAGTAGATGTCCCTAATGTAAAATATTTTCTAATTAAAATATGCAACAAATAGAAGGACCATAAAGATCAAATATTTCTTTGAAAAGTTAATCTTTCAATAATTAATGGAGTTCTGTTGTACTATGACATGAGAAATTTGATTTTAATCGTTGGAGGAAAGTGCTACGCAAAAATGAAACTCGAGAACAAAGCAGTAGAACCAAACTCAAAGCTATTTGTGCAAGAAGATAAGTAATACAACAAGTACCTCCTCTTCTTGATTCAAAAAAATCAGGAATTTGAAAAGCAGAGGACCAACATGAGAGTTACCTAAATAATCCAATTACAGGTTGTAAAGCTCCAACAAGTGATGCTAGGGGAGGAATGTACCAGATTCCAAATCCAACTACCCTAACCTACAAAGCAATAAAAAAATAAATCCACTGAGACACAATTATAGACATTGATATTTATGATAACTAGTAAGGTTCACGTGCGTTGCACGTGGTTAACGCATTTGGTGTTAATGGTTTTTTAAAGTGATTTGTCAGTTTCTTAACTTTTTTGTTTACTTTTAATTATTGGATTCTTTTTGTGTTTTAATCTTTATAGTTTTGAGACTTATAAATTGTGTTGTTGTGTGTTTAGGTTTTTTGATATTTTGTTTTTCGGTAATTTATAATATAAGCTTTTAGTCATTATATTGCAACTTATCCTACACATTTGTCTTTTTTATTAGTTATTTTTAAATCTTTTTTTAATATCAAACATGAATTCATTCACTTTTATCGGTGTTGGAATTGAAAACAATTCAAGCTTATGTCGTTTATGAAATTTATGACTCTCTTTGGAAAATAATAAACTGTTTTATAGAAATCAAACTGACAATCCCAAAGTATATACTTACACTCTAAAATACAAAATTCACCCAGAGTATCTATAAAGTCTCACTTTACCACCCAACCTAACTTTTGTGTCATTTTCATATGTCATTGTATAAGTTTTTTCTAGTTTGCCCCCTAGACACTACTAAGGTTACCAATATGACGTTAAGGTGCACATGGTATTTCACGTGAAGGACATTTTGGTCATTTTTAACAATGTTTTCTGTGCTTTTATTACCCAAAAAAAACTTCATTTTCTTATTCTCCGACAACGCTTTCTCTGCTTCTTCTCCAACAATGACATCTTATTTAAATTTTTAAGGGAGATAAAACTCAAGAGTGTATAAATCTTTTATTCAAATTTTTATATAGAAAAATAAATAAAAATAGTGTGGAATCATATCAGAGAGAGATAAAACACAAGAAGATGATCACATTCAGGTGTCAAAGCCGCCATGAATAAGAACCCACAAAAAATTAAAGTTGTCAGAGCTGCCTATGTTAAATGACCAAGCCACAAACACAATGTATAAGCATACACGATGAATTTCAAAACTCATATTTGAATTCATCACAGATGCATACGACAATGATGAGGCACGTCATGATTCAATCCGTCTTCATCGTCCCTATCTTAAACTCCAACAAATTTCTCCTTGGCACCATTGATATGGTTTATGGTTTGAATTGAGCAAATTCTCGATTTTAAACATTATTCACTACCATTTTATCACTACGATCACCACGCGTTACATCACAATCACCAAATTTGATATGGAATATGAAAATGTTACAAAATTACATTGAGGGCCAAAGTGGATTTGGTGGATATCTTAGGGGACAATGTGTATTTTGGACTAATTTTGATGGGGCAAACATATGATTAGCCCCCAAAATTACATACTAAATCTCACATTTGACCTCAACCTACGAAGTGTCCCACTTTCATACCTTATTTTTCTATTTGTCTCACTTTACTCCCTCCCATCTATGAGTGTTAAAAATAGTAACGTACGGAAAATGATATGTGCATGTCACATGAATATTATTTTGATCATTTTGTTGGGGTTGGAAAATAAGATTTAGTTATAACTTTATTATATAATTAACCATTTAGTATTTAACATACGTTTTTAAATAAAATTAATAATAAATAATTGTTTCAATAATTCAAAAATAATTATATGACCAAATTACAATTTCCCCCAAGGTATCCACCAAATCGTATAATGTACCCCAACCTAAGGTTTGTTCCATAATGATATCTGACGTTACATTTTTTTTCCATTTTCCAACCTATCCGTGATGGACGCTAGAATATTCACGTTAAATAGCACATGATCTTCCACGTGCGGGGTAAAAATGACATTTTCATTATCTGCTTTAGGGATAAATGTATTAAAAGTAAAAAACTCTAATCTCACACACTCTCCTTCCCTCTTCTCCCGATGCAAGTGCCCATCTCTCGCTCCACCAAAATAGTCGCCATCTCCAGCCTAAACCCTTCCCACTTCGGTCACGCCTATCACAACTTTGGCACTGTCCTTCTTCGATTCTAGTCAAACTCCATCTCTGATCTTCCTCATACTATCTCATGCAAAACTCGCGCCTAAAGTATAAATCAGAGGGTATATACTATACTTACTAAAAACCCTAGTAAAAACATGCGATTAACAAAAAATACATAACCCTTATCGATGAATTCATCGGAAAGAGAGACGGGCTTGAATGCAGAGAAATGGTAAGGAAAATGCTATGCTTTGAAGAAGTGCAAAGTTGTTTTAAACAAAGACATTTTTGCGCTTGAAAGCTTAGTAGTAAGGAAAATTATAAAATTTGTTGTAAGGCTAGCAATGTTGTTATTTTAATTTGTCTCATAATTAAATTTAGAATTTATTTAGATTATACACCGATCATTCATACACCAATCACAATTACCACCACCACCACCTCAAATAACACTATTAGCCTAGAAATCATTTTTTTTAATTTTATCTTATTTCTTTGTTTAATTTCTTATTCATTTATTTAATGTCGTATTCCACATAAATAACTACTTTCATGCATAAAACCGCCCTCACCACTACCAGCATCCCTGCAAATGCCGCAACAGCTATCACCACCACCAAGAAACGTGTCCACCTTGCCTTGCTGAAATGGAAAAATAACATATTTTTAGCTTCCGTTAAGTGGAACTACTTTATTTAAACGACTTTCCTATCGATTCTAACTTAATCCCTTCTCTAACAAAACGCACAGATTTGTCAACTAAGTTCTCAATTTTTCTTTATCTTCTTGACATTATATTACCTCTCCTTAACACGTTTCTCTTAGCTTATTCATACGCAATTACTAAGCACGCTATAGATTTGCTTAATATCTCGATTCTCACCAACCAATGTATTATTATAGTTACAATTTTTCATAAACCTCTAATAATGTCATTCCCAACATATGATGTCTCACTTTCCGACATGTTTTTTTCTATTTGTCCTCTCCCGTCTATGAGCATTAAAAATAGTGATGGAAAATCATGTACATGAGGATTATTTTGGTCATTTTGCTTGTGGCTCAAAGTGGGATTTGTTATAATTTCATCATTTAGTTTGCCATTTAATATTTAAAATATTTTTTTAATTAAAAAATAATTATTTTAAATAATCTAAAATTAGTTATACTTTGTCTGATATTTAAATCCAACGTTAAAAAATGCATTACTCCAAAAAATGAAATTTAAAATTTATTTTTTAGCTCTCACTTTCTTTCGTCAACCCCATCATCGACTGAGTAAGGGTATTTTTGTTATTTTAGAAAATATTGGACGACATTTGTAACGAGAATGGTAGGAGGGGGAAACTGATAAGAAAGTAAAAATACAAGACGAAAAAAATAGAATTCAAAACTGTAGGACCTAACTTTAAAACATGTTCAAGTCAAGGGATGAAATTATTATTTGATTATTAATGGAATTAATTAGTCCTTGATAAATTTACTTGTTTGACCTTAATAAATGGTAGATGATTTATTATATTTGAGGCTATTTTTGTCCAAACATTATTTGTTTTCATGGTAAATTTACTTGTTTTGTCCTTAATTAAATGGTGGGTGGTTTATTTGGTGAAGGGTTATTTTTGTCCATCTATTAAATTGTAAGAAACAAGCTTGACTTTTATAGTAAGAGAGATGATAGAGGTTTAGGAAGACCAAAACAAACTCAGATTTGTGTTTTTGGGGATTATATTATGTCAAGGTTTTGTTTAGTTGAGTGAGTGAAACAACACTGTTGCAAAATATATACAACTTTTTCCTATACGCACCTAATCGAGAAGTGCACACTTGTCTGTGTCAAAACAATAGTCCTCATAACAACTAACACTTTCTCCCCATTCACTAATATTTTGGTCATTCATGTTACTGAATCATGAACATGAACCTTATAATAATACATAATCATTGAGTTGAATTTTTTTGAATAAGAATCTCAAATCTTTTTTTTTTTTTGAAGCATTTAGCAGTGACACTAAATACTGGTTAAAGGACAGCGAAAGGAATTATCTCACATGAGATCGAAGGACAGACTTGCTTGAGCATCTCTCTGTCATTATTCAGCATTCCACCATGGCAACTTCAAAGCGATGGACTAGAATATCTAAATAGGACAAAAGAAATAAAACCACTACTTTAAAAAAAATTGGTTATAACATGCATTCATTAGCAAAGACCAACTAACATAGCATTCTAAGAAACATCAACTTGATTGGATAATGGGCATATCCATCCAGAAGACAATTATCCAAAGCATAACTTCTAGGACGCTTGTGGTTGTACTACTGATCCAGAGCTAGTTCATTCTGGAAATGATATGCCATCAACAACTACAATTCCCTAATTTTCCAACCAAGCACAGACTTGCGGACCTTTCTACACAAAGTAAGTTTTCACAGCTACAAGCCTACAAATTTAGAATCATTGTCAGGCTAGTCAACCTATCTAGATTGAGCCTGTATGATTTCTTATGTTCCACATCAATGTTTCTTTTGTTGTCCTATGCTACTTGCTAAGATGCAGCTTCATCTGATATTCCTTGATTTTTTGTTTCTTGTTTTTTCCTGATAGAAATTCATTTCAAGTAGCGCTAGTCCCGAATTCCTCAAAACTATTTGCTAGAGAATTTTTGAAGGATTGTGTTCAGCGTTTAAGGAGAACTTACACGTCATTAAAATGAAAACGGGGTAAGGCATCAACTTGGATCTCTTATGGTTTCAAACAACCAAGGAAGGTTGAATGGAAAAACTTAGGGGCTGTTTTGATTCGAAGAAGACAACCTATTGTTTGTGATGACAAGAGGCTTGAGGTTTCAAACCTCAACCATTTCACCTATGCTAAGGCGTGTTACCTTATGGCACAAATTTTGTTTGATGAATGGATGATTTATTACAACTTTAATGAAGGTGGAAGTTCTCTTGGGCTAGTTTGTGGTTCTTTCTTACGTGGAAATACAAGGTAAGAATAAGTAAGTTAGCTAGTTTGAGAAAAGAAGACAAACAGCGGGGAACAGATTTGTGGAAACAAGAAAGTTCTATCAAAGATGATGATAACAAGGATGGAAAAAGGGAACTGAACACTTTCGCAAAAACAATTCAATCAGATTGTGAAGTTATAAAGTGGACAGAATTAATGCGTTTTGTTAGCTCGTTCGCTAGAAAGTGGAACGACATGGGCATGAGGCTGCTTGGGAAAACAAAAAACCTTAAAGGTTTTTTCTATTGAAGGTCGCAGATGGGGGACTAAAGGAGAAGGTGGCAGCAGGCTTAGGGCTTTAGTAACGCAAGGGAATCAACAAGAACAAAGTAATGAATGCAAAACAGGAAATTTTGAGGCAAGAACAATCCAGAATAATTCTTCTGTCCAGAAATTTTCTTATGAAAGGTTTGGATTTAAATTCAATCAGTCCATGTTATTAAGTGAAGAGGAAGCTAGGGGATGGACAGAATTTCTTTTCACTTTCTCTTTGTTCATTCAATCGGTCCATGTTTTCTCATCAACTTTGTTTACAGAATACTACTTCATAATGTATAGGAGTTGATCTTTCTTGTTAACAAGTAAAATATTTTTAATTGCTGTAAAAAAGGTGGAACAATGATCATTGTGCAAATTCCAATAGATTTCAAGATCCAACACTCGTGACTAGGGAGAAATTCAAACTTATCCAGCAAATTTACCAAAAACAAAAGAAAAAAATAAAGATAGAAAACAAGTACATTGCTTCTCAACATTCCATCAACCAATTTTTGTTGACAATCAAAATACACCAATACGCTGAAAATTGAGAAAATACCCGTATCATCTTCAATGCATCAGTTTTTCGAGCTAATGTCTTGGATGGTATTGCTGGCTATATAGAGGTTGTTAGTTGTTACCTGTGACAAGCACTTAAGTAGCTGAATGAAGGTTTGTTTCATTTTGGGTAATGTCTTTTTCCGCTCAATAGTGCAAATCTTTTGGTGTTGGTTATGTGTTCTTGTAACACATTCTGCTCTGTGTGTTTTATTTGGCAGTTGGTAATATCAAACATGTCGCTCAGTTCCAACAAATCTATAGTTTAAATTTTCAAATGTCTTAAATATCAGTCCAAAGATAGGTCACATTGACCAAAAAATAAAATTCAAAGTTCAATTGGGACAGAGGAAGTATTTAGTTTGCTTGACTTGGATTTTTGCTATTTCTACTTTCTTGCAATTGATGATAACCTACCATCTGTTAGTTTTAGGATATGCACTACTTTTGAAAGGATAGCAGTACTAATTTCTTTAAAAAAACTTTACAATTTTTCTCTAGGTTGCAGAATTGTATTTTACTTCTATTTTTTTTATTAATTAAGAAAGTTGAGTTCAATAATGAAAGGTAAAGAAAATAAAAGTCTCTAGTTTCCATTTTATGGCTCTAATAGAAACTTTCTTTTGCTTACCAAACCGAAGAACATTATCGGAAAGGGATCCCACAACCTTGTAGATAGCCGCCAAAAGAATATTGTGGAGATCACTTTGCAACTCTGAAATCAAGACATAAGAAGGCCAAGGACTGTTATCAAATAAAGCCATGTTTCGGTTTTTCCAAAGATTCCAAAGAATCAAGGAGGGAAAGAGAAATCTACTAATGGAGCTTCGACCCAGCCACTGATAAAGCAACGCAATGGAAGAAACATGCATGGGAATATCATAAGTCTAGTGAAAGAAAGACCAGATCACACAAATAGTATCGTTGGACCGAAAAAAGTGCATGAAGTCCGGAACATGATTATGGAAACAAGGACACCTACAAACAAGATTAAAACATTTGCGCAAGAGACCTTCATCAAGAAGCAACTTCTTACAAAATAGCTTCCACATGAAGACACTAATTGGATGAGGCAGAAGATAAAGATGTAGAATGAGCAGCCCTAATAAGTGAACTGACTGAGCTAACAGAAAAAAGACCACTGTAATTTAAATCCCAACGAGACCTAACGTTTGAGTAGGAAAGATGAATATTAGAAGAGATCATCGTTTGAATAACATGGGGAGCATGATAGATTTAGCAAAAAGATATATCAAGTAACATGTCTGCATTTGTTCATTTATGCAAGATTGGACCTGGAGAGTGATGGTTCTTTATGGAACTAATCTGTTACTAGACAGAACCGCACCAAACTTACAATCCCCTTTATGGATACTATCCAATCCTAGTTATAGTCTATCTTGGGTCAGTGTGATAAGCTTAAACATCTAGAGTCTGAAGTTAGCCACTATAGCTACAAACGAACTTTCAGATGGACTTTCAGATGGATCAACAAAAGGGTTCTAGCAAATGAAGACAAAGGTTCCAGCAACAATGAAGACAAAGGTTCCAGCAACATTGAAAAGATTAGTAGGGGATACATTAAGTCCCAGATGATCGACACTCTGCGCTACCAAGTTCAGGGACCTAGAACAAAATCAGGTAAGCAGGGCTACTTTTTACATTTAGTTATTACCTTTATTGTTAACTTGTGCTTTTTATGGATTGAAGCAACAATCAAGGTTGTATCCCAATATGACCCCAATTTCACAAATGCTAAATGATCTAGACGTTATATCACACCATTTCATAGTAGCTTGCTTTGAGCCATGTAGCCAATTTCCAACCTTAAATCGATCACCTACCTGTATGCCTATATAGCTCATCTAGCTACCCTTCTCAGTTCTCCCCTAGCATAGCCTAGCCTAGCCCCCTCTAGCTTGGCTTTCTTGAGCTGCAAAATTATAACAAATTCCCCCCCCCCCTTCAATCACCCTAGTTGCAACATCAACTTTTCCTTGCGATTATACATTGCTAATTAAAGATAATCTGATTAACTTCCTTGTCCTTTTTGAGAAATAAAGGTTTCCCTGTTATATATTATATTCTATCAGTTCACTATTGATTATACTTAGGTTACTAAGTTTGTTTATACTTAGCATTTCTCAAATGAAATTTTTATCAAATAAAAATTTCATTTGATCTTATATTACCTAGGTCACTGAGTTTATTTCACCGCAATCATTGAGTGGTGCATTGTATCATGCTTTGTTGTAATTAAACACTAAAAGACCCTAATTTTCGAATTGATAAAGGAAAAAAAAAATCAGATAGAGAGATGAAGAGAGAAACTTACAAGGGTAGCACCTTCAAAATCAAATCGCTGGAAAATCAAAGCAGGTTTGTGTTGTCCAGCCAGCGAGCTCTGCTTTTGAAAAGGGAAGAAGAATTACATCAAAATCAAAACGCCAATTTTTTCGAATTGAAGAATAGAGATGAAGAGAGAAACTGTAAAATTATAGATGGAGAGATAGAGAGATGAAGAGAGGAACTTACATGGCTAGCAACTGCAAAATCAAAACCACAAATTTTGAACTGAAGAAGAAGAATGAAGATGGAAAGGGCAAGCGGCCTGGGAATTGGGGGAAAATAGTCGGGAAAGGGGAAAAAAAGAAGTAGGGAATGGGAGAAGGTTTTTGTGCGCCAAAGTAAAAAAATCCGCGTTTATAAAATTTTAGGGCGGCAACAAAAATTGGGTTGCTTTAAGCGGCTTTTTTAATTGCCTCAATATAATCTTTAATTAAATAACACTTAAAAGGGCCCTAATAGACTACTTTATGAGGCTTTTTGAAAACTAATGTAGTACTTAGTAAAATGACATTTTTAAAAGCCCCCAAAGATAGCTTTATGAGGCATTTCAAAAAGAGCATCTTACAAAGTGTCACAAGAGTTCATTTTTCTAGTAGTAAACCAAACACATGAAAGTATTTTAAGGTTGGTTTCTTTCCAAGAAAAATTTCATAAAGAGTCATTGTACTACCTGGTCTTAAGAAAACCCTGTTTCCAATGTGACAAGCAGTATTTAAGGCTTCAGCCCAAAATCGTTTAGCCAAATTTTTTGAGGTTAATATCACCCTAGCCATTTCTTGTAATGTCCTATTCTTTCTTTCCGCCACTCCATTTTGTTGTGGAGTTTTGGGAGCAGAAAATTCATGTGAGATACCATTAGAGGCAAAATAATTAGAAAATGATGAGTTTTCATATTCCGTGCCATGATCTGATCTAATTCTAATAAGCTTTAGATCATACAAGTTCATCACACGGGTGTACCAAATTTTAAATGCCTCAAAAGTTTCAGACTTCTCTCTTAAGAAAATCACCCAAGTGTATCTAGTGAAGTCATCCACACATACAAAGGTGTATTTTTTTTCTACCTAAACTCTCTACCTCAATGGGACCCATGAGATCAGTATGAATCATCTCTAGACACCTAGATGTGGAACATTGCATTATGGGAAGATGAGATGCCTTGGTTTGTTTACCCTTTTGACAGGTCCACATACCTTTGTATAATTCTTTTTCCGTGTTTGGCAATCCTTTAACAAAGATCATGTTTCACAAGCTCATGGAGCTTACGAAGACTCATATGTCCAAGTTTTTATGCCAAAGATCTGTAATATCAAGACTAGCTTTTTGGTATGAATGACTATTGTTGAACATATAACAATTGTCAGATGACCTTGTACCTGTCAGAAGACATTTGTTAGTTTGATCAAAAACTTTCCAAGAATTTTTATCAAACCTTACCTGGAGGTCATCATCACACAATTGACTTATACTGATCAAATTTGTTTTAAGTCCTTCCACATGGTAAACATTCCATCGTGAGATTTGGAAGGCCTTAAACATTCAATGTTCCTTTGCCAATTATGTTGCCTTTGGCACCACCACCATAGGTCACTGAACCACCATTGATGCTCACATAATCTTTCAAATTTTCAACTGAACCTGTCATATCTCTAGAGCACCCACTGTCAAAGTACCATGACCCAGCAACATGAGATTTCAAGGAAGTGAAAGTGACATTGCACATCTCATCATCAGACATTGTTGCACCATGACATATGTCAAAGGGTTCACAATATTTGGCTTTACACTAGTCATTACAGGTTTTGGGAACCCACATTTGTTTAAAAATTTTAGGTTGGTGTTTCTGAAAATGATTTTTCTGATGAGACTTCGGATGAGCCTTCCAATGTGAATGCTAATGTTGCTGCATTGGCTGTCGCAATGGTTGTTTCATATGATTCTGCATCTGAGTTTTTGCCAAGAAGGCCTGCCTAACTTCATCTTCTTACATAGCCTTTTTCAGAAAACAAAAGGGTTGTATATGTCCAGGCTTATGGCATAAATGACAAACAAAGTTTTTTCTTTCTTTGTTTTGGCTTTCAAGAAATCAATTTTTGAAAAATTTTGAGCGCCTGTTTAGTTCCGCACGCACCTTCTCCTTATCTCACAAACACTTTTGGAACAAAACTAATACCTGCCTTGGATGTGCTACCTGAATTTAGCATTTCATCCACTTTATGTTGGCTTGAATTCCATTTAGCAATGGTTTCTTTTGCTTGAATGAGTTGCTCCTTCAAACCTTCGATCTCAACATCCTTTTTGCTCAGCAAGCTTTCCAGCCTTACAATGCAATCTTTCTGATCCTCATTGGCCTTTTTCAACAACTCATTTGCCTTACCAAGCAATGTGACTTGGTGAGCCTCCCAATCTTTGTAGCTCCTTATACCCTTCCAAAGAAGTCGACTGAATCTCCACCATCTTACGGGATTGTAGAGTTAAAATGAAGAGATCGTCCCCTCGTTTCGCCATCAGACTGCTGATGTGACTGATGTAATTGCATTAGGTGTCACATTGGTCGAAAAAATCCTACTGGTTTCAGAATCATAATGCAGTGAGAGTGATGAGATCACCTGGATCTTCTCCATCACTATCACTCAGAGTTGCTAAAAAATTCAAACCCTTTTTCCTTAGAGTGTTTGCACATTGGTTAGCATAATGACCATAACCTTGACATTCTCTACATTGAATTGAATCAATGTTCTTACCATTGTAGGATGATTTTGAAGCAAAGGGGTTTGTGAAAGGCTTTTCTGGGGTTTGGAATGAATTTTTCTTGGGAACAAATTTTCCAGAATAAGGTTTAAAATTGTTTTTAGAGCTTGATGATGGAGTTCTATTTTGACTCTTATTTTTCAAAAAATTTCTAAATTTGGTAGTCAAAAAGAGCAATAGACTCTTCTCCAAAATCAGACTCATCAATATCTTTTTGAATTTTAAGCAAATCAGATGAGATATCAATGAGAGCAGGTCTAGCAATATTTTTCACAATGGGTGTAGAAGATGATGAAGCCCCTTTGCCTTTTTGTTTTATTTGATCATTTAGGTTCAATTCAATGTTTTGAAGAATACCATCCAATCTTTCAAAACTCATCTTGTCAATATCATGTGCTTCCTCAATAGCACATATCTTGACATTGAACCTTTCAGGCAAAGTTCTCATCATCTTGCTAACAAGACGCTCATTAGTGATGGGATCTCCTAAAGCAAGTGCAGAATTAGATATGTCAAGAAGTCTACCATAATATGTCATAATATCTTCAGACTCATGCATTCTTAACTTAGAGGCACGAACACTGGCATGTCCTTCACACAAGGTCTGAAGGGCCTCCCAAACATATTTAGCAGATTCATAGTTGGCAATTACTCTAAAAGTATTAGCATCTAAGGCTTTATAAATAGCAGACAAAGCTTTTGAATCAAAAGATGCGGATTCTATCTTCATTGGTCCATTCGATTCTTTGGTGACCTTGACATCACCATCCGAATCTATTGTTTTTGGGGACTCCATCAATTCAAAAGAGCAAGCCACACTCTTTCATCAATCGATTTGATGAAGATGAGCATCTTGACTTTCCAAATAGAGTAGTTGGCATTAGTAAGAGTAGAGGATCTAACAACGCTTCATACCGAGAATCCATCACGCTAT
>CM028380.1:39428915-39475075 GCA_013146195.2 Codonopsis lanceolata
AGCGAAAATGCACACTTGATAAATTTAGCAAAAAGGGTTTCTTCGCGTCTGATAAGAACCTCTCTCGAAATGATGCTCATGCTCCTCTCGTGACTTCGAGTACACAGGATATCATCAATGAACACCACCACAAAACAATCAAGGTACTCATGAAACACCCTATTCATCAAGTCCATGAAAGCCTGAGAGCGTTTGTTAACAACCAGCATAACAACAAACTCATAATGGCCATGCGGCGTGCGAAGGTTGTCTTCGACGCCACTCCCTCAGAACCTAACTTAAGTCCACCAGCAGACCCACAGGCGATCAAAGAGATCATCAATGTGAGTAATGGATATTTATTCTTTATAGTAACACAGTTCAGCGGCGATAGTCAATGCATAAACGCTACCATCCTTCTTCCACCAAACTTAACAAATTTGCAGGGTTTAATAAACTCCGGCCGGTTCACGCAGCTACTCCTTCAACTCTCAACTCAAATTTGAGCCATCCTATAAGGTGCTCTAGAGATAGGTGAAATCTTAGAGGCAATAGCTCAATGCAAAACTCTAACTCTCGGTCGGGAGGTAATGCATAATCGGTCGAAAAGACATCCCAGGAAATTCATTAACTACCGGTACATCTTCTATACTAACATTAGACATGGAAGTTTCCTAGCCCTGGCGAGAAATAACATAATACCACTCATAACATGATCACCAATAAACACAAAATTCGAAATTCCGGGCATGGCGAAAGTAACCCTCTTGCGACGAGTATCTTAAAGCATGGTAAACACATGGCCAATCCATACCCAATATCACATCAAAATCAGGAATACTACCAAATCCATGCAAACCGATCATTACAAGTACATCACATCCCTATAGACCTCGAGGCAAAACATGCAATCACCAGCGGTGTAGACACCTCAATAACATCGGCAATACATAAAACACATCTATCTAAAATGAGATCGACATATGAATGTGTAGACCTCGGATATAAATTTGAGCTCTATGACCCACGAGAAGTGTACCTCCAATCTTGCGAAGTAGACTGCGGGACACCACGCGATTAAGCGAAATACACGTGCACCCGCAGCCGATGCCATCAGCTATCCCTCTTGTTCCCAGGCGTGAAAGCGAGAACCCACTTGGCCGACTAACACCGGCCTTAGGGCAATCCCCTCCTCATATGACCCGTCTCACCACACCGTGACACTTAGCGAGTCTTAGTCGACAACTTTGCTCAACAGTGCGTCTTGGCTGACAATAGAACATACCACCAATTGTTTATATGTCCTTTTGAAATGGAAGCGCGACTATCAGGCTCTCGAGCGGCTGTCTGGTGTCCCCAGGCTGGCCACCTACCACAGCCACACTCTAGGGACCCCATTCGATTCGGCTAGCAAGCAAGACTTTCCACCAATGGTTGGCGGCTCCCCGCGACTTATAAGCGCCATACAACCCACTCTTCCTCAGTGTAGTCGAGCAAAGATTTTCTCTAAGTCCTCCGGCCACAACTTCAGCAATACTAGCATCGGACTTCGCCTCGAAAGATGGGGTTTCATCTTGAGAATCTCTCCAAAAATAAAGTTTGTTCTCCCTACAGGATCAATAGGCACATCAATCGGGCGCCCGGGCCCTCGGCTACAGTTGCGGTGGTGTTGGTGGTACAAGTGGTACTCCTCTGGTGACATCCACGGCCATCTCGGTCATAAAGGCAAGCATACGACGATACATACATGTCCACAATGTATGTGCTTGGCATTAGGTCAACAACGGCTCTGTTGTGGAGGCACATGGCTACCCTCAGTCTATTCTCTCTATCACCTTGACCCGACACCCCACTCGGCTAGGACCTCGGTAACTCCCCTCTCGGCTAGGTATTAGAACCTGCAGTGATCTCGTAATTCGTCTCTAGTCTCCGCCATCGTGAACCTATAAGAAATCACTCGACATTAGAAATCACTGCAAAAGAACCAACCCACCTAGGCCATGAAACCTATCACGGCCGATGGCTAACTTTCTATAAAGCTCGATACCAAATCTATGACGACCCGACCCGGACCACAGGTGTGAATCACAAGAAGCCAAGTCGTCCAAATAGGACAACAACACATGCACGAAGACTCAATTATAGAAAACAACGTGATGCAACATTTTAGATGAAGCGACGACTTGGCACAATAGGCATTTGATAAGAAATTTTTAAAACTTTTTAAACGATATATCAATTAAAGACAAGTATATCAATTCATCGGCGACTTTACTACTGAACCCAACACTACAGTTCATGCGGATATACCTCGGCTGGCTACAACATGCGGAGAAAAACATAAATAAATAAGAGCTAAAGTAATGCCCAGCGAGAAGATTTAAAACAGGTGAACCATACTACTGACTATACAAGGCTCGGCGTACATGCGCCGGCACTCAAAAATAGGATACATGAACTACAAGTAGAGACATAAATCCAAATAAACAAAGTTCCCAAGCGAAGTCTAAATGACTTGCTAAACCCAACGTCCTTACAAAGAGAACAAAATAAGGACATCTATAAACCACAACCTCGTCGCGTGGGATCACGGACAAGCAAGAATCTGCAACACCTCAACGAGCGGTACACGAGCGGCTCGGATCTAAAGCGATAAAAAAGGGAGGGCTAAGTCATAAAGACTTTGTGAGTTAACAATTATGCATGTCATGGCATCATGCAACATACAAAGCAAGATATCATTTTAATATCAAGTCAATCAAAGCATTCATTTATATAAACACTTAAAACAAATATCCATGGTAGCACGTTGTTTCACATAAGTGCTATAAAAAAAACTTTCACATAAAAGAGGATATGTTATGGAACCGGTGCTGCTCGTAGCTCCTCGCAATACACAGCGTTAATATTCGTGCCAATGATACCGTGATGAGTGTATCAAAGTACCGAGTTCTCTTCTCGGTACCAAGCTCTCTCCTTGGTACTTAGACTTGCCAATGTGCTCTCTTGGTTACACACAAAGGGGCTACTTCCCCCGTGGCCAGCTTGTAGGTGGGCGTGTGTGATAAAAACCGGTATAACAACCCATCACTATCACGAGTCCCATAACTCGTGGCGGTGATGCATTGTCACCTGCGACTCAACCAAATATGCCATGGACTCATGCAATGCCAAGTAGATGTTTACTTGTCATGAAATCTCAAATAAGGAACAACCGACAAGAGCGAACTTATTCAACAAGTAGTTGTTTACTCATTTAAGGAATCAAATAAGAATTCGACAGGCGAATTCAACATGTCAAATAGATACATTATTCTACAACATGCTCTCAATCATGCATTTACTTCACACGATCACATAAACCGCATAAGAACTCAATCGAGTCTTAAAAGCACACAAACATCAAGGCATAAGCATCAATCCATCTCAAAGTATCGTAAGCTAATTCATTAGTCTAACGAACTACATTCGTCGTAGGGATTGATTGTGGAGTCGGTATTGTTCAATAACTCCTAAATTCAACTTCGGTGAGTTTTACTAAAATTCAACCAAGTTGAGCATTGATACTATATGCATCACATTGCCCTTTCCTAAGTTCTCCTTTCATTTAGAACTTCGATAACTAGGCGTTCATGATCTTAAACTAGCCTTAAACACAATCCAGAGTTTCAAACCCTAGAATCGGAGATTTTGTTAAACCTTGAATTGAACCAAATTCTTTCACAAGAGTTATTCTAAACTCATTATAAACAACATTCATGCTTTACAAAATGTCAAAATCACAACTTCATAGAGAATTCATAAAATCCTACACATGTTTCAAATGCGTTGATTTGGAGGATTTGTCTTCAAAATGTGTTCACAATCATTAATAGAACAACTATAATGAAGGGGTCATGTTATTTTATTGAACATGAAAATCTCAGGGAATTTTCACTCACCTTAGTCCTAAGATTAATGGATGAATGGGTGATCAAAGCAAGGATTGTTGTAGAGGAGATTGAGGCCTTCGATTTGGCGGTCTTGGATCGCCGATCGGACCACCGGAACTCAGGAAATGGTCCTTCAAGTTGGGGTGACCTCCATGGACGAAAATGGAGTTTATGCCTCGAAGAGTTCGGGTTGTTGTTGATCAACAATGGCTGAATTGGTTGCAAGTGGTTTATATACTTGCCCACAAAAACCCCAATCCAAGTGAAGGGTGTTAAAAGGCTTCTCATTGGCCAAGAAAGGATAGCCCTTGATAAGAAATGATCTAAGGGCTTAAAAGGGTTTTAGAAGAGTCAACAAAGGAGGCTTCAAGTCACCAAGGTCGGAGGGGCAAGGGCACAAGGGTCTATAACCAAAACATTCAAGAAAACTCAACAAACCAGATTCTGCCTTGATGCGGTCGCAGCCTCCATGGACCATGCGACTTCATGGTCCCTATTCCAGAATTCTGCACATTTGGTGGTGCTCTCAGCATCTCATGCGAGCCAGCCTCCAAAAACCAATGCGACCGCGAGGTACATGACTTAAACTTGTCCTAAACATGTCTAAATGATCTCAAACTCATTGGCAACAATCCTAAGGTGTAACCCAACTCAAAACAAGTCGGAAACACACCGAAACACATCGAAACAAGTTAGAACATGGCTGGAATCACTCGACAATTGGCCAACTATTCAAACATGAATCAAACCCAACTTAATCTAGGATAGAATGAACATGTATTAGGCTTCTTTAGACATGGTTATGGATTGTATACAAGGCCTAGAACTCAACCGAAAATCTCTCGAGACGAAACGAAGGCAATACAAGCAATGATGTACAACCTCAAAACACAAACGAAACAACGAAGCTTCTAAACTTCCAACCAAGCACACAACAACTAAGATGAACATTATAAACCTTAGATTCAAAGTACTAAGACTCTCATGAGACTTATTAAGGTGCTAACACGATGATCGATGAACACTCGAAACATCAACACAAGGCATGCAACGCATGGAAGACCATTATTCTATTATGATCTTAACCAATTCAATGCCAACACGATATGAATGAAATAAAGTCTCTAATATGTCGAGACCTATAATAAATGTGTTATAATGATGACAAACATGAAATGGGGTTTGGGTTCTCACATCCTCCCCCACTTAAAGGCATTTAGTCCCTAAATTCATACCAGAAATCTCCAACAAGTAAGGGTATTTCTCCCTCATCTCAAGCTCAGTCTCCCATGTGGCTTCCTCAATGTCATGATTCTTCCACAAGACCTTCACTAAAGGAATACGATTGGTCCTCAAGACTTGCTCCTTGGTATCAAGAATCCTCACCGGTTTCTCAACATAAGAAAGATCGGGCTCAAAGGTAATATCCTCATAAGTAAGGACATGTGACTCATCCTTCAAGTACTTAAGAAGCATGGAAACATGAAACACATCATGGACACCCGATATAGATGGTGGTAACGCAAGTCGATAAGCCAAAGAACCAATCCGCTCTAAGATATCGAACGGACCAATAAACCTGGGAGAAAGCTTCCCTTTCTTCCCAAACCGCTTTGTACCGCGTCGGAGCGATACCTTCAGGAACACAAAGTCACCAACCTGAAACTCAAGATCCCATCTCCGGTTGTCTGCGTAGCTTTTACGTCTACTACGGCCGTAAGCAATGCGTCTCTAATCGACTTTACACTCTCGGTATGTTGCACCATCTTCGAACCCCATAATCTAGCCTCACCAACCTCATCCCAACAAATCGGTGATCGACACTTACGCCCATACAAAGCCTCGTCTGCGCGCCATCTTAATGCTTGGTGATAAATTTGTTATTATAGCGAACTCGACCATAACGGTAGATGTGAATCCCAACTACCCTTGAAATCCATAGCACACGCACGTAACATATCCTCAAAGATCTGTATCAATCTCTCCGACTGACCATCAGACTGTGGATGAAACGCGATCTTGAAATTGAGCTTCGTACCCAAAGCCTCCTGCAAAGAATTCCAGAACCTAGAAGTAAATCTGGGGTCTCTATCTGACACAATGCTAACCGGTACACCATGTAATCTCACAATCTCAATAACTGAATGACAACCTCCGACTAAGCGTAATAGGAATCGCAAAGAATAAAATGAGAAGACTTAGTCAACCTATCAACGATAACCCAAAGCGCATCAAAGCCTCTGCAGTGCGTGGCAGCCACCCCGTAACAAAATCCATGGTGATATGCTACCACTTCCACTCAGGAATCTCAAGTGGATGAAGCAAACCGGCGAGGTCTCAGGTGCTCGGCCTTAACCTGGCTTGTCAAACATCTCAAAACATACTCGGCTATCTCCCTCTTCATCCCATTCCACCAAAACAACCTCTTCAAGTCACGGTACATCTCAGTACTACCCGGATGTATCGTATACTTGGCCTTGTGAGCCTCATCAAGAACCATACGTTTCACTTCATCGGAAGAAGGAGCATGAATCCTATTCTCGGAATGTCAAGATCCCATCATTTGTTTATCGCGAACTTCGGGTGTATTATTCTCACGTAGAATCCATCGATAATCTTCATAAAATCTGGATCAGTAGCCTGAGCTTCCTTGATCAACCCAAACAACACTGGTGTAGCACGAACATTAGCAAAGAGAACACTATGCTCACTCATAACAGGACTCCATTCACGGACATCCTCGAGCATCTTCCATTCCCTCATCATCAAACAAGACATGTAGGATCTTCTACTCAACGCATCCGCAACAACATTCGCTTTCCCCGGATGGTACAAGATAGTACAATCGTGATCCTTAAGCTTCTCCATCCATCGCCTCTATCTCATATTCAACTCCTTTTGTGAGAAAAGGTATTTCAGACTCTTATGATCCGTATACACCTCAAACTTAGCTCCATAAAGATAGTGTTTCCACTTGTGAAGCGCAAAGATAATAGCTGCCAACTCAAGATCATGAGTCGGATAATTCTGCTCATACGGTGACAACTTCCTAGATGCATAGGCAATAACCTTCCCGTTCTGCATAAGCACACAACCCAAGCCTTCCAAAGAAGCGTCACAATAAACCACGAAGTTCTCACAACCACTAGGCAAATCTAAAACCGGAGTTGTAGTCAACCTCCTCTTCAACTCCTGAAAACTAGCCTCGCACTTGTCACTCCAAACAAAAGCAGACTTCTTCTGAGTAAGATTGGTCATAGGAGTGGCAATCTTAGAAAATCCCTCAATGAACCTACGGTAATAACCCGCCAAGCCCAAGAAACTACGGACTTCGGTCATCGTACTAGGAGTCTTCCACTTGGTAACAGCCTCAACCTTTGATGGATCCACCGCGATACCATCACTAGACACAACATGCCCAAGAAAAGCAACTTGTTCTAGCCAAAATGCACACTTGATAAATTTAGCAAAAAGCAGTTTCTTACGCATGTCTGATAAGAACCTCTCTCAAATGATGCTCATGCTCCTCTCGTGACTTCGAGTACACAAGGATATCATCAATGAACACCACCACAAAACAATCAAGGTACTCATGAAACACCCTATTCATCAAGTCCATGAAAACGGCAGACGCGTTTGTCAACCCAAACGGCATAACAACAAACTCATAATGGCCATACGCTGCATTTAAAGGTTGTCTTCGGGACATCCTCCGCCCGAACCCTCAGCCGGTGGTAACCACTCCTCAAGTCTAACTTGGAATACACAACAGACCCACGAAGGCGATCAAAGATCATCAATGTGAGGTAATGGATACTTATTCTTTATAGTAACTGGTTCAAGCGGCGATAGTCAATGCATAACGCAAACTACCATCCTTCTTCTTCACAAACAACACCGGTGCACCCCACGGAGACACACTCGGTTTAATAAACTCCCTATCCGGCCAGTTCACGCAGCTTCTCCTTCAACTCTCTCAACTCATTTGGAGCCATCCTATAAGGTGCTCTAGAGATAGGTGAAGTACCGGGCAATAGCTCAATGCAAAACTCTAACTCTCGGTCGGGAGGTAATGCATAATCAGTCGAAAAGACATCCGGAAATTCATTAACTACCGGTACATCTTCTATACTAACAGTAGACATGGAAGTTTCCTAGCCCGCAAAGCAGAAATAACATGTATACCACTCATAGCATGATCACCAATAAACACAAATTCCGAAATTCCGGGCATGGCAAAAGTAACCCTCTTGCGACGGCAATCTACTAAAGCATGGTAAACACATAGCCAATCCATACCCAATATCACATCAAAATCCCGGATAGGCAATACTACCAAATCCACATGCAAAACCCGATCACATACAAGTACATCACATCCCCTATAGACCTCAGACGCAAACATGCAATCACCCAACGGTGTAGACACCTCAATAACATAAGGCAACTGAGCAGGCAATACACATAAATGATCTATAAAATGAGATGCGACATATGAATGTGTAGACCTCGGATCTATAAGAATTGAGCTCTATGACCGGCGAGTGTGTACCTCCAATCACGAAGTAGACTGCGGGACACCACGCCGATTAGCGGAAATACACGTGCTGCACCTTCTGATGCCCATCACTATCCCTCTTGTTCCCAGACTGTGAAACAGAACCCACTGACTGACTAACACCAGCCTTAGGGCAATCCCTCCTCATATGACCCGTCTCACCACACCCGTGACACTTAGCAGTCTTAGTCCAACACTGCTCAACTGCGTGCCCCGTGCGCTGACAATAAGAACATACTACAGAATTGTTCCTATGTCCCTGCTGCCCCTGAGAAGATGGAGCGCGACTATCCCGACTCTCGACGGGTCTAGATCCCCCCCTGCTTGTCTACCAGCCACACTAGGGACCCCATTCAGATTCCAGCTAGCAAGCAAGACTTTCCACCAATGGTTGGCGGCTCCCCTCAGCTTATAAACTGCCAATACAACCCTCTCTTCCTCAGTGTAGTCCAGAGCTGCAAAGATTTTCTCTAAGTCCTCCAGCCACAACTCAGCAATACTAGCATCAGACTCACCCTCGAAAGATGGACGTTTCATCTTCAAGAATCTCTCCAAAATAGCGTTGTTCCTCCCTCTAGGATCAATAGGCACATCAATACGAGGCGGCGGCTGCCTCAGCTCTGGTTCTGGTGGTGGTGGTGGTACAAGTGGTACTCCTCCTGGCTGACATCCCTGGCCATCTCAGTCATAAAGGCAAGCATACGACGATACATGTCCGCAATGTGCACATTAGGGTCAACCTGCTCCTGTTGTGGAGGCTTGTCACCCTGTCTATTCTCTCTATCACCTCGACCAACACCCCTCCCTGGCTAGGACCGAACTCGTATTCGCAGTGTCTAGTCTCCACCATCGTGAACCTATAAGAAATCACTCGACGTTAGAAATCACACAAAGAACCAACCCACCTAGGCCATGAAACCTATCCTGGCCGATAGCTAACCTATAAAGCTCTGATACCAACTATGACGACCCGACCCGGACCCCGAGGTGGAATCACAAGCCAAGTCGTCCAAATAGGACAACAACACATGCAAAGACTCAATTATAGAAAACAACGTGATGCAACATTTTAGATGAAGCGCGACTCGGCACCAATAGGCCGGAAAGTTTTAAAACTTTTTAAACCTGATATATCAATTAAAGACAAGTATATCAATTCATCGGCGACTTTACTACCGGAACCCAACACTACACAGTTCATGCAGATATACCTCGACGGCTACAACATGCCAGAGAAAAAACATAAATAAATAAGAGCTAAAGTAATGCCCAACAGAAGATTTAAAACAGGTGAACCATACTACAGCTATACAAGGCTCGGCGTACATGCGCCGGCACTCAAAAATAGGATACATGAACTACAAGTAGAGACATAAATCCAAATAAACAAAGTTCCCAAGCGAAGTCTAAATGACTTGCTAAACCCAACGTCCTTACAAAAGAGAACAAAATAAGGACATCTATAAACCACAACCTCGTCGCGTGGGATCACTGACAAGCAAGAATCCTGCAACACCTCAACGAGCGGTACCTGAACGGCTCGGATCTAAAGAAGTAAAAGGGAGGGGTTAAGTCATAAAGACTTTGTGAGTTAACAATTATGCATGTCATGGCATCATGCAGCATACACAGCAAGATATCATTTTTAATATCAAGTCAATCAAAGAATTCATTTATATAAACACTTAAAACACATATCCATGGTAGCACGTTGTTTCACATAAGTGCTATAAAATAAACCACATAAAAGAGGATATGTTATGGAACCGGTGCCGCTATGTAGCTCCTGCAATACACATCGTTAATATTCATGCCAATGATACCCGTGATGAGTGTATCAAAGTACCGAGTTCTCTTCTCGGGTACCAAGCTCTCTCCTTGGTACTTAGACTTGCCAATGTGCTCTCTTGGTTACAGCAAAGGGGCTACTTCCCCACTGTGGCCAACAGTGGATGCGTGTGTGATAAAAACCCGGTATAACAACCCATCACTATCACGAGTCCCATAACTCGTGACTGTGATGCATTGTCACACCAACGACTCAACCAAATATGCCAGCTGGACTCATGCAATGCAAAGTAGATGTTTACTCGTCATGAAATCTCAAATAAGGAACAACTTCGACAAGAGCGAACTTATTCAACAAGTAGTTGTTTACTCATTTAAGGAATCAAATAAGAATTCGACAAGAGCGAATTCAACATGTCAAATAGATACATTATTCTACAACATGCTCTCAATCATGCATTTACTTCACACGATCACATAAACCGCATAAGAACTCAATCGAGTCTTAAAAGCATTCAAACATCAAGGCATAAGCATCAATCCATCTCAAAGTATCGTAAGCTAATTCATTAGTCTAACGAACTACATTCGTCGTAGGGATTGATTGTGGAGTCGGTATTGTTCAATAACTCCCTAAATTCAACTTCGGTGAGTTTTACTAAAATTCAACCAAGTTGAGCATTGATACTATATGCATCACATTGCCCTTTCCTAAGTTCTCCTTTCATTTAGAACTCGATAACTAGGCCGTTCATGATCTTAAACTAGCCTTAAACACAATCCCGAGTTTCAAACCCTAGAATCGGAGATTTTGTTAAACCTTGAATTGAACCAAATTCTTTCACAAGAGTTATTCCTAAACTCATTATAAACAACATTCATGCTTTACAAAATGTCAAAATCACAACTTCATAGAGAATTCATAAAATCCTACACATGTTTCAAACGTTGATTTGGAGGATTTGTCTTCACAAAATGTGTTCACAATCATTAATAGAACAACTATAATGAAGGGGTCATGTTATTTTATTGAACATGAAAATCTCAGGGAATTGTCACTCACCTTAGTCCTAAGATTAATGGATGAATGGGTGATCAAAGCAAGGATTGTTGTAGAGGAGATTGAGGCCTTCGATTTGGCGGTCTCGGATCGCCGATCGGACCACCGGAACTCCGGGAAATGGTCCTTCAAGATGGGGTGACCTCCATGGACGAAAATGGAGTTTATGCCTCTGAAGTTCAGGTTGTTGTTGATCAACAATGGCTGAATTGGTTGCAAGTGGTTTATATACTTGCCCACAAAAACCCCAATCCAAGTGAAGGGTGTTAAAAGGCTTCTCATTGGCTAAGGAAGGATAGCCCTTGATAAGAAATGATCTAAGGGCTTAAAAGGGTCTTAGAAGAGTCAACAAAGGAGGCTTCAAGTCACCAAGGTCGGCCAAGGGCAAGGGCACAAGGGTTTATAACCAAAACATTCAAGAAAACTCAACAAACCAGATTCTGCCTTGATGCGGTCGCATCCTCCATGTACCATGCGACCGCATGGTCCCTATTCCAGAATTCTGCACATTTGGTGGTGCTCTCAGCATCTCATGCGAGCCAGCCTCCAAAAACCAATGCGATCGCGAGGTACATGACTTAAACTTGTCCTAAACATGTCCTAAATGATCTCAAACTCATTGGTAACAATCCTAAGGTGTAACCCAACTCAAAACAGGTCGGAAACACACCCGAAACACATCCGAAACAAGTTATAACATGGCTGGAATCACTCGGCAATTGGCCAACGAATCAAACACGAATCAAACCCAACTTAATCTAGGATAGAATGAACATGTATTAGGCTTGTTTAGACATGGTTATGGATTGTATACAAGGCCTAGAACTCAACCGAACATCTCTCGAGATGAAACGAAGGCAATACAAGCAATGATGTACAACCTCAAAACACAAACGAAGCAACGAAGCTTCTAAACTTCCAACCAAGCACACAACAACTAAGATGAACATTATAAACCTTAGATGCAAAGTACTAAGACTCTCATGAGACTTATTAAGGTGCTAACACGATACGATGAACACTCGAAACATCAACACAAGGCATGCAACGCATGGAAGACCATTATTCTATTATGATCTTAACCAATTCAATGCCAACACGATATGAATGAAATGAAGTCTCTAATATGTCAAGACCTATAATAAACATGGTATAATGATGACAAACATGAAATGGGGTTTGGGTTCTCACAGTTTTTTACCAGATTAAAAGACGTTTCATTTAGACGACCCGATATTTCCAGATTTTATCAGATTATAGGACGTTTTAGTTAGAAGATTTGCTATTTCATGGTTTTTATCATTTTATAAGATGTTTCAGTTAGACTACTAGTTATTTACAAGATTTTTCTCAGATTATAAGACGTTTTAGTTAGACGACCAGTTATTTCTAGGGTTTTTATTAGATTATAAGACGTTTCAGTTAGATGACTTGTTATTTCAAGGTGTTTAACATATTATAAGGCGTTTCATTCAGACGACAATTTATTTCCACGGTTTTTATTAGATTATAAGAGGTTTCAGTCAGACGACCAGTTATATCCAGGGTTTTTATCAGATTATAAGACGTTTCAGTCAAACGACAAGTTATTTCTAGGGTGGTTTTTATCAGATTTTAAGGTGTTTCAGTTAGACGACAATTTATTTCTAGGGTGTTATATCAGATTATAAGACATTTTAGTTAAACAACCAATAATTTCCACAGTTTTTATCAGATTATAAGACATTTTAGTTAGACGACTAGTAATTTCAAGGGTTTTTATAATATTATAAGATGTTTCAACCAGTTATTAAAAATAGATTATAAGACGTTTCAGTCAAACGACCAGTTATTTCCAGGTTTTTATCAGATTATTAGATGTTTTTAGCTAGATGACTAGTTATTTCCATAATTTTTTTGAGATTATAGACGACCAGTTATTTCCAAGGTGAGCATAATTTTAGCTATTGCAAGTAACTGAGAGATAAAGACTTATAGGAGGGTTAGGGTTTAAGGTTTCGAAGATTATTCTCTCTTTGGCCGATTAGGGTTTAGCCTTGCTTCTCCGGCCTTGCATGGATTCGGCCACGGCCAAGGTGGGGGATGGTGGTCCTCCGCCTCCGGCACCTTCTTCCCCATCTCAAAACAAATCTTTTGCTTCCCTTTTTTCAGATCATGCCTCTTCTGCTTCCCAGCCAACTAATCTGATCATCCCCCCCTCGACCTACAAAGGTGAGCCAGCCCTTCGCCTATCCCCAACACAAGTTGCGGCATTCACCAAACCTTTTCAATTCTCACTTGTTGGTAAGTTTTCCTATGGCAGGCCATCCTTGGAGATTATGAGAAAAGAAGTTTTGACTTTCGGTCTTAAAGTCGATGTTATTATAGGTCACTTGGACACTAAACACATTCTGATTCAAACCCATCACGAGGATGATTTTCAGTGTCTCTGGATCAAGGATCAATGGTATGTTGGCGCCTTTCCTATGCGAGTCTTCAAATGGACCCCCGAATTCAGATCAGACATTGAAAGTCCTATTTTCCCTGTATGGTTCTCACTTCCCAGCCTTCCAATCTATTTGTTTAATAAACAAGCTCTATTCTCTATTGGCAACATGATTGGTACGCCATTAATACTTGATTCGGCCACTGCCAATTTATCTAGGCCGAGTGTTGCTCGAATCTGCATTGAGATTAATCTAACTAAACCCATTCCTAAACGCATTTTGATTGACAGTGGTAATTCAGAGGGCTTCTGGCAGGCAATTGAGGCTGAGCTGCTTCCCTTATATTGCACTAGTTGCCATCGTCAAGGCCACGATGGCTTTTCCTGCAAGGCAAACACTCATCATAAGGATATGGGTAAATCTAAATCTCAAGACAATACAGACAAGACTAAAGTGGCAGCTGAAAACCCTACTCATACGAAGCCTACAATCTGGAAACCTAAGGAGGTTCCCGCCACTCAAGACCCCCCACAAGACATTGCTTCTGCCCCAAATAATCCCATTCCAACCAGATCCTTGAATGAGATTCAAGACGTGCAATAGGAACCTCCTACTTCTGGTTCAAACCAATCTCAATCTCTTCCCGAGCAAGCCCACAATGATTCCATTAATAAGGATAACGTCCCTATTGTGTCCCGTGAGGATGTCTCTCATCAGCCAGCGTCTCATGTCTCTAGCCCTCAAGATAACAATTGTACAACCAACATGGAACTTAAAATTGATGAATTCTTGGATCCTCGAACGGAGGGTGATGTCCTCATTAATTCGCCTAACAGGTTTGCGATCCTACAAACCTTTGATGATGAAGACCCCCTATTGCCAACCCTACAATCGAAGCTCTTAACCTGGCAACAGGTTCCCATTAGATAAAGTATCGTAAACCCCCTATTGTGCCTTCAACTCGGACTATTCATTTGCAAATGCATGATAAAACCAAACCTGGTACTTCCTCTACTGTTTCCCATGACAATTAAGTCCCTCTTTTGGAATCTATGGGGAGTGGGTAATGATTCTACTATCGCTCGTTTGAAGAAGTTGGTTTCTCTTCATCAAATTTCGTTTATATCAATCTGTGAGCCTATGATCGATAAATCTAAATTGCCTCTCATTGCTAAGAAACTAAAGTTTAAATTCTACTTCTGTAATTTTGTTGGTTCTATCTGGATCCTTGCTAAATCTGCCTTTAGTTGTCAAGTTGTTTGGGATTCTATGTAGCACCTTTCTCTCAGCATTAAGCATTTTTCTTGGGCTAGTCCAGAGTACATCAATATTGTCTATGCCAAATGCACCTTGCTCGAAAGACAGAGAACTGTGGAATGAGTTGATTGATTTCAGTCATGGGATTTCCAGTTCTAAGGGACTTCAATATTATTCTTACACAGCAAGAGAAAATCGGTGGTACGGGCTGGGACAGACAAGGAGGCCTTGAATTTAAAGCTTGTCTCAATGCTTCTGGGCTTACAGATTTGAGATATCAAGGCAGCAAATTCACTTGGTGTAACAACCGCGATGGTCACGCTACTATTTTTCAACGTCTTGATAGAGCAGTTTGTAACTCTTATTGGCTCTCTACTTTCTCTAAAACTACGGTGGAACATTTAAACCGGACCTGTTCTGATCATTCACCTATTCTTATTTCCATTAATTCTACCATTGATTTTAGGCCCTCTCAATTTAAATTTCTGAACATTTGGACTTCTCATCACTCTTTTATGGCCACGGTTAAACAAGCTTGGCAAGTAAATGTTGGGGGTAGGCCAATGGTGCGATTCTCCAACTAGTTAAATGCTGTTAGAGCTGCTCTTAAGATCTAGAATAAGACTACACTTGGCAACATCTTTCAAGGTGTTAAGTTGGCTGAGGATGATGTGCTCGCTAAAGAGATTAATTACGAAGCTGATAATAGTCCCGCTAATCGGGCTGCCCTTCATCTTGCGCAGGCCACTCTAAAAATAAACTGAAGATGGAGGAAGATTATTGGAAGCAGAAATCTCACCTTCGTTGGCTTCAAGACGGGGACGACAACATTAAATTGTTTCATTCATCTGTCAAACAAACTCGCAGTAAACTTTCTATCCATCACATTGATGATATGCATGGTAACATTGTTGATTCCGACACGTCTATCAAGGAGGCTGCCATTAATTTCTACAAAGATCAACTGACTGATTGTGGTAATCCTATGGAAGCAAGTCCTCTTTCTATTATTCCCTCTCTGATTACGGCTGAACAGAATATTCCTCTCGTTACTCGCTCCCCCTTCTCTTAAGGAGATTAAAGAGGTTGTGTTTTCTTTGAACTGTGACAGTGCTACAGGCCCGGATGGCTTTTCGGGTAAGTTTTACACTTCTTGTTGGGATCTTATTGCCAATGACCTTCACCTTGATATTTCTGAATTTTTTGCCCGGTTTGATCTTCCCAAATCTTGGACGAGTACTCTTATCATTACTATCCCTAACTCCAATCAAGTGGACTCATTCAAAGACCTTCGCCCTATTAGTTTGTGTAACTTTTGCAACAAGGTTATTACAAAATTTTTGTCCTCTCGGGTTGCACTTATTCTTCCTCATATCATATCTGAAAATCAAAGTGCCTTTACTAAGGGTCGGCTTATTCAAGATAATCTTCTTCTCGCACACGAATTGACTCATCAACTTAAGAAAAAGGTCAATGGTTCCAATGTTATCATCAAACTTGACATGGCCAAAGCATTTGATCGGGTGTCTTGGGTCTATCTCACTCAAGTTCTTCGAAAATTTGGATTTAGTGAGACCTTCATTGATATGATTTGGTGGGTGATCTCTAACAACTGGTTGTCGATCTCTATCAATGGATCTTCGGCCGGGTTCTTCCCTTCTTCTCGTGGTCTGCGGCAAGGGGACCCCCTTTCTCCTAGCCTTGTTATTATAGCAGCTGAAGTTCTTAGTCGTGGGCTTAACAAGCTTCATATGGATCATCCTAACTATGCCTACTCTTCCTCAAGCGGCTGTCTGGTTATCTCGCACTTGGCCTTTGCTGATGACTTTGTGATTTTCTGTAATGGTAACAAGAACTTGCTCCTTCAGCATCGTCTTCTTCTTGAAAAGCACGAGAAGTGTTCTGGTCAGTTGGTTAACCAGGGTAAGAGTTGCTTCATGGTTTCTAATTCTTTACCGGCTTCGAGAGTTTCTACCATTCGGCATCATGTTGGTTTCCACCATAAAACTCTCCCTATCATTTACTTGGGTTGTCCTCTTTTTGAAGGAAGGAAGAAGAAAACTCTGTTTGATCCTCTTCTTGAAAAAATTCAAAACAAGATTAATTCTTGGATGGGGGCATTTCTTACGCAAGCTGGGAAGGTGACTTTAATTAATTCAGTTCTGAATTCTATTGTAATGTACCAAATTACAATCCTGGACCCTCTTGTCTCGGTGATTAAGCAATTAAATAGGATGTTTTCCAATTTCTTTTGGGGATCTATTGACAGTAAACTTAAGTCTCATTGAGTGGCCTGGGATCATTGTTGCAGACCTATTCTTGAAGGGGGTATTGGCATCCGTGCCATGTCTGATATCATCCATGCTTTCTCTATTTAGCTTTGCTGGAGGTTCAGATCTGCTAATAACCTGTGGAGTCGCTTTATTAAGAATAAATATTGCTCTAATGTCCACCCGATGCTAGCTTCTAATAGAGGTTCTCACACTTGGCACAGAATGTGGTTGGTTCGGGACATTGCGGAATCTCATATCAATTGGATTATTGGTCAAGGTCAGTGTTCAGTTTGGCTGGATCGTTAGTTGCCTGAGGGGCGTATTCCGCAACCTACCACCTCTCGGTTTCTTGAAGTGAACGTGCTTTTTGAATCTCCTACTCATATTTCTGATGTTGCACATAGGGAGATTGGGCATGCTGCTACTGCCTCGGTGATAACGAATGGTATTTTCCTGTCCAATCTCCCTGGTTCTACGTATTGTAACATTTTGGACAGTGGCTCCTTTTCTCTTTCCGAAGCTTGGAAAGTGTCTGTTGGTTCTTATGTTAGATTTATATCTATTCAATTCATTACATTAGTTTTATACTTCAGTGGCTAATCAGATTGCGTATCGATTAGCGTGGCAACTATGTATAGAACTTTGCCTAGTATAGTTTTTATAGGACTTCACAGGTTTAGCGGAAGACCTCTTCACAGCTTCACCGGAAGACCTGCTTAAAGCTTAAGAGCGGCAGACCTTGTGTCCACCTGGTCTCTTATGACGTGTCCAATCCAACAATGACTGATTGGATTAATTTAAACTTATTCTACATCTTTATTTGAATTAATCCAAGACATTCCCTAACATGTCAAGCCACCGAAAGCAACTTTCCGAAAAGCTGGAAGACTTTTCATCCTGAATAGTGAAAGCAGGAAAAGCAGACTGTCCCCTAGTTTCTGCAACAACTCTCAGATCTAACACCTAAATTGCCCACCTTTTTGAAGATCTCAGAAATCATTCCCTGCTCTAGATATCTGTGAAGACGAAAATCATTGACTGACAGCCCCATGCATTTAATGCATTGATGAAAAGAGCTGTTGAAATATTCGTCTTCTCCAACGGATCTTTTGAAGTGCACCTACTATAAATACTGCCATTGAAGACTGAAATAACAAGCACTGTACAGAATCAATCGAACACTAAAAGGATTGCTCTGAAACTCCATAACTTCAAGTCTTACAGCTCAGTGCAATCAAGAGATCCTCTACAGATCTAGAAGTCCTCGTCAACAACAAGAAGCTGCTCATCAACAATTATTGTTTTATCTTCTTGTTGTTTACTTTCATTAACTATACTTCTGCACGAATTAAATATCTTGTATTTACAGATATTTAATTCCATAGACCCCAAACACAAGTCAATATTTTGTACACGATCCATTAGGGATATTCTTTGTAATTGATCTAGTGGAAAACATAGTGCACTATTTAAATCCAAGGTTGACTACCTTGGTGGTGGACGTAGCACTCTTTGTAGTGTGAACCATCCCAAAATACTTGTGTTATTTCTTATCTGTTTGTTTGTCATTTGACTTAGTCATTACCTTGATTATCTTTATCCATTTACAGCAGAACTTAAGTAACCTGTAAAGGGTTTACCGGTAGTCCTTATCGGCAGACCTGGAACAACTACCTTGAAGGTCTTCCGCTACTTGAATCCTTTCGATAGGTTGCAAGTATCTTTCAAAGTATCTACTAAAAGTTTTAAGTGTTTAATAAGCTATTCAACCCCCCTTCTAGCTTATTATTGTGGCCATTGGGACCCACAATTGGTATCAGAGCCTTACTCTTTGAAAACAAGTTTTTCCAAGATTAAACTCTTGAGAGATACGATATAATGGCACAAACACACTACATGCTGCCTACATCTAATGCTAACCACATCCCAATATTGGACGAAGGACATTTTGATGTATGGAAGGATAAAGTAATGAGATTTATGAACTCCATTGACAACAGATTATGGAAATGTGTTACCGCAGTCAACATGTACCAATGAAGGCAAATCTTCTAGCCTCCATTGCTTTGGGAATCTGTAAGTACCTAAAGAAGAATCTGAATGGACAGAGGATGATAGAAAGCTGGTAGAACTTGACAGTAAAGCAATCAATATAATCACCAGCTCTCTAGACACACTTACATACCAGCAAGTGATTCGATGTACAACTGCAAAAGAGATGTGGGAAGCTCTTGTGGAATACTTGGAAGGAGACCAAGACACAAGAGATAACAGAAAATATACATACATCCAGCAGTTTGATTCTTTCAAAAAGGATCCTAAGGAAACCTTGAGACAAGCATACGATCGCTTCAGTGAGGTAATTAATAGTTGCTTTTCTCTAGGTAAAACATATGACAAAAAGGAAATGAACATGAGGTTTTTAGGCTCTCTAGGTAGCTTATGGCATGTTAAGACCACGGCTATGAAAGAATCCAAGAACTTAAACGAGATGACTCTTCGTAGTCTCTACGCAAGTTTGAAGGTTTATGAACTTGAAGTTAATCAAGCTCTAGAGCAAGACAAATAGTTCAGAACTGTGTCTTTGCCAGCTGTGAGAACCCAAACCCCATTTCATGTTTGACATCCTCATAACATGTTTATAATAGGTCTTGACATATTTGAGACTTCATTTCATTCATATCTTGCTTGCTTGAATTGTTTAAGGCCTTAAGAGGGTAATGGTCTTCCATGCGTTGCATGCCTTGTTGTTGTTGTTTCGGGTGTTCGTATTAACGTGTTAGCATCTTAATAATTCTCATGAGAGTCTTAGTACCTTGCATTATGACTTAGAATGTTCATCTTAGTTGTTTCATGCTTGGTTGGGAGTTTAGAAGCTTCGTTGCTTCGTTTGTGTTTTAAGGTTGTACATCATTGCTTGTATTACCTTCGTTTCGTCTCGAGAGAAGTTCGGTTGAGTTCTAGGCCTTGAATACAAGCCAAGGGGGGTCAAGGATAAAATTTGGTACTTGAGAAAATATCTTAAGTTCCCGCTTTGTCAACTAAAATTTTCTCGCCTTTAAATAGTCCTTGAACCGTCATTTGCCAAACTTTACGGAACCCCTTTGACAAAATATTTCTCTCTCTATTCGTTCTTTCTCTCTGTAATCGCTTGCAAATCCAAGTATTTCTTGTTTCTTCTTCTCATCATCGACAATGGTACGCTCCTCTCTTCTCTACTCTCAACTTGAAACTTATTGTTTTTTGTTTTACATTTCACTTCATAACCTAAAAATTTGTTTTGGAATACAAACAAATATTTTCGAAGTTTCTTCAAGATTCGCCATTGTTGTTCTAAAAACCTAAGAATACTAACAATGCTTATGTATATTCATCGCTTTATTCTTATGGAAAACTTCGCTTTTACATTTCTCGGTGTGGTTACTCTAAACATTCTAGGGTTTCAAGTTTTCGCCGAAATGCCAATTATTTCAGGAAACCTTGAAATTTCTGCTTGTTTAGTTCTTAAAAGTGAAAAGCCCTAATTTTATTTGTATTTCTTTAAGGCAAGAACTTCAAAATCAAAGCGCGACAGCGGAAAGAAACTGAACCCAGAAACTGACATTCCTCCTAGTACGGATGTCAACCTTCTGGGCTACCCAACCTTTCCCGCCTCTCATGACATCATAGTCGCCCTGGACTCAAAGTTATATGTTCCAGGAATGTGCATTGACCTCCCTACTGTCTGCTCAATAATCGCTGCTGTCAAAGCATGCGATGACATGAACGCTTCTGGCATACTCCCTCTCTTCTGCCTCAACGACAAAAACTACAGTATCTTCCTAGCAGAAGAATTTTATCAGAGGATGGAGCTCATGAGCCCGAATGCTCTTCGAGGATGGATTAGGGGCCGACCTATCTCCATCACCGCCAAGAAAATTTCCACCATCATCGGCGTACACTTTGGTGGACCTCTTGAAGCAACCACTGCTAAGGCTGTACATGCCTGGGAAGCAATGAGAGGTATAGAAACCTACAGGGAACCCCAAGGGAAAATGCTCAGAAATCTTTACCCTCTGGACGTATACTGCACAAGCCACCTCCTTGACAAAGGGCTCCTATTCAAGAGTGGAGCACATGATATGTTTACGGCCCAGCAAATCAACTTGGCAAGTGCCATATTTCTTCAAATTGACTCGTCTCAACGGGGGCCATCATCTTCGATGAGCTAAAGCGGTGGGTGGAGAAAGCAAAGAACAACCCCACTTGCAAACGCCTTCGTCGCTAATCAATGCCCTTCTAAGGGATGATGCTAATGTCAACTCTTCCTTAAAGGAAGATGAATTGATTGTTGTGGCCAAGGAGAAGCAGCTCACAACCTCGTTCTTCAGTAAGTACACTGAGTACGAGAATAAGCGACGGCTGCAGAAGTGTCTACCGCCAGTCACTCTCGACAAAGTAGCCAAGCTTGCACCTATCTTGGTCACTCGCTTCAACATGGAAGCACATGACGCGGCAAGCAGAACCCACAAAAAGGCCTCTGCAAAATTCGACGATCAAGTGGCGCGTCCCCTCAATCAAAGGCCAAAGACTTGGCCGATGAGGCGGAAGCATTGCTAGGACCAAGATGGCGCCAAGGGAAAGGCAAAGAAGACTAGGCCTAAGAGGCCACTCCAAGCCGAAGAGGAGCAGGCCAAATGGGTTAGGAAGGAGATGAAGGAAGGCCAAAAGAACAAGACACCAGGCCAATCCAGCCATTCCTCACCTTCACCAGCCCAAACCCAGCCAACCTCTCAAAGTAAACAGCCAGCCCAAGCCCAGCCATCCTCACAACCTCCTACCCAAACCACTCAATCAACATCACCCTCTCCTGCACCAACTCCTAAACCCAAACGAAGGAGACTTCGTAAAACCTTTGAAGACCAGCCACCGGCGATTCCTCCAACCACTACCGATGAAGCGGTGAGTCTCCTATTCACCGCTAAGGAAGAAAAGGAGAGCTACCGGTCCCAAACCCCTACCGCAGCCAAACCAACTACCACTACCGATGCCCAACCAACTACCACTACCGACGCCCAACCATCTACCATCGCACAACCCTCTATTGTCAACCCTTCATCTATTCCTCTCAACCCTTCATCTATTCCTCCTAAGTCATCTACTCAGAGGAATTCACCACCTCCGGAGGAGTCTATCCCTCAGGAGGAGCCAGCCAAAACCGCCACTCCTCCTCTTCCTTCACCCTTTAACTACTCACCTGACCCATCTACCCCTTCCTCACCTCCCCAATCCCAACCAACTTCATCAACCACACCACGCCAACTCAAATCCCTCCCACCCAGCCATTAGACTCTGCTGCTGCCAAGTTCCTTCTCGAACTTTCGTCAGTAGCAGACCTATTTACCCCTACCCATCAACCTCCTCAACCTTCTCAACCTTCCCTTAGAAAACCAAAATCCCTCTTCTACCCCCCTCTTTTCTCGGTTTTCTTCTGACCCCTTACCCGAATCCTCCCATATCAGTGACAATTCTGACACTGATATGAAACTGGATTCCCCACCAACTCCCCCTCCCCCTCCACCCATTACCATATCTTCCTCCACCAACACCATACCAACCCAAGACTCGTCCTCTTCCGACTCCATCACTCCTCCACTCCAACAGCCCATACGGCCTGCAGACTCTACCTCTGCCGGCACCATTCATATTAGCCAAGCAACTACTTCTCATCCGCCTGCCAATGATGAAATTTTGTCCGCCATCTATGAACGGCTAGGCGCACTTACTAGCATCACTATCGCTACCGCCGAAATAGCCACTGCTGCGTCCAAAGCCAACGACCGCACTGCCGCTCTTCTTTGACAATTCCAAGAGGATGTCTGGACTCGCTTTGGAATCGACACGACTTTACCGATGTCAAGATCAATGTTGAAGCTCAACGAGATGAGTGTGTCTATCGCTCCTCGCTTTCTCTGAATTATTCCATGCCATCACTCTCCATCTCGGCGCGGTCGTCCTCCCGTTCTCGAACTCAACCGTATTGCTCGAGACTCGCTCACAACGCCATGAATGCCAACCGTGATCGTGATCCGCCATCACGGAGGAGAAGCAAATGAGGTCAATCAACGTAATCTTGATGGAAGAGAACAACCGTCTTCGTGAAGAAGCGGACTACCGTTCTCGTTCCACCGGACCTCCGGCCGATGCGATGACGAATACGAGCGAAGAATGGAAGAGCTTGAGCGAGAACGAAGAGAAAAGGAGGGTGCAGACAAAGGAAAAGGGAAAAGACCTTGGTAGTTTATGTATCTTTTCTTCCCTTACCTTTGTATTTATCTTCATTTTTGAAAACTCTGTGATATGTAAACTTCTTGTTTATAAATACAGAAGATTACTTGTTTTTCAAAAAGGTTATCTTGTTTAAATTCTTGTTGCTTTATATTCATATCTGTTTAGAATTTAAACAATCAGTTTAAATTTATTTGAGCTAGCGCTAATCTGTGTCTTTGTTCTATGATTTTTTACCTTTGTATGCACTTAGATTAGTCCCTTACATTTGAGGTGTTATTACGTTTGATAGAGGCATGTCTTCTGGTTACTCTATATATAAATTTCTCGACATGTTATTATCTATCAAATAGTCTATTTTAAAGCCCTCATTTGTAGTAATGATGACCAGATATAAATAGGAGGAGATTGTTGATTCTTATGTTAGATTTATATCTGTTCAATTCATTACATTAGTTTTATACTTCAGTGGCTAATCGGGCTGCGTATCGATTAGCGTGGCAACTGTGTATAGAACTTTGCCTAGTATAGTTTTTATAGGATTTCACAGGTTCAGCGGAAGACCTCTTCACAGCTTCACCGGTAGACCTGCTTAAACCTTAAGAACGGCAGACCTTGTGTCCACCTGGTCTCTTATGACGTGTCCAATCCAACAATGACTCATTGGATTAATTCAAACTTATTCTACATCTTTATTTGAATTAATCCAAGACATTCCCTGACATGTCAAGCCACCGAAAGCAACTTTCCGAAAAGGAAGACTTTTCGTCTGAACAAAAGAAAAGCGGTGTCCCCTAGTTTCGCAACAACTCTCGATCGACACCTAAATCGCCCACCTTTTTGAAGATCTCAGAAATCATTCCCTGCTCTAGATATCTGTGAAGACGAAAATCATTGACTGACAGCCCCATGCATTTAATGCATTGATGAAAAGAGCTGTTGAAATATTCGTCTTCTCCAACGGATCTTTTGAAGTGCACCTGCTATAAATACTACCATTGAAGACTGAAATAACAAGCATTGTACAGAATCAATCGAACACTAAAAGGATTGCTCTGAAACTCCATAACTTCAAGTCTTACAGCTCAGTGCAATCAAGAGATCCTCTACAGATCTAGAAGTCCTCGTCAACAACAAGAAGCTGCTCATCAACAATTATTGTTTTATCTTCTTGTTGTTTACTTTCATTAACTATATACTTGCAAATTAAATATCTTGTATTTACAGATATTTAATTCCATAGACCCCAAACACAAGTCAATATTTTGTACACGATCCATTAGGGATATTCTTTGTAATTGATCTAGTGGAAAACATAGTGCACTATTTAAATCCAAGGTTGACTGCCTTGGTGGTGGACATAGCACTCTTTGTAGTGTGAACCATCCCAAAATACTTGTGTTATTTCTTATCTGTTTGTTTGTCATTTGACTTAGTCATTACCTTGATTATCTTTATCCATTTACAGCAGAACTTAAGTAACCTGTAAAGGGTCTACCGGTAGTCCTTATCGGCAGACCTGGAACAACTACCTTGAATGTCTTCCGCTACTTGAATCCTTTCGATAGGTTGCAAGTATCTTTCAAAGTATCTACTAAAAGTTTTAAGTGTTTAATAAGCTATTCAACCCCCCCCCTTCTAGCTTATTATTGTGGCCAATGGGACCCACAGTGTCCCATTTTGTCAGACCTATATCTATATCTTCTCGATTCATTTGGCACAAGTCTATCCCTCGGCAGATCAGCCTGTGTTCATGTGGCGCTTTTGGCTCCGCAGGCTGCGTATTGACGAGAGTATTGTTAGTAAAGGGATTCAGCTTGCTTCCCGTTGTTCTTGTTGTCCCACGGGTAATATCGAGACCTACGCTCATGTGTTTCTGGAAAGTCCTTTGGCTCGTCATTTGTGGACTGAATTCAACAGAATGAGTGGCGTTTCTTTCTCCACCAATTTCCTTCATCATTGTTGTTTCGATTGGTGGCAGTTTAAAGATAATTCTATTTTGCATATCATCTCTCCTTCTGTGATTCTTTGGGAATTATGGAAGTTCAGAAATTGCAGCCTTAATAAAGGAATTTGTCCTCCTTACTGGACTGTCATAAATCGTGTTAATCACTTTTCAGTCCATCTTATTGAATGCTGGTTTCTGCCCGAGATTGCACAACTGGGACTCGATTTTTTTCACGCATCTGGGCTCTCTTTCTTCTAAATGCATTTGGGTTGTTCATTGGCTGAAACCCACTGGGGACATTCTCAAGCTGAACATTGATGGTGCATGTAGAGGCAATCCTGGTTTAAGTTCGGGAGGTGGCATTATTCGTGATAGACATGGCAATATGATCTTTGCTTCCTCTTCCTTCTATGGGCAGTCCAGTAGTTTTCATGCGGAGTCCCGTGCTTTGTTTCAAGGGGTGACTTGGTTAGCTGCTAATCATTTTTCAGGTTCTATTGTTGAGGTGGATTCTAAAAATCTTATGCATTGTGTTAAGGGTTCTTTTCATCCTCCTTGGAAGAGTCTCTATTTGCTTCGGGTTATTCATAAAATATTTGTTGAGGCTAATCTTACCATTAGACATATCTATCGAGAGGCCAATTCGGTTGCTGATGCGCTTGCCAATCTTGGTTGTGATCAGGGCACTGATAATGTCTATGAGTCTACTGCTATGCTCCATCCTCGCATCAAGGGTCTTCTTTACCTTGACAGAAGTGATACCCCCTATGTTCTTATTTCTTAGTTTTCCTTTGTTGTGCTATTTCCTTTTCGAGGTGAGGCTCCTCTGTCCTCCCATTTATAAGGGCAAGGCTGGTTGTCCCCTTCAAGTTTGTATGCCTATTTTTCTTTATCAATAAAATCAAGCAGGGTGTCGTCCCTGTTTCATTAAAAAAAAAAATTATTTACAGGGTTTTTATCAGATTATAAGACGTTTCAGTCAGACGATCAGTTATATCTAATGTTTTAATTAGATTATAAGACGTTTCAATCACACGACCTGTTATTTCCAAGCTTTTAATTAGATTATAAGAAGTTTAAGTTAGACAACAAGTTATTTCTACGGTTTTTATCAGATTATAAGACGTTTCAGTCAGACGACTTGATTTTTCCATGGTTTTTATCAGATTATAAGACGTTTAATTTAGACGACCAGTTATATCCAAGGTTTTTATTAGATTATAAGACGTTTCAGTAAGACGACTAGTTATTTCCAGGGTTTTAATCAGATTTTAAGACGGTTCACGGTTCAGTCAACCGACCAGATGTTTTTAGGGTTTATATTAGATTATAAGACGTATCAGTCAGAAGACTTGTATTTCCAAGGTTTTTATCTTATTTTAAGATGTTTCAATTAGACGACTAGTTATTATACACGATTTTTCTCAAATTATAAGGCATTTTAGTTAGTCGACCAGTTATTTCCAAGGTTTTTATCAAATTATAAAACATTTAAGTTAGATGACTTATTATTTCCAAGGATTTTAACATATTATAAAACGCTTCAGTCCGAAGACCAGTTATTTCCAAGGTTTTTATCAAATTATAAGACGTTTTAGTGAGACGACCAAATATTTCCAAGGTTTTTATCATATTATAAGACGTTTTAGTGAGACGACCAGATATATCCAGTGTTTTTATTATATTATAAGACGTTTAAGTCAAATAACTGGTTATTTCCAAGTTTTTTTATCAGATTATAAGACATTTCATTAAGACGACCAGATATTTCCAAGGTTCTTATCAGATTATAAGACATTTCAGTCAGACGACTTGATATTTGCAAGGTTTTTATCACATTATAAGACGTTTCAGTCAGTTGAACAGTTATTTGCAGGATTTTTAATAGATTATAAGAGGTTTCAATCAGACGACCAGTTATATCCAGGGTTTTTATCAGATTATAAGACGCTTCAGTCAAACGACCAGTTATTTCCAAGGTTTTTATCAGATTATCAGACGTTTCAATCAAACGACAAGATATTTCTAGGGTGGTTTTTCTCAGATTTTAAGACGTTTCAGTCAGACGACCATTTATTTCCAGGGTGTTTTATCAGATAATAAGACATTTCAGTTAAACGACCAATAATTTCCACGGTTTTTATCAGGTTATAAGACGTTTCAGTCAAACGACCAATTATTTCCAACGTTTTTATTAGATTTTATGACGTTTCCGTCAGACGACCATTTATTTCTTGGGTTTTTTATCAAATTAAAAGTCATTTCATTTAGACGACCAGATATTTCCAGATTTTTATTAGATTATAGGACGTTTCAGTTAGACGATATGCTATTTCCATGGTTTTTATCATTTTATAAGATGTTTCAGTTAGACGACTAGTTATTTACAAGATTTTTCTCAGATTATAAGACGTTTTAGTTAGACGACCAGTTATTTCCAGGGATTTTATTAGATTATAAGACGTTTCAGTTAGACGACTTGTTATTTCAAGGTTTTTAACATATTATAAGGCATTTCATTCAGACGGCAATTTATTTCTAGGGTTTTTATCAGATTATAAGACATTTCAGTTAAACGACCAATAATTTCCATAGTTTTTTATCATAATATAGGAAATTTTTAGTTAGACGACTAGTTATTTCAAGGGTCTTTATAAGATTATAAGACGTTTCAACCAGTTATTAAAAATAGATTATAAGACGGTTCAGTCAAACGACCAGTTATTTCCAGGTTTTTATCAGATTATTAGATGTTTCAGTCAGACGACCAGTTATTTCCATGTTTTTATGAGATTATAGACGACCAGCTATTTCTAGGGTAATTATCAGATTATAAGACGTTTCATTCAGACGACCAGTTATATCTAATGTTTTAATCAGATTATAAGACATTTCAATCACACGACCTGTTATTTCCAGGCTTTTAATTAGATTATATGACGTTTAAGTTAGACGACCAGTTATTTCTAGGGTTTTTATCAAATTATAAGACGTTTCAGCCAAACGACTTGATATTTCCATTGGTTTTTATTAGATTATAAGACGTTTAATTCAAACGACCAGTTATATCCAAGGTTTTTATTAGATTATAAGACGTTTCAGTGAGACGACTAATTATTTCCAGGGTTTTAATCAGATTTTCAGACGGTTCACGGTTCAGTCAACCGACCAGATGTTTTTAGGGTTTATATTAGATTATAAGACGTATAAGTCAGAAGACTTGTATTTCCAAAGTTTTTATCTTATTATAAGACATTTCGATTAGACGACTAGTTATTATACACGATTTTTCTCAAATTATAAGGCGTTTTAGTTAGTCGACCAGTTATTACCTAGGTTTTTATCAAATTATAAAACGTTTCAGTTAGATGACTTGTTATTTCCAAGATTTTTAACATATTATAAAAAAGTTTCAGTCAGAAGACCAGTTATTTCCATGGTTTTTATCAGATTATAAGTCGTTTTAGTGAGACGACCAAATATTTCCATGGTTTTTATCAGATTATAAGACGTTTCAGTGAGACGCCCAACTATATCTAGCGTTTTTATTATATTATAAGACGTTTCAGTCAAACGACCGGTTATTTCCAAAAAAAATTATCAGATTATAAGATATTTCATTAAGACGACCAGATATTTCCAAGGTTTTTATCAGATTATAAGATGTTTCTGTCAGACGACTTGATATTTGCAAGGTTTTTATCAAATTATAAGACATTTCAATCAGACGAACAGTTATTTGCATGATTTTTAATATATTATAAGAGGTTTCAATCAGACGACTAGTTATATCCAGGGTTTTTATCAGATTATAAGACGTTTCAATCAAACGACCAGTTATTTCCAAGCTTTTTATCAGATTATAAGACGTTTTAGTCAGGCGACTAATTATTTCCAAGGTTTTTATATGATTATAAGACATATTATTCTGACGACCAATTATTAAAAACATATTATAAGACGTTTCAGTCAAAGGAACTGTTATGTCCTAGGTTTTTAACAGAATATAAGACGTTTCAGTTAGGCGTTTTGTTATTTCAAGGTTTTTAACAAATTATAAGACGTTTCAGTCAGACAACCATTTATTTGCAGGATTTTTATTAGATTATAAGAGGTTTCAATCAGACGACCAGTTATATCAGGGGGTTTTATCAGATTATAAGACGTTTCAGTCAAACGACCAATTATTTCCAAGGTTTTTATCAGATTATAAGACGTTATAGTCAGACGACCAGCTATTTCCAAGGTTTTTATAAGATTATAAGACATTTTATTCTAACGAACAGTTATTAAAAACAGATTATAAGACGTATCAGTCAAACGACTAGTTATTTCCAGGGTTTTTTTAACAGAGTATAAGACGTTTTAGTTAGACGACCAGTTATGTCCATGGTTTTTTATCATATTAAAATACGTTTAATTCAGACGACCAGATATTTCCAGGGTTTTTATCAGATTATAGGATGTTTAAGTCAGATGACTTGTTATTTCCAAGGTTTTTATCATTTTATAAGACGTTTCAGTTAGACGACTAGTTATTTCTAGAATTTTTTTTCATATTACAAGACATTTTAATTAGAGGACCAATTATTTTAAGGGTTTTTATCAGATTGTAAGACGTTTTAGTCTCTGACGACACGTTATTTAGAAGATTTTTAATATATTATGAGATGTTTCAGTCCGACGACCAGTTATTTCCGTGGTTTTTATCAAATTATAAGACGTTTCAGTTAGACGACTTGTTATTTCCAGGTTTTTATCATATTATAAGACGTTTCAGTCAAACAACCAGTTATTTCCAGGGTTTTTATCAAATTATAAGAGGTTTCAGTCAGACGACCAGTTATAGATGTTTCAGTCAAACGACCAGTTATTTCCATGGTTTTTATCATATTTTAAGACGTTTCAGTCACACGACCAATTATTTCCAAGGTATTTTATCATATTATAAAACGTTTCAGTCAGATGACCAGTTATTTCCACGGTTTTTTTAGATTATATAAGACATTTCAGTCAGACGACCAATTATTTCTAGTGTTTTTATCAGATTATAAGACGTTATAGTCAAACGACTAGTTATTTTCAGGGTTTTTATCATATTATAAGACGTTTTAGTTAGACGACCAGTTATTTCCATAGTTTTTATAAGATTATAGACGACCAGTTATTTCCAGGGTTTTATCAGATTATAAGACGTTTCAGTCAGACGACATGTTATTTCGAAGTTTTTTAACATGTCATAAGATGTGTCAGTCCGATGACTAGTCATTACTATGGTTTTTATCATATTATAAGACGTTTCAGTGAGATGACCAGTTATTTCTAGGGTTTATTAGATTATAAGACATTTCAGTTACACGACTAGTTATTTCCAGGAATTTTCTCAGATTATAAGACGTTTTAGTTAGACAACTAGTTATTTTCATGATTTTTATTAGATTATAACACGTCTCAGTTAGGCGACTTGTTATTTCAAGGTTTTTATAATATTATAAGACGTTTCATTTAGACGAACAGTTATTTCTAGGATTTTCATCAGATTATAAGAGGTTTTAATCAGACGACCAGTTATATCGAGGGTTTTTATGAGATTATAGGACGTTTCAGTCAGACGACCAGTTATTTCCATGGTTTTTATCAGATTTTAAAACGTTTCAGTTAGACTACCAGTTATTTCTAGGGTTTTTATTAGATTATAAGACATTTCAATCAAACGACCAGCTATTTTCAAGGTTTTTATCAGTTTATAAGGCATTTTAGTTAGACGACCAATTATTTCAAGAGTTTTTATCAGATTATAAGACGTTGTAGTAAGACAACCAATTATGTCCAGGGTATTTATAAGATTATAAGACGTTTCATTCGAACGACTGATGCGTATGCGGAAGCTTGAATTAATAATCTGTTCCAGATTTTTTTGACAGCCCTATGGCTGAACCAAACCTCATCAAAACAGTCCCAAAAATCCTACAAAACCCTACCCGATTTTAAGTATAAACCCTTACAAGTTCACCCCGACAATCTTAGCTTTGTTTAACAATTTTAACAGCCTACAATCTGCCCAAACCATGAACAAAACTCCCTCACTCGAATTACTTTACCTTGGCTGAAATTGCCAAAGAAAAACAAAACAACCCACGCCTTTTATAACACAAGGCTGCCACGAAATCAACAAGAAATAAAAACGAAAATAACATAAAAGTATAGGATAGGCGGATTCACCGGTTAGATTTCACTTGTCTAACGTAAACAATTCCGACGTCACAACTAATCTAGGCTTCACTCACCTTTGATTGAATTGAAACGATTTAAAGAAAGAACAAAACTAGTTCTTCACAAAGTTTTTATTCCAAAATCTGATCTTATTCAAGAAAGAGATGCCTTTAAATAGGCTACAAAGTAAACCCTAATTCTAATAAGGAAAGAACTCCTAAACTTGGTGGAAAAGAAATCCTAAACTAGTTTCCCAAAATAAAAGACTTCCTAACCAACTAAAACAATAAAAGTAAACCACTTTTAAGGAAACAAAATAACAATTAATTAAATAAAAGATTTAATTAAAACCCTAGTCTAATTGGACCTCACGGAGGTCGGCCTCCTTTCCCTAAACCCATGTTGTCTCCAACTTGCCAGCCACGCCATGTACAACCCACCCATCTGATGACTTCCTTCCAGCCATAACGGCCTAGCTCTCCCAACCCCTTTGCCAAGCAACCCTTGTGAGACTCTTTTCCCGAGCAGTAACTCCAAGCCGGAACAACTAATCTTCCTCAGCCTATTGGCCTTAAACCGAGTATCCTTGTTTACTTCTTTAGTCTATGATCCAACCATTAGCCCACCTTTGCGGAGCCCTAAGCTGAGTAGATCCTCGCTAGTTTTCCTAGCGTGACTTATGCCCGCTCCTGTGACCGTTATGCTCACTCTTGAGCTTGCTATCTCATGCTCTGATGGAACCTTCCATTTGTGAAACTCCCTTGTCGAACTTAATCCTCCTGCCCAACCTGACCTCGACACTCTACTCGCATCAAACCCCCCTTCTTTGAAAAGGATTGTCCTTAATCTGTGGCGACCCGACCTGGATCCCAAGACAAGACCCCAAGGTCGTGCCGCTTTCAAAAAGGCACATAACAAAAACAAGTAGCAAATAGTGGGTAAGGCCATAACGGCGGTACGCCAAAAACTTTAACACAAGCGGAAGCGTAATATAATTAAACGGTGGCGCCCGGGCTAACAAGCTCAAACGAATACAACCTTAGAGATAATAAATCTCTTGGTCCAAAAATAAAATCATGTGACGCAACAATAGGCACATATAACAATTTATAGCAATTATATATCAAGTCATCGGCGAAGTTACGGCCGGAACCCAACAGTAAACTAAGTCTACAACTCTAGTCTAACATGCTTGACAGCTAAAAACATGCCGGATAATAAACATATTAAACAAACCGATACGTGGTTAAAACAACTAAAGCATGAACATCATAAATACATAAGGCACGACTAACATCTGTCGGCTCTCAAAACATTAAGTACTAATAAACATAAGTACTAATAATCAAACACATCAAGTCTTGCTACCCCACATAAAGTTTATATAACTTTATGTTCCCCGCCCTGCCAAAAGAAAAAAGGTACTAAAATTAACAAGGTAGCAACCTCGTCACAAGCTTCACCAACCTATCTTGAGAATCACTTCGAACCACTTGCACGGCTCGGATCTAGAGAAAACAATAAAAACAAATAGGAGTAAGTCATAAAGACTTAGCAAGTTACTAACATAACTTCCTGTCATGGCATCATGCTCAACAATAATAATTCATGCAATTGGCATAATATACATTTCATAAATAATCATGTCAAGGCATTCATGCTTAACAATCTTGAATATCATGTTATCAACAAGTATAACATTTCATTAATTCGATCAACCATCATTTCATATCATATCATATTCACGTAGCACATTATTCACATATAAGCACTCGTGAGTCAATTCATACAAAAGGGAGGTGATATCGTTACCCTTTTTCCGCGCATGTCGCTCCTGCAAAAACATGTGCCAAACTTATGTGTCCTCGATATCCCTTTCGTGGATATCGACGCCCCGAGACATTTCCCCGCCGAGTTCCGATAGTTATCAAAGTCATGTTTCCATACTACAACTAAGATCAACTACTTCCCTACCGTGGCCATCGATAGAGGGTGTAATCCGCGGCGATCCATCAAAATCACGAATCTCACAATTCGTGAAGATGATGCATCGTCCCGCCCCAAAGACTCAACAAACCGACTCAAATTGACTCAAACTTCAAGCACACGTAATTCATATTCATATGCTCAAATAAGTAGGCAAGTACTCTACAATCATCTAGTCATGCTTTTAACTCACAACTAGCACATAATCACATTAGAGATAAATCAAGACTCTAATCATCAAGTGTTCTTCATACACTTTAAAATGCTTGGAGGCTTAACCTCCATTAATACTACCCCAAAATTCGTAGGACTTAGGCATATTACTCCTTAATGTCATACTAACCCAATGGTCAACTCCGTTGAGTCATAAACAATCTTTCAAAATTAGGGTATAGAAGCCATTGGCCTCAATACTCTCCTATGTCCATACTAACGTAATTAAATAGGTTACTAAGGTCATTAAACCCATAAAACCCCAATCAAACAATGTAGTATGAAACATAGAATCAAAGTCACAAACTAGGCATATACATTCTTGTCATTTCATCAAATATGCACCCAACACTTAAACAACAAGGTAGGGTGATTTATCATACATTACCACACATAAATAACATCCTAAACATGGTTTATAACCTGTTTATAATCTGATCATACAACTAAAAATGTAGCATTTAACATGTACGTGAACATAGCATCTCTACAAGCCTAATTATATCATCAAACATGCTCCCAATGCTTAAACAACAAGATGGAATGATTTATCATGCATTAGTACACCTAAATGACATCATAATCATGGCTTATAATATGTTTACAATCTGTTCATACAACCAAAATTCATCATATATCCTACTCTAGAACATGTCATCTCTACAAAGTCCTAAGTGCTCTCATTGACCTCATATAGCAAGATTGTTTTCCCTAGGGTCAATGAGGCTAAAATAAATAAGAAGAGATGTTGTAACTCACCTTAATTAAGCCCTACAAGAAGTACAAAACGTCCATGCAAGGGTGGGTATGTGTTCTCGTTGCCCTCCTCTTCACTTCTATGGTTCGGTTTTGGAAATGGCTTCTTCAAGAGTTGGCCACCATTGTTGAACACTCAAGAAGCTTCAAGAACTCTCTAAAACTTGTCTAAACCGATCAATGATTTATTTGGAAGATGAAGACTGATTAGGATGGCTTAGTGGAGGTATTTGGTCATGCAATGGTTGAAGTGGGGTGGGGGAAGGTGTCCAATGCATGGCTTTGCATGTTGGAGGTCTTTCTTTGCCAAGCGTTGTACATGCATCCAAATCACCCAAAACTTGTCAAGCATGCAAGAGAGGATGTGTAGGACGAACTAGGGTGGTTTAGGGTGGGTTAGGTTGGGTTTGGGTGGGGTTTAGTTGATCAATTTTGTGAGTTGTCAAAAATCCTGTAAATCTGGAAATAGGGCATTGCGGTCGCATGGGTCCAAAGCCATGCGAGCGCATCAAGTCTGGCCACTCAAATTTTCCATTTTGCTCCCTTGCAAGTTCTAGGCCTTTCCCTCTTGCACCCTCAAGTCCTCCAAAGCCAAAAAGTGTCTAGAATTCAACCTTAAAGTCCTCTAATCAATAACCAAAGCAAATCAAAGTTCAAACCTCAATCAAACATGGCTAAGAACTCAGAAAGAACACTCCCGAACAACAACCGAAAAGGTCAAACATAGAAGGGTTAACGCTCGAATCAAACTAGCAATCAAACCGACGATGCAACTAGCATTCAACCGACATCTAAAGCGTTTTAATGATGTTAAGAATGGTTTCTAACATTTATCCAAGTGTTTACAACATAAAACACAAACCCGAGTTTCAAAGCAACTCGTGAAGGAAAGGTGCATACGAGCATCCCAAACGACGTCAATGAACATGCTATCGACTTTAAACATATAAGTGAGCTAAGTTAACATACTAATGATGATTATGAATGTATGTTCTCATGCAATAAACAAGCAAGCAATAAACTAGGGTTTTACATAATCCTTGGCCCCTCTTTTTCTGATTTGTATCTGCTTGGTCTTCCACCCTTCTGTTTGTTCTTGTGAGTTCAGAACCCATAACCCGAGCCTTCTTTTGAGCTAACGTCCACCAATTCCTAGCCAAACCACTGTCCTTTCGAAAAAACGTGAAGTTGAAGAATGCTTCCAAGGATTCCTTGTCACGACCCGACCCAAATTTCAACACGAAATCCCAAGGTCGTGTCGTCGAAACTAAGATAAGAAGAGGACGAGCACTTGTTAAACAGTAGTGCGAGTTGAACAGTCGAGCTAACAAGCTCTAAACATGAACATAAAGCCGTACTAAAATACGGGTTTACAAAAAAATCAAATATGCGGAAGCGATAAAGAAATGAAGTTCTGAGCTATGAAGCTCGAAACCGAAGTTAAAGAAACCAAGAGAGACATTATCTCTCAACGGGGCAAAACAAAACTCGCATGCCGTAACATTGCAGATACTGAACAAACCATTGGCACTCCAGGCCGGCGTTTCAACAAGAACCAACCTGATAACAATTACCCACGGCTAAAGCATACCGGGGATTAACCAACAACTATAACAGTTTAGAATAAAGAAAAGCCCCAAAGCTACTGCGTGCCCGGGAGAAAAACTGAAATAAACACTAAAACCACGAACATGGCACGACACAACACGTCGGCCCAATGAACCAGGGCATTTCTTCTTACTTACTAAACCGTCCAAATGAACCAGGGCATAATTTTCTGTTCAAACTCAAATCAAATAAATTAGAACGAAGTTCCCATAAAAACATCATATGCAAGTATATATAATTATATATATACTAATCAAATTGTTCATAGAATCATTAAGTATAAGTGTGCATATTTATATGCATACACATCATGTCTTTCATGATATACAATCACGATAAACACGGTCAATTAGATCTAATGTTCAACTAACACTCTATTATCACATAAGTGCCCATAGTAAGCCACATAAGGGATAGAGAAGATACCGAATCCATGTCGTTGTGTCCCTCCTGCAATTATAATCGTTAAACTGTTTGGTGACTACGATGTACGTGATTGATACATCAATGTACTGAGGACACCCCTCAGCCGAATTAGCATAATCCATGTGTTGATTCTCATTTTTATTTAGATTTATATCTGCTCATACATTACATTAGTTTTATACTCTAGTGGCTAATTGGGCTGCGTATCAATTAGCGTGGCAACTATGTATAGAACTTTGCCAAAGAATAGTTTGTTTTAATAGGCTTCACAGGTTCAGCGGAAGACCTCAGTTGTGCTTCACCGGAAGACCTGCAACAGCAACCAACGGCATACCTTGTCTGCACATGGTCAAGCATGACGTGTCCAGTCAAACAAGTCTTAGTGGTTCAATTAAATTTATCCTTATCGGTTTGAATTTAAATTAAGACATTCCCTGAATTCTCAGACACGCCTAAAATAGCTTTCCGAAAAGCAGGAAGACTTTCGAAGTCTGAACAGTGACAGAGCAGGTGAACAGACTGTGAAAGAACACAATAGCTAGGATTCTCAAAAGAAACCAAACAATTTCCAATGTAGTTATGAATGTAGCTACAATGGGAATCACAATGGTCAAAAAGATTATAGCAGCGGAAGAACAAACTAAAATAGAAAACATAATGCAAAGTTTACCAAAAACAATCTACAAGATAATACTTATAGACCTAGCCTCAAGGCCAAAAAGATTTCACTAAAAACAATAATTGTTTTACAAAAACAATTGTGAAATCACTCACAAAATATTCTCACAAGACAATGAATCTTGGAGAACAAAAACCCCACAGAAACAGGTTAGACAAAACGTGGGAAGAAATAAAATCAGCTTCCTAAAAACTTAACATGAAGACAAAACAGTTTCCAGATTTTCAATGTGACTGCCGATGTTATAACATCAATAGCAACAAGCGAACAGCTGAACTTCTAGTCTGAAAACAGCTTCTGAATCTCCTTGTTTCTACACACAACTTTATGGCTTTTTATTCTCTCTCTCAAGCTCTGCAAACAGCCCGTATCCTTGCTCCTTTATTTATAGATATGTGATGTCCTACACACACGCAAAACAATCTATCTACTACAAGGAAAAGGATCAGCAATAAGGAAAGATCAACAACTAACCAATTTTGAGAGATTTTATTACCAAATATGAAAGAGGATTCCAAGGCACAGATTCATGAAGGAATTTCACCAAGATTTTGTTTCCAAAAACCACACTAAGATTTAGGTCCAAGAAATCAACAAATCTTTAGGAATATTTTGTTTCCAAAAATGACTCCTAAACTTAAGGACCAAGGAAAACAAAATCTAATTAAAGATTTAATTACCAAAAATGCCACACTTGTGAAATATGTATTTTACCAAGAAAGGAGAAACAAAAATTAAATAGGTCATGCCTATTTTACCCTTACAATCTCCCCCTTTGTTGAGCCTTTCTGGTCAAATCAAATGACAAATGTTTATTCGACACCAATCAAACCATCTAACCTGCATTGGTTAGAAAATCTCATCTCCCCCTGAATTTGTGCAAGGTATAAAAACAGAAATCATTTATTAAGCACAAATCAGAATATACCAATGATGCAATCACATGCATACAAAACAAACATGATGCAATCACCACAAACACTTGATCTCATCACCAGAAACACTTGATCTCTCTCCCCCTATTTGACCGAAAAAGGAAGAGGGATAAACAATCTTTTAAGAATTCTCAAAAATCAATGATTTTGAAAAACACAATGAAGTGTTCACCATGCCGTGATCACACCCCTAGCAATAACTGAGCACATCATATCCAAATTCAATACCTCTTAGTTACACACAAAAATTAGACAACCAATAAATATTTTTCAACAAGGAGATTTTTTGGAAATTGATTTGCACAGTTTATTTTAGGACAAAATTTCACCAAGCTGATATCCTTACCAACAATGCATGTCCTAAAATTTTATGCCTAAAAAACATGATTACTAAAAGCTAGGTGAAATAAAAAATGCAATCATACAAGTGATAAAGACCAGATCAAAGGATATAGTTCCTAATGTAGTTGCATTGAGGGGTGCATTCGCCAAAATTGTGATTTTATTTTCAATTTTGCATTTTTTTTGTTTTCTCAACCAGATTCCTCTCCCAAGATCATAAATTTTTCTCAACAAAAATCCATAGGTACTTTATTTCCCTAGGAATATAGCTTTACTTTATTTCAAGCTATAAAAACATGCCACTTGGAACCTTTCACACTATTTACCAAGGGAAGCCACTTAACTTTTTGATCAACCCATGAAATCCGAGGATTCATAGTCCCAAAATAAAGGTTCCACAACCTTGTTCATAGGTAGCTCTTTTCCGTTAGGTAGCTTTCACACTTCTTCTATTTAGGGGAGTCAATTTTCTCAAGATCAACCCATGAGAACCTAAGTTCCATAGTACTTTGATAAATTGCAGCATCCCAAAAATTTCAAAAGGTAGCTCTTTCCTTTGTGGACTTAAGATTTTTCAATAGCAATAATATTTTAGGGAGAGAGTGAGGAGAATCAGAACAATGAAATCACAACGGATTTTGAATGAAATTCCCAACCAACCACAAGAGGCATACATGTAAGTCAATTGATCTAGAGTGCCCTCTAAAGACAAAATGCAAGCATGCCTATTTTTTTTAAAAACTAAAAACTAAGTGTAAAGTCATATGGCACACAAAACACAAGAGATTTCCAAAGATTGAAAAATCTCTCAAAATCAAGACACTTGGCAAATATATCAGCAAGATGATTTTCAGTCCCAACATGTTCAATGCAAACAATTTTCATATTTAACCAAGTCTCTAATAAAGTGGTGTCTTATATCAATGTGTTTTGTTCGAGAATGATGAATTGGATTTTTGTGCTAAACAAATTGCATAGGTGTTATCAACATACAAGGTTAACACATCAATGTGTAGTCCATAACCTTTGATCATTTGGAGCATCCATAAAAGATTTAAGGCTTCTCTCAAAAATATTTTGATAAGCATGCAAATTTGTGAGAATCAACCTTACCTCTTCTCCTTGTGTATATGCCATCATGAATATTACCTATGACTTGAGAGATTGGATGGTTTTTACGTATGCGGTAGAATGTCATGGCCGCAATCGATCGACTTTGATTCGATTTTAGTGCATTCGTTCGGTTTCGTATCTGCGGGGAGTTTATGTCCAATGTGACTTCCGATGTAGCTACATTTGGAATCACATTGGGTTTCACATTCTGAATCACATCGGCTGAACTTCCAGAATATGTAGGTTCTGCCTGATCAGGTGCAGGTTCAATGGTTTTAGATGCAGGTTCTGAAGATTGTGCAGGAGATTCATGATATCCAAACTCAGGAGATTCATCATAGGACCACTTAGCACCAGGGCATATGTCAAAAGGCTCACAGTATTTGGATATACCCTTCTTGTCACTGCCTTTGGGAACCCACATCTTTTTAAAGCTTTTTGGTTGTTGTTTCTGTGAATGTACCTTCTGATGTAGCTTTGAATGTGACTTCCAATGTTGCTGCATTGGATGATGCATTCGATGCTGCATCTGATTTCTAACCAAAAAGGCCTGCCTTACTTCTTCTTCATATACAACCTTTTTAAGAAAGCAGAATGGTTGTATATGGCCAGGCTTGTGATAAAAATGACACACAATATTTTTCTTTCTTGTTTTTGGGTTTTTCAAAGAAGTTTAGATTTTAAAAATTTTGTGTGGGATGTTTTGGTTCAGTAGACATACCTTCACCTTCTTTCAAAAACGTCTTGGGCCTGAATCCAATATCAGACTTACCAGAATTATCAGAATTCAACATATCATGTAAGACCCCGATTCCCGGTTAGCTTGAATTGCGTGCAATACTCGCACTTCTTCCCTTGTGAATCGCTTATTTGATTTCTGAGAGAGTCTAGATGTGTATGAGAGATCACATTAAGACCAAAATACTTTTAAGAGATGTCATTTAGTTGTTAACTTGCTAAAGTCACAAGTCGTAACTCGACGATAATCGAAATGTGACGCGATTGAGAGTTTACTCGGGTTTTTGTGTTCCTGGCCTCGATTTGGTCCTAGATCTTTACATGATGATTAAATAACATGTTTAGATGTGTTAGACTTCTATATGGATGCATATATATAAGTATTAGATATCATTCATAACATCCTTAACATGATTTAAATCTTGTTTGAATGATTGTCGAATCGACGGTTTGATTGCTACTTTACTTCTTGTCGTTCTTCATCTTTGTACGAATTTTTCGGTTGGTATTATTTTGACCCTAGATGACTATGGGACCTTAGGAAATTAACTTAGAATTATTTTTGAGTGGTCGTGTAAACGTTTGCACACGCTCGAGTTTGATTTTCGGAAATTCGCGTATTTCCGAAGGCCACGATAGGTCTGTAGTATTTTGGCCATAACTTTGTGTACGAAACTCGGAATTCGGATCCGTTTGATGTGTTTGAAACTAGACTCATAGATCTTTCTAAACATACCTTTTGTGTAATTTTAGGACGTGTATTTCGGTACAGGAACATTTTGTAAAATGACCCAAATTCTGGTCTACTATAGTTGACCACTCATTGTGTGTTACACTTTCTATTTGGCCAACTTAACCCTACCCAAACCCAACCTAACCCACCCTAGTTCGTCCTACCCATCCTATCTTGCATGCTTGACAAGTTTTGGGAGATTTAAGTGCATGCAAGACACTTGGCAAGTAAAGACATCCAACATGCACAAACATGCATTGGACACTTCCTCCCACACCACTTAAGCCAAAGATTGACCAAATGCCTCCACTAAGCCATACTATTCAGCCATATTCTCCAAAAAACGTGGCTGATCATTTCTCTAAGGTTAGAGAGGAGTTCTTGAAGGTTCTTGGGTGATCAACAATGGTGGCCAAGTCTTGAGGAAGCCATTGCCAAAACCCAACCATAGAAGAGGAGAGGAGGTCAAGGAGATCACATACCCACCTTTGCATGGACGTTTTGTACATATTTTAGGACTGATTTAAGGTGAGTTACAACATCTCTTCTTATTTATTTTAGCCTCATTGACCCTAGGGAAAACAATCTTGCTATATGAGGTCAATGAGAGCACTTAGGACTTTGTAGAGATGCCATGTTCTAGTTTATGCTATGTGATGAATTTGGATTGTATGAACAGATTATAGACCTATTATAAACCATGATTTTGATGTCATTTAAGTGTGGTAATGCATGACAAACCATTCTACTTTGTTGTTTAAGTATTGGGAGCATATTGGATGAGATAGTTAGGCTTGTAGAGATGCCATGATCTTGTATGTGCTAAATGATGTATTTTGGGTTGTGTAAACAGATTATGATCAGTTTGTAAATCATAATTTTAATGCTATTTAAGTGTGATAATGCATGATAAATCATTCCATCTTGTTGTTTAAGCATTAGGAGCATGTTTGGTGAAATAGCTAGGCTTGTAGAGATGCTATGTTCTCGTATATGCTAAATGTTACATTTTTGTTTGTATGATCAGATTATAAACAGATTATAAACCATGTTTATGATGTTATTTAAGTGTGATAATGTATGATAAATCATTCCATCTTGTTGTTTAAGCATTGGGAGCATGTTTGATGAAATAGTTAGGCTTGTAGAGATGTTTTGTTCTCGTATATGCTAAATGTTGCATTTTCGGTTGTATGATCAGATTATAAACAGATTATAAACCATGTTTATGATGTTATTTATGTGTGGTAATGTATGATAAATCACCCTACCTTGTTGTTTAAGCATTGGGAGCATGTTTGATGAAATAGTTAGGCTTGTAGAGATGCTATGTTCTCGTATATGCTAAATGTTGCATTTAGGTTGTATGATCAGATTATAAACAGATTATAAACCATGTTTATGATGTTATTTATGTGGTAATTTATGATAAATAACCCTATCTTGTTGTTTAAGTGTTGGGAGTATGTTTGATGAAATTGTTAAGCTTGTAGAGATGTCATGCTTCACTATATGCTAGATGATGAAATTTTGGTTGGATGAACATGTTGTAAAGTATGACTATGATGACATTCATGTGTAGAGATAGATGATGAATTATTCTATCTTGTTTGTTTAAGTGTTGGGAGCATATTTGATAAAATGGTTAGACTCATATTTGATGAAATAGAAAGAATGAATATATATGCCTTGTCTGTGACTTCTATTCTATGTTGACTAGTTAATTGTTTGAGTGGAGTTTTATGGGTTTAATAACCTTAGTAAACAGATTGTAAAGTATGTTTATGATGATATTCAAGGGTAGAGATATATGATAAATCATTCTATCTTGTTTGTTTAAGTGTTGGGAGCATGTTTGATGACTTGTGAATGAATATATATGCCTAACTTGTGTGTGATTCTATGTTGCATACTTAAATGTTTGATTTGGGGTCTTATGGGTTTAATGACCTTAGTAACCTATTTATTCATGTTAGTATGGAAATAGGAGAGTATTGAAGCCAACGGCTTCTATACCCTAATTTTTGGAAAGATTGATTATGACTCAACGGAGTTGACCATTGGGTTAGTATGACATTAAGGAGTAATATGCCTAAGTCCTACGAATTTTGGGGTAGTATTAATGGAGGTTAAGCCTCCAAGCATTTTAAAGTGTATGAAGAACACTTGATGATTAGAGCCTTGATTTTATCTCTAATGTGATTATGTGCTAGTTGTGAAGTAAAAGCATGACTAGATGATTGTAGAGTACATGCCTACTTATTTGAGCATATGATAATGTATTACGTGTGCTTGAAGTTTGAGTCCAATGAGTCGGTTTGTTGAGTTTTTGGGCGGGGCGATGCATCATCTTCACGAATTGTGAGATTCGTGATTTTGATGGATCGCCGCGCCGGATTGCACACACCCCTCTATCGATGGCCACGGTAGGGAAGTAGTTGATCTTAGTTGTAGTATGGAAACATGACTTTGATAACTATCGGAACTCGAGCGGGGAAATGTCTCGGGGCGCCGATATCCACGAAAGGATATCGAGGACACATAAGTTTGGCACATGTTTTTGCGGAGCGACATGCGGCGGAAAAAAGGGTAACGATATCACTCCCTTTGTATGAATTGACTCACGAGTGCTTATATGTGAATAATGTGCTACGTGAATATGATATGATATGAAATGATGGTTGATTGAATTAATGAAATGTTATACTTGTTGATAACATGATATTCAAGATTGTTAAGTATGAATGCCTTGACATGATTATTTATGAAATGTATATTATGTCAATTGCATGAATTATTATTGTTGAGCATGATGCCATGACAGGAAGTTATTGTTAGTAACTTGCTAAGTCTTTATGACTTACTTCTATTTGTTTTGATTGTTTTCCCTAGATCCGAGCCGTGCAAGTGGATCGAAGTGATTGTTGTTTTACATTGAAGAAGCTTTGGCAAGGTTGCTACCTTGTATTATTAGTACCTTTTATTTTGGCAAGGACGACGGGACATAAAGTTATATAAACTTTATGTGGGGTAGCAAGACTTTTTATTGTGTGATATTTGAACTTATTTTTATTATTTCTTAATCTTTTGAGAGCCGACATATGTTAGTCGTGCCTTGTATATTTATGTTGATCATGCTTAAGTTGGTTTTAACCATGTATTGGTTTGTTTAATATGTTTATTATCCGGCATGTTTTTAGCCGTTAATCATGCTAGACTAGAGTTCTAGACTTAGTTTAATATTGGGTTCCGGCCGTAGCGTCGCCGATGACTTGATATATAATTACCATAAATTGTTATATGTGCCTATTGTTGCGTCACATGATTTTATTTTTGGACCAAGAGATTCATTATCTCTAAGGTTGTATTAGTTTGAGCTTGTTAGCTCGGGCGCCAGCATTTAAATATTATACGCTTCCACATGTGTTAAAGTTTTTGGCGACGCCGTTATGGCCTTACCCACTATTTGCTACTTGTTTTTGTTAAGTGCCTTTTTGGCGGCACGACCTCGGGGTCGTATTGGGACTCGGGTCGGGTCGCCCGATTCTATATCGAGCTATTGTTAGTTGGCTGCGCCATATAGGTTCCTTGGCCTAGTTTGGGGGTTGGTTTTGTGTGAATCGTTGAATATTAACGTCGAGAGTTATTGTAAGATTAAGATGTTTGAATCTAGAATGTATGTTAGCACTTGTAGAGGTGCCAGTATTGATGAGTATAAGGTAGTATTAGTAGTATCCATGCTTGAGAATCCACCAGAGAATTGGTTGCAAATATTATGAGATTATGGTTTAATATTTAAGTGATGATCACGGAGTTAGCTCATTGGAGCAGAGTACTTAGTACCGTATGAGACTAGGAGAAATCCATGAATTGTGAAAGAGTTAAGGATTAAAGATGGAATATTATAAGCAATTTATTTTATTACAGCTTGCGGATTATCAAAGGGGTCGTGGACTGACTTTCTATGAGAAAGAGTTGGATATCGAGGGATACGCTCGAGAGAGGGCCTCGAGATCTTTTAAGGATGATGATGAGTTAGAAGGCAGTTTTAAAAGATTGCCTTAAGTTGAGGATTAACGATTCTAGTAGTGCTAGTAAGCGGTCTAGTGACTCTTAGTGAGATGGTGATAGACGACCTAGAGTTTAAGGTTGTGTACGTGCGTAAGGCGGTTGGCCATTCTCAAGAGTTTTGAGACTCCTACCGAGATAGGAGGTAACTCCTTATTTATATATTATGGTTATTATTATCGCTACTATAAGTATGCGTGGTATCGTTAGCTCACATGCATTCATACATACATTGCATTGAGTATTGAAATCTATTGATTGTTGGTTTCTCGGGTTTATTGATACGATAAAGGATGATGTCCCTGATGGGATTTGTTTATGGCTTTTGAATTTTGATTCTGCAAGCAATTATCAATGTATAAAAATGTGATAATGTTTACTAGTCAGATTTGCTAGTGGTGTGTTGAGTTTATACACTCTATGGATATACGTGTAATGTTATGAGTTACATGAATTAAATGGATTATATGGATTATATGAGTAGAAGTATGATGGTACTTGGTGATTATATATCACGTTTGCATGATATACATGTATGCATGTGGTATTGTTAATAATAGGAATTTTGTCATTTGCTTAAAGATTAAATTATGAGTAAGGTATGGTTACAAAAAAAATAAAATGTATTTAACGGATATAGTTGTATTTGAGTATGACATGCTTATGTGCATTAGTAGTAAAGGTAACTTGCTTAGTCTGTTGCATGATTATGTGAGACAATAGGGAAGGATGCTTAGAAATTTTCTCATGGACCTTGGCATCCTTGCAACGGAAGTTTTTGAAATCCAATTTAGCCGGTACCCTAAATTGGTGATCAAAAGAGGTTCGTTGGTGGACTAGGATTGGTAGCAAGTAGGTTGTG
>CM028380.1:39475175-39540794 GCA_013146195.2 Codonopsis lanceolata
TAGTTGGGATTCACATCTACCGTTGGCTGAGTTTGTATAACAACAGCCATCGCCTAGCATTGAGATGGCGCTCGACATTGTATGGGCGTAAGTGTCGATCACCGATTTGCCGGGATGAGGTTGGTGAGGCTAGATTATGGGGTTCGTAGATGGTGCAACAAATGAGAGCGTGAAGCCGATTAGAGACGTATTGCTTATGGCTCGAGTAGATGTAAAAGCTACGCAGCACAACCGAGACGTGATCTTGAGTTTCGTGTTGGTGACTTTGTGTTCTCGAAGGTACGCCTTGCTGCTGTACTAAGCGGCTTGGGAAGAAAGGGAAACTTTCTCCCATGTTTATTGGTCCGCTTGAGATTTTAGAGCGGATTGGTTCTTTGGCTTATAGACTTGCGTTACCACCGCCTATATCGGGGTGTTCATGATGTGTTTCATGTTTTCGATGTTCGTCAAGTACTTGAAGGACGAGTCACATGTCCTTACTTACGAGGAGATTACCTGAGCCCGATCTTTCTTACGTTGAGAAACCCGTGAGATTCTGATACCAAGGAGCAAGTCTTGAGGACCAAGCGGATTCCTTTAGTGAAGGTCTTGTGGAAGAATCATGATATTGAGGAAGCCACGGGAGACCGAGCTTGAGATGAGGGAGAAATACCCTTACTTGCTCGAGATTTTGCATGAATTTAGGGACTAAATCTCTTTAAGTGGGGGAGGATGTGAGAACCCGAACCCATTGCATGTTTGTCATCATTATAACATGTTTATAATATGTCTTGACATATTTGAGACTTCATTTCATTCATATCTTGCTTGCATTGAATTGTTTAAGGCCATAAGAGAGTAATGGTCTCTCCATGCGTTGCATGCCATGTTGTTGTTGTTCGGTGTTCAGATTAACGTGTTAGCACCTTAATAATTTCTCATGAGAGTCTTAGTACCTTGCATTATGACTTAGAATGTTCATCTTAGTTGTTTCATGCTTGGTTGGGAGTTTTGAAGCTTCGCTGCTTTCGCTTGTGTTTTAAGGTTGTACATCATTGCTTGTATTGCCTTCATTTCGCCTCGAGAGAAGTACGGTTGAGTTCTAGACTCTGAATACAAGCCATAACCATGATTTAACAAGCCTAATACATGTTCATTCTATCCTAGATTGCTGGGATTGATTCGTGTTTGATTCGGTGGGCCAATTGTCGAGTGGTTCCAGCCATGTTTTAACATGTCTCGAATGTGTTTCGGTGTTTCCGACTTGTTTTGGGCTTGGTTACACCTTAGGATTGTTGCCTTTGAGTTTGGGCATGTTTAGACATGTTTAGGACAAGTTTGTTCAGAACCCGCGGTCGCATTGGGTTTGGAGGCTGGCTCGCGAGGAGATGCCGAGAGGGGGTCAAAATGTGCGTGATTCCGGGAAGAACCAGGGACCACGCCGCATGGTCCCATTATGATGCGACCGCAAGGGGCGCTGTGATAGGTGAGTTTTCTTGAATGTTTTGGTTATTGACCCTTAACCCCTTGCCCTTGGCCGACCTTGGTGAGTCTAAGCCACCTTTGTTGACTTGTCTAGACCCTTATTGACCCTCGATCATGGCTTATCAAAGGCTAGCATGCCTTGGCCAATTAGAAGTCTCTTAAACCATTCACTTGGATTGGGGAGTTTGAGGGGAGGTATATAAACACAAGTTCAGCCCTTCCAGCCATTTTAGCTCATCTAAAACCAGAGAACTTCAGAGACTTAAGCTAATTTCGTCCATGGAGGAGACCCTAGGTTGAAGGACCATTTCCCGGAGATCCGGTGGTCCGATTGTCGAACCGAGACCGCCAAATCGAAGCTCTTGATAGTCTCTACAAGAATCCTCTCTTTAATCAACCTTTCCTCCATTAATCATAGGACTAAGGTGAGTGACAATTCCCTGAGATTTTCATGTTAAACAAAATAGCATGACCCCTTCATTATAGTTGTTTTAATGTTGATTGTGAACATCTTTTGTGAAGACACAACCTTCAATTCAACATATAAAATGTGAGTATGATTTTATGAAATCTCTATGAAGTTATGATTTTGACATTTATTAAAGCATGAATGTTGTTTGTATTAAGCTTGGGAATAACTCTTGTGAAAGAATTCGGTTCAATTCAAGGTTTAACAAAATCACCGAAACTAGGGTTTGAAACTCGAGATTGTGTTTAAGGCTAGTTCGAGGACATGAACGGCTTAGTTATCAAGTTCTAAATGATCGGAGAACTTAGGAGAGGGCAATGTGATACATATAGTGTCGATGCTCTTCTTGGTTGAATTTTAGTAAAACTCACCGGAGTTGAAATTAGGGAGTTATGAACAATACCGACTCCACAATCAATCCCTACGACGAATGTAGTTCGTTAGACTAATGAATTAGCTTTCGATACTTTGAGATGGATTGATGCTTATGCCTTGAGGTTTATGTGCTTTTAAGACTCGATTGAGTTCTTATGCGGTTTAGGTGATCGTGCGAAGTAAATGCATGATCGAGAGCATGTTAGAGAATGATATATCTATTTAACATGATGAATTTAGTGCGTTAGACTAATGAATTAGCTTACGTGACTTTGGGATGGATTGAAGGGCATAATTGAAATGTGTGCTTATAAGACTCGATCGAGTTCTTATGTGGTTTGTGTGATCGTGTGAAGTAAATGCATGATTGAGAGCATGTTGTAGAATAGTGTACCTATTTGACATGTCGAATTCTTATTTGATTCCTTAAATGAGTAAACAACTACTTGTTGAATAAGTTCGCTCTTGTCGAACTTATTCCTTATTTGAGATTTCATGGCCAGTAAACATCTACTTGGCATTGCATGAGTCCAGCTGGCATATTTGATTGAGTCATTTGTGTGACAATGCATCGCCGTCACGAGTTATGGGGCTCGTGATAGTGATGGGTTGTTATACCGGGTTTTTATCACACACGCCTCCACTATTGGCCACAGTGGGGAAGTAGCACCTTTGTGTAACCAAGAGAGCACATTGAAGGTCTAAGTACCAAGGAGAGAGCTTGGTACCCGAGCAGAGAACTCGGTACTCGAGTAGAGAAGTCGATACTTTGATACACTAATCACGGGTATCATTGGCACGAATGTTAACGCTGTGTATTGCAGGAGCTACGTAGCGGCATCGGTTTCATATCATATCCTCCGTATATGTGGTTTACCTTTATAGCACTTATGTGAAACAATGTGCTACCATGGATATGTGTTTTAAGTGTTTATTAAATGAACGCTTTGATTGACTTGATATTAAAAATGATATCTTGATATGTATGCTGCATGATGCCATGACATGCATAATTGTTAACTCACAAAGTCTTTATGACTTACCCCTCCCTTTTATCGCTTTTAGATCCGAGCCGTTCGTACCGCTCGTTGAGGTGTTGCAGATTTGCGCTTGTCCGTGATCGCACGCGACGAGGTTGTGGTTTTAGATGTCCTTATTTTGTTCTCGCTTTTGTAAGGACGTTGGGTATAGCAAGTCATTTAGACTTCGCTTGGGAATTTGGTTTTGTTGTATTTGTGTCTATACCGTATTCTATTTTGAGTGCGGCGCATGTACGCCGAGCCTTGTATAGTCAGTATTATGGTTCATCTGTTTAAAACTTCCGCTGGGCATTACTTTAGCTCTTATTTAAGTATGTTGTTCTCCGGCATGTTATAGCCGTCGAGGTATATTTGCATGAACTGTGTAGTGTTGGGTTCCGGTAGTAAAGTCGCCGATGATTTGGTATAATTGTATTAATTGTTATATCAGGTGTAAAAAGTTTTAAAATATTCCGGCCTTTTGGTGCCGAGTCGCGCTTCATCTGAAATGTTGCCACGTCGTTTTCAAAACCGAGTCTTTGATTGTATTGTTGTCCTATTTGGACGACTTGACTTGTGATTTCATCTCTGGTCCGGTCGGGTCGTCACAGTACCAAATGAACGAGGGTGTAATTCCCTGTTCACACACAAATCAAATGAATTAGAAGGTAGTTCCCACAAAACATCATATGCAAGTATACATATCATTATATATACGAATCAAGCTATTGACACTGTTACCACGTGTAAGGGTGCATGTTTATATATATACACCTATATCAGTATGTATATGTCTAAATATACATATCAAATCTCCCATAAAATCATCATGTATAAGTGTGTATATCTATATATATACACATCAAGTCTTTCATATATATCTCAAATACAAGTATGCATATCCCTATATATACATATCAAATCTCTCATTTATCATCAGCCAATACAAACATGGTCAATAAGATCTAATGTTCAACTAACACTTTGTTATCACATAAGTGCCCATAGTAAGCCACATAAAGGATAGAGAAAATAGCAAATCACTTTCGTCGTATTGCTCCAGCAATCACAACTGTTAATCATATCGTGCCAGTGATACCCGTGTTCAGGTATCAAAGTACCGAGCTCTCTTCTCGGTTCTGAGTTCTCTACTCAGAAAATAGCACTAGCCAATGTGCTCAATTGGTTACGACAAAGGGGCTACTTCCCCACCGTAGCTAGCGGTGGAGGTGTGTGTGAAACCCGAATCCGGTACGGCGATACATTGCAACCACGAATCCCATAATTCGTGAAGACAATGCATCGTCCCACCATCATCATGAAAACTCAAGTAATGCCAGCTGGTCTTATATGCAATGCACAAGTAGATGTTTACTTGCTAATTCTCAAGTAGATATAATGACCTACTAAACTCATACGATTATGCACATCGTTACATAAATCACAAAACCACAATAGGAACTCATTTGAGTCTCTAAATCATAAGTGCCAAGTTTGTTCACCCTATTCAATTCAAGTCCCAAAAGCTAGTAATCTAGTCAACTGGAATATAATTGTCATAGGATCTCTCCACGATCCTCGTAAGGTTCAATTGTTCCTTAACTCGACTCCGTTGAGTCTTTAACACAATTCCAACCAAATAGAGTTTGAACACTATATGTGTCCCAAGACTCTTTTCTATGTTCTCGTTTGAGGCATAGCAAGGTTCTCATTCAATTTAGGAATCTTAGTTCAAGTCCCAAGTCAATTATATAAGGGAAGCCCAAGTTGATTATTGTGAAATCAAGCTTAGTTCAATTTTGATTCATAATTCCATTTAATAGTAGAATCCAAGTTCACCACAATTCATTAACTGTAGAACATATCAGGCACGAAGGCAAACACATTCAACATGCTCATAAGTCATATCATAGAAACACGTAGAAGAATCAATTCTTGACAAGGTAGGAAATCATGCATTTAGTCATAATATAAAATATACACAGTATTCCATAATCACCTATGAAATTCAATAGAGTCACAACTTAACCATCAGTCCATTAAGTACTATCCAAGACTACTCCGTTAGTCTCGGATCATGAAGCCATTTACTAAACTCTTCTTAGAGTAGCAACTCATTCAATAACACAAAAGTCGATGGTAGTCAAAGACTTAAGCAACACTAGAGCGGTAATAACCCGTAAGGTCAAACCATACCAGTGAGTCTTAGATAACAACATGGTCATCCTAGCGACTTATACAAGTAGACTCCATGTATAGAGTACTAAGAAAGCCCCAATCCAAATCTTCTCATAGAATAGTCCTCAAATTAATTATTCAACAAGTAGGTGGTTTTTACTCATTAAAGAATCAAGTAGGAATTCGACAATAGCGAATTCAACCTGTCAAGTAGATACATCATTCTACAACATGCTCTCAATTGTGCATTTGCTTCACACAATCACATAAACCGCATAAGAACTCGATTGAGTCTTATAATCACTCATATCAAACATGCCCTTCAATCCATCCCAAAGTCACGTAAGCTAATATATTAGTCTAACGCACTACAAACGTCGTAGGGATTGAAGGTGGAGTCGGTATTGTTCAATAACTCCCTAATCTCAACTCCGGTGAGTTTTACTAAAATTCAACCAAATAGAACATTGATACTCTATGCATCACATTGCCCTTTCCTAAGTTCTCATTTCATTTAGAACTCAATAACTAGGCTGTTCATGATCTTAAACTAGCCTTAAACACAATCCCGAGTTTCAAACCCTAGAATCGGAGATTTTGTTAAACCTTGAATTGAAACATAATCTTTCACAAGAGTTGTTCCTAAGCTCATTATAAACAACATTCATGCTTTGCATAAAGTCAAAATCACAACTTCAATAAGAATTCATAAAATCCTACTCATATTTCTTAGGTTGAATTGGAGGATTTGTCTTCACAAAAGATGTTCATAATCATCAATAGAGCAACTATAATGAAGGGGTCATGTCATTTTATTGAACATGAAAATCTCAGCGAATTGCCACGTACCTTAGTCCTAAGATTAATGGATGAATGGATGATCAAAGCAAGGATTGTTGTAGATAAGATCAAGGGCTTCGATTTGGCGTTCTCGGATCGCCGATCGGACCACCGGAACTCCGGGAAATGACCTCTCAAGTTAGGGTGACCTCCATGGACGAAAATGGAGTCTAAGCTCTGAATCTCTGAAGCTTTGTTGATCAATAATGGCTGAATAGGCTGAAAGTTTCTTATATACTTACCAACAAGACCCTAATCCATGTGAAGGGGGTTAATTGGCTTCTCATTGGCTATGGCATGTAAGCCTTTGATAAGGAATGATCCAAGGGCTTAGAATGGTTGTAGGAGAGTCAACAAAGAGGGCTCAAGTCACATAAGACGGCCAAGGGGCAAGGGCTAAGTGGTCAATAGCCAAAACTAACCAAGAAAAACACATAGGCTGATTTCAGTATGATGCGGTCGCATCATTTATGCCCCATGCGACCGCAAGGGGTCTGCTCCCAGATTCTGCACATTTTGATGTGCTCTCTGCATCTCAACGCGAGCCAGCCTCCAAAAACCAATGCGACCGCGGGGTATAGACCTTAAACTTGTTCTAAATATGTCCTAAAAGGTTCCAAACTCATTGGAAACAATCATAAGGTGTAACCCAACTCAAAACAAGTCGGAAACACACCCGAAACACATCCGAATCAAGTTAAAACATGGCTGGAACCACTCGAAAATTGGCCAACGAATCAAACACGAATCAAACCCAACTTAATCTAGGGTAACTTGAACATGTATTAGGCTTGTTTAGACATGGTTATGGCTTGTATTCAAGGCCTAGAACTCAACCGAACTTCTCTCGAGACGAAAAGAAGGCAATATAAGCAATGAACGACAACCTCAAACACAACCGAAGCAACGAAGCTTCTAAACTTCCAACCAAGCACACAACAACTAAGATGAACATTATAAACCTTAGATGCAAAGTACTAAGACACTCATGAGACTTATTTAGGTGCTATCATGATACGATGAACACTCGAAATACCAACAACAAGGCATGCAACGCATGGAAGACCATTACTCTATTATGACCTTAACCAACACCATGCAAGCAAGATAGGAATAAAATGAAGTCTCTAACATGTCAAGACCTACTACAAACATGTTATATTGACGACAAACATGAAATGGGGTTTGGGTTCTCACACTACGCGAGACAACTCTCAACCGAGTCAAGTAACGAACAGCGTCGGTATACGACTTGTAACTTTAACTAGTTAAAGTCTATGGAACATATGGAATTAAGGTATTGGCTCCTAGATAGCCTAGCTACACAAATCAAGGTTCCTTCCTCAAGTTTAGTAAGTGAGGTCACAGTTAAAAGACAAGCAAAACGAGAAAGCCAAATACACGAAGGTTCAGGGTCTTACAAGAATAATAATTCTATTACCATGCTTGATTTAAATGTCATATAATAGAATGCCTATTTGACATGTTGAGTTCACACTTGTCGAACTCAATCCTACTTTATTATTGATGAGAATAATTACTTGTCATGAACGAGATCGCTCTTGTCGACCTCGTTCACTACTTGAGAATTTGTTAAGTAAACACTATTTGGCATTTGCATGAGTCCAACTGGCATCCCGTCATTGTTCACACATGCCTCCACTGTGGCCACAGTGGGGATGTGGCCCCTTTGCTGTAACCATTTGAGCATCATTGGTGTGTCTATCCCGGGCAACTCCTCGGAAGGTCGATGTACTCACACACATCCGACACCTCACATTCCAGATAACGCTTGTATGCAGGAACTACGTAGCGGCCCGACTCTCCATATATCCTTATCCTATGTGATTTAATTATAAGCACCTATGTGAAACAATGTGCATCTTGGATATATGTTCTATATGCTTATGTGACGATATCTTACGTTGTATGTTGTATATTGCCATGACATGCATGATTGATAGCTTACAAGTCTTTATGACTTACCCATTCCCCTTTACTGCTTTAGATCTTAGCAAAGAAGGTTCTTCTCGTTGACGCTTGCGGTGTTCGTGTTCCCTTGTTCTTCTGTTGGTTCGCCGTTGCAATTTGAAGATGTGGTTTAGATGTCCTCTTCCTTTCTTTTGTCATTTGCAAGGACGACGGGTTTTAAAGTAAGTCATTTAGACTATGCTTGGGAATGTGCTAGAACTTGTACTTGTTTATTTTAGTTTAACTACTTGTAGTATTTTCACTTGTAGTACTTGTAAACCCTTTAATGTCGGCAAAGTGTAAGCCGAGCTTTGGTTATCATGTTTAGTAGTTCACTACGTATAAGTCTTCCGCTGAGCATCCTATTAGCTCTTATTTAATTCTTGTCCATAAATTGTTAGCTTGGGTTCCGGCATGTAGTGTCCCCGATGACTTGGTTTAATTGCTTAACTGTTATATCAGGTTTGAAAAGTTTTAAAAATACCGGCCTTTTGGTGACGAGGCGTGTTGCGTCTCTAATGCGTCACGTCGTTTTCTTAAATTGAGTCCTTGCATGTTTATGTATTTACTTGTTTCCCTCCTATTTGGGTGGTCCGACTCACGGTTCCACCTTGGGTCCGGGTAGGGTCGCCACAGTTGGTATCAGAGCTTGTTTATTGGTTAACTATCGGCCAGGATAGGTTCCGTGGCCTAGGTGGGTTAGTTTCGTATGTGATGTTCTAACACCGAGTGAATTCTTATAGGTGTTTAATGGTGGTTCTGAGAAGAGCTGGTGTAGGCCGAGGCAGAGGCAGGCCCAGGAGAGCTCCAGATGAGCCTGAGGCAGAGTTGCCACCTCCAGCACAGGGTTTCAGCTTGGCCATGGTCAGAATGTACCTCCACCACCACCACCCCCAGAACCAGAGGTGAGAGTGTCGCCACCGCGCAATGTTAGACCACCGGAAGCTAGAGCACGAAATAATGCTGTTCTAGAGAGGTTCATGAAGATGAAGCCTCCATCTTTTGAGGGAGAGGCGGATGCTAGTATTGCAAAGTTATGGCTTGAGGATTTGAAGAAGATCTTTGCAGCTCTGGACTGCACGGATGATGAGAAGGTGGTTTTAGCTGTGTATAAGCTGAGGTGAGCCGCCAATCATTGGTGGGAAGTTCTATGTACTAGTTGGGAGATGGACCGGGTGGCAAAGGTGTGGCCTACCTTTGAGAAAGAGTTTAGGGCTTCTTATGTGCCTAATGTGGTTAGACAGCGGAGAGAGAAAGAGTTCCAGGAGCTAGAGCAGGGATCTAAGTCTATAGCTCAGTATTCTTCTAAATTCAATGAGTTGTCTCGTTATTATGCACATCTGGTGCTGGATGAGAAACACAGGACCCAGAGGTTCATGAAAGGATTGAAGACCGAGTATAGGAAGCAGTTGTTATCTCTACAGTTGGCAGATTACCGGAGTGCCATGGATCGTGCTTATGAGATTGAGCGAGACATTGAGGAGCACAGACAAAAGCCTCCTGTGCATACTTCTTAGCAGCAGTCTTCGCAGGTGACAGGTAGAGGTCAGTCATCTGGGAATCGGTCTGGCTATCAGGGCAATCGTCTCAATGGTGGTCAGAATAGGCAGCAGTCTGGTGGGCAGAATAGGCGTCCGTCTGAGAGTCGTGGTAGTAGTGCTCCTACTCCTCAGGGGCAGCAAACTCAGGGTAGTGGACCATTGATTTGTTCTTATTGTAATAAGTTTGGGCATTCTAGTGAGAAATGCAGAACTAGGCTTGGTACTTGTCTTAGTTTTGGAGATCCTAGTCATAAACTCAAGGACTGTCCTAAGTCTAGAGCAGCTCATTCCATTGGGTCAGTTCAGCAGTCTAGGTCCAAGAGGGACAGTGATGGGTGTCCTAAGGCGCAGGCTCGTGTTTTCGCGCTTGATCAGCGAGGTGTTCCCGAGTCTACTTCTTTGATCGGAGGTATTCTTTCAGTTTTCGATCATCATGCTCGAGTTCTTATAGATCCGGGGTCTACTCATTCTTATGTTGAATCGCATTTCTTAGAGCATCTATGTGTATTGCATGCCCAGTTGTGGCGACCCGACCCGGGCCCGAGGTGGAACCGCGGGCCGGACCGCCCAAATATGGGGGTGACAAGTAAGCACATAAAACATGCAAGGACTTAATTTAAGAAAACGACGTGACACAATATTAGAGACGTAACACACCTCGACACTAAAAGGCCGGAATTTTAAAAACATTTCCTGATATAACAGTTAAGCAATTTAAACCAAGTCATCGGCGACACTACATGCCGGAACCCAAGCTAACAGTTTATGGACAAGAATTAAATAAGAGCTAAAAGGATGCTCAGCGGAAGACTTATACGTAGTGAACTATTAACAAGATAACCAAGCTCGGCTTACACAATGCCGGCATCAAAAGGAATACAAATACTACAAGTGTTAAACTACAAGTAGCTAATAAAAGTAAGAAGTTCAAGTTCTATACATATCCCAAGCATAGTCTAATTGACTTTCTTTAACCCATCGTCCTTGCAAAATATAAAAGGGAGGAAGAGGACATCTAAACCACCTCTTCAACTGCAACGTCGGACCAAAAGAGGAATAAAGGAGTCACGAACACTTTGCAAGCCTCGGCCGAGGACTGTTTTGCTAGGATCTAAAGCAGTAAAGGGGAATGGGTAAGTCATAAAGACTTGTAAGCTATCAATCATGCATGTCATGGCAATATGCAACATACAAGGCAAGATATCATCACATAAGCATAGAGATCATATATCCAAGATGCACATTGTTTCACATAAGTGCTCGTAATTAAATCACATAGGATAAGGATATATGGAGAGGCGGGGCCGCTACGTAGTTCACGCATACAAGCGTTATACGGAATGTGAGGTGTCAGATGTGTGTGAGTACATCGACCTTCCGAGGAGATGCCCGGGATAAACACACCAGTGATGCTCTAATGGTTACACCAAAGGGGCTACTTCCCCACTGTGGCCACAGTGGAGGCGTGTGTGAACAAAGACGGGTATGCCAGCTGGACTCATGCAAATGCCAAGTAGACAAGAGCGATCTCGTTCATGACAAGTAAGTATTCTCATCAATAAATCAAGTAGGATTGAGTTCGACAAGAGCGAACTCAACATGTCAACTAGGCATTCTATTATATGACATTTAAATCAAGCATGGTAATCAATCCAATTCAAGAGTCTAGAATTATTATTCTTAGTGAAAGCGCATTTAGAGCGTCGTAGGATTGATCATTGAGGTATTGTTCAATGGCTCACTAAAATAGACTCGTTGAGTCGTGTCTACAAGTTCATCCAATAGAGTTAAAAACACTAATTGTATTAAAAACTCTTTTCTAAGTTCTCGTATAGGATAGACTAGGCCATTAATCCAAATAATAACCCTAGACATGAATTATCATCAATTCAATATTTCATGGAACCCTAGAAATCAAAATTCCTAAAAGTCAATAAAAGCCAATGGTCCAAGAACAACAGTTATTCCTAAGGAGGCATAGAACACTTTTAATTCTAGGCTTAGGAACAAAACAACAAGATGAATATATCATTCAAAATTCCCAAAATCTCAAATCATCCTAAAACATGATATTAACATGGCAAAGGTATGAGATACATGAAAGAAGGGGGATAGCATGGCATTTCTAGCATACAGCCTAAGGGAAATCAATAGCTTACCTTGTTCAAAATCCAATTGTTGCATGCAAAAACAAACCAGGGATTATTAAACTAGAGGAGAAGAGCTTCGATTCGGTGGTCTCGGATTGAAAAACGGATGGACGGAGCTCCGGCAATCAAGAAATCAAGGTAGAGCTCCCAAGCTTTCTCTCTCTAAGAACCCAGCTCAACAATGGTGGAATGAGAGAAAAATGGCTGATCAGTTGGAGGTTAGGGATGATGAACTCACTAAAAGAGTCAATTCAATATTAGAATTATGAGGTTTCTAATTGGTGGATGAAAGAGTACCCTTGATTAAAACACATCTAAGGGCTGAAAATAGGCTTAAAAGGGTCAAGGGTCAAGTTGGGGGCTGCCTTGGGTCGTGCAAAGTGGTCAAGTTGCAAGACAATGCTCGTCAGGATTTCAAAATCCCGTAATTGAGGATCTGATGACCTTGCGGTTGCAAGGTCATCTCCACCTTGCGATAGCAAGATCTCCAGAACTCTGTTTCCCAAGTTGCTGCTTTCCTTGCGAGGGCAAGCCCAAACCACCTTGCGAGGGCAAGGTCTCCAGATTGAAAAGCCTTCAAATTTGGCCTAGAATGAACCCCAAACAACCCAAGCAATTCAAGGGGGGTAAACCAACACTCAAAACACAATCGGAACAGGTCCGAACATCACCCGAAACAAGGAGGAATGAAGGGCAAAACTCGCAACGAACATCAAACGAATCAATGACAAGTTAAACAAAGATACAACAAGCATGAATGAACATTCTTAAACATGTTTAAGACTAGGATACAAGGTCTAGGATCCAAGTTAACATCTCACGAGTCTCAAAGACAGCTTGAGGCAAGGAAAGACAAGCAGAGACCACTAAGAGTCAAAAGGTCAAATGAAGCAAGAATGCTTCCGAACTCTCAACCAAGCATACAATGACCTAGATTGAAGTTATAAAACATATTATAAAGGTACTAAGGTTCTAGTAGGACTTAGTTAAGTGCTAAGACGATACACGAAGCAAATATAACAAGGCATGCAACGTATAGAGGCATATAAGCAACTACGATCATGGTTGACCTAATGCGAGCATGGTATGAACAATATGGACTCTAAAACATGTCAAGACACATAATGAACATATTAATTAAGTATAGGAGACATGTTATACAAGTAATGGGTTTGGGTTCTCACATCCTCCCCCACTAAAAGGAATTTAGTCCCTAAATTCTTACGGATCATCAAATAGGAAAGGGTATCTCTCTCTCATATCAAGCTCGGTCTCCCAAGTGGCTTCCTCAATATCATGATTCTTCCACAAGACCTTCACTAACGAAATCCTCTTTGTTTTCAAGACTTGTTCCTTCGTATCAAGAATCCTCACCGGCTTCTCATCATAAGAAAGGTCAGGTTCAATAGAAATCTCATCATAAGTAAGGACATTGACTCATCCTTCAAGTACTTGCGTAGCATCGAGACATGGAAGACATCATGAACATCTGATATAGAAGGTGGCAATGCTAACCGATACGCCAAAGCTCCAATCCTCTCTAGGATCTCGAATGGTCCAATAAATCTAGGTGAAAGCTTACCTTTCTTCCCAAATCGCTTAGTACCGCTCCGGGGCGATACTTTCAAGAATACATAATCACCAACCTGAAACTCTAAGTCATGTCTCGGTTGTCTGCGTAGCTTTTACGTCTACTACATGTAAGCAATCTATCTCTAATAAGTTTCACACTCTCACTCTCGGTTGTTGTACCATCTCAGAACCCCAAAGCTTAGCTTCACCAACTTCATCGACAAATCGGTGAATGACACTTACGCCCATATAAAGCCTCATATGGCGCCATCTCAATACTAGGCGTAGCGTTATTGTATGCAAATTCGGCTAATGGCAAATGAGAATCCCAACTACCTTTGAAATCCATGGCACAAGCATGCAATAAATCCTCCAATACCCGAATCAATCTCTCCGACTGACCATCAGACTGTGGGTGAAAAGCCGTACTAAAGTTCAACTTCGTACCCAAAGCCTCCTGCAAGGAATGCCAAAATCTAGAAGTGAACCTGGGATCTCTATCAGAAACAATGCTAACCGTAATACCATGTAACCTCACGATATCCTGAATATACAACGCCGACTCAAACTATAAGTCATCGTAATAGGAATAAAATGTGAAGATTTTGTCAACATATCCACAACAACCCAAGCGCATCAAAACCTCTCGTATGCGTGGCAATCTGTCACAAAATCCATGGTGATATGCTCCCATTTCCATCAGGTATCTCAAGTGGTGTAGTAAGCTGGCGGGTCTACGGTGTTCGACCTTAAGCGACATGTCAAACATCTAGATACATACTCTGCTATTTCTCTCTTCATCCCATTCCACCAAAACTGTCTCTTCAAGTCCCTATACATTTTGGTACTCCTTGGATGTATAGTATACTTGGCCTTATGAGCCTCATGAAGAACCATACGCCTAACTCCATCGTTAGAAGGAACACAAACTCTACCTCGAAAAGTCAAGATACCATCATTGTTAAAAGCAAAATCCGGTGTCTTACTATCACCCAATCCATCAATAATCTTTCTCAACTCAGAATCGGTAGCTTGAGCCTTCTTAATCAACTTAAACAATGCAGGTGTAGCACGCACACTTGCAAAGATAACACTATGCTCACTCACAACTGGACTCCATTCACGGACATCCTCAAGCATCTTCCACTCCCTCATCATCAAGCAAGACATATCGCGCCTTCCTACTCAAGGCATCGCAACAACATTAGCTTTCCCGGATGATATAAGATAGTGCGTCATGATCCTTAAGCTTCTCTCCATCCATCGTCTCGTCGCATGTTCAACTCTTTTTGTGAAAAGAGATACTTCAAACTCTTATGATCGGTGAATATTTCAAACTTAGCCCCGTAAAGATAATGTTTCCACTTGTGAAGCGCAAATATAATAGCGCCAACTCAAGGTCATGTGTCGGATAATTCTGCTCATAAGGTGATAACTTCCTCGAAGCATAGGCAATAACTCTCCCGTGCATAAGCACGCAACCCAAGCCTTCTAATGAGGCGTCACTATAAACTACAAAGTTCTCGAACCACTAGGCAATGCTAAGATAGGAGCCGTAGTCAACCTCCTCTTCAACTCCTGAAAACTAGCCTCGCACTTATCACTCTATATAAAGGAAGACTTCTTCTGTGTCTGATTAGTCATCGGAGTAGCGATCTTCGAAAACCCCTCGATAAACCTACGGTAATAACCTGCCAAGCCCAAGAAACTACGGACTTCGGTTACCGTACTAGGCGTCTTCCACTTAGTAACCGCCTCAACCTTGGATGGATCCAGCGATACCATCACTAGACACCACGTGCCCTAGAAAGAAACTTGCTCTAGCCGAAGCACACTTACTAAATTTCCCATAAAGTTGCTTCTTCACTTGAAGATAGAAAGAACCTCTCTCAAATGATTTTATGTTCCTCTCGTGACTTGGAGTACACAAGAATGTCATCAATAAATACCACCACAAAGCAATCAAGATACTCATGAAAAACCCTATTCATCAAGTCCATAAAAAGTGCAGGTGCGTTGGTCAACCCAAACGGCATCACAACAAACTAATAATGACCGTAACGCATACGAAAGGCTGTCTTCGGGACATCCTCCGCCCGAACCCTCAACTGGTGATAACCACTCCTCAAGTCAAACTTGGAATAGACAAGCGAACCGAAGTTGATCAAAGAGATCATCAATGTGTGGCAAGGATACCTATTTTTAATAGTAACTGGTTCAACTTTCGATAGTCTATACACAGTAGTAGACTACCATCCTTCTTCCTCACAAATAATACCGGTGCACCCCAAGGAGACACACTCGGTTTAATAAACTCCCTATCAAGAAGTTCATGCAACTGATCCTTCAACTCACGCAACTCTGCCAGAGCCATTCGGTAAGGTGCCCTAGAAATAGGTGAAGTCCCTGGCAAAAGCTCAATACAAAACTCTAGCTCTCGGTCGGGAGGTAAAGCATACTCGGTAGAAAAGACATCGGAGGGAACTCATTAACTACTAGGAATATCTTCTAACTTAGCGGTAGACATGCTAGTATCAAGTACACAAGCTAAATACCCCATACACCCGTGATAAAAGTTGTCTAGCTCATGCAGCGAAATAATATGAACCCCATTCATAGCATGATCACCGAAAACACAAACTCAGGAATCACCGGGCATGGCAAAAGTTATTCTCTTACGACGGCAATCAACTAAAGCATGATGAACACAAAGCCAATCCATACCAAGAATCACATCAAAGTCTCGAATAGGCAATACTACTAAATTAGCATGCAAGACTCGATCATTAACAAGCACATCACAGTCCCTATAGACTTCAGACGCCAACAAGCAATCACCCAACGGTGTAGACACCTCAAGCACATAAGGCAACTGGGCAGGCAATACACATAAATTCCCTAAGAAATGCGATGCAACATAAGAATGAGTAGACCCCGGATCTATAAGAACTCGAGTATGATGACCGAAGACTGAGAGAATACCTCCGATCACAGAAGTAGACTCAGGAACACCTCATTTGATCGGCGAAACACGAAGCTGCGCCTTAGGGCGCCCATCACTGTCCCTCTTGGACCCAGGCTGCAGGCCCGACCCCATGGTGAGGCTGCTCTAGACTTAGGACGATCTTTGAGGCGATGACTAGGATCTCACAACTAAGACAAGTACCAAGCACGGTTACGCACTTCTCACTAGAATGCCCAATCTTGTTACAGTAAGAACAAATCAAAGGTCCACTACCCTGAGTCTGTTGCCCCTGAGGAGTAGGAGCACTACTACCACGACTCTCAGACGGACGCCTATTCTGTCCACCAGACTGATACCTATTCTGACCACCAATGCGACGGTTGCCCTGATAGCCAGACCGATTCCCAGATGACTGACCTCTACCGGTCTCCTGTGAAGACGGCTGCTGAGAAGCTTGCACAGAAGGCTTATGCCTTTTTTTATTTATTTATTTTTTTTTTATGGAAGCAGGGGCGGCACCCTGCGAGATTTTATAGATAAAAGAAAATAAGAACAAACTAGAGGGGGACAACCAGCCTTGCCCTTATAAATGGGAGGACGGAGGAGCCTAACCTCGAAAGAGAAATACAAACTATTTTCTAAAGCTAAATAAACCAATTTTGTCATTCCGAAGAGCAGCTAGAGCAGGCAGGGGCAGGGACCCTTCTTGATCGAAAAAAATAGAGCAACCAGTATCATGAGCGTGACGAGCCAGACGATCGGCCACCTTATTGCATTCCCGAAAAACATGAGAAATATCAAAGCCCTGAAGCAAAGATTTGCATTCCAACAATTCATAGATATACATCCAGGGGAAACCCTGAGAGCCAAGAATACTCCGCACAGCCACCAAAGAATCAGTTTCTACCATAGCATCGGATAAATCCAGAGATTGACAAAGGCGTAAACCATCACAAAGAGCCTTAATTTCAGCAAAAGTATTACTGCCTTCTCCATAGAAATTAGAAAAAGCATGAATAAACAAAGCATCCTTACTTCTAATAACCCCACCCCTAGAACAAACACCTCCAATAGAAGACCCATCAGTATTTAATTTGAAACTATGAGCAACCGGACATTCCCAACGCAACCATCTGCCACGCCGAAAAGGAATTTTCTGCAAAGGTAAACTACTCATGGAGATAGCAAAAGAATCCCGAACACTACATTTCGATCTAGGAGAGTAAACACTACACATATCTAGAAGGTGACGATGAATGTAACTGATAATCCCAACACCATTGATGTCTGAATTATCGAAAACCTTCTTGCATCGAGCCTTCCAAATCTCCCAACAACGAAACATAAAAATACCCAAGCAACATGCCCCGGCCTGATTTCTAACTGAAGATCTGGAACACCATGTCTCAAACAAATGTCGCATAGAAGTATATCTACTAACTTTCTAGAAAGGACGAGCAAAATGATCCCAAACAGATCTCACCACATCAGAATGGAGGAAGAGGTGTTCAATAGATTCCCGAGAATGCACAGCATGACAGCACACACATTTAGACACAAGAGGAATACCTTTGGCATGCAAACGAAGGTCCACCGAGATTGCCCCATGAAAGAGTTTCCATATGAAGCCACTCACCTTCATTGGGATCCACTTCTGCCAAATTTTAGAAGCCCAAAGAAAAGAGGTCGAATTCGGTCCGATGCCTCCGCCTAAGAAAGGCAAGCGCCCATCCTTCGGCCAGTATATGAGCTTATCATCCTCGAACTCCTGAAGCCTAACCTTAGATGCAAAAGGCCGAAGATGAGTAGGAATTAACGGCAAAAAAAGAAGTAATATCTGGAATAGCATCCTTGACCAAAAGCCTTGCATCCACCGGGTGCGGGCCAATTAGATAGTCACCACACCAGTTATCAATCCAGAAACGCGCATCTCCCCGGCCGATAACCCATTGAGCCTGATTCTGAACCTCGACCAAAACCTTAGCCACTGCTTGCCATACATGAGAGCCCGATCGAGTACGCCATTGATGCATCCCGAGACTATACTTAGCTCTGGCGAACTGAGCCCATAACCCTTTACCTTGTAAAACCGCCCAAGCTAGCTTTGCATGCAGAGAAATCATAACCTGGGATAAAGAACGAAGGCCAAGACCTCCCTCCTCCAAAGGTTGACAAACCGAAGACTAGGCCACCCAATGAGATCTTTTGGCACCAGCAACATCCCAAAGAAAACCTGCCATGAGCGACTCCAGCCTACATAAAACCTCCTTCGGTACTTTAATCGCTGCTAACGTGTAGATCAGAATGCTACTGAGAACAGCTTTCAACAAAACTATTTTACCTCCAAAAGACAACAATTTCGCCTTCCAACCACTTATTTTCTTCGTGACGCGCTGCACAAGGTCTTCGAAGTAATGAGGACGGCATCTCCCATGAAATAAAGGCACACCCAAGTATTTCAATGGAAACGACTGAAACGAACAACCCGACCATCTCGAAATCAAAATTTTCCTTCGTCTCAAACAAAAATCAGAAGTATAAAACCCACTCTTAGATAAATTAATCAGTTGGCCCGACGCTTGAGCATAATCATCAATCACACTATGAACAGTACTAATAGACTGCTTGCCACCATTGCAAAAAAGTAACATATCATCAGCGTAAAGAAGGTGAGAAATAGCCACATTACCCCTACCATGATCAAAAGCTACAATACGACTAGAATGCATGGCTTGGTTAATATTTAAAGTGAGAATCTCCTGGGCTATGATAAACAATAAAGGTGAAAGTGCGTCACCTTGTCGAACTCCTCTAGTAGAATGAAAGAAACCATGTAAATTACCTTGAATTCGAATAGAATACCAATTATTACTGATGATACGGTAAACAAGAGAGCAACTGATGTCATCAAAGCCGAAAGCACGGATCGCCTTAATCAAAATATCCCATTCCAACCTGTCATATGCTTTAGACATGTCGAACTTAAAAACAACATTACCGCCACGACATTTTTTATTTATCCTATGGACCATCTCATGAGCAATAACCACATTCTCCTGAATATTTCGACCCTTTACAAATCCTGATTGTTCCAAAGAAATCAAATTAGGAAGCAAAGAAGCCATACGATCAGCCATAATCTTTGAAATAATTTTACTAGAGAAATTGCAAAGACTAATTGGCCGAAAATCCCCAAAACCCACAGGATCACTAACTTTTGGAAGAGGGACTAAAATAGTAGACGCCAAACCCCTATGCATATCTTGGCCATTGAAAAAAGCTTGAACCGCTGCAACCACATCGCTCTTAATAATAGACAAGCAACCTTGGTAAAACCATCCAGTAAAGCCATCTGCCCCAGGAGCACTGTCCGGATTGAGCACCTTAACTGCTGACCAAATTTCTTCTTCACCCGGAGGTTTGTGAAACAAGAAATTATCACCATTAGCCAAACGACACGTAACCGCATTAAAAATATCATTATGCACCACATGATCAGAACAAGTAAAAAGATCCGAGAAGAAATCAACAGCCTTATTGCCAATTTCCGCCTCATCAGAACACCACGAACCATCCTGATTTTTGATCCTAATGTTAGCAATATGTTGGCGATCTCGAAGACTAGCATGGAAAAAAGATGTATTCCGATCCCCATCCTTTAACCAAAGTTGCCGAGATTTACATTTAAGCATTTCTGATTCCCATCCAATACATTGGTGGAGCCTCCGCCTAAGATCCATAATCTCTAAATCAACTTGGTCATTACCTCCTGACTGACTCACCATCTCCAAACTTAAAATAGCATCCTGAAGTTGAGAAATCATGCTATTCACATTACCAAAGACCTGCCAATTCCAAATTTTCACCTCCTTACGAAGGTAATGTAATTTTCGATGCAATACCTCCATCGCACTACCTTCCACCCTTCTCTCCCATTGAGCTTGAACAAAAGCCAAAAAACCAGGGTGATCCAGCCACATTCTCTGAAATCGAAAACCACCTCGCGGTTTTTTAAAGAAAGGAAAATCAATGAGAAGAGGAGCATGATCGGAATAAGATCTAGTCAAATGACGAACTCGACAACCTGTGAAAGCCGCTTTGTACTCACCATTCAAAAGCACTCTGTCCAGCCTTTGCCAAATACGTGAACCCCAGTCATGGTCGTTACACCACGTAAATTTGCTGCCTTCAAAATCAGTATCCTCCAGACCAGCCATGTGGCAGAAATTAACAAAATCTGCGATGCTACTATGGTCATGTCCTACACCACCAAGCTTTTCTGAAGTATGCATAATCACATTAAAATCTCCACCTACCATCCAAGGCTCATTATAACCATTAGAAATATCATACAATTGAGACCATAATTCTTGCCTCCCTGCCCTGGTGCATTGAGCATAGACAATAGAAACCAACAAAGAACAAGACTGACCCAAACAGACCCGAACCGTAATGTGCTGATTAGAACTAACAACAAAATCCACAGATACCCGATCATCCCATAACAACCAAATATGTTTATTAGTTGGATTATTGTGTAAACAAAATTTAAACTTCAGCCTCTTAGCAAACTTTTCAATCCTTTCTCCTGGCAGCTTCGGTTCTAAAATCGCACATAAAACCGGGTTATGTTGAGCTTTCAGAACTTTCAAGTAATCTACAGTATCCTTATTACCCACTCCGCGGGCATTCCAAATTATCACAGCCATATAAAAATTAACAGAAAAACGAGAATCAGGCCGAAACCTTACTTGCCCTTACGCGTGTCTCGCGCTTGTTCGTCTGTATGAAATTTGCTTGTTTAACCTTTTTGTGCTTCTTAACACAATCATTTTTAAAAGCTTTTATCTCCTCTTCAGTCCTTGCTATCACATGAACGTCATCGAGAGACATGCAGCGCTTGAGCAAAGTGCGAGTCCCTCCCTTAAACTCATCGATAGAGGCATCTTTTTGTTTTTTTAGGGGCAAAGTTTGTAACTTCTGGATAACCTCCTGCCAATCCTCATGTAAATTAGCTAGAGTTGCAAAAGAATTGCCTGGGCCGGCCACATTAAAACCACCAGAATCAGCATTTTTAGAACCATTCGTATTAGGCTCATTATTAACACCTTGGCTGTTCGGCCTTTGCAGAATAACAACTTTTTGTAACGGCTTTTTCGGGATTGCCTTATTCACCTCCGATGAAATGCCATCCATAATATTTTTTCCTTTATCATTAGATTTCACCTGTTGCATGGAGGATCCTTCATCTACCTCCATTCGACTAGAACTAGCCACCGGTTGCATGTTCTTAAAACCTGTCGAAATAGGTGTTTTAGTTTGAACCCCCGGCATCTGTAAACCTGAAGATACGGGAATAGCAACAGGATCTGGAACATTATTCTGAGCCATCACTCCCGGGGTCGCATTATCCCTCTTATCCGTCCTTGTAATTGAAGGGTGCACCGAAACCTTTCGTTGACGCCTACAATCTTCGACAAAATGGCCCAACAAACCACAACCCTCACAAAATTTAATGTTGCCCTCAAACTCTATGTTCTTCCAAAATCCGTCCTCTTTTGATGACCCCAGCCAAATCCTACTAGGAAGATGGCATGAGACATCCACCTCCACACAAATCCGAGCGTACCCAGGATGCATTAAGGCTAGGGTGCGATCATCAGCTCTAAGGAATCGGCCCAACGTGTTACCAATACGTCGAAGGAATGCGTTATTAAAAAATAAGAGAGGAAATTGATGTAACTTCACCCACACAGCCACAGTCGGGCTATCTTTCTTAAACACGAAATCAGGAGTCCACTGAAACACACGAAACATGCTACTCTCAATCATATGAGACTCAATGGATAAGGCACGAACTAGATCCTCATGAGACGGCAGATGAACAAAGACATGTCGCGGGTCTAGAAGTCCCGCAATGAAAGGGCCCGACAAATGCCACATAGTAGCTATATGCTTCTGAATGGTTGCAAGGGTTGGGCGGCCTACCGAAGATTTCAGTATTATGGAATTAGAGAATTGCTTTGCCGCTAAATCCAACTCCAAAGGAGTAAACAAACAACCTGGCTCATTATTTATGTCAACAGGTGAACGTGGAGGAATAGGGATTTCTACCAAAGCTTGAACCTTATTAGGGTTTTGGCACGCAAGTTGGGGATATGAATTCACAGCAGCCGCATATGATCTTGGCGCTGGAGGAATTGGAGGCGGTGGAGGATTAGTTATGGGTGGCGGATCAGCCACCGGAGGAGTAGCCGCATCTCATAAGCACGATCCACCGCACTCCGGTAATCTGCCAACTATAGAGATAACAACTGCTTCCTATACTCAGTCTTCAACCCTTTCACGAACCTTTGGGTCCTGTGTTTCTCATCCAAAGACTGTGATGTGTACAACGGACAACTCGGTGAATTTAGAAGAATCTTACCGAGCTATAGACATAGATCCCTGCTCTAGTTCCTGGAACTCTTTCTCTCTTCGCTGTCTAACCACATTAGGCACATAAGAAGCCCTAAATTCTGACTCAAATGTAGGCCACACCTGCGCCACCTAGTTCAACTCCCAACTAGCAAGTAGAACTTCCCACCAATGATTGGCGGCTCCCCTCATCTTATAAGCAGCTAACACCACCTTCTTTCTTCATCTCGCAGCCTAGAGCCGCAAAGATCTTTTTCAAATCCTCAAGCCATAACTCGGCTATACTAGCATCCGCCTCTCCCGCAAAAGATGGAGGCTTCATCTTCAAGAACCTCTCAAGAATAGCATTATTTCGTGCTCTAGCTTCCGGTGGTACAACATTACGTGGTGGCGACACTCTCGCCTCTGGTTCTGGGGGTGGAGGTGGAGGTACATTCTGACCCTGGCCAAGCTGAGCCATCTCGGTCATAAACTCCATCATGTGACGGTACATATCCGCCATTTGAGCATTCATACCAGCTAGACCCTGTGGTGGCGATGGCAACTCTGCCTCAGGCTCATCAGGAACTCTCCTGGGTCTGCCTCTGCCTCGGCCTACACCAGCTCTTCTAGGAACCACCATTAACACCTATAAGAATTCGCTCGGCGTTAGAACATCACACAAGAAACCAACCCACCTAGGCCATGTAACCTATCCTGGCCGATAGCTAACCTATAAAATAGCTCTGATACCAACTGTGGCGACCCGACCCGGGCCCGAGGTGGAACCGCGGGCCGGACCGCCCAAATATGGGGGTGACAAGTAAACACATAAAACATGCAAGGACTTAATTTAAGAAAACGACGTGACAGAACATTAGAGACGTAACACGCCTCGCCACTAAAAGGCCGGAATTTTAAAAACATTTCCTGATATAACAGTTAAGTAATTTAAACCAAGTCATCGGCGACACTACATGCCGGAACCCAAGGTAACAGTTTATGGACAAGAATTAAATAAGAGCTAAAAGGATGCTCAGCGGAAGACTTATACGTAGTGAACTATTAACAAGATAACCAAGCTCGGCTTACACAATGCCGACATCAAAAGGAATACAAATACTACAAGTGTTAAGCTACAAGTAGCTAATAAAAGTAACAAGTTCAAGTTCTATACATATTCCCAAGCATAGTCTAATTGACTTGCTTTAACCCATCGTCCTTGCAAAATATAAAAGGGAGGAAGAGGACATCTAAACCACCTCTTAAACTGCAACGTCGGACCAAAAGAGGAATAAAGGAGTCACGAACACTGTAAGCCTCAGCGAGCAAGACCTGTTTTGCTAGGATCTAAAGCAGTAAAGGGGAATGGGTAAGTCATAAAGACTTGTAAGCTATCAATCATGCATGTCATGGCAATATGCAACATACAAGGCAAGATATCATCACATAAGCATAGAGATCATATATCCAAGATGCACATTGTTTCACATAAGTGCTCGTAATTAAATCACATAGGATAAAGATATATGGAGAGCCTGGCCGCTACGTAGTTCCTGCATACAAGCGTTATCTGGAATGTGAGGTGTCAGATGTGTGTGAGTACATCGACCTTCCGAGGAGATGCCCGGGATAGACACCAGTGATGCTCTAATGGTTACAGCAAAGGGGCTACTTCCCCACTGTGGCCACAGTGGAGGCGTGTGTGAACAAAGACGTGTATGCCAGCTGGGCTCATGCAAATGCCAAGTAGTGTTTACTTAACAAATTCTCAAGTAGAGAACGAGGTTGACAAGAGCGATCTCGTTCTCGACAAGAGCGAACTCAACATGTCAACTAGGCATTCTATTATATGACATTTAAATCAAGCATGGTAATCAATCCAATTCAAGAGTCTAGAATTATTATTCTTAGTGAAACGCATTTAGTACGTCGTAGGGATTGATCATTGAGCCGGTATTGTTCAATGGCTCACTAAAATAGACTCCGTTGAGTCGTGTTTACAAGTTCATCCAATAGAGTTAAAAACACTAATTGTATCAAAAACTCTTTTCTAAGTTCTCGTATAGGATAGACTAGGCCATTAATCCGAATAATAACCCTAGCCAAGAATTATCATCAATTCAATATTTCATGGAACCCTAGAAATCAAAATTCCTAAAAGTCAATAAAAGCCAATGGTCCAAGAACAACAGTTATTCCTAAGGAGGCAGAGAACACTTTTAATTCTAGGCTTAGGAACAAAACAACAAGATGAATATATCATTCAAAATTCCCAAAATCTCAAATCATCCTAAAACATGATATTAACATGGCCAAGGTATGAGAGACATGAAAGAAGGGGGATAGCATGGCATTTCTAGCATACATCCTAAGGGAAATCAATAGCTTACCTTGTTCGAAATCCAATTGTTGCATGCTAAAACAAACCAGGGATTATTAAACTAGAGGAGAAGAGCTTCGATTCGGTGGTCTCGGATTGAAAAACGGATGGACGGAGCTCCGGCAATCAAGAAATCAAGTTAGAGCTCCCAAGCTTTCTCTTTCTAAGAACCCAGCTCAACAATGGTGGAATGAGAGAAAAATGGCTGATCAGTTGGAGGTTAGGGATGATGAACTCACTAAAAGAGTAAATCCAAGATTAGAATTATGAGGTTTCTAATTGGTGGATGAAAGAGTACCCTTGATTAAAACACATCTAAGAGTGAAAATAGGCTTAAAAGGGTCGAGGTCAAGTTGGGGGGCGCTTGGGTCGCAAAGGGGTCAAGTTGCAAGACAATGCTCGTCAGGATTTCAAAATCCCGTAATTGAGGATCTGATGACCTTGCGGTCGCAAGGTCATCTCCACCTTGCGATAGCAAGGTCTCCAGAACTCTGTTTCCCAAGTTGCTGCCTTCCTTGCGAGGGCAAGCCCAAACCACCTTGCGAGGGCAAGGTCTCCAGATTGAAAAACCTTCAAATTTGACCTAGAATGAACCCGAAACAACCCAAGAAATTCAAGGGGGGTAAACCAACACTCAAAACACAATCGGAACAGGTCCGAACATCACCCGAAACAAGGAGGAATGAAGGGCGAAACTTCATGACGAACATCAAAGCGAATCAATGACAAGTTAAACAAAGATACAACAAGCATGAATGAACATTCTTAAACATGTTTAAGACTAGGATACAAGATCTAGGATCCAAGTTAACATCTCACGAGTCTCAAAGACACGAAACGAGGCAAGGAAAGACAAACCGAGAGACCCTAAGAGTCAAAAAGGTCAAATGAAGCAAGAAGGCTTCCGATCTCTCAACCAAGCATACAATGACCTAGATTGAAGTTATAAAACATATTATAAAGGTACTAAGGTTCTAGTAGGACTTATTTAAGTGCTAAGACAATACACAAAGCAAGTATAACAAGGCATGCAACGTATAGAAGGCATATAAGCAACTACGATCATGGTTGACCTAATGCGGGCATGGTATGAACAATATGGACTCTAAAACATGTTAAGACACATAATGGACATATTAATTAAGTATAGGAGACATGTTATACAAGTAATGGGTTTGGGTTCTCACACCAGTTGCCTTATGTGCTTGAGGTGTCTACACCGTTGGGTGATTGCTTGTCAGCGTCTGAGGTCTATAGAGACTGTGATGTGCTTGTTCATGATCAAGTCTTGCATGCTGATTTTGTAGTATTGCCTATTAGAGACTTTGATGTGATTCTTGGTATGGATTGGCTATGTGTACATCATGCTTTAGTTGATTGTCGTCGTAAGAAAGTAACTTTTTCCATGCCCGGTATTCGGGAGTTTGTGTTTTCGGGTAATCATGCTATGAGTGGGGTTCATGTTATTTCTGCTTTGCGGGCTAGAAAACTTTTATCATGTGCGTGTACGGGGTATTTAGCTTGTGTACTTGATACTAGCATGTCTACTGCTAAGTTAGAAGATATTCCGGTAGTTAATGAGTTCCCTGATGTCTTTTCTACCGAGTATGCTTTACCTCCCGACCGAGAGCTAGAGTTTTGTATTGAGCTATTGCCAGGGACTTCACCTATTTCTAGGGCACCTTACCATATGGCTCTGGCGGAGTTGCGAGAGTTGAAGGATCAGTTGCAAGAACTTCTAGATAGGGAGTTCATTAAACCGAGTGTGTCACCTTAGGGTGCACCGGTCTTGTTTGTGAGGAAGAAGGGTGCTAGTTTACGGCTTTGTATAGACTATCGACAGTTGAACCGTGCTACTATCAAGAATAGGTATCCTTTGCCACACATTGATGATCTCTTTGATCAACTTCGAGGTTCAGTTGTCTATTCCATGTTTGACTTGAGGAGTGGTTTTCACCAGTTAAGGGTTCGGGCGGAGGATGTCCCGAAGACAACCTTTTATAACTGTTACGGTCATTATGAGTTTGTTGTGATGCCGTTTGGATTGACCAACGCACCTGCAGTTTTTATGGACTTGATGAATAGGGTTTTTCATGAGTATCTTGATTGCTTTGTGATGGTATTTATTGATGACATTCTTGTGTACTCCAAGTCACGAGAGGAACATAAGAATCATTTGAGAGAGGTTCTTTCTATCTTGCGGAAGAAGCAACTTTATGCGAAATTTAGTAAGTGCGCTTTCTGGCTAGAGCAAGTTTCTTTTCTAGGGCACGTGGTGTCTAGTGATGGTATCGCAGTGGATCCATCCAAGGTTGAGGCGGTTACTAAGTGGAAGACGCCTAGTACGGTAACCGAAGTCCGTAGTTTCTTGGGCTTGGCGGGTTATTACCGTAGGTTTATTGAGGGATTGTCGAAGATCGCTACTCTGATGACTAATCTGACACAGAAGAAGTCTTCTTTTATATGGATATATGGAGGGATAAGTGCGAGGCTAGTTTTCAGGAGTTGAAGAGGAGGTTGATTACGGCTCGTATCTTAGCATTGCCTAGTGGTTCGGAGAACTTTGTGGTTTATAGCGACGCCTCATTAGAAGGCTTGGTTTGCGTGCTTATGCAGAATGGGAGAGTTATTGCCTATGCTTCAAGGAAGTTATCACCTTATGAGTAGAATTATCCGACACATGACCTTGAGTTGGCAGCTATTATTTTTGCGCTTCAGAAGTAGAAGCATTATCTTTACGGGTCTAAGTTTGAGATATTCACCGATCATAAGAGTTTGAAGTATCTCTTTTCACAAAAGGAGTTGAATATGCGACAGAGGCTATGGATGGAGAAACTTAAGGATCATGACTGCACTATCTTATACCATCTGGGGAAAGCTAATGTTGTTGCGGATGCTTTATGTGACGACCCGACCCGGATTCCAATACGAAATCCCAAGGTCGTGCCGCCAGAAAGCAAATAACAACAACAAGTAGCAAATAATGGGTAGGGCCATAGCGGCGATACACCGACAACTCAAAACACATGCGGAAGCGAAATAAAATAAAACAGTGGCGCCCGAGCTAACAAGCTCAAACTAAAACAACCAAAGAGATAATTAATCTCTCGGTCCCAAAAATTCGACTCGCGTGCCGCAACATTGGGCACGTAGAACAAACTCCCTGTTATGCAATTCAATATAGAGCATAAAATATAAACCAAGTCATCGGCGAGATTACGGCCGGAACCCAACATTAAACTAAGTCTAAGACTCTAGTCTAACAACTCAACGGCTAAAAACATGCCGGAGAACAAACATAATATTTAACTAGCAATATATCATGCTAACATATTCACCAATAAACCAAGCGCGACTAAAACCAGTCGGCTACCAACAACATAAGTACTAACAAATATAAGTACTAACAACCAGAAAACATATGGAGATATAACCATAAATAAACATCCAGCACGACTTCTACTTGTCGGCTACCAAAAGAATAAGCTAAACAACATAATTACAAATAACACAATTCACATTTAGGTTGCTACCCCAACATGAAGTTTACATAACTTCATCTTTCCCAACGACCTCACCAAAAACAAATAAACTATCTAAGTAGCAACCTTGCCAGAAATAATACTTCGTCAACGCAATCTTCTTGATTTACTTGGATCCGCACGCTCGGCTCGGATCTAGGGAAAACAACCAACAAATAAAAGTAAGTCACAAAGACTTAGTAAGTTACTAACCGTAACTTCCTATCATGGCATAATGCTCAATTATAAATTACATCATGCTATCGTCATGAAATAACTTTATATAAAATCATGCTATGACATCCATGCTCAACATTAAATAAACATGTTATCATTGTAGTATAACATCTCACTAAAATCCATGTCAAGGCATTTATATGCTTAACGATCATAATTCTTGTTATTGATATAACATAGCCTTCCGATGATTTACATGTCAAGGCATATAAACTTAACAACAATAATTCCTGCTTTTAACATAATGCCATATCCGAATAATATTCATGATAAAGCATATTAACATAACAATGGTAATTCATGTTATTGTTATAACATAGCCTTCCCATAATATTCATGTCAAGGCATATAAACTTAACAATAATAATCTATACCTTTGGCATAAAACCACATTCCAATAATACTCATGTGATAGCATACATGCTTAACAACATTAATCAATATGTTATCTATTAAGTATAACATGTAAGAAACCAAAACAAACATCATATCATATCCAATTCACCAAGCACGTTATTCACTTAAGCACTTGTGAAACAATTCATGTATAAGGGATATGATACCATTACCCAAATTCCTCCACGCGTGTCGCTCCTGCAAAAACACGTGCAAAACCCTTATGTGCCCTCGATATCCCTCTCGTAGATATCGACGTCCCAAGAGACGATCTCCGCTCGAGTTCCATAGTTATCAAAGTCATGTGTATTACTACAACTAAGATAAACTACTTCCCCACCGTGGCCATCGATGGAGGGGTGTGTGCAAACCCGGCACGGCGATCCATCGCGATCACGAACCTCACAATTCGTGAAGACGATGTATCGTCCCACCAAAACTCAACAAACCGACGCCAGCTGGACTCAAAACCCAAGCACAAGTAATATATACTCATATGCTCAAACAAGTAGGTAAACACTCTACTATCAAACTAGTCATGCAATTCATCCACAACTAGCATAAACATCACAACCGAGAATCATATAAGCTCTCATAATCAAGTGTGCTTCACACACTTCAAAACTTCTTGGAGGCTCGACCTCCATGAATTCTACCCAAAATTCCGTAGGACTTAAAATTATAGTTCCTAGGATTCATACTAACCCAAAGGTTAACTCCGTTGAGTTCAATCTAAGTTTTCCGAAAATTCAAGGAATAGAAGCTTAGGCTTCATCATCCCCCTATATTCATAACTATCGCCCGAAACCATAATCCCAATGTTCAATATACTCATATAAACCCAACAAATTATTTAACAAAGCAACTTAGAACAAATTAATCATCTTGAGCATAATTTCATCTAAGTCATCATACCAATCATAACCTTCAAAACATGATTAAAATTTACAACATGGTTTAATATAATCTCTTAAACATGTGTAATTCAAAAACTAGGCTTACAATCATGTTTGACAAGCCGAAACACAATTTGGGGAAAATCCCCTTCCAAGCATCTTTGTCATTCAAGCTCAATACCCATAATCAATTCATATAGCAAAGTTTAATATACTCTATTAAGCATATAAAACACATTAATCAAGCTCACATCATCAATTTGCAAGCTAAAACAAAATTAGGGCAAGGCACCCTCCAAGAATCTCAACCAAACCAACATCAATCCACATGAACAATCAACATAATCAAGTTCAATAAGCTAGTTAGAACATGAATTTCACATAATCATGGTCTCACATAGGCCAATCAAGTTCTATCATGAATTTGAAATCCTAAGGTTCATGCATCTTCTATAAACCCTAACAATGGCTTCCATTGACCCAAATAGCACACATGGTTGATTCCCTAGGGTCAATGGAGCCTAAAAAGAAGGAGAAGAAAGGTAGAAACTTACTCAACTTAGCCCTAACAAATCTGAAAATTCGTGCCCTAGAGATGATGTCTTCTCTTCATCTCCTTCTTCAAGTTTGTAGGTAGAATGGGGAAGATGAAGACTCCATTAATGGCCTCCAAGATCAGCCCTTCAAGACCCACGAATCTCCTCCTCAAGCTCTCTCTCTCAAGCCCTTTGAGTGCTCCCAGAAATTGCAAGAAGAGAGAAGAGGGAAGTCGACTTTCTGCTTGGCCGAACTAGACTGAAGAATGCGGCAGATTTTTGGGGTTTTATATGGGGATTAGATCATTAATCAAGCCACTAATTAGCCCCTAATCTCTTAATAGATGTTTAGGATTAGTTTAGGTTAAGTAATTGGGTCAAGGTGTGGCTTAAAAATGGGTTAATTGGTCAAACATTCGGACAGCACACAAACAGGAACAAAAATCCCGACTTTCTGGAATGGGACCCTTGCGGTCGCTTGGGGTATGGCTGATGCGACCGCATCAAGGCATTTTCAGCATTTAGGGTTTTGTTCAATCCTTGCTCGATCCCGGCCTCTCCCGCGTGCGACCTCGAGTCCTTCCAAGCCAAAATTGGTCTACAATTCAACCTTAATGTCCTCCAATCTATAACCAAAGGAATCAAGTCTCAAGCCTCATCAAAACAGGGCCAAGAACTCAGGCAGAACTCGCCCGAACGACGACCGGAAAAGTGAAACTGAAAAGGGTTTTCGCTAGAATCCAACTAGCAACCAAACCGTCGATGCAACTAGCATCTAACAAACATCCAAGGCATGTAAATGATGTTTTAAATGCCATTCAACAATAATCCATGAAGTTACAACATAAATCTTAAACCCGAGATTCAAAGCAATCTCGCGAAAGAAAAGTGCATACATGCATCTCAAACGACGTCAACGATCATGCTATTGACTCTAAACATATACGGGAGCTAAATGAACATGTTTATGATGATTATCAATGTATGAATCCATGCATAACACAATCGAGCAACATTTTAGGGTTTTACACCTTAAGTAGGAAGGCGTATATATCTTGCTTGATGATGAGGGAGTGGAAGATGCTTGAGGATATATGTGAATGGAGTCCAGTTGTGAGTGAGCATAGTGTTGTCTTTGCTAGTGTGCGTGCTACGCCCGTATTATTTGAGTTGATTAAGAAGGCTCAAACTTCCGATTCTGAGTTGAGGAAGATTATTGAGGGATTGGGTGATAATAAGACACCAGAGTTTGCTATTAACAGTGGTGGTATCTTAACTTTTCGAGGTAGAGTTTGTGTTCCTTCTACCGATGGAGTTAGGCGTATGGTTCTTGATGAGGCTCACAAGGCTAAGTATACTATACATCCAGGGAGTACCAAAATGTATAGGGACTTGAAGAGACAGTTTTGGTGGAATGGGATGAAGAGAGAAATAGCAGAGTATGTATCTAGATGTTTGACATGTCTGTAGGTTAAGGCTGAACACTAGAGACCTGCCGGTTTACTACAACCACTTGAGATACCGGAGTGGAAATGGGAGCATATCACCATGGATTTTGTTTCAGGATTGCCACGTACTCGCCGAGGTTTTGATGCAGTTTGGGTTGTTGTGGATAGGTTGACAAAATCTTCACATTTTATTCCTATTGCGATGACTTATAGTTTGAGTCAGTTGGCAGCGTTGTATATTCAGGATATCGTGAGATTGCATGGTATTCCGGTTAGCATTGTTTCTGATAGAGACCCCAGGTTCACTTCTAGATTTTGGCATTCCTTGCAGGAGGCTTTGGGTACGAAGTTGAACTTTAGTACGACTTTTCACCCACAGTCTGATGGTCAGTCGGAGAGATTGATTCAGGTATTGGAGGATTTATTGCGTGCTTGTGACATGGATTTCAAAGGTAGTTGGGATTCTCATTTGCCATTAGTCGAGTTTGCGTATAATAACAGTTACCAGTCTAGCATTGAGATAACGCCATATGAGGCTTTATACGGGCGTAAGTGTCGTTCACCGATTCGCTGGGATGAAGTTGGTGAAGCTAAGCTTTGGGGTTCGGAGATGGTACAATAGTCGGCTGAGAGTGTGAAGCTTATTAGAGATAGATTGCTTAAGTGAAAAGCTATGCACAACCGAGAGGCGTGACTTAGAGTTTCTGGTTGGTGACCTTGTATTCTTGAAAGTATCGCCCCGGCGCGGTACTAAGTGATTTGGGAAGAAAGGTAAGCTTTCACCTAGATTTATTGGAGCATTCGAGATCCTAGAGAGGATTGGAGCTGTGCCGTATCGGTTAACATTGCCACCTTCTATATCGAATGTTCATGATGTCTTTCATGTCTCGATGCTACGCAAATACTTGAAGGATGAGTCACATGTCCTTACTTATGATGAGATTACCATTGAACCTGACCTTTCTTATGATGAGAAGCCGGTGAGGATTCTTGATACGAAGGAACAAGTATTGAGAACAAAGAGGATTTCGTTAGTGAAGGTCTTGTGGAAGAATCATGATATTGAGGAAGCCACATGGGAGACTGAGCTTGATATGAGAGAGAGATACCCTTTCCTATTTGATGACTCCGGTAAGAATTTAGGGACTAAATTCCTTTAAGTGGGGGAGGATGTGAGAACCCAAACCCATTACTTGTATTATATCATTATAGCATGTTTAATGTATGTCTTAACATGTTAGAGATTTCATTTGGTTCATGTCATGCTTGCATTAGAGTTGTTACGTTCATAGTCACTTGAATGTCTTCTATGCGTTGCATACCTTGCCGTTTGTGCTTTGAGTGTTTGCCTTAGCATGTTAGCACTTAACCAAGTCTTGTCGGAGTGCTATTACCTTGCATATATGACTTATAACATTCATCTTGATCATAGTAGGCTTGGTTGTGAGTTTAGAAGCATTGTTGCTTCGTTTGAGTCTTAGGGTTTCTCGGGATTGCCTTCGTTGCTTGTATTCTTTGTGTTCTCAACTTGCGAGAAGTTCATTTGAGTTCTAGACCAAGTGTACTAGTATTTTTTATGCTTGCACAATCATTGTCCAGAGACTTGTTGCATTTGGTAATAAGATGACCAATTTATTTCTTCACAGATCAGTCATGTTTTTTGGCAAACTTCGGGAAAATTCTGGTACCAATCTACTAAAGAGAATTTTCTAAAAATTTAGTATGTTTTACCTGAATATGTTAGGATACTCCCTGTAAAATCTGGTAATTTTACAAGGTGTCTAAGTACCACAATTAGGTCTTTACTTACGGCTGTGCCAGAATTCTGTTTTCAAGAATTCAGCTTCTGTACTTGAACTTGTAGTAACCATATCTTGATGAATATAAGTCCAAATGGAGAAATGACCAAGAATATGGTCGATTTTACAAGATTGACTGTCCAGTAACTTCTAAAAAAATGACCAAGGCTGGAATCATGACCATGCACTCGCAATCTGATTGCGACCTAATTAGACCCTTAAACCCCCCATCCTAATTGACCCTAAACCTTCATATTAGACCTTAAATGAGTTGGATTAACATTTAACACTAACCTCAATCATCCTCCACTTGACAAGTGGATTTCCATGCCTTCTCCTTGTGACATGTGGAGTTCCACTCACAATTTGCATGTCATATATAATCCTCCCAATTTGTGATCAGCCATTAAACCCACCATATCTGAATATTTCTTCTCTCTCTACCAAAGCTTTTGTGCGTGAATGGTGAGGGGAGATTATTGTGTGTTTCTTCCATAACTTGAGCTCCCGACCTCCGATTGCCAAACCGAGACCACCAAAGTGAAGCTATCGACGAGGAGCACAATTCCATCCGATTAGTTTGTGCTCATTCCATATTTTTATTTGGTGTAAGGTAAGCTATTGATTCCCCTTTGGATGAATGCTAGAAATGCCATGTCCCCCTCTTCTTATGATTCCCATGCTCTTACCATGTCCATGCCATGTTTGATGATGATTTGAGTTTATGAGATTTTTGAATGATATGTTCATCCTATTGATTTGATCCTATGCTTAGAATTAAAAGTGTTCTATGCCTCCTTAGGATTAACTATTGTTCTTGGACTAATGACTTTTGACAACTCTTAGAGATTGTGATTTTAGGATCCCATAAACTATGAATTGTTCATCCTATTGATTTGGTCCTATGCTTAGAATTAAAAGTGTTCTATGCCTCCTTAGGAATAACTATTGTTCTTGGACTAATAACTTTTGACAACTCTTAGAGATTGTGATTTTAGGATCGCATAAACTATGAATTGTTCATCCTATTGATTTGGTCCTATGCTTAGAATTAAAAGTGTTCCATGCCTCCTTAGGAATAACTATTGTTCTTGGACCATTGACTTTTAATAACTTTAAGAAATAATGATTCTAAGGTTCCATGAATTATGAATTAATGATAATTCTTGACTATGGTTGTTATTTGGATTAATGGCCTAGTCTATCTTATACGAGAACTTAGAAAAGGGTTAGAATGCATTTAGCATTTAAACTCTATTGGATGAATTTATAGAGACGACTCAACGAAGTCAAATTTAGTGAGCCATTGAACAATACCGGCTCAATGATCAACCCCTACGACGTTCTAAACACGTTTCACTAAGAATAATAATTCTATACTTTTGAATTTGGATTGATTACCATGCTTGATTTTAAATGTCATATATAGAATGCCTATTTGACATGTTGAGCTCACTCTTGTCGAACTCAATCCTACTTGATTAGTGATGAGAATAATTACTTGTCATGAACGAGATCGCTCTTGTCGACCTCGTTCACTACCTGAGAACTTGTTAAGTAAACACTACTTGGCATTTGCATGAGTCCAGCTGGCATCCCGTCTTTGTTCACACACGCCTCTACTGTGGCCATAGTGGGGAAGTAGCCCCTTTGCTGTAAGCATTAGAGCATCATTGGTGTGTCTACCCCGGGCATCTCCTCGGAAGGTCGATGTACTCACAAACATCCAACACCTCACATTCCAGATAACGCTTGTATGCAGGAACTACGTAGCGGCCCGACTCTCCATATATCATTATCCTATGTGATTTAATTATAATCACCTATGTGAAACAATGTGCATCTTGGATATATGTTCTATATGCTTATGTGACGATATCTTTCCTTGTATGTTGCATATTGCCATGACACGCATGATTGATAGCTTACAAGTCTTTATGACTTACCAATTCCCCTTTACTGCTTTAGATCTTAGCAAAGCAGGTCCTTCTCGTTGAGGCTTGCGGTGTTCGTGTTCCCGTATTCCTCTTTTGGTCCACCGTTGCAGTTTGAAGAGGTGGTTTAGATGTCCTCTTCCTTTCTTTTGTAATTTGCAAGGACGATGGGTTTTAAAGCAAGTCATTTAGACTATGCTTGGGAATCTGCTAGAACTTGTACTTGTTTATTTTAGTTCACTACTTGTAGTATTTTCACTTGTGGTACTTGTAACCCCTTTAATGCCGGCAATGTGTAAGCCGAGCTTTGGTTATCATGTTTCGTAGTTCACTACGTATAAGTCTTCCGCTGAGCATCCTATTAGCTCTTATTTAATTCTTGTCCATAAACTGTTAGCTTGGGTTCCGTCATGTAGTGTCCCCGATGACTTGGTTTAATTGTTTAACTGTTATATCAGGTTTGAAAAGTTTTAAAAATACCGGTCTTTTGGTGCCGAGGCGTGTTACGTCTCTAATGTTGCGTCATGTCGTTTTCTTAAATTGAGCCCTTGCATGTTTATGTGTTTACTTGTTTCCCTCCTATTTGGGCGGTCCGACCCGCGGTTCCACCTCGGGTCCGGGTCGGGTCGCCACATTAGCTCTATTGGTGTACGCTTTTTTCCACGACCTAGTGGACAACGAGACGTATATGATGAGATTTCATCCTGAAGACTTGCCCCAACCAGCGGCGCGTATCCAACAAGATGAGTTAAACTATATTAGGAATATAATTACAGTAGAATATCTTGGCCAAGAGGAGCACCTATAGCCTCTGTATATAACTTCGAATCCCATGAAATGTACAAAAATAAGTGTCAAGTTTGTGTATATTTCTAAATATTTTTTCATATTGATTATTTAACATGTAATTTGTAATTATGTTTGTGTGAGCATGTGTATCCTTTGGGCCTTGATCATTGATGCAATTTTGTAGAATGCATGCATCATTTTTTCTTTTTCTAGGTGATTTATTGTAAATTACTAGCTATTTGCAAAATGTGTAATATTCGTTTAATTTATGTAATACACTATATTTAGTTTCTATCATTCTAAAATTTTCTGCATAATGTTCTTTGCTCATTGCATTTTGATTGGATTGATCTCTATCACATGCAAAACTACATAATGGTGGCATTTTGAAGAGTTTATATCCATAGTGTTTTTATCAAAGTAAAAAAATGGATCAGTTATTCAATTACTCAGTAACGATTAACTTGGCTTTGTGTTCTGGATTCATCTATTGTTATTTACAATTAATGTAACAAATATATTTACAACATTCAATTACCTTGATTTCAAATAATGATGAGTTTTTTCCCCCAATTCTAATAAATTTAAAAGTGATTAAAATGTGAAATCTATCGTTTCAAGGCATCTGTCGGTCTCCAATATAAATTGACAACTTCTAGAGTAAGCAATGCCCGGCATTTCATTACTAACTATCCAAATTTAGTCGAAAAATACAAACAAAATTGATGTCATTTTTGGAAAGTATATTTTGGCAGGAACATTTCCAAAAAAGGTGCATTTCTTTTTATATAGACTAGTCAAGTGCACGCACATTGCACGCATGTTGCACACATGTTGCACGTGTTGTTAATGATTTTTTAAACTCAATTTTTATGGTAGGCAAAATGTAAAAAGCCTTACTATATGGTATCTAATTACCATTCTTCTTTAATAGTTAGGTGTTCTCCATGTTAGTTAAATTTAACAGTATATATAGAGAGGGATTCTCTCTGACGTTTCTAATCACTAATTAGTTAGTTAAAGGGTATCCCTCTCTCTTTCTGTCTTATTAAACCTAACTTATTTACTTTACCCTCTGTCATGGCTTACCAGCCCCCGCTCCCATTCATGCTCCAGCTCCCACTCCCACCCATCCTCCTGCTCCTGCTCCTGCTCCCGAGATCAATATCTTAGTCCATCTAGTATTTTTATACAAAAAATATTGTATCCTTAGAGTACTAGCTATCTTTAATACGGTTGTTACAACCTATAATATTTATGCCAACAAACGAATTTTTATCGTAGTTGGGGCTATTATTACTTTTATTATTTCACTTTAAAATGTGTTTAGTCATGTAGCAGAATCTTATTTCAAGGATCACAGGAAGCCCCATAGAATTGCTCGTATTTCCTTTTGCGCTATAAGCATCGTCCAGTTGCTTGTGGCCTCCTACAATTTTTACGTGTCTATAACGTCGCAAATGATCCCTATAAACCACACTTTAAGTAAGTTGAACGAAGCAGTCACATTAGCTCTATTGGTGTATGCTTTTTTCCACGACCTAGTGGACAACGAGACGTATATGATGAGATTTCATCCTGAAGACTTGCCCCAACCAGCGGCGCGTATCCAACAAGACGAGTTAGACTATATTAGGAATATAATTACAGTAGAATATCTTGGCCGAGAGGAGCACCTATAGCCTCTGTATATAACTTCGAATCCCATGAAATGTACAAAAATAAGTGTCAAGTTTGTGTATATTTCTAAATATATTTTCATATCGATTATTTAACATGTAATTTGTAATTGTGTGTTTGTGTGACCATGTGTGTCCTTTGGGCCTTGATCATTGCTGCAATTTTGTAGAATGCATGCATCTTTTTTTCTTTTTACATGTGATTTATTGTAAATTACTAGCTATTTGCAAAATGTGTAATATACGTTTAATTTATGTAATACGCTATATTTACTTTCTATCATTCTAAAATTTTCTGCATAATTTTCTTCGCTCATTGCATTTTGATCGGATTGATCTCTATCACATGTAAAACTACATAATGGTGGCATTTTGAAGAGTTTATATCCATAGTGTTTTTATAAAAATAAAAAAATGGATCAGATATTCAATTACTCAGTAACGATTCATTTGGCTTTATGTTCTGGATTCATCTATTGTTATTTACAATTAATGTAACAAATATATTTACAACATTCAATTACCTTGATTTCAAATAATGATGAGTTTTTTTCCCCAATTCTAATAAATTTAAAAGTGATTAAAATGTGAAATCTATCGTTTCAAAGCATCTGTCGGTCTCCAATATAAATTGACAACTTCTAGAGTAAGCAATGTCCAACATTTCATTAACTAACTATCCAAATTTAGTCGAAAAATACAAATAGAATTGCTGTCATTTTTGGAAAGTATATTTGGCATGAACATTTCCAAAAAAGGTACACTTCTTTTTATATAGGCTAGTCAAGTGCACGCACGTTGCACGCATGTTGCACGCGCGTTGCACGCATGTTGCACACATGTTGCACGTGTTGTTAATGATTTTTTAGACTCAATTTTATGGTAGGCAAAATGTACAAAGCCTTACTATATGGTATGTAATTACCATTCTTCTTTAATAGTTAGGTGTTCTCCATGTTAGTTAAATTTAACAGTATATATAGAGAGGAATTCTCTCTGTAACACCCCGGAATTCTTGCATGAGCATTGTGTGCTTGCCTCGTGAGAACCTGAAACCTACTTGTATAACTTGTCCTTTATACTTGTTTAACATGATTATAAGGTGTATTTAACATGCTAGTAGTATCCCTAACATGTTTGACTTGATTGCATTCCTTGATCGAGCCATAATTGCCGTATCGAACGCCTATTGCCTTGCATGCTCTAGTTTGGCTTGTTCTTGCTCGGGCTTTGATCTTTTAGACTTAGCCAAGACCTTGAGAGACTTTTTTTATCATTGTTTTAAGACCCTTGGTACTCATTCCATTGCTTATTTGAGTTGTTTATGCCTTATATGCATTATACGTGCAAATCTGGACCTGTTTGACCTAACGTATGGCCTGTGGAATTGTTCCACCATGCAAACTGAACATCTTGGGAATTGTTCAGCCCCAAGAACCGAACATTATGAAGGAGGTTCGGCCTCCACAACCGAACAGAGGCGATTTCCAGCAAAACGAGGATTTTCTACAACTTTGGTCGATTACGATCGTACCCTTACTAAACCCCTATCCAAAACTCTTTCTAAACCTGTGACGACCCGACCCGGATCCCAAGACGAAATCCCAAGGTCGTGCCGCCGGAAAGCAAATAACAACTAACAAGTAGCAAATAATGGGTAGGGCCATAACGGCGATACACCGACAACTCAAAACACATGCGGAAGCGAAATAAAATAAAACAGTGGCGCCCGAGCTAACAAGCTCAAACTAAAAACAACCAAAGAGATAATTAATCTCTCGGTCCAAAAATTCGATTCGCGTGCCGCAACATTGGGCACGTAGGGCAAACTCCCTGTTATGCAATTAAATAATAAGCACAATATAAACCAAGTCATCGGCGAAACTACGGCCGGAACCCAACATTAAACTAAGTCTAAGACTCTAGTCTAACAACTCAACGGCTAAAAACACGCCGGAGAACAAACATAATACTTTAACTAGCAATGTAGCATGCTAAACATGATCACCAAATAACCAAGCACGACTAAAACCCGTCGGCTACCAACAACATAAGTACCAATAATTATAGTACTAACAATAACAAAATATATGGGGGTATAACTACCAATATACATCTAGCACGACTTCTACTGGTCGGCTACCAAAAGAATAAGCTAACAACATAATTACAACATTACAAACACATACAGGTTTGCTACCCAAATCATGAAGTTTATATAACTTCATCTTCCCAACGACCTCACCAAAAACAAAACAAACATCTAAGTAGCAACCTTGCCAAAAGAATCTTTGTCAACGCAATCTTCTGATTTACTTGGATCCGCACGCTCGGCTCGGATCTAGGAAAACAACCAACAAATAAAAGTAAGTCACAAAGACTTAGTAAGTTACTAACCATAACTTCCTACCATGGCATAATGCTCAATCATAAAATACATCATGCTATCGTCATGAAATAACCTTATACAAATTCATGTTATGGCATCCATGCTCAACATTAACAAAACATGTTATCATTGTAGTATAACATCTCACTAAAATCCATGTCAAGGCATTTATATGCTTAACGATCATAATTCTTGTTATTGATATAACATAGCCTTCCGATGATTTACATGTCAAGGCATATAAACTTAACAACAATAATTCCTGCTTTTAACATAATGCCATATCCGAATAATATTCATGATAAAGCATATTAACATAACAACAGTAATTCATGTTATTGTTATAACATAGCCTTCCCATAATATTCATGTCAAGGCATATAAACTTAACAATAATGATCTATACCTTTGGCATAAAACCACATTCCAATAATACTCATGTGATAGCATACATGCTTAACAACATTAATCAATATGTTATCTATTAAGTATAACATGTAAGAAACCAAAACAAACATCATATCATATCCAATTCACCAAGCACGTTATTCACTTAAGCACTTGTGAAACAATTCATATATAAGGGATATGATACCATTACCCAAATTCCTCCGCGCGTGTCGCCTCCGCAAAAACACGTGCAAAACCCTTATGTGCCCTCGATATCCCTCTCGTAGATATCGGCGTCCCCGAGACGATCTCCGCTCGAGTTCCATAGTTATCAAAGTCATGTGTATTACTACAACTAAGATAAACTACTTCCCCACCGTGGCCATCGATGGAGGGTGTGTGCAAACCCACGGCGATCCATCGCGATCACGAATCTCACAATTCGTGAAGGCGATGTATCGTCCCACCAAAACTCAACCAAACCGACTCAGGTGGACTCAAAACCCAAGCACAAGTAATATATACTCATATGCTCAAAACAAGTAGGTAAACACTCTACTATCAAACTAGTCATGCAATTCATCCACAACTAGCATAAACATCACAACCGAGAATCATATAAGTTCTCATAATCAAGTGTGCTTCACACACCTTAAACTTCTTGGAGGCTCGACCTCCATGAATTCTACCCAAAATTCCGTAGGACTTAATATTATAGTTCCTAGGATTCATACTAACCCAAAGGTTAACTCCGTTGAGTTCAATCTAAGTTTTCAGAAAATTCAAGGAATAGAAGCTTAGGCTTCATCATCCCCTATATTCATAACTATCGCCCAAACCATAATCCCAATGTTCAATATACTCATATAAACCCAACAAATTACTTAACAATGCAACTTAGAACAAATTAATCATCTTGTGCATAATTTCATCTAAGTCATCATACCAATCATAACCTTCAAATCATGATTAAAATTTACAACATGGTTTAATATAATCTCTTAAACATGTGTAATTCAATAACTAGGCTTACAATCATGTTTAACAAGCCGAAACACAATTTGGGGAAAATCCTTCAAGCATCTTTGTCATTCAAGATCAATACACATAATCAATTCATATAGCAAAGTTTAATATACTCTATTAAGCATATAAAACATATTAATCAAGCTCACATCATCCATTTGCAAGCTAAAACAAAATTAGGGCAAGACACCCTCCAAGTATCTCAACCAAACCAACATCAATACCCATGGAAAATCAACATAACCAACTTCAATAAACTAGTTAGAACATGAATTTCACATAATCATGGTCTCACATAGGCCAATCAAGTTCTATCATGAATTTGAAATACCTAGGGTTCATACATCTTCTATAAACCTAACAATGGCTTCCATTGACCTCAAATAGCACAATTGGTTGTTTCCCTAGGGTCAATGGAGCCTAAAAAGAAGAAGAAGAGAGGTAGAAACTTACCAAACTCAGCCCTAACAAATCTGAAAATTCGTGCCCTAGAGATTGAGTCTTCTTCTCAACTCTTTCTTCAAACTTGTAGGTAGAATGGGGGAAGAAGAAGACTCTAGCAATGGACACCAAGCTCAGCCCTTCAAACCCAAGAATCTCCTTCTCAAGCTCTCTCTCTCAAGCTCTTTGTTGAGTGCTCAGAGAAGAAAAAAGGGAAAAGTCAAATGCCTTGGCCGAACAATGTGAAGATCGGCAGGTTTGCGGGAATTTCACTTATATGGGGGATTAATTCACTAATCAAGCCACTAATTAACCCCTAATCTCTAATAGATGTTTAGGACTAGTTTAGGTTAAGGTAATTGGGTCAAGTGGGGTTAGGATGGTTTAAAAATAGGTTTAATTGGTCAAACTTTTCGGACGAGAATAGAAAAGAGGGATTAAAAATCGGAAAATCGGACCTGCGGTCGCTAGTGGTATGGTGATGCGACCGCATCCTCCACTTCTCATTCTAGGTTTTGTTCAATCCTTGCTCGATCGGCCTCTCCCGCGTTCTCGAGTCCTTCAAGCCAAAAATGGTCTACAATTCAACCTTAATGTCCTCAAATCTATAACCAAAGGAATCAAGTCTCAAACCTCATCAAAACATGGCCAAGAACTTCGAGGCGAGAACTTGCCCGAACGACCAGAAAAGTCAAGCGAGAAGGGTTTTCGCTAGAATCAAACTAGCAACCAAACCGGCGATGCAACTAGCATCTAACCAACATCAAGGCATGTTAATGATGTTTTAAATGCCCTCTAACAATTATCCATGAAGTTACAACATAAATCACAAACCGAGATTCAAAGCATCTCGCGAAAGAAAAATGCATACGTGCATCTCAAACAACGTCAACGATCATGCTATTGACTCTAAACATATACGGGAGCTAAATGAACATATTCATGATGATTATAAGTGTATGAGTTCATGCATAACACAAGCAAGCAACATTTCAGGGTTTTACATTCTCCCCTACTTTAAGGAATTTAGCCCCTAAATTCTTACCGTAGTCATCAAACAAATGAGGATATTTCTCTCGCATCTCCAACTCGGTCTCCCAAGTTGCTTCCTCGATCTCGTGATTCTCCAAAGAACTTTCACCAATGGAATTCTCTTGCTCCTCAAAACTTGCTCTTTCGTGTCAAGTATCTTCATTTGCTCCACATAAGACAAATCCAATTGAAAAGTAATCTCCTCATACTCAAGAACATGGGAATCATCCTTAAGATATTTCGGAAGCATAGACACATGAAACACATTATGAATCTCCGACAAAGGCGGTAAAGCCACCACAGTAAGTCAAATCTCTTGGTACCCCTTCTAGGCGATACCTTAAGAATACAAAGTCTCAACACGAAACTCCAAATCTCCCCTTAAAATCAATCGTACAAACCCGTAACATATCTTCCAGTATCTGAATTGTTCTCTCGGACTAACCGTCTGTCTGAGGGTGAAAAGCTGTGCTAAAGTTCAACTTGGTCCTCATAGCTTCTTGTAAAGCCTGCCAAACCTCGATGTAAATCTCGGATCGATGCGAAACAATACTAAGCTGGAACCCGTGCAATCTAACAATCTCTGCACATACTATGCGCTAAGCGACTCAATGAATAAGTCATAGCATTCGAATAAAATGAGCCGATGAGCCGATCAACAACAACCAAAAGCGACATCAAAACCTCTGATGCGGAAACAAAATCCATCGTAACATGTTCCCATTTCCACTCAGGGATATCCAATGGCTGCGGCAACCCGCGGTTCTTTGGTGTTCCACCTTCACTGGCGGCGGGTGAGACACCTCGACACAAAATCCGCTATACGTAAGCTTCATGCCATTCCACCAAAATTGTTTCTTCAAATCCTTATATATTATCATACTCCCGGATGGATAACATACTTTACAGTGGGCTTCACCCAACACAAGTTGCTTCACCTCATCAATTGAGGGAACACAAACTCTACTCAAACCATACACCTAGACTCGGTCTCAGGAGTCTACTATCTTAAAAACTAACCAAGTAGGGCAAAAATCAAGCGCCAAAAATCCCACATACACAAGTTCGAAAATTTTCAATGACCATAATACCAAGCACTTTAGGCTGAAAATATCTTGACTCATACTTGAGTCACATAGCACTCACAATTTCCATGTCTAATTAATTAAGCATGTGAATTCCAAATATATCATTGAAGCGTATCCAAGGACTTTATAAATATAAGTCTCCCGAAACTATTTGCTTCGGAGCTACAACATGGAATATAAATACAAGAATTCTAAATCATGAGATGTAAAAATGGCCGCTAGAGCAATTCACAATTTAAGGAAGAGTGTTCCACAACACACTTCTAAAACAAGTAAGTTAACATTCATGATCATGCAAGTCATGCTCCCAACTTCCAAATCATAGACAATGCACATAATAGCATCATGTGAAAATTTATTCCATTCATTTTTCCTTTTCTCCTGGTAAGAGGTTTAGTCAATTTCTAACACCTTACTACCAATCCTAGTCCACCAACGAACCTCTTTTGATCACCAATTTAGGGTACCGGCTAAATTGGATTTCAAAAGCTTTCGTTGCAAGGATGCGAAGGGTTATGAGAAAAATCTTAAGCATCCTTTACTACAGTCTCACATAATCATGCAACAGCGTAATCATGGCATATTCATAAGGCATGAGAATCAAGATTTTATCATGCTATACTTCAAACAACTTACATTGCTTACTAATGCATAGAAGCATGTTCATACTTCATAATCACAAATATATTTCACTCATAATTTAATCATCAACGAAATGATAAAAATTTTATCATTAGTAGTGTCGCATGTACACACTTATATCATGCAAGTACGATATAAAATAACCAAGTATCATCATACATCATCTCATATACTCCATGTAATTCCCACGAGTCATGTAATGCATAAAACTCGTGTAACTCATAACCATGCATATCGGTTAATCAAACAACTAATATAGCGCCATGAGATTTGAAACTATTCATACATGTTTATATCACAAAACCGAGAAGAAATGCGCATAAGAATTCCCTCGTGATAATTTTCTAGACAAGGACAACTCTAACAAATAACAAGGTTCGTATATTCACTATACTCGCCTAACAATACTTCCGTAGTAACTCTAGAGTAAAGAGGTATCATTCACTCTAGTACTCACAACCGTCAAAACTCTGTAAAGTCTTTCATTACCTTAGTCCAAAATCTCGTATTCGTTAAAACACACACGAAATACTCTCGCGCGGCAACGACACCCTATTAGTCGCGATTTAACGGTATACTTGCTCGTAATAACCGTAATCCATCTCAGAACCACTAAGTATAAATCGTGTCACTCAAGTGCATCCTACTCGCATAAAAATGACACAACAAAGTATAATTATTTTATTGTACACATATCTCCATAGAACATACAAATTTAACACACCGCTAGTATTTACCACTAGTAGCATTATCACATATTCAATATTCACATATGTATAATCATCGCCATCCATATAGGCTTACATAACCGTATTACTTTACTGCAATCGACTGTCTATCGACAATTCAAGATTCAACCCAAAACCATAAACCAATCCCATACCGGGACATCCTCCTCAATAATATCCATAAATCGAGGAAAGCAAAAGTAATTAAATCTCAACACACAATGCAATGTATGTATTAATACATATGAGCTATCGATACAACGGGCACTCATAATAGCGATAATAGCAACCATAATATCCGTATAATGAATTACCTCCTATCCAAGGTAGGTCTCAAAACTCCGCAATGGCCAACCGCCACGCACACATACAACCTCAAACCCTAGCTCGTCTATAACCATTTCACTAAGGGTCACTAGAATGCTTATTAGTGCTCTTAGAGTCATTAATCCTCAATTTGAGGCAATCCATTCTAATGTGATCACCACCATAAACTAAACACTTGTCTATATTGCTCCAACACCTACACTTGGTGTCCCATTTCTCAAACGAAATTTATACAACAATTTATCACCTCTTCATCTATGACTTTAGGTAAAAGTATCACTCCGCTTACTAGTCCACGGATTTGCCTACACAGTTTCAGGAGGTACCTACCATCCTCTAACCACATCATCAACCTTAATATTCCCTGAGGTCCTCTCTCAGGTGCGTTCCTTAACATTTAACTTTTTCTCGTAAGTATAAACCACAGCCTCTCGAAAATCCGCAAGCTGTATCAGAATAAATTGCCTGTAACACCTCATCCTTAATCCTTAACTCTTTCACAATTTATGGAGTCTTCCTAGTCTCATTCGGTACTAAGTACTCTTACTCTAATGAGCTAATTTTATGAAAATCCATAAATATTGAATCACAATATCATAATATTTGCCACCAATTCTCCGGTGGATTCCCAATCATGGATACCACTAGTACCACCTTATATTTATCAACATTGGCACTTCTACTAGTGCTAACATCCATTCTAGTTCAAACATCTTAACATGCTATAACTCTCGACGTTAAGATATAACAAATCACACAAACCAACCCCCAAGCCAAGGAACCTATCCCGGCTGAAAGCTAAATTTATAATCATAGCTCTGATACCAACTGTGACGACCCGACCCGGATTCCAAGACGAAATCCCAAGGTCGTGCCGCCAGGGGAACAAATAACAACACACAAGTAGCAAATAATGGGTAGGGCCATAACGGCGATACACCGACAACTCAAAACACATGCGGAAGCGAAATAAAATAAAACAGTGGCGCCCAGAGCTAACAAGCTCAAACTAAAACAACCAAAGAGATAATTAATCTCTCGGTCCAAAAATTCGATTCGCGTGCCGCAACATTGGGCACGTAGGACAAACTCCCTGTTATGCAATTCAATAATAAGCATAATATAAACCAAGTCATCGGCGAAACTACGGCCGGAACCCAACATTAAACTAAGTCTAAGACTCTAGTCTAACAACTCAACGGCTAAAAACACGCCGGAGAACAAACATAATACTTTAACTAGCAATGTAGCATGCTAAACATGATCACCAAATAACCAAGCACGACTAAAACCCGTCGGCTACCAACAACATAAGTACCAATAATTATAGTACTAACAATAACAAAATATATGGGAGTATAACTACCAATATACATCTAGCACGACTTCTACTGGTCGGCTACCAAAAGAATAAGCTAACAACATAATTACAACATTACAAACACATACAGGTTTGCTACCCAATTCATGAAGTTTATATAACTTCATCTTCCCAACGACCTCACCAAAAACAAAACAAACATCTAAGTAGCAACCTTGCCAAAAGAATCTTTGTCAACGCAATCTTCGATTTACTTGGATCCGCGCTCGGCTCGGATCTAGGGAAAACAACCAACAAATAAAAGTAAGTCACAAAGACTTAGTAAGTTACTAACCATAACTTCCTACCATGGCATAATGCTCAATCATAAAATACATCATGCTATCGTCATGAAATAACCTTATACAAATTCATGTTATGGCATCCATGCTCAACATTAACAAAACATGTTATCATTGTAGTATAACATCTCACTAAAATCCATGTCAAGGCATTTATATGCTAACGATCATAACTCTTGTTATTGATATAACATAGCCTTCCAATGATTTACATGTCAAGGCATATAAACTTAACAACAATAATTCTGCTTTTAACATAATGCCATATCCGAATAATATTCATGATAAAGCATATTAAGCTTAACAACGGTAATTCATGTTATTATTATAACATAGCCTTCCCATAATATTCATGTCAAGGCATATAAATTTAACAATAATGATTTATACCTTTGGCATAAAACCACATTCCAATAATACTCATGTGATAGCATACATGCTTAACAACATTAATCAATATGTTATCTATTAAGTATAACATGTAAGAAACCAAAACAAACATCATATCATATCCAATTCACCAAGCACGTTATTCACTTAAGCACTTGTGAAACAATTCATATATAAGGGATATGATACCATTACCAAATTCCTCCGGCGTGTCGCTCTGCAAAAACACGTGCAAAACCTTTATGTGCCCTCGATATCCTCTCGTAGATATCGGCGTCCCGAGCGATCTCCGCTCGAGTTCCATAGTTATCAAAGTCATGTGTATTACTACAACTAAGATAAACTACTTCCCCACCGTGGCCATCGATGGAGGGTGTGTGCAAACCCGACACGGCGATCCATCGCGATCACGAATCTCACAATTCGTGAAGACGATGTATCGTCCCACCAAAACTCAACCAAACCGACTCATTTGGACTCAAAACCCAAGCACAAGTAATATATACTCATATGCTCAAAACAAGTAGGTAAACACTCTACTATCAAACTAGTCATGCAATTCATCCACAACTAGCATAAACATCACAACCGAGAATCATATAAGTTCTCATAATCAAGTGTGCTTCACACACTTCAAAACTTCTTGGAGGCTCGACCTCCATGAATTCTACCCAAAATTCCGTAGGACTTAAGATTATAGTTCCTAGGATTCATACTAACCCAAAGGTTAACTCCGTTGAGTTCAATCTAAGTTTTCCGAAAATTCAAGGAATAGAAGCTTAGGCTTCATCATTCCCATAAGTTCATAACTGTCGCCAAAACCAAAATCCCAATATTCAATAAACTATCATAAACCCCACAATTTACTTAACAATGCAACTTAGAATAAATTGGCCATCTTGTGCATAAATTCATTCAAGTCACCATACCAATCATAATCTTCAAATCATGATTAAATTATACAACATGGTTTAATATACTCTCTTAAACATGTATAATTCAATAACTAGGCTTACAACCATGTTTAACAAGCCAAAACACAATTTGGGGAAAATTCCCTTCCAAGCATCTTTGTCATTTAAGCTCAATACACATAACCAATTCATATAGCAAAGTTTAATATACTCTATTAAGCATATAAAACATATTAATCAAGCTCACATCATCCATTTGCAAGCTAAAACAAAATTAGGGCAAGGCACCCTCCAAGTATCTCAACCAAACCAACATCAATACCCATGGAAAATCAACATAACCAACTTCAATAAACTAGTTAGAACATGAATTTCACATATATCATGGTCTCACATAGGTAAATCAAGTTCTATCATCAATTTGAGAAACCTAGGGTTCATGCTTCTTCTATAACCCTAACAATGGCTTCCATTGACCCAAATAGCATAAATGGTTGTTTCCCTAGGGTCAATGGAGCCTAAAAAAAGAAAGTAGAAAACTTCGGCCCTAGCAAGCTGAAAAGTCTTCTCTCGTGCCCAACAATGGAGTCTTCTCTTCAACTCTTCTTCAAACTTGTAGGTAGAATGGGGAAGAAGAAGACCCTAGCAATGGACACCAAGCTTAAGCCTTTCAAAACCCTAGAAATCACCTTCTCAAGCTTCCTCTTTGGTTGGGTTGAAGTGCTTGCAGAAGAACAAAAGGGGGAAGTCGAATTTGTCTTGGCCGAACAATGTGAGAGTGCGGCTGAATTTCACTTATAAATGGGGGATTAATTCATTAATTACCCCACTAATTAACCCCTAAATCTCCTAATAGATGTTAGGACTAGTTTAGGTTAAGTAATTGGGTCAAGGTGTGGTTTAAAAATAGGTTTAATTGGTCAAACTTTCGGACAGAATAGAAAAGAGGCAAAAATCCCGACTTTCTGAAAATCAGACCTTGCGGTCGCTTGGGGGTATGGTGATACGACCGCATCACCCCCTAATTCAACATTCTAGGTTTTGTTCAATCCTTGCTCGATCCCGGCCTCTCCCGCGTGCGTTCTCGAGTCCTTCCAAGCCAAAATTGGTCTACAATTCAACCTTAATGTCCTCAAATCTATAACCAAAGGAATCAAGTCTCAAACCTCATCAAAACAAGGCCAAGAACTCAGGCAGAACTTGCCGAACGACGGCCAGAAAAGTCAAGCGAGAAGGGCTTTCGCTAGAATCAAACTAGCAACCAAACCGACGATGCAACCATCATCTAACCAACATCCAAGGCATGTTAATGATGTTTTAAATGCCCTCTAACAATTATCCATGAAGTTACAACATAAATCTTAAACCCGAGATTCAAAGCATCTCGCTAAAGAAAAGTGCATACGTGCATCTCAAACAACGTCAACGATCATGCTATTGACTTTAAACATATATGGGAGCTAAATGAACATATTCATGATGATTATAAGTGTACGAATCCAAGCATAACACAAGCAAGCAACATTTCAGGGTTTTACAAGCCACGCCATGTACAACCCACCCATCTGATGACTTCCTTCCAGCCATAACGGCCCAGCTCTCCCAACCCCTTTGCCAAGCAACCCTTGTGAGACTCTTTTCTCGAGCAGTAACTCCAAGTCGCACAACTAATCTTCCTCAGCCTATTGGCCTTAAACCGAGTATCCTTGTTTACTTCTTTAGTCTATGATCCAACCATTAGCCCACCTTTGCGGAGCCCTAAGCTGATTAGATCCTCGCTAGTTTTCCTAGCGTGACTTATGCCCGCTCCTGTGACCGTTATGCTCACTCTTGAGCTTGCTATCTCATGCTCTGATGGAACCTTCCATTTGTGAAACTCCCTTGTCGAACTTAATCCTCCTGCCCAACCTGACCTGGACACTCTACTCGCATCAAACCCCTCTTCTTTGAAAAGGATTGTCCTTAATCTATGGCGACCCGACCCGGATCCCAAGACGAGACCCCAAGGTCGTGCCGCTTTCAAAAAGGCACATAACAAAAACAAGTAGCAAATAGTGGGTAAGGCCATAACGGCGGTACGCCAAAAGCTTTAACACATGCGGAAGCGTAATATAATTAAACAGTGGTGCCCGAGCTAACAAGCTCAAACTAATACAACCTTAGAGATAATAAATCTCTTGGTCCAAAAATAAAATCATGTGACGCAACAATAGGCACATATAACAATTTATAGCAATTATATATCAAGTCATCGGCGACGTTACGGCCGGAACCCAACATTAAACTAAGTCTACAACTCTAGTCTAACATGCTTGACGGCTAAAAACATGCCGAATAATAAACATATTAAACAAACCGATACGTGGTTAAAACAACTAAAGCATGAGCATCATAAATACATAAGGCACGACTAACATCTGTCGGCTCTCAAAACATTAAGTACTAATAAACATAAGTACTAATAATCAAACACATCAAGTCTTGCTACCCCACATAAAGTTTATATAACTTTATGTTCCCATCGTCCTTGCCAAAAGAAAAAAGGTACTAAAATTAACAAGGTAGCAACCTCGTCACAAGCTTCACCAACGTATCTTGAGAATCACTTCGAACCACTTGCACGGCTCGGATCTAGGGAAAACAATCAAAACAAATAGGAGTAAGTCATAAAGACTTAGCAAGTTACTAACATAACTTCCTGTCATAGCATCATGCTCAACAATAATAATTCATGCAATTGGCATAATATACATTTCATAAATAATCATGTCAAGGCATTCATGCTTAACAATCTTGAATATCATGTTATCAACAAGTATAACATTTCATTAATTCGATCAACCATCATTTCATATCATATCATATTCACGTAGCACATTATTCACATATAAGCACTCGTGAGTCAATTCATACAAAAGGGAGGTGATATCGTTACCCTTTTTCCGCGCATGTCGCTCCTGCAAAAACATGTGTCAAACTTATGTGTCCTCGATATCCCTTTCGTGGATATCGGCGTCCCGAGACATTTCCCGCTCGAGTTCGATAGTTATCAAAGTCATGTTTCCATACTACAACTAAGATCAACTACTTCCCTACCGTGGCCATCGATAGAGGGGTGTGCAATCCGGCGGCGATCCATCAAAATCACGAATCTCACAATTCGTGAAGATGATGCATCGTCCCGCCCCAAAGACTCAACAAACCGACTCTAGCTGGACTCAAACTTCAAGCACACGTAATTCATATTCATATGCTCAAATAAGTAGGCAAGTACTCTACAATCATCTAGTCATGCTTTTAACTCACAACTAGCACATAATCACATTATAGATAAATCAAGACTCTAATCATCAAGTGTTCTTCATACACTTTAAAATGCTTGGAGGCTTAACCTCCATTAATACTACCCCAAAATTCGTAGGACTTAGGCATATTACTCCTTAATGTCATACTAACCCAATGGTCAACTCCGTTGAGTCATAATCAATCTTTCAAAATTAGGGTATAGAAGCCATTGGCCTCAATACTCTCCTATGTCCATACTAACGTAATTAAATAGGTTACTAAGGTCATTAAACCCATAAAACCCCAATCAAACAATCAAGTATGAAACATAGAATCAAAGTCACAAACTAGGCATATACATTCTTGTCATTTCATCAAATATGCACCCAACACTTAAACAACAAGGTAGGGTGATTTATCATACATTACCACACATAAATAACATCCTAAACATGGTTTATAACCTGTTTATAATCTGATCATACAACTAAAAATGTAGCATTTAACATGTACGTGAACATAGCATCTCTACAAGCCTAACTATATCATCAAACATGCTCCCAATGCTTAAACAACAAGATGGAATGATTTATCATGCATTACTACACCTAAATGACATCATAATCATGGTTTATAATATATTTACAATCTGTTCATACAACCAAAATTCATCATATAGCCTACTCTAGAACATGGCATCTCTACAAAGTCCTAAGTGCTCTCATTGACCTCATATAGCAAGATTGTTTTCCCTAGGGTCAATGAGGCTAAAATAAATAAGAAGAGATGTTGTAACTCACCTTAATTAAGCCTTACAAGAAGTAAAAAACGTCCATGCAAGGGTGGGTATGTGTTCTCGTTGCCCTCCTCTTCACTTCTATGGTTCGGTTTTGGAAATGGCTTCTTCAAGAGTTGGCCACCATTGTTGAACACTCAAGAAGCTTCAAGAACTCTCTAAAACTTGTCTAAACTGATCAGCCACGAATTTGGAAGATGAAGACTGATTAGGATGGCTTAGTGGAGGTATTTGGTCATGCAATGGCTGAAGTGGGGTGGGGGAAGGTGTCCAATGCATGGCTTTGCATGTTGGAGGTCTTTCTTTGCCAAGTGTTGTACATGCATCCAAATCACCCAAAACTTGTCAAACATGCAAGAGAGGATGTGTAGGACGAACTAGGGTGGTTTAGGGTGGGTTAGGTTGGGTTTGGGTGGGGTTTAGTTGATCAATTTTGTGAGATGTCAAAAATCCCGTAAATCTGGAAATAGGGCATTGCGGTCGCATGGGTCCAAAGCCATGCGAGCGCATCAAGTCTGGCCACTCAAATTTTCCATTTTGCTCCCTTGCAAGTTCTAGGCCTTTCCCTCTTGCACCCTCAAGTCCTCCAAAGCCAAAAAGTGTCTAGAATTCAACCTTAAAGTCCTCTAATCAATAAACAAAGCAAATCAAAGTTCAAACCTCAATCAAACATGGCTAAGAACTCAGAAAGAACACTCCCGAACAACAACCGAAAAGGTCAAACAGAGAAGGGTTAACGCTCAAATCAAACTAGCAATCAAACCGACGATGCAACTAGCATTCAACCGACATCTAAAGAGTGTTAATGATGTTAAAAATGGTTTCTAACATTTATCCAAGTGTTTACAACATAAAACACAAACCCGAGTTTCAAAGCAACTCGTGAAGGAAAGGTGCATACGAGCATCCCAAACGACGTCAATGAACATGCTATCGACTTTAAACATATAAGTGAGCTAAGTTAACATACTAATGATGATTATGAATGTATGTTCTCATGCAATAAACAAACAAGCAATAAACTAGGGTTTTACATAATCCTTGGCCCCTATTTTTCTGATTTGTATCTGCTTGGTCTTCCACCCTTCTGTTTGTTCTTGTGAGTTCAGAACCCATAACCCGAGCCTTCTTTTGAGCTAACGTCCACCAATTCCTAGCCAAACCACTGTCCTTTCGAAAAAACGTGAAGTTGAAGAATGCTTCCAAGGATTCCTTGTCACGACCCGACCCAAATTTCAACACGAAATCCCAAGGTCGTGTCGTCGAAACTAAGATAAGAAGAGGACGAGCACTTGTTAAACAGTAGTGCGAGTTGAACAGTCGAGCTAACAACCTCTAAACATGAACATAAAGCCGTACTAAAATACGGGTTTACAAAAAAATCAAATATGCGGAAGCGATAAAGAAATGAAGTTCTGAGCTATGAAGCTCGAAACCGAAGTTAAAGAAACCAAGAGAGACATTATCTCTCAATGGGGGAAAACAAAACTCGCATGCCGTAACATTGCAGATACTGAACAAACCATTGGCACTCCAGGCCGGTGTTTCAACAAGAACCAACCTGATAACAATTACCCACGGCTAAAGCATACAGGGGATTAACCAACAACTATAACAATTTAGAATAAAGAAAAGCCCCAAAGCTACTGCGTGCCCGGGAGAAAACTGAAATAAACACTAAAACCACGAACATGGCACGACACAACATGTCGGCCCAATGAACCAGGGCATTTCTTCTTACTTACTAAACCGTCCAAATGAACCAGGGCATAATTTTCTGTTCAAACACAAATCAAATAAATTAGAACGAAGTTCCCATAAAAACATCATATGCAAGTATATATAATTATATATATACTAATCAAACTATTCATAGAATCATTAAGTATAAGTGTGCATATTTATATGCATGCACATCAAGTCTTTCATGATATACAATCACGATAAACACGGTCAATTAGATCTAATGTTCAACTAACACTCTATTATCACATAAGTGCCCATAGTAAGCCACATAAGGGATAGAGAAGATACCGAATCCATGTCGTTGTGTCGCTCCTGCAATCATAATCGTTAAACTGTTTGGTGACTACGATGTACGTGATTGATACATCAATGTACTGAGGACACCCCTCAGCCGAATTAGCATAATCCATGTGTTGATTCTCATTTGTATTTAGATTTATATCTGCTCATACATTACATTAGTTTTATACTCTAGTGGCTAATTGGGCTGCGTATCAATTAGCGTGGCAACTATGTATAGAACTTTGCCAAAGAATAGTTTGTTTTAATAGGCTTCACAGGTTCAGCAGAAGACCTCAGTTGTGCTTCACTTAGGAAGACTGCAGCATTGACAACCAACGGCATACCTTAATGCGCACATGGTCAAGCATGACGTGTCCAGTCAAACAAGTCTTAGTGGTTCAATTAAATTTATCCTTATCGGTTTGAATTTAAATTAAGACATTCCCTGAATTCTCAGACACGCCTAAAATAGCTTTAAAGCGGAAGACTTTAAGTCGAGCAGTGACAGACAGTGAGCAGGCAATGTGAAAGAACACAATAGCTAGGATTCTCAAGAGAAACCAAGCAATTTCCAATGTAGCTATGAATGTAGCTACAATGGGAATCACAATGGTCAAAAAGATTATAGCAGCGGAAGAATAAACTAAAATAGAAAACATAATGCAAAGTTTACCAAAAACAATCTACAAGATAATACTTGTAGACCTAGCCTCAAGGCCAAAAAGATTTCACTAAAAACAATAATCGTTTTATAAAAACAATTGTGAAATCACTCACAAAATCTTCTCACAAGACAATGAATCTTGGAGAACAAAAACCCCACAGAAACAGGTTAGACAAAACGTGGGAAGAAATAAAATCAGCTTCCTAAAAACTTAACATGAAGACAAAACAGTTTCCAGATTTTCAATGTGACTGCCGATGTTATAACATCAATAGCAACAAGCGAACAGCTGAACTTCTAGTCAGCGACTTACGAATCTCCTTGTTTCTACACACAACTTTATGGCTTTTTATTCTCTCTCTCAAGCTTTGCAACAGCCGTATCCTTGCTCCTTTATTTATAGATATGTGATGTCCTACACACACGCAAAACAATCTATCTACTACAAGGAAAAGGATCAGCAATAAGGAAAGATCAACAACTAACCAATTTTGAGAGATTTTATTACCAAATATGAAAGAGGATTCCAAGGCACGGATTCATGAAGGAATTTCACCAAGATTTTGTTTCCAAAAAACACACTAAGATTTAGGTCCAAGAAATCAACAAATCTTTAGGAATATTTTGTTTCCAAAAATGACTCCTAAACTTAAGGACCAAGGAAAACAAAATATAATTAAAGATTTAGTTACCAAAAATGCCACACTTGTGAAATATGTATTTTACCAAGAAAGGAGAAACAAAAATTAAATAGGTCATGCCTATTTTACCCTTACAATCTCCCCTTTGTTGAGCCTTTACGGTCAAATCAAATGACAAATGTTTATTCGACACCAATCAAACCATCTAACCTGCATTGGTTAGAAAATCTCATCTCCCCCTGAATTTGTGCAAGGTATAAAAACAGAAATCATTTACTAAGCACAAATCAGAATATACCAATGATGCAATCACATGCATACAAAACAAACATGATGCAATCACCACAAACACTTGATCTCATCACCAGAAACACTTGATCTCTCTCCCCCTATTTGACCGAAAAAGGAAGAGGGATAAACAATCTTTTAGGAATTCTCAAAAATCAAAGATTTTGAAAAACACAAAGAAGTGTTCACCATGCCGTGATCACACCCTAGCAATAGCGAGCACATCATATCCAAATTCAATACCTCTTAGTTACACACAAAAATTAGACAACCAATAAATATTTTTCAACAAGGAGATTTTTTGGAAATTGATTTGCACAGTTTATTTTAGGACAAAATTTCACCAAGCTGATATCCTTACCAACAATGCATATCCTAAAATTTTATGCCTAAAAAACATTATTACTAAAAGCTAGGTAAAAGAAATAAAAAATGCAATCATACAAGTGATAAAGACCAGATCAAAGGATATAGTTCCTAATGTAGTTGCATTGAGGGGTGCATTCGCCAAAATTGTGATTTTATTTTCAATTTTGCATTTTTTTTGTTTTCTCAACCAGATTCCTCTCCCAAGATCATAAATTTTTCTCAACAAAAATCCATAGGTACTTTATTTCCCTAGGAATATAGCTTTACTTTATTTCAAGCTATAAAAACATGCCACTTGGAACCATTCACACTATTTACCAAGGGAAGCCACTTAACTTTTTGATCAACCCATGAAATCCGAGGATTCATAGTCCCAAAATAAAGGTTCCACAACCTTGTTCATAGGTAGCTCTTTTCCGTTAGGTAGCTTTCACACTTCTTCTATTTAGGGGAGTCAATTTTCTCAAGATCAACCCATGAGAACCTAAGTTCCATAGTACTTTGATAAATTGCAGCATCCCAAAAATTTCAAAAGGTAGCTCTTTCCTTTGTGGACTTAAGATTTTTCAATAGCAATAATATTTTAGGGAGAGAGTGAGGAGAATCAGAACAATGAAATCTAACAGATTTTGAATGAAATTCCCAAGCAACCACAAAGAGGCATACATGTAAGTCAATTGATCTAGAGTGCCCTCTAAAGACAAAATGCAAGCATGCCTATTTTTTTTTAAAACTAAAAACTAAGTGTAAAGTCATATGGCACACAAAACACAAGAGATTTCCAAAGATTGAAAAATCTCTCAAAATCAAGACACTTGGCAAATATATCAGCAAGATAATTTTCAGTCCCAACATGTTCAATGCAAACAATTTTCATATTTAACCAAGTCTCTAATAAAGTGGTGTCTTATATCAATGTGTTTTGTTCGAGAATGATGAATTGGATTTTTGTGCTAAACAAATTGCATAGGTGTTATCAACATACAAGGTTAACACATCAATGTGTAGTCCATAACCTTTGATCATTTGGAGCATCCATAAAAGATTTAAAGGCTTCCCTCAAAAATATTTTTGATAAGCATGCAAATTTGTGAGAATCAACCTTACCTCTTCTCCTTGTGTATATGCCATCATGAATATTACCTATGACTTGAGAGATTGGATGGTTTTTACGTATGCATTTGGTAGAATGTCATGGTTACCAATCGAGTCGACTTTGATTCGATTTAGTAATTCGGAGTTCGGTTTCGATATCTGCGGAGTTTATGTCCAATGTGACTTAGATGTAGCTACATTTGGAATCACATTGGGTTTCACATTCTGAATCACATCGGTGAACTTCCGAGAATATGTAGGTTACGCTTTGATCAGTGCGGAGTTCAATGGTTTTAGATGCTGAGGTTCGAAGATTGTGCGGGAGATTCATGATATCAAACTTCGGGAGATTCATCATAGGACCACTTAGCACCGGGGCATATGTCAAAAGGCTCACGGTATTTGGATATACCCTTCTTGTCCCCTTTGCCTTTGGGAACCCACATCTTTTTAAAGCTTTTGGTTGTTGTTTACACGTGAATGTACCTTCGATGTAGCTTTGAATGTGACTTCCAATGTTCTTTGCATTGGATGATGCATTAAATCTTTCGCATCGATTTCTAATGGCAAAAGGCTGCCGCCTTGCTTCTTCTTCATATACAACCTTTTAAGAAAAGCGAGAATGGTTGTATATGGCATCAGCTTGTGATAAAAATGACACACAATATTTTTCTTTCTTGTTTTTGGGTTTTTCAAAAGAAGTTTAGATTTTAAAAATTTTGTGTGGGATGTTTTTGGTTCGGTAGACATACCTTCACCTTCTTTCAAAAAACGTCTTGGGCACCGAATCAGTTATCGGACTTACGAGAGGTATCGAGAATTCAACATATCATGTAAGACCCCGTAAGACCGTTAGCTTGAATTGCGTGCAATGCTGCGCACTTCTTCCCTTGTGAATCGCTTATTTGATTTAGAGAGAGTCTAGATGTGTATGAGAGATCACATTAAGACCAAAATACTTTTAAGAGATGTCATTTAGTTGTTAACTTGCTAAAGTCACAAGTCGTAACTCGGCGATAATCGAAATGTGCCAGCGATTGAGAGTTTACTCGGGTTTTTGTGTTCTGACCTCGATTTGGTCCTAGATCTTTACATGATGATTAAATAACATGTTTAGATGTGTTAGACTTCTATATGGATGCATATATGTAAGTATTAGATATCATTCATAACATCCTTAACATGATTTAAATCTTGTTTGAATGATTGTCGAATCGACGGTTTGATTGCTACTTTACTTCTTGTCGTTCTTCTTCTTTGTAGCGAATTTTTCGGTTGGTATTATTTTGACCCTAGATGACTATGGGACCTTAGGAAATTAACTTAGAATTATTTTGAGTGGTGGTGTATAGCGTTTACTGCGCTCGAGTTTGATTTTCGGAAATTCGCGTATTTAGAAGGCCACGATAGGTCTGTAGTATTTTGGCCATAACTTTGTGTCTGGACTTCGAATTCGGATCCGTTTGATGTGTTTGAAACTAGACTCATAGATCTTTCTAAACATACCTTTTGTGTAATTTTAGGACGTGTATTTCGGTACAGGAACATTTTGTAAAATGACCCAAATTCTGGTCTACTATAGTTGACCACTCATTGTGTGTTAGACTTTCTATTTGGCCAACAACCCTACCCAAACCCAACCTAACCCACCCTAGTTCGTCCTACCCATCCTATCTTGCATGCTTGACAGAGTTTTGGGAGATTTAAGTGCATGCAAGACACTTGGCAAGTAAAGACATCCAACATGCACAAACATGCATTGGACACTTCCTCCCACCCACTTAAGCCAAAGATTGACCAAATGCCTCCACTAAGCCATACTATTCAGCCATATTCTCCAAAAAACGTGGCTGATCATTTCTCTAAGGTTAGAGAGGAGTTCTTGAAGGTTCTTGGGTGATCAACAATGGTGGCCAAGTCTTGAGGAAGCCATTGCCAAACCCAACCATAGAAGAGGAGAGGAGGTCAAGGAGATCACATACCCACCTTTGCATGGACGTTTTGTACATCTTTTAGGACTGATTTAAGGTGAGTTACAACATCTCTTCTTATTTATTTTAGCCTCATTGACCCTAGGGAAAACAATCTTGCTATATGAGGTCAATGAGAGCACTTAGGACTTTGTAGAGATGCCATGTTCTAGTTTATGCTATGTGATGAATTTGGATTGTATGAACAGATTATAGACCTATTATAAACCATGATTTTGATGTCATTTAAGTGTGGTAATGCATGACAAACCATTCTACTTTGTTGTTTAAGTATTGGGAGCATATTGGATGAGATAGTTAGGCTTGTAGAGATGCCATGATCTTGTATGTGCTAAATGATGTATTTTGGGTTGTGTAAACAGATTATGATCAGTTTGTAAATCATAATTTTAATGCTATTTAAGTGTGATAATGCATGATAAATCATTCCATCTTGTTGTTTAAGCATTTGGAGCATGTTTGGTGAAATAGCTAGGCTTGTAGAGATGCTATGTTCTCGTATATGCTAAATGTTACATTTTTGTTTGTATGATAAGATTATAAACAGATTATAAACCATGTTTATGATGTTATTTAAGTGTGATAATGTATGATAAATCATTCCATCTTGTTGTTTAAGCATTGGGAGCATGTTTGATGAAATAGTTAGGCTTGTAGAGATGTTATGTTCTCGTATATGCTAAATGTTGCATTTTTAGGTTGTATGATCAGATTATAAACAGATTATAAACCATGTTTATGATGTTATTTATGTGTAGTAATGTATGATAAATCACCTACCTTGTTGTTTAAGCATTGGGAGCATGTTTGATGAAATAGTTAGGCTTGTAGAGATGCTATGATCTCGTATATGCTAAATGTTGCATTTTGGTTGTATGATCAGATTATAAACAGATTATAAACCATGTTTATGATGTTATTTATGTGTAATAATTTATGATAAATAACCCTATCTTGTTGTTTAAGTGTTTGGAGTATGTTTGATGAAATTGTTAAGCTTGTAGAGATGTCATGCCACTATATGCTAGATGATGAAATTTTGGTTGGATGAACATGTTGTAAGTATGACTATGATGACATTCATGTGTAGAGATAGATGATGAATTATTCTATCTTGTTTGTTTAAGTGTTGGGAGCATATTTGATAAAATGGTTAGACTCATATTTGATGAAATAGAAAGAATGAATATATGTATATTCTATGTTGACTAGTTAATTGTTTGAGTGGAGTTTTATGGGTTTAATAACCTTAGTAAACATATTGTAAAGTATGTTTATGATGATATTCAAGGGTGAGATATATGATAAATCATTCTATCTTGTTTGTTTAAGTGTTGGGAGCATGTTTGATGACTTGTGAATGAATATATATGCCTAACTTGTGGCTTGATTCTATGTTGCATACTTAAATGTTTGATTTGGGGTCTTATGGGTTTAATGACCTTAGTAACCTATTTATTCATGTTAGTATGGACATAGGAGAGTATTGAAGCCAACGGCTTCTATACCTATTTTTGGAAAGATTGATTATGACTCAACGGAGTTGACCATTGGAGTTAGTATGACATTAAGGAGTAATATGCCTAAGTCCTACAATTTTGGGGTAGTATTAATGGAGGTTAAGCCTCCAAGCATTTTAAAGTGTATGAAGAACACTTGATGATTAGAGCCTTGATTTTATCTCTAATGTGATTATGTGCTAGTTGTGAAGTAAAAGCATGACTAGATGATTGTAAGTACATGCCTACTTATTTGAGCATATGATAATGTATTACGTGTGCTTGAAGTTTGAGTCAGTGAGTCGGTTTGTTGAGTTTTTGGGGCGGGGCGATGCATCATCTTCACGAAATTGAGATTCGTGATTTTGATGGATCGCCAGCGCACACACCCTCTATCGATGGCACGGTAGGGAAGTAGTTGATCTTAGTTGTAGTATGGAAACATGACTTTGATAACTATCGAACTCGGCGGGAATGTCTCGGGGCGTCGATATCACGAAAGGGATATCGAGGACACATAAAGTTTGGCACATGTTTTTGCGAGGAGCAACATGCGCGGAAAAAGGGTAACGATATCACCTCCCTTTTGTATGAATTGACTCACGAGTGTTATATGTGAATAATGTGCTACGTGAATATGATATGATATGAAATGATGGTTGATTGAATTAATGAAATGTTATACTTGTTGATAACATGATATTCAAGATTGAAATATGAATGCCTTGACATGATTATTTATGAAATGTATATTATGTCAATTGCATGAATTATTATTGTTGAGCATGATGCCATGACAGGAAGTTATTGTTAGTAACTTGCTAAGTCTTTATGACTTACTTCTATTTGTTTTGATTGTTTTCCCTAGATCCGAGCCGTGCAAGTGGATCGAAGTGATTGTTGTTTTACATTGAAGAAGCTTTGGCAAGGTTGCTACCTTGTATTATTAGTACCTTTTATTTTGGCAAGGACGACGGGACACATAAAGTTATATAAACTTTATGTGGGGTAGCAAAGACTTTTATTGTGTGATATTTGAACTTATGTTTATTATTTCTTAATCTTTTGAGAGCCGACATATGTTAGTCGTGCCTTGTATATTTATGTTGATCATGCTTAAGTTGTTTTAACCATGTATTGGTTTGTTTAATATGTTTATTATCCGGCATGTTTTTAGCCGTTAACCATGCTAGACTAGAGTTCTAGACTTATTTAATATTGGGGTCCCGGCCGTAGCGTCGCCGATGACTTGATATATAATTGCCATAAATTGTTATATGTGCCTATTGTTGCGTCACATGATTTTATTTTTGGACCAAGAGATTCATTATCTCTAAGGTTGTATTAGTTTGAGCTTGTTAGCTCGGGCGCCACTGTTTAAATATTATACGTTTCCACATGTGTTAAAGTTTTTGGCGTACCGCCGTTATGGCCTTACCCACTATTTGCTACTTGTTTTTGTTAAGTGCCTTTTTTAGGCACGACCTCGGGGTCTCGTATTGGGACTCGGGTCGGGATTCATACAATATCGGAGCTATTGGTTAGGCATGCCGGGATAGGTTCCTTGGCTAGTTTGGGGGTTGGTTTGTGTGAATCGTTGAATATTAACGTCGAGAGTTATTGTAAGATTAAGATGTTTGAATCTAGAATGTATGTTAGCACTTGTAAGAATTTTGGTATTGATGAGTATAGGTAGTATTATTAGTAGTATCCATGCTTGAGAATCCACCCGGAGGAGTGGTTGCAATATTATGAGATTATGGTTTAATATTTAAGAAGTGATGATCACGGAGTTAGCTCATTTCAGAGTATAGTACCGTATGAGACTAGGAGAAATCCATGAATTGTGAAGAGTTAAGGATTAAAGATGGAATATATAAGCAATTTATTTTATTACGACTTCGGATTATCAAAGGTACGTGAATTTGTACTTATGAGAAAAGAGTTGGATATCAGGGGATACGCTGAGAGAGAGGGCCTCCGAGATCTTTTAAGGATGATGATGAGTTAGAAGAGCGATTTTAAAAGATTGCCTTAAGTTGAGGATGCGATTCTAGTAGTGCTAGTCGCGGTCTAAACGACCTAAGTTTAGGTTGTGTATGCGTGCGTGGCGGTTGGCCATTGCGGAGTTTTGAGACCTACCGAGATGAGGAGGTACTCACTTATTTATATATTATGGTTATTATTATCGCTACTATAAGTATCGCGTGGTATCGTTAACTCACATGCATTCATACATACATTGCATGAGTATTGAAATCTATTGATTGTTGGTTTCTCGGGTTTATTGATACGATAAAGGATGATGTCGGTATGGGATTTGTTTATGGCTTTGATTGAATTTTGATTTTTCGGCAAGCAATTAATTGCGGTATAAAATGTGATAATGTTTACTAATTTGTATTTGCTAGTAATGTGTTGAGTTTATACACTCTATGGATATACGTGTAATGTTATGAGTTACATGAATTAAATGGATTATATGGATTATATGAGTAAGTATGATGGTACTTGGTGATTATATATATCACGTTTGCATGATATACATGTGCATGTGGTATTGCTAATAATAGGAATTTTGTCATTTGCTTAAAGATTAATTTATATGAGTAAAGGTATGGTTTACAAAACAATAAAATGTATTTAACGGATATAGTTGTATTTGGTAGGACATGCTTATGTGCATTAGTAATAAAATAACTTTAGATGCATTTGCATGATTATGTGAGACAATAGGGAAGGATGCTTAGAAATTTTCTCATGGACCTTGTCCTTGCAGCGGAAGCTTTTGAAATCAATTTAGCCGGTACCCTAAATTGGTGATCAAAGAGGTTCGTTAATTGACTAGGATTGGTAGCAAGTAGGTTAGAAATTGACTAAACCTCTTGCAAAAGGAAAGAGAAATAAAATTGTGAATGAATTTTAATCGATGATATTATTGCTTTCTCTTATGAGCTTTGTCCATGATTTGGAAATTTGAGTGTGGCTTATGATGCTTGAAGTATTTGACTTATTGTTGTTTTAGGAGCCGTGTTGTGGAACACTCTTCTTTAGTTTGTGAATTGCTCTATCGGCAATTTTTATGTCTTATGATTTGGAATTTGTTGTACTGAAGTCTCATGTTGTAGCACCGAGGCATATAGTTTCGAATATTGATCTTTATAAAGTCTTGATTTTGTTTTTGTGATATGTTAAGGATTCACGTGGTTAATTAATCGGTAATGGAATTTGTGTGTACTTAAACTCACGAGTCAAGTTATTTTCAATCTTAAGTGTTTGGTAATATGGTTATTGGCAATTTTTGAACTTGTGAATGTGAGATTTTTGGTAATTGATTTTTGAGTATTTGGTTTGGTTATTGTGATAATAGACTCGG
>CM028380.1:39540894-39573360 GCA_013146195.2 Codonopsis lanceolata
AAAGAAAAGAATCAAAACTCCTAACAAACATATCAAAGAAAAGCATCATTAATCTACCTCACGAAATATGACTTCCTTTCCAAGAAAATGAACCCAATATTACACACACATAAGCAACACATACATACACTCTCAAGAAGACACATAGATGCACATAATTGCAATAAGATAACAAGAAGAGATAATTGATGCATACCTTGTGCGCAATCGTTGAAGTATGAACGAAGGCTAGGGTTTTAACAAGTTTCAGGCTACGCTCATGGAGCTTCGATGTGAGTACTAGAGGTGCAGGATGGGCGAGCGGCGGGGTTTCAAGAAAAGGTTTCGTGAATTTGGGAGGGTTTCACTTTCGATTGACGACGGGGAGCAGCGGGAAATTTAGGAGGAGAGATTTCTAAAAAAATTATTTTACCTAAAGTTTGACAGTCGATGTAAAATTATTAACTACTCTAATTATACCTTTAATGAGTTTAATCCCCAAAAACTAGACATTGACATTGGGTGTTAACATTGCTAATCTTTATTTTTTCATACATTAACTATTTGTATTTTTATGATACATTATTTTAAAAAAAATATCAAAGAAAATAAAACTTCTTTCAACAACTTATATGAATACATAAATTGCTTAAAAATTCGATCAAATAATATAACAAACTATTATTTTCAATTAAAATTTTCAATCGATCAAACTATATCATTCAATATACTAAATGTTAAAACATTTTTTTGTTGCAAGAGCATCTTAGGTGCCTTCCTTTGAACATTGATCGACTTGGGACCACTATCATTCTCTTTCGGACTTCGTATGAAATGAAATCTCATACTACTTCTCCCAAAAGAGTCCATGTATGAAAATTTTAATTATTAAGAGATATAAAACTAACATTATAGTTGGTCATAATTACAAAAATGATGAGCATGACCAATATGTTAATATCAAATGTGGAGGGTAAAGTTGAAATGTTATGGAGATGATAAACATAATTTTTTAATAGTGGACTTTTAAAGTAAAAAATCTCAAAATAATATGGTGGACTCTTTGCCGGAGCGAAGGAAGCTAGCAAGGATACCAAGCGGCAATGCGGATCCATAAATAAATTTCGAGGTCCCTCCTTAAAGCAAGATATATTTTTGTAGTGTTAAAAAATATTTGGTGGGGTCCCTTCAAGAGAACTGCTCTCCCTCGCTAACCAACACAATTCTCATACCATACCTTCATCTCGTAAAATCTATACATATCCCGTCAAACATGCTGGCACGGGGATCATCTTCATATTTTTTTCTCAGCAGGGTTTAGGGAAAAAAAATGAGCAGGGTCCCTTCTTATTAAAACAGTGACATTTTGAAGTGAAAGAATAAAAAATTGGTTCAACGGGGGTCCCTCTCCCCCTAAGTATAAGCCTACCGTATGCCCTTCTTGCCAACCAGGAGTTCTCGTACCATGCTTGCATCTCATCAACTCTATATATATCCCATCAAGCGTGCTATACGAGAACCATGATTGTTTTTCTCGGCGGGGTCACAAAATTGAGCAAGGCGAGGGTTTGGGAAAAAATTGAGCTTTTCAGGTCCCTTCTTAAATGGTGACGTTTTGTAGTGTTGAACGAAATTAGTTCAATGGGGTCCCTTGCCCCTAAATATAAGCCTATCGTCTGCCCTTGTCTCAACCAATACAATTCTCATACCATGCCCTCATCTCATCAATTCTATATATATCCCATCAAGCATGTTGGAAGGGGGACCATATTCGTATTTTTTTCTATCATGTACCAATTAATTAGAGCTGGAGCTATCAATGTAAGTTGTGATGACGATCTAGATAATTCATTCATGAGCACTTGGAAAAAGGGTTTATTTTGTGTGAATGTGTCTAATCTTTCAAATCTCATTCGATATACTCTTTCACCATATGTACCCAAGCTGAGATCTTTGATCCTACTTTATGTACAAAAACAAAGTTCATATCTGATATTTTTTAGTCAAAAGGCTAAGAAGTTATCTCTTTATATTGTGCTAGAGTACACACGATATATATGAAAGCTATGGTGGGAATCTCCTCAACATATTTTTGGAAGCAAGGTTAGCACAAAAAAACCCGAAGTTTTTTGTTTCCTACCCCTCTTAAAATAGTCAAAGGCGATGATACTAGTGATTGTAAAGCAATCACATAAACATAACGCGATTATGAAAAAAGTAATTGCAAAAAAGAAGATTAGGCGATGGTTTCAAAAGCAATCAATTCAAATGAGTGATGGTTCTAGCGATTGTAATGTACTCGCATAAACATAAGGCGATTGATAAAAAAGCAATGGAAAAGCAATCGCAAAAAGATGATTAAGTGATGGTTTCAAAACCATCGCAACCAACAATTGCCAAAAAGTAATTTTTATATTTTCTTTTCTATTTTTATTTTATGTTTTATGAATGTGATAGAAAAACCATCGCTCGTCTTTACTTAAATTTTGCGACTACAAATGCAATCGCTTATTTACAAAAACCATCACATTATCGAACCATTTTCTACGGGACCTATTTTCTTTGCCAATTCCCTCAAAATATCCAGAGGTGATGACACTAACGATGGTAAAACAATCGTGATATACATTATGTGATTGCATAAACGCGATGGAAAAAAGCAATCGCGAAGAGAAGATTAGGTGATGGTTTCGAAAATCATCGCAACATACAATCACGAAAAATCAATTTTCTAGTAGTGAATATAACACAACAAATGCCTTAATATAACACAATAAATACCTTAATAGGCCACTTTACGAGGTCTTCGGAAAAATCCCCGAACATGGAGTCGCGATATCTCAATTTTCTTGTAAATCATTAAAACTGACCGATTTATAAAAAGAATATGTGATTATGATTGAAATGGTTATAATGAGTACTCAATTAAGAATTTGGCTTAAGTAGTGATTAACTTGAGAGGACCCTTAATCTGAAATCTTTGTAGTTGTTTGAAGTAGGCCTAGCAATTATAACCCGGAATACATTAAATTTTACGACACTTCATTATGTGTTGGCATTTTTCTAACGAATTGTAAGAATTGTTGAATATTTCTCGACATATGCACGATGTGTCGAATAGTTACCGATTCTTGTGACAAAATGTCAAAAAATTCCCCAACACTTTAAATTGGTAAAGCATTGCAAAGTTCTGACATTAAAACAAAATGCCGTCAATTTTCCGATAAATATGTTAATTATCGTTTATTTTCAACAAATATATGGAAGTGTAGGGAATTGAATGCGGTTATTTCAAACGTCAAGAAAAAAAATGTCAGCAAAACTAAGTTTTCTTTTATTTAGTGCTTTTAGCCTTTTATAGATTGCTTAAAAAGTGTCATATTATCCCAATGGCTTAATGGGATGCTACTTAAAAAAGGGTCCTATAAACCTTTATGATGATAGGACCCAAGAATTATGTGTCCTAGTAGGGATTATGATAATAAGACCCTATAGAAAGACATCTTATTAGGTACACCCCTAATAGGTCCCAATGGCCTATTGAGATGCCTACTTGAAAGGTGTCCTATTAGCCCTTGTTCTAATAGGGCCACTAGAGTCATGTGTCCTATTAAGCATCACGGTAATAGGACCCTACGGCTTAGATGTCTTTTTAGGCCTTTTTATGGGATGCCATTGGAAGGCGTACTATTAATTCTTGTGATAATAGGACAAAAAGAGTAAGACGTCCTACTAGGCGGTACCATAATAGGACCCTAATAGTTAGACGCCCTATTACGACCTTTATAGGATGACTTTTTAGAAGCGTCCTGTGTAGGGCATCCTATAATATCATTTTTGTTGTAGTGCCTTGAGTACTTTTTATATTGAAACTGATTTCAATTCGGTTGCAAAATACAACTGAAATTGAAACAGAAAATTGAAACAGAAGTTCATCTGTTTCAAAAACCATTGCAAAATTAGGCGGCATTCTTCCCTCCAACTTTTCCCCCAAAACATGATGCAACAAAATAGTTTTCCATTGCAATATGAGTTGCAAAATTAATTGTGCACGTCAATTTCCCTTGAGTACTTTTTATATTGAAACTGATTTCAATTCGGTTGCAAAATACAACTGAAATTGAAACAGAAAATTGAAGAAGTTCATCTGTTTCAAAAACCATTGCAAAATTAGGCGGCATTCTTCCCTCCAACTTTTCCCCCGAAACATGATGCAACAAAATAGTTTTCCATTGCAATATGAGTTGCAAAATTAATTGTGCATCAATTTTCCTTGAGTACTTTTTATATTGAAGCGATTTCAATTCGGTTGCAAAATACAAGCTGAAATTGAAGCAATTGAAGCAAAACCATTCATCTGCAAAATTGCAAAAATGGCATTCATCCCTCCAACTTTTCCCCGAAACATGATGCAACAAAATAGTTTTCCATTGCAATATGAGTTGCAAAATTAATTGTGCGTCAATATCCCTTGAGTACTTTTTATATTAAAACTGATTTCAATTCAGTTGCAAATTTCCGTTTCAGTTGCCCTGTTTTCTTGTAGTGTTTGTTACAGTTCTAATAGCCAATAAAAGAACAGTCTTTGTGAACAACCTTGGAACATGTGGTGGTGTTTGTTATGTGACAATAATCTTTTATGGAAGTGTAGGGAAACCCCCCGGCTTGACATGGCGAAGGCGGCGATGGAGCCCTATGTGACCAACCTTCGTTACTAGCAATGACTTGAGGTAACACTTTTAATGGCACGGCTGCGAGGTTGTAGCCTTGTAGGCGGCAAATCGTTCGTGTCGATCGCAGTCGTGTCGTTATCGTGCCAACCCAATAACGACACGACACGATAATCCTTAACACAAACACGACACGTTAAAAACACGAAAACACGACGCGTCACGATAAACACGATAAACAAAAAACAAAACTTTTTAGCCAAGCACGCTTAGAGCGGCGTTAGGCACGCGTTATGAAATAAATGATTTTTTAATACAATTATACACAATGGAGATGCAAAGTAGAGATGGTGAGGCGTCAAATTTGGAGATCTAGCCGCTATAAATGAAGAGTCTATGATCGGATCTCGAATTACTATGCACTAGACATGGGGTACTTACCGACAGGGATGCGCTCTGAGACGGAGACGAGATGTTACTAGCCAGTCCGAGTAGAGATGTTGCTTTGGCGCTTTATTGAGGGGTTTATGCTCGAAAATATGAAGAAGGGTGATGTAGATCTCAAATCTGTAGGCTACAATAGGGGGGGAGATAGTCACGTAGTGATGGCGAATTGGGGAGAGGGAGAAGCCGATCGTGAGAGATGAAACGGTTACTACTACTTTCAGATCCGGGCTTGTGTCTTTGTTAGCGATGGGGTGTTTTACGTGATCTTGTGTGTGACACCGCCGCTCTTCTCGTTAGCTCGGCTTGCGTGCTATACTTGCACTTCTTCCTTTGTCGATTGTATGTTTGGTTTGCGAGAGGGTCTAGATGTGTTTGAAAGACCACATTAAGACCAAAACATTTTTAGAGACTCCATATAGTTGTTGACTTGCTAAAGTCACAAGTCGTGACTTCGACGATAGCCTCGAATGCGACGCGATTGAGGGTTTGCTTATGCTTTTTGGATTCGTGACCTCGGTTTGGGTCCTAGACTCTATAAGATGGTTTATTAACATGTTTAGATGTATTAGACTTCAAGTTGGAGGTGTTCCTTAAGTCTATCGACGATTTGGAAGTTTTAGAGATAGCGTTCTGTCTCTATCGCAGTAGTTCGAATCGAGTCGCGTAATCGCTCTCTCTTTGGGATTCTTATTTCCCTAGTTGTTATTCGACTTTCTAGAAGTATTTAAGCTTCTTCATTAGCCCTTAGACTTGCCTTAAAAGTCTCCTTTCTTTCATTGCTGCTCGATTTGAAGTTCATTCGTCGCCCGTTGACGTTGTTGCACCCCTTCCTGCTCGCCCGAGTTGTTTCGGAGTTCTTCGAGTGTGTTTCTGACTTGTTTTGAGTTGGGTTAGACCTTAGAATGGTTGCCCATGAGTTTGGGACCATTTAGGACATGTTTAGACCAAGTTTTGAAGGTTCAGAGGCCCAGCGCCCGCTCGACATAGTGAGGCGCCCGCCTCAAGCACCGAGAAGCTTTGCAAATGAAATTGTGCCGATGACAGGGGAGCCCAGCGCCCGCCTGAAATGTGAGGCGCCGCCTCAACATCAGATACCAATACGGATTTTTCCCCTGCTTTTTGAGTTTGGACGAATTATACCTATCCTACCCTCATTAAACCCCTCTAAACCCTTCCTAACCTCATACTTAACCCAAATCATGTCCTAACATTAGTTGAAGTTAATTAAGGTTAGATTAGTGATTGATTAATCCTAATCTCTACTAATTGTACCAAGGAATTCCCTGTTTTGCCCTCATTGCTTGGGAAGTATAAATAGCCCAATCTCTTCACAAAAATCACCAAACCTCTTCATTTTCCTCCTCCACAATACGATAGAGAGAGAGAGTCTCCATGGGAGATTTCAAGCCCTAGCTTCTTCTCTCCTCGATCCAAGACGATCCATCCACCCGATTGCCTTTAAACTTCGAATCTTGAAGCCCTCGACCAGTAGAACAACTTCACCGATCGGATTTCGTTCTCTTGAGTTTTCACTCAAGCTAGGTAAGTTACCTTCTTTTATTTTGGTTCATTGGCCCTAAGGAAACCAATATATGTGCTATTTGTGGGCAATGAACACCTTGTATGCCTTGTATCCCTATTTTGTGAATTTTTGGGAAATATGAACTTGTTAATAACATGATTAGTATGATTTGAATGTTATTATGTGTTGTAGAATATGGGTTGTGATTTATGTGGAGTTTTATGAATGTTAGGGCTTGAGAATCAAGCCCGAATTATTGGAGGAATTGTTGTTAATTAAAGTGGGCATGGATGTGTAGGTTGATTTGGATGATGTTGTGTGTTGGGAGAAATTGGTTATCCCTTTGTTAAGGATTTTATGAATTTTGGGGCTTGGGAATCAAGCCCGAATTATTTTGGAATTTGTCATAAATTGAAGAGGATGATAATGTTGGGATTTATGGAATGTGAAAATAATGAAACTTAATAGTAAGACTCAACGGAGTCACTATAAGTTCAATAAAGTGTTAATGAACTCGGGTTGAAGTCCTACGATATTTGGGATTCGCTTTGTTTATGGTTATGTTGAGTTCTTGATTTTTAGGCTTGGGAAACAAGCCCGATTATTTTTGGGAGAATTGCTATAAATGCGATAGATGTGTTAATTTTGGGATGTATGAAATATGTATTTAAGGAAATGCGATATTAAGACTCAATGAGTCATTTTAGGTTCAATAAGATGTTAGTGAGCCTTATGTTGAAATCCTACGATGTTCGGGTTTGGTTGGTCTTGATTGTGAGTACCCGAATATCTCGAATTGTGTCCCATTTGTGACACCCATGATATAGAAGCTTATTGGGGATTTATTTAGAGCGTGCTCGTTAGGGCACGAAGCATTAGAGACAAACCTATGATCTCATATGCCTTTAGGAAATGATTAATTGAATGAGTTCCTCTTAGTGGAATTTGGTCGCGCACATGATAGCACTTCCGGGTTTTGACTACGAAGTTAGATTTGGTACCCTCGAGATTGGTTTGAGAAGTCGATTATTTATGACAATTGGGACTATGGTTGAGTCCGGTGTGCTTTTGAGTGAAACCAAATGCTAAGCCTTGTTTGTGGTCGTTCTTAGACTAAATAATAGTCTTTGATTTAATCTTGAGTAGAGGACTATAGTAGACCTCACGTTGTGATTTATTGAGCTTTAATCTATTCTTGAATTGGTGGTGACTTGAGGATTATGAATACCTCAATATGTAGTTTTTGAACTAAACTTACAAGTTAGTTGAACATGTTAAGTGTATACAATTATGTGCATTGTTTATTGGGTTTTAGAGCATTATGACCTACTTGAATTGATAAGTTCCTTATGATGGACTTGGTCCTTATTGGTTTATGCAAGTAAATATCTACTTGAGCATCTTGATTTGAGTCCAAATGGTGGCCTTGGTCGTTTTGTTTCGGCAATGGGACGATTCATAGCCTTTGGAAACATTCGCCACGACCGCCGCATTGGTACCCTTTCTCCTCACTATTTGGCCGATAGTGGGATGTGGTCTCGTATTAGCGCCCCCTAGCCTGATATTGAGCTCCCATTTCTCATCCCAGGGTTGGATGAATGTAACGAGGTACTCATTAAGAAAAAATTGAGTTATGATCATTTGAGGATTGAAACCCGCTTATGATCATTTGAAGGGCTAGGCCGTGTCTTGGTTTTACGTGCTTATGTATAAGCACTTATATGAAAGATAACGTGCTATGTGGTTTATGAAGTTTATGTTACATGATGACTTAATACGAGTTTATTATTGGTAGGCTATAAAGATAACATGATTTTATACATGCTTGTGCATTATGCCATGCCACGTCATGCTATGCCATACATTTGCATTTAGTAACTTATCGGGTCATTATGACTCACTCCGTGTGTTTGTTTTCCTTAGTTTTTGCAAGAAGCTCGCTTTGTACGCGCGGGCGGCTTCTTGATAGTGATTCCTAGAAGGTGGTCTTCCGGCTTTAAGCTTGGATTTATTATTATTATTGTTGTTATGTATTTGTGAGACACGAATGTAAAGTTATGTAAACTTTACTTGGGTAGTTATGTTAGTATCTTATTATTGTTCTATTTTGGGAGCCGACTTGTTTGGTCGAGCCGTTGTATTTAATTAGAAGTTATTCCGTTGTCTTTCCGAGCATGGTTTTAGCTCGTATGTTCTAGTATTATGTTATTGTCTTTCCTGTCTCCGACAACTTAGTTGAGAGACATTGGTTTAGTTGTTAGAATTTAAATATCTTATTCGTTTACTTGATTTGTTCCTCCGGCATGTTGTAGCCGTTGAGTGGTTGTTTATCAGGTTGGTATTCTGTTGATTCGCCGGCCTTAGGTTTGCCGATGGTTTGTTGCCCGTCGCATTGTTGGCCACGCAAGTCGTAGATTTGTCGAGAGATAGTCGCTCTCGGCCTTGTATTCCTTAGTTTATAATTATAGGCTTTGGTCCCACTTATGATTAAGCTCCGCAGTGTTGTTGTTTTATTATTCGTTTCGCCGCTTATGGCTTTACATTCTGTTCGAGCTTGATGGCTCATCTTTTGGACTCGTACCATTATGCTTAGCAGGTACTTGTCCGTCTTTAGCTTGTCTTGACGGCACGACCTTGGGATTTCGCATTGGAGTCCGGGTCGGGTCGTCACATTGTGAGAGGCGGAGAAGGGAGAGATTCAGTCGGAGAAGATGAAATAGAAGTCGAAACTGGGAATGAAGGAACTATTATGGCATATCTTCTTCGGCTTGGTGTAAAAGAGAGAGTCAAAGAGAGGCGAGAGCATCGGCCTTCAACTTAAAAGGCTATGCGGCGTTATGGACCTTATGGTATTGCGTCATGCCTCTTGTGTCGACTGAGAGAGATTTGTGTTCTTTAAACCTTGCCTTTTACAGTGTAAATTTATATTTATACCTAGGGTTTTGTAACTTTTGTTTATCATATTTTTTGTTTTAAGTTATCGAGCTTATCGTGCCTTAATGGGTTAGCCCGATAAAAACCCGATAGTGACCTGGAATTATCATGTCTTAACGTGTCGGGCCGAACTCGTTAAGCCCTGGCTCAAACCTTATAATTTTTTGTCGTGTTCATGTTGTGTTATTGTGTCGTGCCTGAAGTCAACTTGGTAACCGGATTGATAATAATCTAATACTCTTGAAAGTGATTGAATGAAGAGAATTGCAATAACAATGGGTTATAAGGTCGAAAGTGATTGATCGGAGATGTATCTCGACCCCATGAACAATTGGTAAACTCTATCTGTTTTTATATCACACTTCTATGAGTATGAGATCTTATTACTCGTGATAAGTCATTGTATTGACTGGTATGGAACAGTGAATACTTTGAACTGGTTGCGTAGTAGTGAGACTTGATTGACTAACTTGTTATTATTGTTTTTAAAACTGCTCCATAATAATATGTCTTAAACTACTGCATACATGAGTTCAATAGAACCTTACTGAGTCTTAAAATCACTCTTTCTCGTTTCCGTGACCCCTTAGATTACAGCTAAACAGAAAAGTTTGACATATGAAGTATGAGAAGATTGGAGCGCTCAACTTTGAAATAAAACTTTTTTTATATTTTATTTGGGCTTTATTAAAATTGTAATAAAAAATACATTTGTATAAAATTCTTTATTTTGAGGAAATATTATTTATTTCTTCTTCCGCTTCGAGTTACGGGCTTTTGGTTTAAGAGATTTTCATATGAGATTTGTTTGAGTTGGTTTACGCCTTGAGGTGTTTTTCGAGGCGTGATAATTTGGGTATCAGAGCGAGCTATCCTCGACAGTGAGTTGAGTTTCGCTTCGCTAGTTAATACGGAGAGTAGAGTTGTGTCAAATATTGCTGATGTGAGAGATATAGTTTTATATTGAATTGTTACTTGGAAGAACACAGATTTCTAAGGAGATGTTTCTAATAGTATGACTGATTTGTCTTCATAAGATTCTTGCCATGTATAGCTGCTATTTGTGCATGAGACTAATTAAAGGGTACAATTATTGACCACAATTACCTTGTGCCATTGCGATGGAAGCTTTTGAAGCCATTTTAGTAGGTGCAATGAATTGGCTGTCAGAAGATATTTGTCAAAAAATTAAGTTGGTAGTAAGTAGAATAGAAATTGACCGACTCTACTACCAAATGAAATGAAACAATAAAATGAATGACAACATGTAAGTAATATTATGCGCTCGCTATGTGTACGCATTGTTGTGAATGTGACATATGCACGAACATCATCCTACGTGAATAAATGATCGTTTGATAAATTTGTGATCACCCTGTTTGTATGTTGTATCTTAGGGGATGATTATATATTTATAAAAATTACGATGAGATAATAAGTAATTGTTATTTGATAATTATAGGTTAATTAATAATTAGCGTATGTCGCCCAAAAGTGTTATATGATTATAACGGACCCTATAGGGTTAATTTGTATGACGGGAAAAATGCTAATATAGAATAAAACTAATTTGTGATTTCATAATTTTGTGATTATGGGAACGTGTGTTGAAATTTGCTGACTAATTCTTTTGAAGGAGGAGTTGGTGTAAAACCTTGATATTTTATATATATTAATTTTTAAAATAAATGAATTTAATAATACTTTTGAAATTTTTGAGTAAATAATATTTTTTTTATCATGTCTTTATCTATAATATGTTAGATAACAAATATATTAATATTTTTTCTTTATTTGACTAAGTTAAATTATGCTAAGCTTTGCTTTAAAATATCAATTTAACGTAAGTTAAAAGATACTCTATCAAAGCTATGTTTGTCTTATACAGAAAGTTAAGAGTGAAATGAGTTGATATTGTTTTGTAGTGGGACCCGCCTTGATATTTGAGTAATTGGGTGTAGGATTGGATAGACTTCTATTATTTTCCATTTTAATCCTGCTGCCGCGTGGGAGAGAGAGAATTGTTATTTCCACCCCATGCTTCCACTTTGTACTGGTTGCGCTTTTAACACTAGGATTATTATGAAATATTTTAAGCATGTTTTATCGGTAAATATTACTCCCTCCGTCCTTAAATTATTATCTTCTTTTTCTTTTTCGTCCGTCTCAAAATAATTGTCCATTTTGAAACTTACTTTTTTAAAACATCATTTTTACTACTTTACCCTTATTTTTTCACCCTACTTTAATTATGGGCCACATATACATGAGTTTAAAAGGAAACTACACATTAAACCAATATTAATAATCCAGCCAAATATGTTTTCTTAAACGATGCACCGGGTCAATAAGGACAATAAATTAGGGACGGAGGGAGTATCTTTTTTTGAGGGAAGTAGATACTATTTGTGTATGTTAAATTGTCTATTGATGTTATTAACGATATGTATTATTATTATCGATCGTTCTCGATGTTTAATTGGTAGTTGGTTGGTTATTTGATGATGATCCGTGAGTTTGAACATGTTCACAAATTGTGATTGTGACTGAGTTGAGATAAACAAACTTAGGTGATATACGTTAATTCTTGATGTTAAGCGGTTGCCGAATTACTTTATAACTCGTTGTATTTGTTACAGTTTTAATAGTCAATAAAAGAACAGTCTTTGTGAACAACCTTGGAACATCTGGTGGTATTTATCATGTGAAAACAATCTTTTAAGAAAGTGTAGGGGAACACCAGATCTGACATGGGGCGAAGGGCTGCGTGAGTCAGGTGTGGAGCCCTATGTGACCCAACCCCACTACTGACCATGGCAGAGGTAGCACTCTTTAATAGCATGATTGCCGAGGTTGTAGGGACTTAGCGTCGTGTGGACTTGGTACCCGAGTTGATAATAATCTAATTTTTTTGAAATTTATTGAATGATGAGTACTGTAACAATGAATTATAAGATCGGAAGTGATTGGTCGAAAATGTATCTCGACCCTATGAACAATTGCTAAATTCTTTGTATTTTTATATTGCACTTATATGAGTATGAGATCTTATTACTCGTGATAATTCATTGTATTGACTTGTATGAGACAGTGAATACTTTGAACCAGCTGCGTAGTAGTGAGACTTGATTGACCGACTTGTTATTTTTGTTTTTAAAACTGCTCCATAATAATATATCTTAAACTGCTGCATACATGCATAGAGTTGTCAAAATGGGTTGGCAGGGCGAGCCAACCCACAACCCACTTCAACCCGTCATTTGGCGGGGCGGGGCGGGCCTAAGAAATACCAACCTAACCCACCACATTTAGGTGGCGAGGCAGGCTAGCCCAACGGGTCCAAGCCTTTTTGACACCTCTAGGCGAGCCAACCCACAACCCACTTCAACCCGCCATTTGGCGGGGCAGGGCAGGCCAGCCCAAAAAAGTGACGGGCCTAAAAAATACCAATCCAACGCACCTCTTTTAGATGGCGGGGCGGGCTAACCCAATGGGCCCAACCCATTTTGACAGCTCTATACATGCATAACATACATGAGTTTAGTAGAATCTTACTGGGTCTTAAACTCACATCTTCCTGTTTGCATGCTCCCTTACAGCTAAATAGAGAAGTTTGACATATGAAGCAAGAGAAGATTGAAATGTTCAACTCTAAAATAAAACATTTATGTATTTTATTTGGACTTTATTAAAATTGTAATAAAAAATATATTTTTTATAAAATTCTTTATTTTGAGAAAATATTTATTTCTTCATCCGTTACGAGTTACGGGCTTTTGGTTTAAGTGATTTTCATTTGAGATTTGTTTGGGTTGGTGTTGAAAAACAAATGCGGAACGGATCTTTGCAAACCCACACACCCACTTAAGTTACTAACAAATGAGGCACAATATTTACGTGGTTCGGAGAAGTCCTCCTACGTCCACGGGCGGCAACCAAACAAAATCACTATTATCAAAGTGATTACAAAGTGTTTACAATGTGTATTACTCACACTCGTCTCACACTACAAATGTGTCTCTCTCTCAAAGTGTTTCTCACACAATTGCAATTTTCACCATGTAGGATGAGTCCTAGACAAGCCTATATATAGGCACAAACCATCCATGATAACTGGATGTATCCAAGGGAATAGAGAACACCAAGAGTTTCATTGGAAACTCAACCATCCATACATTCACCACATGTAAAATGATCACATGTGAAAATGTATTTGGATCAAACTTGAGCCAAATCCAACAATCTCCACCTTGGCGAAAGTTCCAAACCATATAGTCGGTTTGGTTGCCGCCCGAACCGACTACTCTTTCTTTCCAATGTTGATCAACTCCAAGCAATGCACAAATTTATCTCGAGTAACCACTTTCGTTAACATGTCAGCAGGGTTGTCAGCAGTCCCAATCTTCAATAACCGAATGTCACCTTCATTAATAATTTCACGAACAAAATGAAAGCGAACATTAATATGCTTCGTGCGAGCATGGTGTACTTGGTTCTTCGATAAACAAATAGCACTACGGCTATCACTAATACACAATACACATCAATGTGTTTGCAAAATCCCCAAGTCATTCACCAAAGCAGTGCATCCAAATAGCTTCCTTAAAAGCTTCGCCATATACTACGCCTCGGTGGTAGATAATGCAAGCTAGGCGAAGCGTAGAACGCCAACAAACTGGTCCACCAGCCATAATGAACACATAACCAGTAGTAGATCGTTGCATGTCCAAATCACCAGCATAGTCGGAATCAACATAACCAACCACAAGTTTATCAAGCTCAAGTTTTTCCACTTTCTGAAACTTGAGACCAACTTCAACAGTACCATGAATGTACCTCAATATCCACTTAACAGCTTGCCAATGCCCTTTTCCAGGATTGTGCATGTAACGACTAACTTTGTTTAAAGCTTGAGCAATATCAGGTCGGGTACAAACCATAGCATACATCAAAGCACCAACAGCATTCGCATAAGGAACCTTTGCCATATGAATTTTCTCTTCATCTGAACTAGGACACATCAAAGCACTAAGCTTGAAATGAGGAGCAAGCGGAGTACCAAAGGTTTTGTCGAGCCATTCATCCCAAATCTTGCCAAAACCTGCAAATACGTGGTGAGTCAACCAAACAATACCATTTTCTCGATCTCGCTTAATCTCCATCCTAAGTATCCTTTCAGCTTCACCTAAGTCCTTCATATCAAACTCCTTCGAAAGTTGGGCCTTCAATTTATTAATTTCCACCTTGCTCTTGGATGCAATCAACATGTCATCAACATACAAGAGCAAATAAATGAAGGAACCATCTTTGCGTTTGCGAAAATACACACAATGTTCACAAAATCCGACTTTACCAGTTTTAGCACCTTTGAGTACACCTTGTTTCACCAACGTATGAAGTGGATGCTCTCCAACGTGTCCAAGTCTCATGTGCCATAACGTCGACATATCTGACTCTTTCGAGCTTGCAATGGTTGCTTGTTCAACAACTGTGCTTCCTTCAAGGTAGTACAAGTTACCTCTTCGAGTCCCTTTCATAACAACCAAGACGCCTTTAGTTACCTTTAGGTGACCTCCATCCAAAGTGACACGATAGCCTTTTGCATCTAAGGCTCCAAGAGAAATCAAATTCTTCTTCAAATCAGGGACATAACGAACTTCAGTGAGCTTACGAACACCTCCATCAAACATCTTCAAATGCACAGAACCAATCCCCCTTGTTTTGCAAGTGTTGTTGTTGCCCATATAAACAACTCCACCATCAAGTTCTTCAAAGTTAGAGAACATTTCTTTGTAGGGGCACATGTGGTAGGAGCAGTCGGAATCCAAGATCCACTCATCAACATGACTGACTGAAAGTGAGAGTGAGACCGTCAAAGCGTCATCTGTGTCGCTATCATCTTTCCTAGCCACATTTGCTTTTGATTCATTCTTTTTCATTATCTTGGGGCAATCTTTCTTCCAATGACCTTTTTGACGACAATAAGCACATTCGTCTTTGCCAATTTTCTTTCGATCAACTGACTGTCCCCTTGATTTTGACTGTGAACGACCACGTCTTCCATTGTTTCTACTAGTGGTCCTTCCTTCATGAACAGTTAAGGCATCTGAATCTGAGTCTCTAAATGTTCCCTTGTCCTTTCTCCGTACCTCGTTATTCATCAAAGCATTAGAAACATCATCAAAACTAAGTTCAGATTTTCCATGCAACAAGGTAGTAGTCAAATGTTCATATGACTCAGGCAAAGAATTTAACAATAATAATGCTTTATCATCATCAACAACATCAACATCAAGATTTTGCAAATCAGTGATGATCTTGTTAAATTCATTTAAATGTTCAGTCATCGAATTACCTTTCTTGTAATCAAAACGGAAGAGCTTCTTTTTCAAGTAGAGTTTATTCTCTACACTTTTCTGCATATATTTGGCCTCGAGTTTGTCCCATAACTCTTTTGCCAAAGACACCCTCATGAACGGATATTTTTGGTCTGTCCCAAGACAGGAACGAATAGTTCCACAAGCTTGTCTATTAAGCTTATTCCATTCAACATCTTCCATATCTTCGGGCTTTTCCTCGAGGGTGAATTCGAGGTCTTGCATAGCCAAAAGATCCAAAACTTCACCTTGCCAAATACCAAAATTATTTTTGCCATCAAACTTTTCAACTTCAAGATTAGTACTAGACACCCTTGGCCCTCTTTTTTGTGATTTAGTACTAGTATTAGTACTAGACTCAACTTTTTCTGCCATTTCAAACAATTATCCCAACAAAGGAATAAAACACCTATTGCCTAGTTTTCTTTTTCAAATATAACAATGGGCCAACGAACTAAGCCTTTCTGCCTTAAATGAAACATACAATAAACAGAGGCAAAGAACCAACTTTAGGAAGAAAAATTGGAGAATGACTTATCTTGCTTTCTGTGAGTGTGCAGTAGCCTCAAGTGACCGCCGAGATTAATTCCAATGTTCTTCCCTTTGGTTCGACGAAGAACAGTCCAACTGCGATCTCAAAATTATTTGAGAAAATTCCAAAATCTCAATCGCCACGGCCGAAGCTCTGATACCAATTGTTGAAAAACAAATGCGGAACGGATCTTTGCAAACCCACACACCCACTTAAGTTACTAACAAATGAGGCACAATATTTACGTGGTTCGGAGAAGTCCTCCTACGTCCACGGGCGGCAACCAAACAAAATCACTATTATCAAAGTGATTACAAAGTGTTTACAATGTGTATTACTCACACTCGTCTCACACTACAAATGTGTCTCTCTCTCAAAGTGTCCTTTCAGCTTCACCTAAGTCCTTCATATCTGGTATTAGATGTGTGTATGGCAAACATCGAAAAGTGAAATTTGATACTGCAATCCATAAAACCAAGGGTATATTGGATTATATTCAATCAGATGTATGGGGTCCCGCGAAAAATATTTCATTGGGTGGAAAAAGGTGGTTCGTCACCTTTATTGATGATTACTCTAGAAGAGTTTGGATGTACCCTATGAAGCACAAGGATGAGGTCCTTCGAATTTTCCTTGAATGGAAGAAAATGGTGGAGAACCAAACGGGTCGAAAGATTAAGAAGTTGCGATCAGATAATGGTGGTGAGTACAAATATGACCCATTTTTGGAAGTTTGTCGAGAGAGGGTATTGTTCGACACTTCACATGCTCTCGTAAACCACAACGAGAATGGAATCGAGAAAGAATGAACCGGACAGCTTGGTGCAAAAGGTTCGATGCATGTTGTCCCAAGCGGGGTTGAGTAAGGCATTTTTGCGTAAGCTCTATGCGGTTCACTTGGTGAATCGGTTGCCTACTTGGAAATGGAGGGAAGATAACTCTTGAAGTATGGTCGGAGAACTGTCACATTATGATCGGTTGCGTATTTGGATGTCCCGCCTACTATCATGTTGATGACTCTAAGTTGGACCTCGAGCAAAGAAAGCCAAGTTTATGGGCTTTAGTAGTAATGTCAAGGGTTTCGGATTGTGGTGCCACGAAACTAAGAAGATTGTTAAGAGTCGAGATGTGACATTTGATGAATGTGATGTCCTTGAAGAAAGAAAAGAAAGAGATTGATGCCCCAAGCGGAGTAAAAAAGGTAGCATTTACTCTGTTTTTGAAGAATACATTGAACAAGTGGAAGAGAGTTCGAGAACTCCAATCAGGGTGGAGCCAAGCCACATTGAGGTTGAAGAACAGAATAATGAACAAGAGTATTTTATTGCAAGAGATAGACCACGAAGGGAGATTCAAGACACGTTTTGATGACATGGTTGCATATGCTCTTCCTATGATTGAAGGTGTTCTAGATAGCTATAGAGAAGCTATTCATAGTTACGATAGTTCGAAATGGCAAGAGGCTATGGACGAGAAATGAAGTCCTTAAAGAAAAATCAGACTTGGGATTTGGTGGAGCTTCCGAAGGGTAAGAAAGCAATTGGGTGCAAGTGGGTGTTTGCCAAGAAAGAAGACACTCCTAGTATTCGCTACAAGGCTCGATTGGTAGCAAAAGGTTATGCACAAAAGGAAGGGATAGATTACAATGAGATATTTTCTCCAGTTGTTAAGCATGCATCTATCCGGATATTGTTGGCATTAGTTGCTCAATTTGATCTTGAGCTTGCACAACTTGATGTGAAGACTGCTTTCTTGCATGGAGATTTGGAGGAGGAGATCTACATGACCCAACCTGATGGTTTTCAAGTTGCTGGTAAGGAAAATTGGGCTTGCAAATTAAAGAAGTCCTTGTATGGACTTAAGCAGTCTCCTCGACAATGGTATAAGAGGTTTGATCAGTTCATGGTGGAGCATGACTACACTCGAAGCCAATTTGACCATTGTGTGTATTTTCGCAAACGCAAAGATGGTTCCTTCATTTATTTGCTCTTGTATGTTGATGACATGTTGATTGCATCCAAGAGCAAGGTGGAAATTAATAAATTGAAGGCCCAACTTTCGAAGGAGTTTGATATGAAGGACTTAGGTGAAGCTGAAAGGACACTTTGAGAGAGAGACACATTTGTAGTGTGAGACGAGTGTGAGTAATACACATTGTAAACACTTTGTAATCACTTTGATAATAGTGATTTTGTTTGGTTGCCGCCCGTGGACGTAGGAGGACTTCTCCGAACCACGTAAATATTGTGCCTCATTTGTTAGTAACTTAAGTGGGTGTGTGGGTTTGCAAAGATCCGTTCCGCATTTGTTTTTCAACAGTTGGTTCACGCCTCAAGGTGGTTTTCAGGTCGTGACACTTGACCAGGGGCTTCACTTCGCTCCCACCACAGATCTAACCTTATCTTCCTATACAGATGCTGATTGGGAAAATATGAATATAGAATAAAACTAATTTGTGATTTTCTTCTGCTCTATATAGAAGGAATAATCTCCTGCTTACCCTGGTTGCCTTGATTTCCTAACCACCATGATCTCATTCAGTCCCATGATAAAACTCCTTCTAGAATTCAATCTTTCTTTAACCTTAGGCACTCCTTCGCTGTTCTTATCACTCTGTTTCTGCTCATGAACTTTGCAACCACCACCCTTCCATTTTTTTTCAAGATTCTATGCCTTTAGCTCCGCCTTTTCGAGCATCAACACTTTCAATCTCGATGTGAACCGACTAATCTCGCTCTTAATTTCTTCAATCTCTTCATCGATCTTCTTCTCACCAAAACCCAGTTCGGGATTCGGCTTAATTGGCTTCCATTACCAATTGGGACGTTGTTGGGGTTAAGTGACCAAAATGGCACCACAAGTCTTTCCTCGTACCTGCAAATCCGAGACCTAGGGTTTGGAATTCAACCCACTTCTCCCAGATTCAAGTAAGATGTATCTAATTTCGTTGGATTGTTAGGAAATCTGTGGAACGTATGTTGGTGTCAAAATCAAGATCAGGGTTTTAGATCTAGACACAAAGAGAGAGAGAGAGGGGTAGAGAAAGAGGGGGGGGAGGGGGGATGATGGATCATTAAAAGGTATTACGGGTAATGGTACTGCAAAGTTTCCGGTAATGGTTTGGGTAGTGAACATGACGAAGATGAAGAATGAATCCCAAAATTACAATAATACTCTCATTTGTGTATTGATGTAAGTAAGGGTACTTTGGATATTTAAAAAAAATAATTTGACGGAAAGTTTAACCTTAACCGTGTGGAGGTGGGAATCAGATAGTAAACGTTAACATGTAAGACCAAGCGAATTAATTTTTTTGTACACGGAACAAATAAATATTTTTTTGTAAAGTCAAGAACCAAATAATTAATTAAATCTTAATAAAAATGCATATATTGCAAATGTTTTTTTGTTGGCCTTGGCCTGCATCAACTACTTTTGCATTATAAGCAGGTTAGTTTGGATGTAATAATATCATCATTTTGAAGTCATTGCGACAAGTAGTATTTAATATTATATTGATATAAGATGATTTGATCCAGCAGATTTGATGCTTTATACAAGAAAACAAAAGAGAAAATAATTAGTTGACTTTAAAACAGTTTTGAAGTACCTTCATTATTAAAGAAAAACCAAAAACTAAAAAAAAGGACCTAATTCAATGTTCTCCATTACTTTGCCCCTCCATATAGTTCATCTCAGTCTCTCTCCATCTCCACATAGTTCAAATTAACTTCACTATATCTGTTATCGATGGCCTGGACATGGATAACGTACTTTGCAGTGATTTTTCTTACTTTGTTCCTACAATCATGGTTGAAGAAGAACAAACACAAAAAATTTCCTCCGAGTCCAAGAGGGATTCCCATTTTAGGTCACCTTCATCTTGTAGGTAAAAATGCTCACCAAGATTTGTGTAAACTAGCCCAAAAGCACGGACCCATTATGTACATGCGTTTCGGCTTCGTACCCATAATCATCATCTCGTCACCTCATCATGCTGAACAAATCATGAAAACTCACGATCTCGTTTTCGCTAGTAGGCCTCCACACGAGGCCGCGAAGCACATAGCATACGACCAAAGAAACATTTCCTTCTCCCCATATGGTAGTTTTTGGCGCGACATGCGTAAGTTGGTCACCATAGAGTTGCTTAGTAGTCTCAGGATCAAATCGTTTCAATCCATGAGAAAGGAAGAGCTTCATATTTTCATTGAATCGCTCGAGCAGGCTGCTCAGGAACGCTTTACCGTTGATCTTAGTACCAAGGTTGCTTCCATGAATGCCGATATGAGCTGTCTTATGATTTTTGGGAAGAAGTACAAGGAGGAGGAGTTTAATGAGAAGGGATTTAAAGCCGTTATTAAAGAAGGTATGCAATTATTTGTGACTCCTAATCTCGGCGATTACTTTCCTTACGTTGCCAAGCTTGATATTCAAGGATTAAAGCGGCGCATGAAGGCTACTGCAGATGTGTTTGATGAATTTTTGGAGAAGGTTATTGAGGAGCATGATGAATCAAAGGAACAAGGGAAAACAAAAGATTTTGTTGATACCATGCTGTCCATAATGAAATCTGGTGGAGCAGATTTTCAGATTGATCGCACCCATATTAAAGCTACCATGCTGGTGATTTATACTTTCTTTCTTTTATAAATAATTGTTCCTGTCTTTTCTATTTTGTCCATTCCAAGATCTAGTCAAGTTTCCGAACATTCCTTTTTATAAAAACACTTGGACCTTAGTTTCTCTTCCTATTTTAATAATTACTGTTGGTCTTACAAATCATAATTTGTAAAACGTAGCATCACTCTTACACAGTTCAGTCCACCAACATACGTTTGATTATGTCAAAAAGATCCATTTTACAAAAATACACATAAGACTCTTTTTAAGATTTTGCCTATTTGTAATAGACTCCATTAGTTTTTGTTTTGATTTACAAAAATGGTCAAGTCAAAGATGACTTGTAGCCTCACTTAAAAAAAAAACTTTTTTATGGCATGGTTTATTGATAAACCACGACTGCTTTATCGGTAAATCAGTAAAAATGCACCCCTTAGCATCCGAAATCACTGATCGACAGATGTGGTCGATCTGACCAAGTGGTTTACACTTTACAGTGTAAACCACTTGATCGACAACTGGCCTATCAATAAACCAGTGTAAACCACTTAATTGACAAGTGTGGTCGACAGGTCAATGAGTGATCGACCGAGTGATTTATGGTCAAAGGCCATATATGTTCATCAATCGGCTCAAATTGCTACATTTGACCAATCCCACTTTTTTTGTTACACTATGTACCTAGTCAAACAAGTCTTTTATTGTGGAACGGAGGGAATATATCTATATATTTTTCAACATTTTTGCTACTAAAGGTGTTCATGATATTGATTTAGTATTCTCACTTAATTAGCTCTGATTCAAACTTGACGCCTTTGTTTTTAAAACGTTAAACGTATGTGATCTTGATTTCTTGGCAGGATATGCTTGTTGCATCGATGGACACATCAGCAACAGCGATCGATTGGCTAATGGCTGATCTTATAAAGCATCCACAAGTGATGATGAAAGTCCAAAAAGAGTTGGAAGAAGTAGTAGGCATGGAAAGAATGGTGGAGGAATCAGACTTAGAGAAATTGGAATACTTGGATAGTGTCGTAAAGGAATCCTTCAGGCTCCATCCCGTGGCACCGCTACTTCTTCCCCGCGAGGCCATGGAGGACTACACCATTGATGGCTACCATATACCTAAAAAGTCGCGAGTCATGGTAAATGTATGGGCCATCGGACGAGACCCAAACGTTTGGGCTGAACCCGAGAAGTTCTTCCCAGATAGATTTGTAGGAAGTGACATAGATCTTCTAGGACGTGATTTCCAGCTTCTCCCATTTGGGTCCGGAAGAAGGGGATGTCCCGGTATGCAGTTAGGACTTACAGTGGTTCGGCTAGTGGTGGCTCAGTTGGTGCATTGCTTTGATTGGGAGCTTCCGAATAATGCTTCGCCAACAGAATTGGACATGACTGAGGAGTTTGGTCTCGTAGTTACTAGAGCTAATCATCTATTGGCTATTCCCAACTATCGCCTACGTAAAGAATGAAGTTACTAGAGGATATGAAGCTATTCCTTTGTGTTGAACTACTTCATTAGGGACTACAAATTCCGTTTTTTTTTTGCTCAGAATCCTAAAACTGTTTTTTAGGATTATGCAACAATGTTCTTGTAGAATATTGCTTGAATAAAACATCAACTGTACTGCAGATTAAATAATAAACTGAGCATATTAACAAACTCATTTTGAGACTAAAATGATGAGTTGAATGTCTATTCCCTTCCAAACTTGTAACTTAGTCTCGGAACTCACACTAAATTTTTTTAAAACCACTCGCTTTCTAACGTAAACGAAATTCTCACAGTGACGACTTTCCTTGAGAAATAAAGTTTTTATTTAGAGGGCTCGACTCATTTTTTTTTTGGTTGCTAATATGCTTATATGTTTTCAACCTATATTCTCTAGTCTAGGTTTCTTTGTATGTATTGTGATTTTGTGTTGGGATCTGTGCAATTTCGTTTTTTTAAGCAAAAAAATATTTAGTTTTTTTAATAATAAAAAAAATTCATTTTTTAAATGTAAAACAATATATATATATATATATATATATATATATATATATATATATATATATATATATATATATATAAATCCAATCTAATCTAATCTAACTAGCTATAAAAGTCTTAGTTGTCTCTTAGAACTTAATGTATGGATAAACCTACTTCATAACTTAATAAATCACCACCATTAATTAAGGTTAAAAGAGTAAATTTGTCATAAATTAAATAATTTCATGAATAATTAAATAATAATTTGATCCCTTGACTTGTACCTAATTTAAAGTTAGGTCCTACTTTTTTTAATTCTATTAATTTCGTCTTATATTTTGATTTTCTTATCAATTTTCCCCTCCTACCATTATCGTTACAAATGTCGCCCAATATTTTCTAAAATGACAAAAGCACCTTTACTCAATCGAGACAGTAAAACTTTATTCGAAACTAAAAAATAATATGGTGTTACTTTCTTAAATATGTTCGAGAAATACAGTAGTATATTTATATGAAAAAAATGTATTTATAATAATAGAATTATTCGTGAGTATCGAGATATTAAACAAATTTGTAGCATGTTTAGTTATTACTCATGAATAAAATAAGAGAAATGAGTTAAGAAAATGTGTTATAATGTCAAGAAGATGAAAAAAAAAAAATCATTTAATGAATCTATGCGTTTTGTTAAGGACAATACACGTAAATTTACCATTCCACACAATTATGATTGGAAAAATTAGTCATAAATATAATAAATTACTCACCATTAATTAAGACCAAAAGAGTAAATTTGTCATAGGCTAATTAATTCAATTAATAATTAAATGATAATTTGTTCCCTTGACTTGTACCTATTTTAAAGTTAGGTTCTACATTTTTTAATTATATTCATTTCGTCTAGTATTTTGATTTTTTTATCAGTTTCCCCCGCCTACCATTATAATTACAAATGTCGCCCAATATTTTCTAAAATGAAAAAAAATACCCTTACTCAGTCGAGATACTAAAACTTTATTCGAAACTAAAAAATAATATGGTTTTACTTTCTTAAATATGTTCGGGAAAGACATTATTAGATTTATATGAAAAATTGTATGTATAATAATAGAATTGTTGGTGAATATCGAGATATTAAGCAAATTTGTAGCATGTTTAGTTATTACCCATGAACAAAATAAGATAAATGAGTTAAGAAAATGTGTCATAATGTAAAAAAAATGAAAAAAAAAGAAGAACCATTTGATAAATCTGTGCGTTTTGTTTGAAAAAAACGTGTCATATTCAAAGAAGAAATTGTACATTTTGTTGTCATTTTCCATGCTTATATCCTCTCCAAAGCAGGGAACAATTTCTGGGCAGCCCCTTAATTCATGCAAAAACTTACCTTCGCAGACCAGGGTAGAAGAGGAATCAACGTCGGCGCTTTGCCAGAAGCAGAACGTTTGGACGGAAATTCGTAGCCTAGCTTTTACTGTTTTAGCGTTTTCCTTTCTTTAAAAAAAAACATTTTAGGATTGAAATTTAACCAATATTAGTTAAACATTAAGTTAGTATTTAAGTAAAAAATGGGGTCCATCAACGCCAAGTCAGCTTTCACATTATTAAGTGTATTATTTTAAATATTCATTAGGTACTCATATCATTACTCATAATTATATATATATATATATATATATATATATATATATATATTTATTTATTTATTTATTTATTTATTTATATATTTATTTATTTATATATTTATATATATTATATTATATGTTATTCTTCTGAGAAGTAACTTCATAAAAATTCCTTACAAAAGCTACTTTATCTGCAATACAGTTGATGTTTTATTCAAGCAATTATCTACAAAAACATTGTTGCATAATCCTAAAAAACAGTTTTAAGGATTTTGAAGTAAAAACTTGAGTAAAAGGGTTTTGATATTTTTTGGTTAGACGGATCATCCTGACCTGATCTATTATGTATTATTGAGTTGAGTTGTAAAAGAATGAGACTCCGTCTTATAAAAGACTTACTTATGGTATATATCCGGCGTAATAAATTCCCAACGATGAATACGCTCCACAAAGAAACACTTCCAACAGCAATGGATTTTTACTAATACACAAGTCCAACTACTAAAATTCTTAATTAGTATATAGTGTCTCTTTAATCAAATGTTGTCCCAATTCAGACAACTGCCCAAAATTTAAATGTTTGTGAAATAGAACAAATGTTGTTAATTATAAAAGTTACCCCCATGTGCTCTCTGTAACCCAGTATATTTTGTCGTCCCACATGAGGAACATGTTAGCTACTGAACATTTGGTACGTATTAAATTCAATGAACAGTCCAAAAAATGTCTTGTTTTGATTTGAACATCCCAATGCTCCCTCCGTTCCTAAATTATCGTTCTAGTTAACTCGACGTACGGATTAAGAAAAAACTATTGATTTGATTATTTATATTGTTTTATTGTGTAGTTAGTTTCCTTTAAAACTCATATATATATATCGCTCATAATTAAAGTATGGTGAAAAAGTAAGGATAAAGTGGTAAAAGTGATGTTCTAAAAAGATAAGTTTCAAACTGGACAATTATTTTAAGACGAACGAAAAAAGAAAGGAGAACGATAATTTAGGAATAATGTGAGTAATTGTAACGACCCGAGCACGAGAGCCCGGTCCGCTACGTGTAACCCACACACTGGCCCACTGAGCACACTACACCTTAAGTCATCAGGCTCACCACAAGCCGACCCAAAAGTCCATAGATGATGTTGTTACCCAGTAGTAGCGCATGACTACCTTATAAATCAAACACAAGTCCCACATCTACCTGATGTGAGATTGAGGTATTACAATCTCCCCCACTCAAATCCTCGACGTCCTCGTCAAGGCCGAATCGTACCCCGAGCGATGTAGGATTCAAGAGGTGGCTCCCACCTTCTGCGGTGCAGCACTTTGTTCCCACATTTCCGGCCGGGACCCGCTATGATACCATTTGTAACGTCCCGAGCCCGAGAGCCTGGTCCGCTACGTGTAGCCCACACACTGGCCCACTAAGCATGCAGCACCTTAGGTCATCAGACCCAAGAGCCTGGTTCGCTACGTGTAGCCCACGCACTGACCCACTGAGCACGCAACACCTTGGGTCATCAGGCTCACCACAAGCTAACCCAAAAGTCCATGGATGATATTGGTACCCAGTAGTAGCGCATGACTACCTTATAAATCAAACACAAATTCTATATCTACTCAATATAGGATTGGGGTATTACAGTAATATTTTTTGGTTTTGGTATTGGTCTTGGGAGTACAAATGGGGTCACTAACCAAGTGAATTGAATATGTAGAGTCCCACTAAATGCATGAACTAATGGGAAAAACTAAGAAGGGTAGGTTCTCTCAAGTCACTTTCTTTGTAGTCATTTTTGGAGTGCCATCCACTGATTTTCCCAAAACAATTTGGTTTTTACCTCCAAATCATAACGCTTTTTAAGTAAAGATAGATAGATTGAAGTGTTGGAGGTACTCTGTGGCACACAGCGGAAACAACGTATCGGAGCTACTTTAGGTTCTACTGGATTTTGTGTTCGTGTTTATAACACGGTGTCAGTATGAGACGATATCAATATAGAAAAATACTGATATTCAAATAAATCAATATAATAAACAATTTAAAATTAACATGTCTTGATAAACAATTAAAACAATATGATCATCCACAGTGGAATAAAAATTTAAAGTTACTTTTGTATTATTTTTTTTTAGGGAAACATGGACGGTACTCTGCTATATTTTATTAATAGAAATAATATTACAAACTTGAGGGGCACAACCAGTCTTGCCCTTATAGGAGGGAGGACGGAGAAACCTGACCTCGAAAAGGAAATACTAATAACAAACAAAAAACTAAGGATTTTGAATTGGAGGTAAACATTGGACATTCCATAATTATATCACTACTTAATCTTCTTCTAGAGGCTCTTGTTTCACAACAATTTCTGGTTTTGAAACGCGAGTTACAATAACTATGTCTAGTATTTTCATCTACACGTGAGACAAAGAAGATTCAAACATATTAATTTAACTATATTTTATGCATTAAAGTGATTAATTAATTAAAATATTAAAAAAACATACCGTCTCATTTACAAAACCGAATCCTCCTACATATCATCATACAATAGTATTTGAGATGGAGGAGGATGGGGTGTAAGAGTTGTAGGTGGAGTTGTAAGTGGTGTTACTGAGACCTATTTTAGAGCAATGTGTAAGATAAAAATTATGTAATTGTAAAATTTATATTATATGTATTTATTAACACTTATCTAAACATGAGTTGGGTGCTTACAAATTCCTCTACAGAATTAGAATCATAACAATTATGTGGAGGGGGAGTTGGAGATGCAGGTGGAGTGTCAAATGGAGTTGCAGTGACCTATTTGAAACCATGTATGTCTTAGATAAAAACTATAAAATCGTAAAAAAATTATTTTGAAGTAACAGTGCATGAAATGACAACATTTTAATTTTAGAGTTGGAAATTATTTAGATTTATACCTGTGGTAGAAGCACTATAGAAGAACATCAGGATAAACTATATTTATTGTCGAAGTTTCTTTTTGCGATGGTAAGACTGTCGAATGTAGTACATCGGGAAAGTACAACGTATAATTGACCATGAGTAAACACTAGGGTACAAAGATCAATACAAACAAATTTAACCGATTGACCTTGTGATTTATTTATAGTCATTGCAAACGCCAACCTAATAGAAAATTGTTGTCTTGTAATAGGAATGGTAAGCTCAGAAGTAGAAGGGGTAAGAGAAATTCTTGATATAAATACCAAATTTCTAGCTTTATCTCCAGTTAATATTTCAGCTTCAATAATCTGCTACGCACATCTTACTACCCTTAGTCTTGTTCCATTGTAGAGACCATCCCTTAGGGCAAGATTCCTGAGAAAAATAACTGGACAACCGATTTTCAATTGCAGGTCTGAAGGGGGAACCAGGAGGATTCAAAGAGTTCAAATATTCGATTGGGAATCGATTTGCCATGATCGGATCACTCGTATCATCTTCCACGTTTTTGTCTGCCGATAGATAACTAATGACATTTCTGGGGAATATCTTCAATGCTTCAACATTTATATTATTAACATCATCATTGCGTGCAGATAAAATAGTACGTTCTATTAAGAATTTCGCAGAAGAAATCTCAGTCCTATGCAGTTGTGGATACACTTTTCTCTTATTAATTCATCGAGGTCTTTACACTTTCGAATTGTAGAAGGTATTTCAATGGTTTCATATAGATTGGTTCCTACCTGTTGATTGAAATTAAATTAATGTTAATCATAAAATATTTATTAATTTAAAGTTTAAACGTAGATGTGTAAAATTGATATTACCTCATTCAAGTATGTAGCGAATTCAACATTTTCTGAATCATTTGGATTCAATCGCATGTTTTGTGATAGAGTCAAAATGTGTATTTGATTCCAAAGTGTTGATTTTTGAAGAGTTGATCCCACAATTTATTCACGATATCCTTTTGGTACAACGGGCAAAGTTTGATGAAAATCCCCACCAAGTAAAACAATAATTCCACCGAAATGATTGATGTTATCACGAACATCTTAAAGGGTGCGATCCACGACCTCAACGCAATGGCGATGTTGCATAGGGACCTCATCTCATATAATCAATTTCGCCTCCCTAAACAATTTCGCATGAATTGATTGTTTAGTGAAGGAACATATAGTGTCTTCCAACACATTCAATGGTAGACAAAACGTAGAATGCGCAGTTCTACCGCCTACCAACAACAATGATGCAATTCCAGATGATGCAACACAAATGACGATATGACCAAGGCTTCGACAGTATCATGCAATGGTGTTGTATAAAAATGTTTTACCCGTACCAACACCCCCGTTCAAAAAAAAGGTCCTTCCATGACTCAAAACCACTGAAGAGATTACAGCTTCGAAACAGAGTCGTTGACCGTCATTCAAACAGTTAATATTTTCTTCTACACCAATTGTGCAAGCATCGTATCAGAGTTGTCTATGTTCCCACAATAGTCTATTGTTTCCTGCTATTTGTGTCCAATTTTCATTTGGGAGGAGTATCGGTAAAAAATCTTGTAACCTTTTTCCAGATTCTTGTAATACTTCATTCAAGAGATGCAAACCATAATCTATTACTTGACCATTAGTCGGATTTGTAATTTTGAAATTCGTACACAATTGGTGTGGAAGATCATCACATATATTTATTGCAAACTTATTCCACAACTTGTCAGGCTGTATCGGAGAACATTGTGTTAGAATAAGGGCAAATAATCTTCTCAATTGGTATCCGGTCTTCATAACCGAAGCTTCTTCTAAATTTTGCGCCCATTCTTCGTCATCTTCTAAAAGACCCCGTGCAACACATACATCTTTAAACGTATCATATTGAATACCATTGTATGTGCGTAAATTTTCCCAAGATGTCGGGCATTTCACGGTAATTAGTAATAGTTGAAGGTAAAATCTTTCCACCGAGGGCTAGTTAAAAGTATATTCTACCAATAGCATTGCTTCGATAGTTGGGATGCCTTCATTTCCAAATTTTTTTATTCCAAGTGTGTAATTATGTGGCATTTGTTTATAAATAAACTGCCATTCTATCGAGGCACAACAATTAAAAAAAGCTATTAATTTCGTTATTTCTCCTCACTTGTTGACCAATCTGATCTTGTGATCGTCTTTGAATCATACAAAACATTATGTTCTCTAGGAAGATGGAGATCCAATCGAACAACATTAGGACATATGCTTTTATTCATCCGAACAACCTCTTTTCTTTTACCGTTTTCATCAATTGTTTTCTCTTTAATTCAAAAACTCGAGCAACCAAATCTGGTCGATCAAGAGCGCTTGATTAGGTAGTAGAGCATCATTAATTTCAGCCACGTTGGGTTGGCTGTCATGGTTATGAAAATATCGGTGTTTCAGATGCGAGTGATAGCATATAGAATCTTGAAAAATTTCATACATGTGCCTCGTCCACCAAGAAAAGAAGATGGAAGAATATATCTCTTGCCAATTTGATCTCCCTCTTGATCATTGATTTCTTGGAGGTCTTTATACCGTTCAACAAGAATAAACTCAATTTGGTTTTTTCTAATGTAGTAAAGACGGTTTTGCTCTATAGCAGCCCAAACATCCATCAAATATTCGTGAAATAACTTTTGGGCTCTCAAAATGGTTGAATACTCTGAAGTTCGTTGGAATAGACGATAACTATAGTAATTCATCATAATGAGTCGGTTTCTTGGGTTAGTACTTGGGGGATCCTTACCCACATCCCAATGCATCATTGACAGTTCCCACCCTAGCTCCCCAAATGGAAACAATAACACATAATGCAATGGTGCGTATGCCAGGTGACATTCACTAATCCGCATCAACCCTGCTTCTCCGAGATCTACAATATCTCTTGATGTTCTTTTTTCAACATTATTAGATTATACTACAAACACGTTTGGTAAATCTTGATTAGATTCAACCAGGTTTTGTTGATTAATATTTCAAGTTGTTTCGATCGAAAGTTAGATACAAATGGATTGTTTTGTAACAAACATTCATGGATGAGGGCCAAGAGTTCTCGATCTAATGTAGGATTCTGACGTTCACGACTGTTTATGGCAGACATCGGGTTGTATATATAAAGCCGAGCATACATGGGATCTGTACCCGACTGTGGTAATAATGCACCATTACGATGTCGCAATTCACCATGGATAGTGAAGCTATAAGGACCCCTCCCTATTAGGACACGGCGATCTATTGCATGTACATCCAAGACTTGTAAAAGCATTTACTATATTATATTGTCGAATGTGCTATAAAAATGATTTAGATCGGTTGTCACAACCTTCGTATAATGTTCTCAAGAGAGTAGGTGGATCACAAAGTGGAGGTAGGTTGATTTTCCCTTGAGTGCAACATGTTCCAAATTTGGGATTGGACCTAGAAGAACGAACCAATCTCTCATCAATCCAGTGCATCGCTTTACAGTACTCACAAATGATGTTCATTCTCCCAAGGGAATGGCGGCTTTGATCGAACACTTGTGGATTCTCAATGACGGGTAGAGGAAACGCATCATCTTCAACGTCACCTATTTACTGCTGTTCCTTTTCAAAGTCACCTATACGACCATGTTCTTCTTCAGTTGTGAGAGGTTTTTCTAGAATAGGTGTCCTACATTTAAAAGGTTGAATTAAAATGTTTTAAGGTTGAATTATAATCTTTTAATGCATGTTTATTTAAATTAAATAGGAGAGAAATAGAAATTTAGTTACATAATAGTATGATGATGTTGTTGTGAGGCATGTATTTTTCGTCTGCTTTGTCCTAATGCCTGTATTGAAGGAGGCAAAACAATGTTTGAAGAACATGGTTCGGAATCTGGTCGAGTTCTTTCACGTTCAACTCGTTCTCTTACGAAACGTCTTGTTTGTCCAATCCCACGTCTACCACGGGTTGTTGCACGTATTGGCGCAATATACGTCCTTTCAAATGTAGAAGTATTACGGTTGGGCTTGTGAATTATAGAAGATAAGCCTTCTCCTAACTCCATATTCAAAGAATGGGGGAACATTTACTCGGCTCGACTCAATCGTACGGCCAATTCATAATCATCGTCCCAAAGCAATTAAGGTAACTAAATAAACAATTAAGGTAAATAAACAATATAATAGATATAGCAAAATATGTATATATATAAATCATGTCACACGTATGAAAACCATGTCAATGTATGTCGCATAGAAGTATGACATAATATATTGGTGTATGTGTGCATATGGTTGGGTGACTTGGGTGACAACTAACAAATCATATAAAAAACTAATTAGAACATAAAATGCTAAAAATCATTGCAATAGACCAAAGTATGTAGAGTATGACATAATAATAATTTTGACATTGTAATATATTCAACATGTGTGTATATAGTTGGGTGAGTTATATGACAACCAAACAAAACATAATAATAAAAACTACTCAAAACATAGAATCATGAAAAATGTATAATCAATTGAAAACATGTAATTCATTAAAGTGGTCTATTTTGGTATTTTATAATGGAAACATGATATATGTTTAACCTAAAATAAACATGATATGAAACTTGTGTATAAACAATTAGTTTAACATAACATGCTCAAAACAATCCAAGTAATCTTACCTCTTCTAGAGATGGTGGCGGTGGTGGTGCTGGTTCTTTTCCTTTCCTTGGAGGTGGAGGTTGCTCCATGTAGTCAAAGCTTGTTGTTGCATAGACATAAAGAAGAATAATAACTAGCAATAAATCTAACAAAAACCAAACACATGACAATTAAGAG
>CM028380.1:39573460-39601109 GCA_013146195.2 Codonopsis lanceolata
AATAATTTCGAAGCAAGTACATGTCCGGCAAATCTAACGACACAGCGCTCTGATGGCCGTGATCAGCCGGACCGGTATTGACATCAGTCGCGAGGAACGGCCTTGTCTCATCTGAGAGTCTACGGAAAGGCTCAAGGGAGTCGGCAGAGCGAAAGAAATCGGCAAAACAAGAGCTCATTCCCACTCGCGAGAAATGTTCATCTGGCGGGCGTCCATTTTGCTCGCTCGATAGTAAGCGGGATCAACAGAGGATGCAGCAGGCGGTCGCCTTGTCCATTGTATCCAATGTGGCCCCGATGGCGGCATATCGGCTCGTCGGCATTAACATACCAATGGGGCTCCTCCTCCTCCTCTTCCTCACAATTCTCTCCTCAGCAGGGAACCACCATTTGGAAGTCCACCTACCACAGTCGGGAGGCGAGGCGATGGGAATTCTATCTGGTTATCCACTCGCCGGGGCACTTCCACGAGGCGGCAGGTCTTCTTCAAGCGTTAGGCAAGGGGCAAGTTATGCGCCTCTTCGGTCTCGAGAGAGCCTCCCAGCCAAATCTATTCGCCAGATTTGCTCGCCTGTATTCCTTTCGCGAAGTACTACTTGTTGATGAGGCCTTGCCAGCAAACAAAGCCACCGTGCTCTTCTTCGAGTCTTCCTCGCTAGAGGAATCAGCTACTCTCGACACGCAGGGGTCCACGACACGCCTTGAGCTGTTGGCCGGCCACGGATCGACTCCCTCATCGCCTTCAGCGATCGAAGGAGACTTTTATTTCTTTAAGCGGTCGTTCCTCCCACCATAGTGAAAGCCTCACACGATTAGTTCTCGGACACATGGACATCTACAAAGAGATCGAGGAAGACGGTATCGAGAAATTTGCCCAGCAAATGGCAAAGAAAGGGAAAAGAAATCCTAAGTCTAGGTCAACCGCAAGAGGCCTTGGCCGCCTAGCGAGCAATAACACGGGTTCAGCCTCGATCTCTACCTAAGGGCGGTCCTACCCTCTTAAACCCTAATAAAATCATGTAAAGATGAGAGAGAGAAAGCAAAACTCCATACAGAGCCCACGTAATTTCATCTAAAGCAAGAAACGAAAGAGCATAATGTAAAAACAGGGGAAAGAACTTACTGCTTTTGAAAGATACGGAGATTCTCTCTGCAATACGAGGGACAATCGGAGTCGAACCAACACGTAGGTGCAAGCACTAGAATCGAATGAACTGGTGGAAGACGCCGACCAAGTTCACCGAGCTCGGAATGCGCTGGACGCCGAAAATATAAGCTCACGTAAATCCCTCTAAAACCCAACGGCAAGAAAAGAGGAAGAAAGGAGGATGGGTTGCCTTTTATAGCCGAGTCCCGTGGCCGGGCGAAAAAAGAGGCCGAACGGGCGCTAGATACGCGCCCATCATCACCAAGGCACGCCGCATTAAATGCGCCGCCGTGGACCGCGCCTGCCCCTGCCGCCTCTAACTTCGACGGCTCACGCGCCTTTTCCGCCCACGCCTGTCACGCCCCGACAAAAGCTTCCCTGACACGCCTCAAGTTCACCTCACCGACCTTGTATTGCTTAAAAATCAAGTGTTGAAGCCCGCGAATATCAAACTTGAATGCTCCCGCTCCGAGCATGAATGCTCGCGCATGTAGCTGGGGCCATCGATATACCCGCCCAAACCGGTCACGAGCGAGGCACGAGTTAGCATCACGTGCCGACACGAGCATGATATCGCTGGGCCCACAACAATGAGCAAGACGAGACAGCCGGCCGAAAGCACCGAGCAAGACAACCATCACTTAAACCTAGGCGACAAAGTGGCTTGCTCGTCCGACCTGTGGACCATGATCGGACTCATGCATGCTTCGCAAAGGAATCATACTTTACCGCCCGCGGCACCTACTGCTTGTCCTGACTGGGCCGATCTTCGTGACCGACAAGTTCGTAGATCGATACAAATGTAATAATCGGCAGAGCCTTGCTCGCCGAGCACACTAAGCCGGGACGCTAATAGCTTGTTTTCTAAGGCAAGTCAAAGGTTTCCATGTTCAAGCGTAATCCTTACCTTATCAACTCCTATAATTACGCTGTCACTGTTTTCGCCTAGAATCAAGGGATTTCCTCCTTGATTATCTCGACAGCTATGGAAACTGAATCCTAGACGGATTCAATCACCTTGAGGGCCTATAAATACCCCTCCATAGCCATTAACAAGGTACACACTTTCTTGAGCCTCGTTACTCACAATTTACTTGACAATCACTGATACTTACTCTCACCGGAGGGGTTTCATGAGGCCTTGCCTTGCACTTCTTCTCAGTGTTCTTGTGATCTTAACAGGCTCAAGGAGGTCGATTACAAGCCCAGATATCCTACCCATCTCAAGGACGGCCCAAGCTGTGCATTTTGCCACATCAATATATATATATATATACATTTATATTTTCTAACATGTTTCGCAATCATTGTAACCAATACATAAAGATACCAAATAACATATATTATGATGGCAAACCAAGGATTAAAGGTAAGGGAACCTAGGATGGATCGGTTACAAAAATCTTTGGGTGTTCCGCATAGGGTTGGTGATTGAGTGGGTCGGATTGAGTCGAAACGGGTAACGAGTCGTGGTCAGTTATGATCCAGAATTAAACGGATCATGTTGGATCGAAATGGGGGATGGGTCGGCCCATTTTAACCCATATTTTCCATCAAAAACTATATTTATATAGTAAAACATTAACGGGTCAAAATGAGTAACGGATCCGACCCGTTTTAACCAAAACTGAACCGACCCGTTAATTATTTTTGGGCCGAAATGGGTAATTCTTTTCGATCCAAAAAATAACAGGTTGGGTTGGGTCGTATAATTTTCAATTCGGGTTGGGTGGGTTAACGAGTTTTAACTTGTAATTGACAGGCCTAGTTACGCATAACACATTGAAATTAAGTATATTAACTTGGTTTACTAATAGAAGTAGGAACTGCCCAAGGTTCCAATGTTTAATTTCTTGATAATTAAGGAAAGACATTCTCCACGTGGAGGTGGAGAAGTTTTCTGTTTGTTGGCGAGCGAGTATATTGCCAAATTGGAAGGAGGGGAACAACTACCTTTGAAGGTAAGTGGTTTTATTTGGAAGTTGTGTTATGGAGCTTTGCCGGTTGATCTCCGTCTTCAGGAGAGGCATATTACGATGGTTTCAAAATGTGTTTGCTGTAACAGTCACCATGATAGAGAGACTCTTGGGCATTTGTTTTTATTTTCTGAAGTGGCAGTTGAAGTATGGAAATTCTTAGCTCGCTGTTTTCAATTACCCGAGACTTATGCGTCTTTGAATCATCTTTTTGCCACCTGGATGTATCGGGTTTCTACGGATAATCAACTTGGTGCTTGTAAAATTGGCACAATGGTTTTAGGATGTTGGGAATTATGGAAAGCGCGTTGCCGCGCCATTTTTGATAATATCCCAATGAATGCTCAAGAAGTTATAACAGGAGTTCGTAATGGCTTGAGAGATATGATGACTTTGTACATTCCAAAAGTGGTTTCTAACGAGGTCGGTATTACAGGTCTTCGTCCTTTGTGGGTTTCAGTTAAAAATGTTAAATTTCGGCGTGGAAGTTGGATTCGTTGGGAACCTCCTGAGTTAGGTGCTTATAAACTCAATACAGATGGATCGGCTAGAAATGGTTTTTGTACAGGGGGTGGTATCATTCGTAACCATCAAGGCGGGTTGGTTTGTGCTTTTTCGACTTCATATGGTCAAGGCACTAATACTTTTGCTGAGATTGTCGCTCTACGTGATGGTCTCACCTTATGTCGGAGATTGGGTTTAAGGGAGGTGTATGTAGAGACTGATTCTTTGGTGGCAGCCCGTGGTTTGGTTGGTATTCAAAAGTTTCCTTGGCAATATGAGTATGAGCTCTCCGATTGTAAGGAGTTGCTTGGCCGTTATTCCATACGTCATGTTTACAGAGAGTCTAATGGTGTGGCTGATAGACTTGCGGATACTGCTCATTCGTTGTTGATTTATACTACGTATGAGTCTGTGTCTCAATTACCGATAAATGTGCGTCATTCCTTTAGACAAGACTGTTTGGGTTTATTTAATTTTCGTAAATGATGTATTTCTCTCTTGGTAGAGGTAAGGCTCCTCCCTCCTCTGCTTGAGGCGAGTTGTCCCCTCGTTGTTTATCTTTTGTTATTAATAAATTTCGCAGTGGTTCCGCCCCTCGCTTCCTTAAAAAAAAAAAAAAAAAAAAAAAAACAACTACTCCTGTTTCTGTTGGTTACTCGGCTGAGCCTACTAACTGTATAATGTTTAGGTTTCAGTTTTTATTTTTATTTTCTTTATGAAACTTGTTAAAATTAATACTAGTATTGCATAGTGCACTGTGGATATGAAAATCCTTTTTTAATTTCTTTGTTTATATTATTTTTGATTATTTGGTGCTTTGTTAAACAAGTCAATCAAAGTGTTTTGTAACAGACGAAAAATGAAACACTCTTTTTTAGGAAGGTTGAAAGCAATTAATACTTGCACCAACATCAAACACTACTAAACAGATAAGTACCTGAAGGCGGCGGTGATTCTGATGTTGGTGGAAGAGGTGGCGGTGATTGAGACAGAAGTGCTGATGGTGGTGCCGGCGGCAATGGTAGTGAAATAGCCGGGATCTCATTGTAGAAACGGTAAGTCTCATATCTAAGATTACAGCTACTCCCAACAATTCTTCCTCCCTGCCTGCCATTACAACAAGTTGGAATTAGTGTTGTAGCGTCGTACAAACAATTGTGACACTGTCCGTCGGATAAATCAGGGGTACACTGCATAAGACCATATATCGTTAAGAAATCGGGCCGCAATGAATGTTCCCCTGTTGTGTATTTCCGGTGGTCCCACCAAATTTCAGGCGGACGACACTTGCTTAATTGGGTGCAAGTGATGCCACTTTAAATTTTTTTTTTTTTTCACCTTGTAAACGACGCCGCTTTTACAAGGTGACCCACATATAATTTTCAAGGTGACCCACCTTCGATTTCCAAAATCCCAACTAAATCGCAAAGTGCCTAAAAGAAAGAGAGGGAAGGAGACGCTGCCAGACGCAGACGCCGGCCAGAGCACCTGGCCGTGTGCTCGTAGCTCGCTTAATCGCCAGTCTGGCCGAATCGAGACCGAGAGAGATCAGTCCGAGGGAGGATCGAGCCTCGTGCTCGCCGAGGAGTCGCCACCGATCGAAGTGGGATTTGGGAATCGGGATTTGGGATTGCCGGGTTGGGAAAGGGATTTGGGAAACAAACCAAACAGTGGAACAAAAGGGAACCAAAAATGAAAGTGTGAAGAAACTGAAAGAGAAACAGAAAGTAATAAACTAGGAGAGAGACTGAGAGAGGAGACTTTCAATTTCAGCCTTTGAGGCTTTCTGGCTTTGACGAAGTGGGTTTTTTAATTCAAAAAAGGACAAAGCAAATTAAGCAATGAAAGCATTGTTTACTTTTTACAAAATCAAACAGCAACCAACAAGGCATTGAAGGCAACAACCAAGGTTTGTCTTTGTCTTTGTCTCATTGTCTGTACTTTGTATCTACTCTCTATTTATAAATAATAATCTTTTTAATTTTTAATTTTTATTTATCTGTTACTTTAATAATATTCATAAAATATGGTTGGTTTGAAAATTTGAATTATTGAATTTGAATACTCAAATGTTTGATGCCTAAAATTGGGACTTTTTTATTTGGTTGATTGAAAACTTGTAATTAGGGCTTGATGTTATATTCAAAATTAGGGCTTTTTTATTTACATATTTATTTGGGTGCAAATTGTGAATTTGTTATTTGTGCTATTGTTACATGTTACATGTTTATTTGTTTTTAATTGTAATCTTTAAATTTTGAATTTTGGTTTTTGTCTCTTCAACAGGGTTAGAGGTTTTTTGACTTTTAAGGGAATATGGAGAGATTTTTTAAACGAAAATTGACAGAAATTGGAATTGGTGGTTCTAGTGGTGCATCTCCTAGTACTCAACCGTCTTCCCATAACTTCAACTAGGAAAGATTTTGTTGATTTGAATAGTCTTCCTTCGATCCCGCAGAAGGAAAAGATGTCCGAATTTCACCCAAACCAAAGTTGATGAAATTAGAAGAACTTATCTATTAAAGGGCCTTGTCAACCTCGTGGCCATGATTTCTAAAATGATGGGAAATAAAATGCGCCGCTTTAATCCCGATTGGTTTGATCAATATGCTAATTGGTTAGAGTATAGCATGAAAGAAGATAAAGCATATTGCTTGTGTTGCTATTTGTTTAGAGATCAAATCAACAATCAAGGTGGTGGGGCTTTTATAACTGAAGGTTTTTCTACTTGGAATAAAAAAGTTAGGTTGGATTCTCATGTTGGTGGGGTTAATAGTGCTCATTATGTGTGTTTAAAGAAGTGTGATGATCTAATGAAACAAAGTCAATCTATTGCAGTTGCTCTTCATAGACAATCAGACATTGAGAAAATTGAGTATCGAAATCGATTAAATGCTTCAATTAATTCTTGTAGATTTTTGTTGCATCAAGGGATTGCTTTTCGTGGACATGATGAGAGTGATGGTTCTTTAAATAGGGGGAATTTTCTTGAATTGATGAAACATATGAATCTTCATGGTGAGAGTATTTATAAAAATCATCCCCCCAAAAATTGTCAAATGGTTGCTCCTAGCATTCAAAAGGATATTGTTAATTGTTTTGCAAAAAGAGACTGCATAAAAGATAATTGGTGAGTTTAAAGATGATTTTTTTCTTTGATGGTGGATGAGTCTAGTGATGTATCGCACAAAGAGCAAATGGGTGTGGTTTTGCGATATGTTGACTCTCGTGGAATTGTGAAAGAAAGATTTATTTGTGTCGTCCATGTGATGGAGACTTCTGCTTTATCTTTAAAATCTGCTATTGATAAATTGTTAGCTGATAATGATTTGAGCTTGATGAAAATTCGGGGTCAAGGTTATGATGGGGCAAGCAATATGAATGGTGAATTCAATGGGTTGAAGACTTTGATTTTGAATGAAAATTGCCCAGTTTTATGTTCATTGTTTTGCCCATCAACTTCAATTAGCTCTTGTTGGTGTAGCTAGAAAACATGATGATATCGCAAACTTTTTAGTATGATTTCCACCTTAATGAATGTTGGAGCCTTGGAGCCTCTGTAAGCGTAAAGACATCATTCGACAAAAACAAGCGTAAAAAGTGGCGTAAGGAATTAATAGTGGTTTAATTGAGACAGGAAGGGATTAAATCAAGAGTTAAGTCTTCATAGGCGCGGATACACGTTGGGGATCTCATCATAAATCATTGTTGAACTTGGTTGCTTTGTTTTCTTCTGTTCGTGAAGTTCTTGAAGTTGTTTCATGTGATGGTACTGATGCTTTGAAAAGAGCTCAAGCAAGGGGTTTATTGGGATATTTGGAATCATTTGATTTTGTTTTTTATTTGCAATTGATGCTGCTTATATTTGGATTCACACATGAGTTGTCAATGGCTTTGCAAAGGAAAGATGGAGATATTGTGAATGCTATGTCACTTGTTAAAATTACTAGGACGCGTTGCAAGCGGTAAGAGATAATGGATGGGAATCTCTTTAAGGTGACATTAATGCATTTTGCAATGAAAATAAGATTGATTGTTTGGATATGACTGTTGAATATGTTGATGCTCACGACCACGACAAAGAAGACACATTACTAATGATTTTCATTATCGTGTGGAATGTTTTTATGCCATTATGGATAAGCAGCTTTTCGAGATTAATGATCGGTTCAATGAGGTCAATTCTGAGTTGCTTCTTTGTGTTGCTAGTTTGAATCCAAGTAATGATTTTCATGATTTTAATATAGCAGCATTGATAAAAATGACTCAATTTTATCCTCATGACTTCTCAGTATTTGAACGTATGACTATTAAGAATCAACTAGAGGCATATATTATGGATGTGCGAACAGATATGATTCAATTGAAGGGGGTTGGTGATCTATCTACATTGCTAGTACAAACAAACAAATATTTGTCGTATCCGCCGGTGTATCGACTTTTGAAGTTAGCGTTGCTTTTACCTGAGCAACGAAGTGTGGAAAAGATGCTTCTCAAAGAATGAATATTGTTAAGACGGATTTGCGAAATCGAATGTGTGATCAATTTTTAAGTGACTCTCTTGTATGTTATATTGAAAAAGAGTTGTTTAATAGCGTTACAAATGATGATGTAATTAAACGTTTTCATAGTATGAAAACGCGTAGGGGACAATTGTAATTTTTATGATTTTTATGTAATAGTTATAATTGTGAACCCACTTTAAAATTTTTCTAGATTCGCCACTGCACCAGCCGCTGCCTCGTCTTGTAGCTTGTCTGTCAAAATTCTTAGTGCTGTGTTGAAATCGCCTAAGCTCGAAACGTTGAAAGGATTGCACATGAAGAAAGTTTCCCCCTCCGCCACTGTATGAAAAATACTAGCATTTGAGTACTTTAGCATACAAAAATCGTACCAACCAACTGCTGCCATTTGATTAGGACACACCACTCTTAGCTTGAGAGTTGCATTAGAGACACAACTGCGACATGTGTCTCGCGACAAGTCACCACTACAGAGGGCAATGACATTAACAATGTCGGGGCCTTGTCCAGCAGAGGTATTGGAGAAGCCGTAGTTGTTGCTGGTGTTGGATGGGAGAGAAGAGAGGACGGTTTCAAGATTTGATTGGTAGGCACTGTCTGTGGTGTAGTTGGCGCTATTTGTGCAGAGATAATAGAGTAAGTTTGGCACCTGGGCTGTGGCGATATTAGCATAGTGAATAAGGATTATGAGAAAGGGGAACAGGAGCATTTTCCCAGAGCCCATTGCCATTTTTATCTCTACCCTTTTACTTTTATGTTTGATTTGTAAGATGAAGCGGGTTGATCAAAGTCAAGGTACAAGCTATATAGTACGTACAAGCTCCTGTGGGAAATAAATCCACAAAAATTCATGTTTAGAATAGTTCCACGAAAATTCATGTTTAGAATAGTTCCACGAAAATTCATGTTTAGAATAATTCCACGAAAAGGATACGACCAATGAAAGTCGAAAAAGAAAGGAGTAGGACTCGAGACTGGAGTGGATAGATGAAGTTATGAGCTCACCAACTGTGGACCCTCTTAAAGGATGTATGTGAAGAACCAGTGAGGTAGCTGTCGGAGAGGTGACGAAAGTCTTATGCTCATTTATTCGGTCACCATCAATAATTGATAATTGATCTAAGTATCTAACTACAATTTTATTTTATTTTTTATTTAGTTAGATGCTTTGAAAATTTCAACAACTCCACATGTATTAATTATCTTATTTTACTTTTTCTATCTAACCCAAAAAAAGGTATTGTTTCTACACTTTCTTTTTTTGGAAAATAATTACCCATATTCTTTCCTATTACTTTAATAATTGTCTAACATGCACATAAGCATTAAAAAGAGCTACGCATTATATAAATATTAATAATTGAAAAAATTAGTTTTTTTAGCGTGTGTTGGGTCAAATTGAACCATAATTTAGAGACGGATGGAGTACATTATGTGAGATGGATCCATACATTATTGCACTGTTGTGAGTCTCAATGAACCTGCAACAACTCGTTGCATAAGCCTGTCAATGGATCATATTTTGATCCTAGTCCGATGTTATTTTTAGGATATGGTTTTAGTTTTTAAATCCGATTACTCGATTTTTATCTGAATCCGAAAATCCAAAAGTTTAACAAATGAGATGGATTGTTTTGTTCTTTATCCCGCTACAACAACCCGTCATCCAATATAAAAGATATATTAATATTATACCTATAAAAGGTATTAATAATGTGTTTTTAGGATATGAATTTAGTTTTTAAATCGGATTACCCGATTTTTATCCGAATCCGAAATCCGAAAGTTTAACAAATCAGATATGGATTAAGTTGTTCCGATCCGTTAACAGCCCAATCTGATCCGATATAAAAGATATATTAATATTATACCTATAAAAGTTATTAATAATGTGTTTTTAGTCATTAATCATTACTAATTTTACTAAATATAAATTTTTCGACAAACTCTAAGATCATACTAACATTATTATTCATGTTTGTGTAAGCTAAAAATATTAATTTTTTATTTTATTTAACCTTTGATTAAGAAAAAATAGTTCAATATTAATTTTATTCAATACTTTAATTAGGAATGAATAAAATCTGAATAAAATTTGAATTCAATCTAAATTAAAAAATTTAAGATATGGATCGAGTTTTTGAATATCTATACGTATCGTGCCATCCAACACAACTATAAACGAGAAAGCCTTAATCATGGAAAGGACACAGGCCTTTGGTATGTGACAAGGAAGACAAATAGACGTGAGGCTTTGTGGGGCTCCTATATAACACGGATAAACAAGTTAGGACAAGGCAGTCTTAGGTTGATTAGCATAACCAAAAAAAGGAGCACGGGCTGGTCCTTTGAATCCAAGGGGGTAGTCACACATGGGTGTACGCAAGCTGAGGCATTATGGGTACATGGGGAGTACTTAGTGAGTAGAAAATGCAAGAGGAATGGGCTGATCAAAGAGGCCCAAATGAGCACATGCTCCTAGGCCGAAAGCCTTGCAAGTCACGGCTGCAAGGGAAACATAGGGAGGCTGGTTTCTACAATTCCTAAAGGAAGAAGGAATCACTTGGTGTATGTTTTTTATTTTATTTTTATTATTATTATTATTTTTATAATGTAAATCTCGTTTTTGTATTTTTAGGGGTTTTTAATTTTAGTTTCTTTTATTTTAAGGTTTATTTTGTAGACTTTATAAGGCATCGTTGTAATCAAAAGAAACAGATTTTTGACGTTGAAAAACAAAGACAAAGAACACGGTTTGTTCTTACTAAAATTGATTTCTTCTTCTTCTTAGGTGAGTGAAGCTAAAGGGAATCAATCATCGGAATTCTTTACATTAGACGAGTGAAGTCTAACTGGTTAATCTGTTTCCTATCTTTTTATTTTGTTATTTTAGTTTTTATCCTTCTTGAGAGAGTTTTGGGCTGTTTTGAAATCAATCCGGAGCAGCTTATGGCTGTTACAATTGTGGTCGGGCAGTGTGGACGTGGTTGAGGAGTGGTGAAACAAGGATTTTGGGGCAGCCTTGATCAACTAAAAACTTGTGGTTGTTTTTGTTTGTCTTGATAATTTCGGCCAAGGTAAGGAATTCAAAGGAGGGTGTCTTTAATTGTGTTTTTGGGCAATTAGTAATCTGTTTGAATTTGGTGATTTAAGACTAAGGTAGGGGCTGAATTTGTAAACGGGTTTTATCTTAATTCGGGTATAGCTTGTGAGGGTTGTTTGACTGGTTTTGAGGCTGATTTGGAGAGTTTAATTCAGCCAAGGGTTGTCCAAAATAGGTTGGACAGATTGGGTATTTTCAAGCCCATAATTTCACGTATTAAGTGGTATCAGAGCGAAGGCTTTCACAATTTCTCAACTCGTTAACGATCTTGGAGATGGAAGAAGTATGTTCAAGGTACAGTCGTATCGTTCGATATTAATTTTCCATCTTGTTTATTCAGTTTTGGAAACCCTAATTTGTTCTAGGGTTTTTTATAAAAAAATTGGTTTTTCATTGTTCTAGCAGGCTTTTTTGTCACAGTTAACATACCCTGCAAAAGAGTGTAAATTTGGTACGAAATTTTCTATCTGTGCCCAAAAGTTCTCATTGGGGACAGTTCTGCCCGTGCCTAATATTCTATATTTGGCACAGTTCTATTTCTGGCCGTCGCAAATACTCCTGTTTCATCTTCAGAATTATGTTGTTTAAAACAGACATAGAAATTATGGGAGAAGAAGTTAGAATAGAATCTGAATTTCGTTCTAGATGTCTCGTGAAGGATAGAGTATGTAGTTTGGTTATTGATGGTGCTAGTTCGTCGAATTTTGCTACTACTCATATGGTTGAAAAATTGCAGCTTCCAACTATTCAGCATCCATGTCCATATAAATTGCAAATTTTAATTGGTAACCATAAGATCGAAGTAAACAGACAAGTGTTGGTAGAATTAAGCATCGGCCAATGCAAAAATGAAGTGTTATGAGACGTGATCCCAATGGCAGAATGCCATCTTTTGTTAGGAAGACCTTGGCATTATGATCGACACGCAACACACAATGGATGCACCAATAAATATTATTTTACCTTTGATCAACGAAGATTCAGTCTTACACAGATTTCTCTGGCTCAAGCTTCTGAAGAAAGGGATAGAGTAACAAGGAATTATGAGAAGTATCAACAAGAGAAAGAGAGGGAGGAACTGGTCAAAGAAAAGGAAGAAAATGAAAATGAAGAAAAGATGATGATGGCTCGTGAGGAATTGAAGCAAAGCAACACTTTGGCTAGAGAAACGCATATGTTTGCTAGGGTGGGGAAAATCTTAATGCTAGGGGTTGTTTCGAGACAAGAAGAAAGTCCCATGCCTTGTAATGGGGATGGGATGACAAAGTTCGACTCAAGCGTCACGAGCATAAACTTGTGCATAAACTTCACCATCCAAAATTTTGACGACAAGCATTTCAAATTAAGGCCAAGACAACTCATGGTACAATCAGATTACGAAGCTTCAATGTGGACATAATTTATGTGAGTCATTTTCTTGTTTATGAAACACGTGGAATATCAAGGGAGCAAAGTTCAAATAAAGGAGTTCGGCAAGGAAAAAGGCCAAGGATTAAGGGCAATCCTTTTCGAAGAGCAGGGGGGTTTGATACGTATCGGGCCGTCCAACACAACTATAAACGAGCAAAGCGTAGATCATGGAAAGGACACATGACTTTTATATGTGATAAGGAAGACAGACAGACGTGAGGCTTTGTGGGGATTCTATATAACCCGTGTAAACAGGTTAGGACAAGGTAGTCTTGGGTTGACTAGCATAACCAAAAAAAGGAGCGCGAGATGGTCCTTTGAATCCAAAGGTGTAGTCACACATGGGTGTATGGATGTTGGGGTATTAATGGCTGCATGGGGATTACTTAGTGAGTGGATAACGGAAGAGGAATGGGCTGATCAAAGCGGCCGCAAACGAGCATATGCTAGGAGGCCAAAATCCTTGCAAGTCACGGCTGCAAGGGAAACAAAGGGAGGTCGGTTTCTACAATTCCTAAAGGAAGAAGGAATCACTTAGTGTAGGCTTTTTTTTATGTATATCCCTTTTTTGTATTTTTAGGGGTTTTTAGTTTTGGTTTCTTTTATTTAATTAGTTTTATTTCTAGCCTAATTAGTTAGTGATTCATTAATAAATTGGGGTTTATTTTGTAGCCTTTATAAGGCATCGTTGTAATCAAAAGAAGCAAATTTTTGACGTTGAAAAACAAAGACAAAGAACACGGTTTGTTCTTACTACAATCGATTTCTTCTTATGAGGTGAATGAAGCCAAAGGAATCAATCATCAGAATTCTTTACGTTAGACGAGTGAAGTCTAACTATTGAATTCATTTCCTATCTTTTTATTTTGTTATTTTCATTTTTATCCTTCTTGAGAGAGTTTTCAGCTGTTTTGAAATCAATTCAGAGCAACTTATGGCTGTTACAATTGTGTTCGGACAGTGTGGACGTGATTGAGGAGTGGTGAAGCAAGGATTTTGGGGCAGCCTTGATCAACTAAAAACTTGTGGCTATTTTTGTTTGTCTTGATAATTTCGGCGAAGGTAAGGAATTCAAAGGAGGGTGTCTTTAATTGTGTTTTTGGGCCATTAGTAATCTGTTTGAATTTGGTGATTTAAGACTGAGGTAGGGGACTAATTTGTAAAGGGCTTTTATCTTAATTCAGGTATAGCTTGTGAGGGTTGTTTGATGGGTTTTGAGGCTGATTTGGAGAGTTTAATTCAGCCAATGGTTGTCCAAAATAGGTTGGACAAATTGGGTATTTTCAAGCCAAGATTTTCACGTATCAAGTGGTATCAGAGCGAAGGCTTTCATGATTTCTCAACTCGTTAACGATCTTGGAGATGGAAGAAGCATGTTCTAGGTATAGTCGTATCGTTCGATATTACTTTTCCGTCTTGTTTATTCAGTTTTGGAAACCCTAATTCGTTCTAGGGTTTGTTATAAAAAAATCATTATTTTGTTGTTCTAGCAAGCTTTTTTGTCACAGTTAACATACCGTGCCCAAGAGTGTAAATTTGGCACGAAATTTTCTATCTGTGCCCAAAAGTTCTCATTAGGGACAGTTTTCGTGCCTAATATTTTGTATTTGGCACTGTCCTATTTCTGGTCGTCGCAAATACTCATGTTACATCTTCAGAATTATGTTGTTTAAAATTGAAATAGAAATTATGGGAGAAGAAGCCAGAATAGAATCTGAATTTCGTTCTAGATGTGTCGTGAGGGATAGAGTATGTAGTTTGGTTATTGATGGTGCTAGTTCGTCGAATTTTGCTAGTACTTAAATGGTTGAAAAATTGCAGCTTCCAACTATTCAACATCCATGTCCATATAAATGGAAAATTTTAATTGGCAACCATAAGATCGAAGTAAACAAACAAGTGTTGGTAGAATATAGCATCGGCCAATGCAAAAATGAAGTGTTATGTAACGTGATACCAATGGCAGAATGTCATCTTTTGTTAGGAAGACCTAGGCATTATGATCGACACGCAACACACAATGGCTGCACCAATAAATATTATTTTACCTTCGATCAACGAAGATACAGTCTTACATCGATGTCTCTGGCTCAAACTTCTAAAGAAAGGGATAGGGTAACAAGGAATTATGAGAAGGATCAACATGAGAAAGAAAGGGAGGAACTGGTCAAATAAAAGCAAGAAAAAGAAAATGAAGAAAAGATGATGATGGCTCGTGAGGAATTGAAGCAAAGTAATACTTTGGCTAGAGAAACGAATCTCTTTTCTAGGGTGGGGAAAGTTTTAATGCTAGGGGATGTTTCGAGACAAGAGGAAAGTCCCATGCCTTGTAATGGGGATTGGATGACAAAGTTCGACTCAAGCGTCATGAGCATAAACTCGGGCATAAACTTCACCATCCAAAATTTTGACAACAAGCTTTTCAAATTAAGGCCTAGACAACTCATGGTACAATCAGATTACGAAGCTTCAATGTGGACAGAATTTCTGCAAGTCTTTTTCTTGTTTATGAAACACGTTGAATATCAAGGGAGCAAAGTTCACATGGGTATAACCAAAAAAGGAGTGCGGGCTGCATGGGGAGGTGTACAGATGTTGGGGTATTATGGGCTGCATGCGGAGTACTTAGTGAGTGGATAATGCAAGAGGAATGGGCTGATCAAAGAGGCCGCAAACGAGCACATGCTAGGAGGTCAAATGCCTTGTAAGTCACGGCTGCAAGGGAAACAAAGGGAGGCCGGTTTCTACAATTCCTAAAGGAAGACGGAATCACTTAGTGTAGGTTTTTTTTATGTAAATCCCATTTTTTGTATTTTTAGGGGTTTTTAGTTTTAGTTTATTTTATTTAATTAGTTTTATTTCTTTCCTAATTAGTAAGGGATTCATTAATATATTAGGGTTTATTTTGTAGCCTTTATAAGGCATCGTTGTAATCAAAAGAAGCAGATTTTTGACATTCAAAAACAAAGACAAAGAACACGGTTTGTTCTTCCTAAAATCGATTTCTTCTTCTTAGGTGAGTGAAGCCAAAGGTAATCAATCGTCATAATTATTTACGTTAGACGAGTGAAGTTTAACTGGTGAATCTGTTTCCTATCTTTTTATTTTGTTACTTTCGTTTTTATCCTTCTTGAGAGAGTTTTGGGCTATTTTGAAATCAATTTGGAGCAACTTATGGCCGTTACTGTAAAACCCTAATTTTTTGCTTGCTTGTTTATTTCATGAGTTCATACTTTCGTAATCATTATTAGTATGTTAACTTAGCTTACTCATATGTTTAAAGTCGATAGCATGTTCGTTGACGTCGTTCGAGATGCTCGTATGCACCTTTCCTTCACGAGTTGCTTTAAAACTCGGGTTTGCGTTTTGATGTTGTAAACACATGGTTAAATGTTAGAGACTACTCATAACATCATTAAAACGCTTTAGATGTATGTTGGTTGAATGCTAGTTGCATCGTCGGTTTGGTTGCTAGTTTGATTCTAGGGTTAACCCTTCTTCGTTTGACCTTTTCGGTTGTTGTTCGAGAGTGTTCTATCTGAATTCTTAGACTTTTTTGAGTGAGGTTTGAAATTTGATTTGCCTTGGTTATATTTTAGAGGTCTTTAAGATTGAATTCTATACACTTTTTGGCTTGGGAGGACTTGAGGTTGCATGCGGGAAAGACCAAAACCGAGCAAGGGACCAAGAAGTAAAAAATGGAAAGTTGGCAGGATGATGCGCTCGCATCAAGGAGGACCCATGCGACCGCATTGGGATATTTCTAGATTTACGGGAATTTTTGCATACTCACCAATTTGACCAACCAAACCCCACCCAAACCTAACCAAACCCACCCTAAACCACCCTAGTTCGTCCTACCTATCCTCTCTTGCATGCTTGACAAGTTTTGGGAGTTTTGAATGCATGTACAACACTTGGCAAAGAAAGACCTCCAACATGCACAACCATGCTTTGGACATCTTCTCCCACCCCACTTCAGCCATTGAGTGACCAAATACCTCCACTAAGCTATCCTAATAAGTCATTCTCTTCCAAATTCGTGGCTGAACATTTCATACAAGTTATAAAGAGTTTCTTGAAGGTTCTTAAGTGATCATCAATGGTGTCCAAGTCTTGAGGAAGCCATTTCCAAAACTCAACCATAGAAGTGAAGAGGAGGGCAAGGAGAACACATACCCACCTTTGCATGGACGTTTTGTACAACTTGTAGGGCTTATTTAAGGTGAGTTACAACATCTCTTTCTATTTATTTTAGCCTCATTGACCCTAGGGAAAAAAATCTTGCTATATGAGGTCAATGAGAGCATTTAGGACTTTGTAGAGATGTCATGTTCTAGTATATGCTATATGATAAAATTTGGTTGTATGAACAGATTATAATCTTATTATAAACCATGATTATGATGTAATTTATGTGTAGTAATGTATGATAAATCATTCTACCTTGTTTTTTAAGTGTTGGGAGCATATTGGATGAGATAGTTAGGCTTGTAGAGATGCCATGTTCTCGTATATGCTAAATGATGCATTTTCGGTTGTATAAATAGATTATGATCAGATTGTAAATCATGATTTTGATGTTATTTAGGTGTGATAATGTAAGATAAATCATTCCATCTTGTTGTTTAAGCATTGGGAGCATGTTTGATGAAATAGTTAGGCTTCTAGAGATGCTATGTTCTCGTATATGCTAAATGTTACAGTTTTGGTTGCATGATCAGATTATAAACAGATTATAAACCATGTTTATGATGTTATTAATGTGTGATAATGTATGATAAATCACCCTACCTTGTTGTTTAAGTGTTGGGAGCATGTTTGATGAAATGGTTAGGCTTGTAGAGATGCCATGTTTCACTATATGCTAGATGATGAAATTTTGGTTAGATGAACATGTTGTAAAGTATGATTATGATCATATTCATGTGTAGAGATATATGATGAAAGATGCTATCTTGTTTGCTTATGTTTTGGGAGCATATGTGATAAAATGATTAGACTCATATTTGATGAAATGACAAGAATGAATGTATAAGCCTAGTTTGTGACTTTGATTCTATGATTCATACTTGATTGTTTGATTGGGGTTTTATGGATTTAATGACCTTAGTAACCTATTAAATTATGTTAGTATGGACATAGGAGAGTATTGAGGCCAATGGCTTCTATACCCTAATTTTGAAAGATTGATTATGACTCAACGGAGTTGACCATTGGGTTAGTATGACATTAAGGAGTAATATGCCTAAGTCCTACGAATTTTGGGGTAGGATTAATGGAGGTTAAGCCTCCAAGCATTTTAAAGTGTATGAAGAACACTTGATGATTAGAGTCTTGATTTTATCTCTAATGTGATTATGTGCTAGTTGTGAATTAAAAGCATGACTAGATGATTATAGAGTACATGCCTACTTATTTGAGCATATGAATATGAATTACGTGTTCTTGAAGTTTGAGTCCAGCTGGAGTCGGTTTGTTGAGTCTTTGGGGCGGGACGATGTATCATCTTCACGAATTATGAGATTCGTGATTTTGATGGATCGCCGTGCGGATTGCACACCCTCTATCGATGGCCACGGTAGGGAAGTAGTTGATCTCGAGTTGTAGTATGGAAACATGACTTTGATAACTTCTCGAAACTTCGGCGGGAAATGTCTCGGGGGCGTCGATATCCACGAAAGGATATCGAGGACACATAAAGTTTTGGCACATGTTTTTGGGGCGACACGGCGGAAAAAGATAGCAGTATCACATCCCTTTTCTATGAATTGACTCACGAGGTGCTTATATGTGAATAATGTGCTACGTGAATATGATATGATATGAAATGATGGTTGAATGAATTAATGAAATGTTATACTTGTTGATAACATGATATTCAAGATTGTTAAGTATGTGTACCTTGACATGATTATTTATGAAATGTATATTATGCAATAACATGAATTATTATTGTTGTGCATGATGCCATGACGAGGAAGTTATGTTAGTAACTTGCTAGAAGTCTTTATGACTTACTTCCAATTTGTTTTGATTGTTTTCCTAGATCCGAGCCGAGCGAGTGGTTCGAAGTGATTGTCAAGTTGCGTTGGTGAAGCATGTGGCGAGGTTTCTACCTTGTAATTGTAGTATCTTTTCTTTTGGCAGGGCGATGGGAACATAAAGTTATATAAACTTTATGTGGGGTAGACTTTAATTGTGTGATATTTGAACTTATGTTAACTAGTACTTAATCTTTTGAGAGCCAACATGTGTTAGTGATAGGTGCCTTGTATATTTATGTTGATCATGCTTTAGTTGTTTTAACCATGTATTGGTTTGTTTAATATGTTTATTATCCGGCATGTTTTTAGCGGAGTCAAACATGTTAGGCTAGAGTTGTAGACTTAGTTTAATGTTGGGTTCGGCGTAACGTCGCCGATGACTTGATATATAATTGCTATAAATTGTTATATGTGCCTATTGTTGCATCACATGATTTTATTTTTGGACCAAGAGATTCATTATCTCTAAGGTTGTGTTAGTTTGAGCTTGTTAGCTTGGGCGCCTTGTTTAATTATTATGCGCTTCGCATGTGTTAAAGTTTTTGGCGTATCGCCGTTATGGCCTTACCCACTATTTCCTATTTGTTTTTTTATGTGCCTTTTTTGAGGCGGCACGACCTCGGGAGTCTCGTCTTGGGATCGGAGGTCGAGTTCGCCCGCCGGATTTATCACGAGCTTATATTTATAAGTTAGCTATTCGCGGGATAGGTTCCTTGGCTTAGGGGTTGGTTTTGTGTGATAGTTCTATCTTAGCGAAGAGTGTTCTTGTAGGTTAAAATGGTTGACACTAGAGCTGGTACTAGCACCGATGGTAGTGTCGGTAGAGGTGCCGATAGAGGCACAAATGGTGAAAGTAGAGACTAATGAGAACCGCCGGCCGAGGTTCCTCCACTTCGAGGCGTCGGAGGAGGCGGTTGAGCTATGGCTACCATGTATAGGGGCATGCTTGCGATGATGAGCGAGATGAATCGAGAGGGTCTTTGGTAGGAAATTGAACCACCGCCGGGACCACGGCCGACCCACAGCCGCGGCCCGCACCGCGTTGGATTACTTATGCGGGATACGAGACATCACGGAATTCGATGCTTGAGAAGTTCGTAAAGGCTGAAACCAAAAGGCAGTTCGATGGGGAGGCGGATGCTTTGAAGGCGAGTTGTGGATCGAGCATCTAGAAGATATTTGCACCGTTGAGGTGTGATGATGGCAGAAGGTGGTACTAGCGGTGTTTAAACTAGAGGAGGCTGAATTGCGCAGTGGCAAGTGCTAAGAGAGAGTTGGGACATCTTGAGGATCCCCACACATGGCCTAACTTTGTTAGAAATTTAGAGCATCATATGTTCGAGGTTGTTCGGAGAGAAGGGAGAAGGAGTTCCTTGACCTAGTGCGAGGGAGGTATGTCGTGCTATCGCATTATCGGCGAGGTTCACGGAGCTAGCATATTGCACTCATTTGATTCGGATGAGGCCAAGAGAGCATAAGTTTGTGAAGGGCTTGAAGACGGAGTATAGGAGACATCTGTTATCTCATCAGTTCTTGGATTATAGGAAGGCGGTTGATAGAGCCTATGCGATTGAGAGGGACATCGAGGAGCATCGTGTCATGGGTAATTCGGGTTTTCTTCATAGCCTAGATAGTCTTCGGGGCGAGGAAATGGATCGGGTAATCGAGGAATTATCATGGGCACAATGATCGTAGGAAAGAAATGACAAATTTAATCATGAAGAGGCGGGCAAGGAATCGGTCGGGTGGTAGAGAGGCTGCTTCTACAGAGTCGGGGAGATCGTAGCATGATGGTGGTATGCTCCTATTGTTCGAAGAGGCAGGGGCACACGGAGGATAAATGTTGGAAGAAGAGTGGGGCACCGGTGGAATGCTACTATTGCGGAGCTGCGGGGCACGTGAAGAGAAATTGCCATATGTTGAAGGGTAATCAGCCAGGAGGATCGAGCTAGCCTACTGTTGGGGCTAAGAGAGATAGTGATGGGAAGGCAAGGTGCGGGAGGGGCGTGTATTTGCTTTAGAGCCGGAGGAGTACTGGAGTCGATAGCCGCGGTTATTGGAGGTACCATTTCTATCTTCGATAGTGAAGCACAGTACTTATAGATCCGGATCATCACATTCGGATGTTGCATCACATTTTGTTGACCGTTTGCGTGTATTGCCTCGGTCTTTGCCTTACGTGTTTGAAGTTTCTACCCGCTTAGGGGAATGTTTATTAGCCGGAAGTTTATAAAGCATCGCGATGTACTTGTGGATGAACATGTTTTGCATGCGGATTCAGTAGTGTTGCCATTTTGTGATTTTGATGTGATACTCGGTATGGATTGGTTGTGCGCTTATCATGTTTTGGTTGATTGCTTTAGTAAGAGGGTTACTTTTGATATGTCGGGTGTTCTAAATTTATGTTCTTGGGTGATACTGGCGTCTAGTGGTTTTTGGCGTCATTTACGCTCTAAAGGCTAGGAAATTATTGTCACGTGGTTGCACGGGGAATTATCTAGCTTGTGTGGTTGATAAGCGGGTTTCTACTTCCGATCTTGAGGATGTGCGGTTGTGAATGAGTTTCGGATGTCTTCTCTAAAGATTTTGGGATGCCACTTGGATAGGAGATTGAGTTTTGTATCGAGTTGTTGCGGGGACTACACCGATATCGAAGGCGCCGTATAGAATGACACCTATGGAGTTGAAGGAGTTGAAGGTTCGGTGCGAGGAGCTTCTTGATATTGGCTTTATTAAGCCAAGTGTATCGCCCAGGAGTGCGCGGTATTGTTTGTTAGGAAGAAGGATGGAAGCCCTAAGGTTGTGCATTGATTACTTAGGGAGTTGAACAAAAGCGGCGATCAAGAACAAGTATCCGTTGCGCATATAGATGACTTGTTTGATTAGTTGCAAGGATCGATGGTGTATTCTAAGCTTGATTTGAGGTTCGGATATCATCGGTTGAAGGTGAGAGCCGAGGATGTTGAAAAACCGCTTTTAAATGCAGTGCGGGCATTATGAGTTTATGGTGATGCCATTTGGGTTGTGAATCTTGCGCGGCGGTATTTATGGACTTGATGAATCGGGTGTTCCATAATTTTCTTGATTGTTTTTGTGGTGGTCTTCATAGATGACATTCTTGTGTATACAAAGTCTCGGGATGAGCATGCACAACATTTGAGATGGTCTTGTCGATTCTTCGGAGAGGCAACTTTCGCCAAGTTTAGCAAGTGTGCCTTTTGGCTAGAGGAGGAGGTCTCATTTTTTGGGATATGTTGTCTCTAGTACCGGGATAGCGAGTAGATCCTTCTAAGGTTGAAAGCGGTGATGAATTGGAGGGAGACCAACTCTACGATTCTGAGAGGTTAGGGGTTTCTTGGGGTTAGCAGAATTTATTATCGGAGGTTCATAGAGGATTTTTCGAAGATTGCTACTTGATGACAAATTTGACCCAAAAGAGACACCGTTTGTTTGGAGCGATAAGTGTGAAGCAAGTTTCCAAGAATTGAATTGAGAGAAAGGTTGACTACGACACCGATTTTAAGCGTTGCGTTCAGCGGGAGATGAAATTTTTGTGGTTTATAGCGATGCATCAAAGAGGATTGGGTTGTGTTATTATGCGAGAATGGTAAGGTGATCGCTCGTAATCTTCGAGGAAGTTGTCTCATTATGAAGCAGGAATTATCCCACACATGACCTTGAGTTGGCGGCCAGTCATATTTACTTTACAAATGGAAGCATTATTTGTATGGGTCGAAGTTTGAAATTTTCACGGATCACAAGTTTGAAGTACTTGTTCTCACAGGGAAGGAGTTGAATATGAGACAAAAGAGATGGATGGAGAAGTTGAAAGACCATGATTGTGCGATACTTTATCCAGGGAAGGCCAGAATGTAAGTTCTTAGAATGCCTTGAGTAAGAAAGTTCATTTGTCGTGTTTGATGATTCGAGAATGGAAGATGTTGGAGGAAGTCGATCGATGTTTTATTTTATCTATTTCCTTGCAAGTGTACAAGACTATTATAGAATAGACTCGGAAGCAAGGGTCGAACCCACGAGACAAGTGATCACGAGCAGTGCGGTTATAGATAGCAAATTATTAACCTAAGGGGTTTTTATGTTTAATTCTACTCTAATTTACTAGTTATAGATGTTAACTAATTAGGCGGTAATAACGGATATGAAGATCTTATGGTGAGTGGAAATCTAGGATTACGGGTTTCACTTATATCTCCTTTATGTTCAATTCATAATAATGTCATTCAATGTCTTGGGTTCGTTCACTAAAAATAGATATGAGTCACGTTGAACAATTGGTTCGATCTCCATCCCATAAAATTCACCCATTCCATATCCTAAGCACGAGGAGCGCTGTAATCTAGTTGTCACCTAGATTTATGATCTATCTGTCACCTAGATCATGTAAGAACCTGGTCCTAACTTATCACTCTCGTGCTTCGATAGGTCCAATTTATTGTGTTGGTGAGCCGATTATGCGACATATGCACTTGGTCATGCGGTATCCGCACCTCTAAGCCTTTATTATTTGCGATTACATTCATTTGTTCAAAGCGAAAATAATAGAGGGATTGATAAACAACACAATCAACAAGCATTGAATAGACATATATATGAGAATCAAAACATAAATTCGATACAAGTTACCTCCCACCTCCTAGATTAGGGATGATTTAGTTCATCATAGGCGATGAACAGACACATGGAGATGATGGAAGACATGATTTGATCTTCAATACTTGAAATTACAAAACCTAATTATGTTATACAATCTAAAACTACCTAAAATCTATGTAAAGAGAGCTTCCGGCCGTCCTCCTTATGCTTAGGCTCGGCATCGACTTCTATATATACTTGGGAGTTGTGATTGAATCGAATGATATGTGTGAAAACAATTTCGCTCGCACACTGCACTACCTTGCGATTGCTTAGGTCTTTGGACTCATGCGTGCAAGGTCTCATGTGTGTGCTTCTTGGCTCTTCGATTCTTGCGGCTTCGGGGACCGTCTCTGCCTACCTTGCGGTCGCAAGGTGCGAGGCAACGTGCTTCATAAAGGTGTCGAAGGCAATTTATTTTTCTTCAATTTTTCTTTCTTTGTAATTTGCACTTAAAACCACTGAGTTTCGCGTATTTTCACGAACAATCACGAAACTTACAAAACTCACCAAAAACATATATTAGTACTCAAAAGACTCATGAAATAGCCTAATTCAAGTCACGAGAAGCATATAAAATCGGCGTATAAAATACATCGATCAAATACCCCCAAACTTGAACTTTGCTCGTCACGAGTAAACAAATAAACTTATAAATACAAAAACATCTAAATAACAAAAATTAAAATCTTTTTGTGAGGTGACACTATTTACACTCCTCTAAACCCACAAACTCAAGGAGACTCTTTCGAGTGACTCGACTATGCAGAGATAAATACAAAAACAGATAAATATAAAACTAAAATACAACTACAAACAAAATAATTAAAACATAAAATCTTTTTGGTTTCATCCTCAAGTTATAAGTGTATGGCATGCATGTAATCTCGGTTTGGTGCTCACCACATATATGCGAGCTTAGTCATATAAAACCAACTAGTCTTTTCTTATCTGCTACTACTTTTAATTTCTCCGTGTGTGTGTGATCACCGTCTTAAAGAATATCTTGACTAAACAGTTTTATTGAGCTAAACACCACATTCATATGAAAATTACAGTTTAATAGAAAATCATGCATTAAGAAGTATGAGATCTACCATTCAAACTTTCGATTAGATGAAGAAGGTCCCAAGTTCAAAAGATTTACATCCATCCCATGCACTTCTATGTATGTATACTGCTGCTCTCTATCCCAATGACTTGTAATAGCTAAGATTATGCTAACACGATGAGCTTTAGGGTGAATAATAATGAATATGAAGTGTGTGATCAATTTCATGTTACTTACTTGACAATAAAAACAACATAAGCATTGGCAAGAAGATCATTAGGACTTTTAAACTTGTAATGTAAGGCCAAGGTGTTGGGGGATTTGATGGAAAGGTATTGGAATTCAAAGTGAGAGAGTAAGACTACCCTTTATCCCTCATACTTCCAAGCAAAAGGAAGTTTTCCCTATTTAGGCTAGGACACAAAGACCACAGTGGAGGGGTACTTTGTGTTACTTTTCACTTTTCTTCTTTATCCCCCAAACTTGTTTTGGGCACTAGATTTCTAAAAATATCACATTCCAATCGCGAGAATTTTTCTAACATATTTTCTCTTGAAAGCTATGCTTCCATTTGAATCTTTGTTAACACTCTTCTTCTTAGTTTCATTTTTAAATCGACACATGATTTTTTTTTTTATGACGGAAAAGCCTTAAAAATAGCCTAGCGAAAAGTGGTCCTCTAGAATCAATTTCCCACCCAATCCTACTCTCTCGAAGGGTAGGCTAAAAGTGTATAGGCTTTTAGGGTTAAGTTAATGTGGGTAAAGAAAGCGATGTCGAATGGGGTTTTAAATAGTGTGCTTAGCACACTCCATTCTTTTCATTAGGCTCAAAGGGACACTAGGGATATATTTAGTATAGGTCGGGGAATATTTAGGCTCTAACGATCCAAAGATGGCCTAAATCATTTCTTAATGCCAAATGCTCACATAATATTTAAAGCAAGTAAGATAACACAAAATATCATATCAACTATGGGAATTGGGTTGAGTGTTTAGCATCTGGATTTCACATAAGCATTTGCTAAGGCGGATGGTAGGGACAATTGAGACTAACATGCAAACACGGTTCGAAAGTGTGCTTGAGATATATAAATGAGAAAAATCCAAGGGATCTAACTAACATGCAATTGACCCTAAGTTACAATTTAATGCAACAATCATGTTCGAATGGCTATGCATCATATTCTTGTGCATATCTGTTGAAGATCAATCGGTGTTATAAACTTTATAAAACTATTCTAATCAATCCAAATTATAGTGGTGTGAGTGCATGAAGAATTTGGAGAAAAGTAAAAGTTTCGCAAAATTAAGTAAATTCGAGGGGGATCTACGGACTAACTATGCGGTTCATTGCACTAATCTCCTCATGGACTACGACTAGCATTACCACACCTAAACTTCGAGGATGAATATTTTGAATTTAATTTTTTTTTTATAAGAAATTGCGAAATTGGAGGTGATGACAATGACACAATTGATGATGGGTCCCCATAAGAGGAACCCACAGTATCTAATGTAGTGTATTACGGTCAAGGCAACACCTCAGAAAATCGAAAAAAATAAAAAGCAGGATAAATAGGGTGAAGAGTTAAATGGTCATCAAATAAAGCAATTCTCTTTCACCCTAACGACATAGCCAACTCCATTCTTCGTTAGGTGGGACTGCTAAGACCTAAAATTTTCAATCCCCCAAACTTAAGTTCTATTTTGTCCTCAAAATAGAGGAACATATGAGAGGATTGATGGGGTAGGACAAATATCAAAAGGACATAAATTGGTCCACCTAACGAGCGAGGATGGAACTTGGGCCTCGACTCAAGGTGAGTCGGAGCGGAGAATGAATGAGGATGAAACTTCGGGGATGGTGCGGTGGCAGCCCATAATAGTTGGACAAATTTTGTCCAACTCCGTTAACGAAAAATTGGTGATCGGCACGCATGCAGGCCAATGGCGACTCTATATCGATTTGGAGGATAGCTGCCTCCAACTTGTTGGAGAGATCCACAGCGGGTCCTCTTCCTCTTGGGTTCCTCCTCTTGAGGAACCCTCACTCACTTCTTTGGTGATGCTCAAACAAAATGGCCCTGTAATGGCCGGACCGGCCTTGGCCTCTCGGCGTGTTTGGGCATTCTCACGTTTGCCCCCTACACAAGTCGATCAAATGCGGGAGCATGAACCCCGCATTCGTCCTACCTCTAATTAGGGTCTTGATTTGGCCGTTGATCAAGCGGCCAACATCAATAGACCCATTAGTCATGATGGTGTAGGTCGAGACAGCCCTCTCCCAATTCACCGTGTTTTGGTGACTTGAGGGCATGAGGCGCCACAAACAAATTTATACGGGCTTGGCCGTGTCTTGAAGAAAGGACTCTCATGGTGCGAGGTCAAGGGGTGGGTTACGGTTATAGGACCACTCCACACCAGGGAGAGCAATGACAGCATTCACCACCTCGACAGGGATACGGGGCTGGAGGTGTGTGCTATAATCATCGGCACCAACCGCAAAGTTGGAGGTGCCGAAGTACATGTTAATGCTTTCAGATGAAAAATTAACTACTTTATTTCTAACATTAACAGTGTCTAGCACACCATCCATGCCAATGTCGCCATTGGCGTAAATTCTCGGACAATAGGGACTATGGCGTCCTAGGCGGAGAATCTAACGAAGCCCCACCTACGAGCCATCGAGGCAGGGACGAATACCAAAATCTTCAGCCTTGAATCCCTTTCGGGCACCAAGGACTTGGAGAGTTTGTTGGTGTATTGCTTAAATAGAACTGAAGCAGGTGATGTCAAAATTTTGTTCTTCCTCCTGAACTGGGCCGGAGGATGAAGAACCGGTATTTCTACGCTTAAACATTTTGTTTGATAAAATTTTAAAAACTAAAAATATAACAATTAAAATTGTATTTTTAAAATTTAAAATAAAAATTTAATCTAAAGCATGCAAAAATATATCTACGTTAAAAATTAACTAGCACCCTAGCATGCAAATATTTCACGTATGAAATTAAAGAGGGTGTTAGGAATACTAGTTTGCGGCTTTGATCAAGTTAGATCGGCAGGAGTGGTGCGATCTTCAACGGCAACAATGGTGGTTCTCTTCTTTCCTCAAAAAGCTTCAACTTGAGATGGAGTGTAATGGGAGATGGGTGAGGAGAGATGAAGGGTTTGAGAGAGAGAGAATATCTTGGAGTTTATGCTGAGGGTCTTGACGATCTGCGAATTCTTGAA
>CM028380.1:39601209-39634916 GCA_013146195.2 Codonopsis lanceolata
CAAACCTCGGGGAATAAAAGGAATGGGGTGAGAGTAGAGGCTGGGTAGGGTCATAATCTTCATCAATACCCTCGACCTATATCAGGACTGCCGTAAAACAAACAAGTATTATCTTATACACAATATAATATACATAAATAAATTTACATATTCAAAAGAAGGTATTTCAATTAAAGATTACTTACAAATGCGATGCTGATCTATCATCAAACCATGCGGAGGGTCATCGACAGAGAGTACCGGGTCTAGTATGTGTACTAATAAACACATCAAGAAAACTTACATCGCCATATTCCTTTCCTACAATCAAGTATAATTACTTTAGTTAAATCAAATGACATAGTTTCATGGCATTTCCTTGAACACACCATATTTGGTTTTGAAATAAATTTAACCGATTTCATAGCATCAAACGCCCATAAATCGATATTTAAACATGAATACACTAAATTTACACTAGTATACGTACGCATATGATGCTCAGCCCACATGTGCCACCCCATGCTAACCCTTATTTGCCACGCCTCGATTGAGATTGCACGATTCCCGACAGGAGTGCAATTCCAGCAAACACCTCCTCGGTCATCCACGTCGGTCTCACCGGAGTTGGACAATCCCTCCAACATGTTTTTTGGTGTTAGCTATTAAAAATATAATCATCTCATTAACATATAATGATAAACATTATAAAATTAAGCTAAGGATAGATAAATGTGTTACCTATTAAAAAATGTAGTCATCTCATAAACATATAATTATAACATTATAATATTAAGTCAAGGATAGATAAATGTGTTACCTATATGATCCGTATATAATTTTTTACATTGTTTATCGAAAACTTTCTTCATCACAGTCTCATCAAAGTCGTCTGTCCACGTATACTTCAACTACAATATAAAAATAGAATTATAACATTTTCATTACAAACTAACATTTAATGAAAATTAAAAATATTAAGACATTACCTTGAAGGCCTCCCAAATATTTTCTACGTGGTTAAAACTCACTCTGAGTACTCGACGCCAATACCCCTAATCCAACTTCCTGCAGGTATGCACTACAAACCCGCCAAGTATATTTATACAATAAGGAATTAACTTAAATGTTAATGAATTTGATATTAAAAAAACAAATTATATCAAAGTAAATAATAGTACTTATCAAGGTAATTGGGAGATAAATAGATATATGTCCTCCCATCGGCATGATAACGACAGATCCGTGGTACTGCTCCTGAGGAGGAGGGTGGATGCCCGTCTCCACCGACAAGCACCGCCATCGTGCATATCAATGCACCGGGACCGCTATGCCCCAGCCAACGTGTCAAAGAAGCGCGGACCTTCTTACCCGCTCTTGAAGCTCTAGATGAACTCATCTCTAAATACAATAAAAATATAAAACTTAAGCAAAAAACAATACATTAATAAATCTTCTTACAATGCTAAGACACATAAATTTAAAGCTTTAATAAAGCAATCACAATATAGTTAACTTGTCGAATAACTAATACATAAATTATAAGAGTACGATCATTGTTAAGTACATATTTTGAGATTTAAAACTATTATGAATCTTCTTCCACATCATCATCATCACCTGACTCCTCGAATTACTACAAAACTCAAGTTCTTCTTCATCATCTTCTTCTGAGTCCGATGAATCAAACTCGTTCCTCTTCCTCTTCCTCTTCTCTTCCTCCGATTCATCTATATCAATGGCAGATGACCTGAACGACGGAGGAGGTGGCAAATTCACCGGTAAGAAATCCTCCTCGCAGTTCATCAACATTTGAGGAATATGAGTGGCCTCATCCAATGGATGATTAGCCGATGAAACGTTAGGTAGTATTGGCATTTCATCCTCTTGATAGGGTGTTTCTAATGTCGACTGTAGTTGTATGTTCATCAATCATGCTTCTAGCCTTAGTCTTCCGCATGCCCCACCATCCGCTTAACTCGATCGATCGCCGACGAGGTAGGGTGTCATGTATACCTGTTGTGCTTGAGATGCTAAGATGAAGACGTTGCCGACGTGTCCGGACGAACTTTACATCGACGAGGTCAAATATCGCATGCTTAACACCCGCACAAGATCTCGCCACTCACAATTAAACAGACAACATTGTTTCCACCCAAATACTCCAACTCGAGTACTTCTTTCAAGACACCGTAATACTCAAGATTTCCTTTAAGAGTCACACCGCTATTCCACGTTAATTTTGACTCCCCATAAGTTTTGGTATGAAAAACATAACCATTCACAAAATAACCGTTGTATAAATTAACGCTCAAGTATGGATCTGCCGCTAAATGTTTTAACCTTGCAGCTTTGGCATCACCCTGATGTTCGCCTATCTATAAAACAATATGTAACACATGCTCACTACAATTTTAAGATTGAATGTTTTAAAAAGTGTATGGACAAATTTAAATGAAACGATATATTTACATATTTCCTTAGCCAACTTGGAAATTCTTTGTCCTGTCTCTAATCGTGATGAGTTCTGGAGATAAATCTCGAGCTAAATCTTCAAACATTCTGCAATAGGATTGAACAAGACATTTCATATATATGGAGGTAAATTAACATGCCTAAGTTAATCAACGAGGTGTAAACATAACTTACTTCACATATTCCTCAACCTCGCCACAAGAAGAAGAACATAGAGTGAGATCGTCAAACCAACCTGGCTACTAAGGAATGACTGTGGATGAAAATACGAGATGCTTCCATTAGACACCTGGATAACCACCATCATAATTGCGCCCAACCCTAGTCAATCTCGTATCAACATCACGATTAAAATATGCTGCAAAGGCAACAATCTCATCTATAATAACACCGAAATTGAGGCCTCAACCCCCGCCCTATTGCTCATCTTCCTTTTCAATTGTCCAAGATACCTAAAAGTCATTTGTAATTAAACATAAATAACGTTAAAGAAGGTATTGTTAACGCTCAAATTATCGAAAAATATAATAAATTCAATTACCTCTCAAATGGATACATCCATCTCAGATTGAATCGACCACCGACTCTAGTCAGATGCCAAGTGGACCTAAATGCTCCATAGAATCGAAGAACGAAGGAGGAAATATCTTCTCAAGTTTGCACAAAGTGACTACAATGCCTGCCGAGCTTTTTCATGTCATCGACGCGTAGTGTGGTAGATGTTAACGCCGAAAAACTCACTTAACTCGTTAATGCCACCCTGATATTGGTCGTAAAGAGATCCCCGAGAGCAATCGAAGTAGTCTATCCAAAGAAAACGTGGCAATCATGACTCTTCAAACCCTGCACTTTCCCTTCCTCTAGATGATTGACAAGTTACCAATGTTAGACATAACCATCCGAAGCCTTAAACTCTTTATTTCAAGATGTGTTGTTTGTTTTCCTTTGTAAGCACGTATTGAGCCATTGGTTTCACTATTTTACCATTGACCTCGCCAACTCTAACGCACGCCTACAAATTTCCTTAAGGTCCATTCGACCTTTGATTGTGTCTTTAGTTGCCTTGAAATCCATCAACGTGAAAACATTATCAAACACATTCTTCTCGATGTGCATCACGTCAAGGTTATGTCGAATGAGATTAGTTTTCCAAGATGGCAACTCCCAAAATATACTCCCTTGGTCCAGTATGGGAAGTCCCCGAACCCTGAATTTCGCTTTGAAAACTTTTCCCCCACCGAGGTTCTGGGCAATCTAGATACCTTCTATAGACCGCTTCACCACTCAAACGACCTGGGTCATCATGATCATTCTTATTCTTTTTAAACGCATTCTTCTGGTCCCGAAAGGGTGGTCCTCTGAAGAAATTGTCTATGGCAATCGAACCAACATGGTTTTCAGAGTGCTTTAGCGTGAACGACTTTGTGTCACTCATACAATACGGCAAGCCAACTTCCCGGTGCTCCACCCCGATAACATCCCCGTATGGAAGTCATTAATTGTCCACATCAACGCAGCCCTGGATGAAATTCCTCGCTTGAAAGCATCCCACGCTTTCGACCCCATCCTCCCAAAGTTGTTTCAATTCATCCATCAACTGGCTCGGAGATAGACGCCAATGTTCTTTCCGTGGTCGCTGGTCCAGTGGATGAATAAAGACAAGAACATGTAAGGATCACTCATACACAACCACGGGGAAGATTGTAGTACGTGGCTATAACCGGCCAACAAGAATAAGATTTTGCCCTGACCAAACGGATTGAAACCATCGAGCAGCATACATAACCTTATATTTCTTGCTTTACGCAAAGTCCTGATAAGTATTATCAAAGTGTTTCCAAGCTTCCCCGTCACTAGATGAATCAACACACCCTCTTCACGCGAACTTTCTTATGCCAACGCATTGCTTCGCTAGATTTAGACGCCGTAGAGGCGTTGCAATCTCTTAATCAATCAGCATGTAACGCAACCGCATGTGGTTTGTTTTTCTTGTGCTTTGAACTACCCCTCCGATTTGGCTTATATCTACTTTCTCCGCAAATTGAACACTTTATCTTCTGCATCTTCCTTTTGTAATATCATGCGTCATTCTTACACGCATCGATCTTTTCATAACATAGTCCAATCTCGGCCAACCAACTTTTTTGTCTCATAGAAGCTGACCATCTTATTCTCTTTCGGCAACAACCGCATTAATTGCTTTCATGATACGATTATGCTGCATCGACTAATATTGCAATCGCCCTTTATGTTAAGGAGTCACCTACAGCCTCCAACACACACCGATCTCACAACCTGATAAACCTTCTTTCGCAGTCCATAACATCAATAAATTTCTTGGTCGTAGGAGTTGGTTCCTCGCTTTTCGACTCAACCAATCAGACCACTGCATCCCTAACCATATCTTCCATATTCAAAGGTGGTTCTACATCCACAATCATCATAGATCTGCCGAGGAGGTACATGAATATTTATCGGGGATTATTTGAAAGATTTGGACGCACTATCATTTCCTCACCATGAGATATCCACGTGTGTACCGACTTCAAACCCGCTCGCAAAAGATGTTTCGAAGCGATCACCTTTAGAACTTGTTATTATGACACTGACGCATGGACACCTAATCTTATCACCATTCATGTAGATGGGATTACTTGTAGCAAATTCAATAAACTCCTTCAACCCTCTTATGAACTCATCTGTGATACCCATTTGATTTGGCAACCTCCGATTGTACATCCAACTACGATCATCATTACTAGACATCACTCCTCGCATTACAATGTATATATTACGCATACCTCAATCTAATCGATGGATGACACAAAACCGGAATGTTAAGTAATTACTTGATTTCGTGTCAGGGCTTATCCCATTCGAGAAGCACGATGGTATGTACTTTATTTAATCACATTATTGTCAATATGTTATTCAAGCAAGATACCCAAGGTATTTCTTGAAGATTCGCATGGCTCTCCAAGTGCACGATTATTACGACGTGAGTCGTTACAACCCAATGCTCTAGTATACACCCGCAGAACAATGGAAAATGCGACCAAAATATCTAAGATATCAAATACATTAACATTTATAAAAGACAATAATGTTTTAAAGTACACACACCGTACATTTCCAAACTGTCCAAACGGACAATTCAAGAACCTATAATAGATGTTGACCACAACACGAACATCAAGCACATGTTGAACCGCAACACCCATTAAGGATTCTCGAACGGGTTTATAAGCTTTTAACTTTATTCAGGAGTGGTTTACAAATGCAATTGACATAGAGTGACCAAACTTGCATTAGAACCCATTGGAATAAATTGTCAAGTTAGACAATGAAACGACTATTACCGGCCCTAACTAGCTAATATGTTCTATAACATGTCATCATATTATTACATTCTAATCACTAACTCCAGAATCACTAGTGTTTTAACTTCTACCAAGCATTATAAGTTATATGATAAAATTATGGGCTAAGGTTTGGATTAGGTTTAGGTTAGTTTTAAAGTTTAGGGTTACGGTTAAATTAAGGGTTAGGGTTTGTTAGGTTTAATTTAGGTTGTTTATATTTAGGTTTGGGGTTTATGTTTAAGGTTAGTGTTATGGTTTAAGTTTAGTGTTTAGTTTTAAGGATTAGGTTTAAGGTTTAGGGTTTAGGTTTAAGGGTTATGTTTTGGGTTTAGGTTTGGTCAAGTTAGGTTGGGTCAAGTTATCGGGGTGGTTGGTGTGGGTAGGTTTGTATTTTGGTTAGGTTTATGTTAAGGTTGGGTTTGGGGTTAGTAGGGGTTGGTGGTACGCCCATTGACCTAAAATCGGTCAGCTTCCTAATGCTCTCCAACTTTCATAACCCTTTACGCTGGCTGTACATATAATTTATTGGTTCAAGTAGTATATTGCAATTTTTGGGTTTAGGGTTGTTGTAAATAATCCCACCCATTTCAAGCTCGAAATCACAAACCCAACTAACACCCACCCCCCAAAAAAAACTTTACGCCTTGTTTTTAAGGCGGCGAGTATGAGTATGTGATTCACATTAAATAATTTCTTGTCTACCGAATAGCACAAATAATAGAATATTTTTTTAAGAAATGTTACATGCTTTATTTTCTTAAAACTACAAAGTTGTCCAACTCACGCCAAACCCTTGAGGTTAGCAGTTCTAAACTCTTTACCCTAAATAATTATCACGTATGACTTTTTTCAATTAAACTGATTGTATTTCAAATAAATTTTGATATGAATTTTTTTTTTATAATTTTGAAAAAAAAATTAATTTGAAAAAAGTCAGCTTGACTCAAAAAAATTGAGCATAACAATAATTAGTTTGTACAAATTAATCCAATAATATACCATCCAACCTCTCTCGCTCTCTAGTGATGTATAAGGCGGTTGCCGGATTGGGTGGGTTTGTCAACTTTTTGTTTGAACGAAGTGCGTTTCATTTTAGGAATCTCATGTCCAAGTTTTAGAATTGAAATTAGAAAATTAAACAATAAATCTTAACGAATCAATTTAATTCGGCTTAATGTGGGTAATATTGTAATATTCAAAGCAATAAAGAAGTGTTTTACCTAAATTTCGTTTTTTCCATTAATGATTAAAAAATACATGTGCTGAAAATGGAAAGTTACCAACAATCAATTAATAAATACAAACAATTTGAGCCAAAGTATGCAAATGATAAATATGTCGTTTAAATTGGTTTAAGGAGTACTTCCTCCGGACCTATATATAAGCAAAAAAATATCAAATTTTAGTGGACTTAAATAAATGAATTTTAATGCACTCACCAATTTTAGCAACTTATAGATGGATCCAATAATATATATGATTATCACATTAAATAATGAGTGAGTTCAAACATATTAACAAAAAAATAACCCCAAGTAAAACTCAATCAAGTATAATCAAAGTAGGTTTAAAAAGTCAACACTATGATTTAACAGGCTAGCATGTTAAGAAAATCTAATCTAAACATGGATTTAAACATGGATTTAATAGAGTTGGGGTTAGGATTTAGGGTTGGGTTAGGGTTGGAGGTTGGAGTGGGGGGGGTGAATGGGGGTTGGGGTGGTATTTGTATTCCTGTGTGCATACTATTCCTATTATAATTATATAATAGGAATAGGATTACTAATTTCATGGAATGATTTCAAAGAATCCTAATCTTGGTGGATGGGGTGGTATTTGTATTCCTAACATTTGATTATCTTTAGGGGTATACTTAATACAGCACCTATAAAATGCTTAATACAGCACTTTTATAAAATATTTGACCAAAATACCCTTTACATAATTTATTATTTTTATTTTTTTATTAAATTTAATTTAACAAATTTTAAATTTAAAAATATTTTAAACACAATTAATTTATTAATTTATTTGATTTAGTTAATAAACACAATTAAATTACTAATTAATTTGATTTAGTTATATTAAGTGAAAAATTATCTTTGAGTTAGGTTTAAATTAAAAAAAAATTAATTTGATTTGAATTAGGTTTAAATAAAAAAAACAAGTTTTGGGTAATTTATTTATTTATTTTAATTAAATTTAAATTAGCTAAAATTTAATTTTTTGTTTTTTATTAAATTTAAATTAGCTAATTTAAAATTTAGTAATTAATTTGATTTGAATTAGGTTTAAATTTAAAAAAAAAAAACAAGTTTTGGGTTTAGGCATTTGGACCGGTTTTGTACCAGTCCAAATGAGGAGAGATGGGTTAGGGACTGGTTAGCTAGCAGGCCAAATTGGGGGGGAAGGGTTTGGGCCTGGTCTGGTGGCAGTCCAAAAGGGCGATTGGGTTGAGGGCTGGTCTGGTAGCAGGCCAAAAAGGGTGGGCTGGGTTGATGGCTGGTAGCAGGCCGAAATGGAAAATGAATGGGTTTAGGACTGGTTTCAATCCAGTCCTAAACCCAAAAGTTGGTTTTTTTTTAATTTAAACATAATTAAAATCAAATTAATTATTAAATTAGCTAATTTAAATTTAATAAAAAACAAAAAAAATTTAGTTAATTTAAATTTAATTAAAAAAACAAAAAATTTAAATTTGATGACAAGATGTTGTTCTGTAGTTTATTACAGATGCGTTTTAACGCTCGAAAAATAACAGTGCTCCAAAACTTTGAGACCCTCAAACTGAACATGCCATCAACATAGAAAAATCTCGTGGAAACTAAATTTGAACTATGATAGAAATTGTTTTTTAGAACCTACTAATCATAATAAAAATTGAGAATCTCCTCTAAACTAATCAAATCAAATAAACAAGAAAATCAGTATATAAAATATTCTAAAATAATCAAAAAATCAAATAAAAACACTTAACCAACTTTACAAATAAATATTAAGGTTCAAACATAATTTGCACTGACCAACTTTACAAATAACTCAATAAAAAAAACAAATAAACAACATAGTTCAATTATTGTGTATTCACATTTGAAAACTTGACCACCAAAAAATAATGTAGCTAGTGCTTCAAAATGCTAGTGCTGCAAAAATTATTTGCTAATCACGAAAGAATAATAACCAGATAACTTGCTACCAACTTCTAGGAATGCAACTTACTAAACATTAAATTGTCCAAGATACCTAAAATCAAACTTAAATGGTAGAGTGAACTCTAACTTTTGAGAGATTGGCTTTGTATTGAAAGGAAAGAAAAAAAAAAACATAAGTTGGACGAAGTTTAGTACAAATAAAGCATACAACTATATATTTCAACCAGCTGAATAAACACAAAGACCATCAACAAATTAAGGACAAATTTCCTATACATTTTGAAGGAAAGTGGACTCCCTAGAAATGAATAGGAAGCATTAAGTCCAGCATCAAAAGCTACATTTCAATATTCCACATTGGGAATCAATCCACTCTGCCACACGGTTTGACAGTTTCAACTAATAACAATGTATACAAAACAAAGAAGTGGTGGAGAAGTGGCATGAAAGTAAAACCCTTTTGCATTCAATTGCCAAAAACACCAAATGTAAACATAGAATAACATAAGGAAGAATGCATTAAAGATTGCATAATTATCTCTAATATAGTTGCTCTAGTTCCTAGTAACTCGATTGCGACTACAATCACCACGGAAATTAGCCCCAAGTAAACTTTGGGCTTGTAACAAAGACACATTTCCTAAGACCCCCAAGTCAAGCGTTTAGGTGAAAAGCTTCATCTTTGAGCATATAGTATACATCGGTCGAATATTTTACGTATCTAAAGAACTTGCTACCTTTGGTGACAGACTCTCCATAAGTAAAAAAGGTGAATCCACGCATTATTGACCATCCTATCAATATCAAGAAAGAACAACAAAATCCTTACATCAAAGGATGTGCTTGTGTTTATGTGTTTGATTCTCAAAATCAAATTGCAAGTTCAAACTTTTCACTTCTCTTTACGAAATCAAACATTTTTACATTGGTGCAACATTAGAACCATTTTACGTGTACAAACATTACCAAGATCTGAGACTTAATCAACACACCATAATCAAACAATGTACACATTACAAGATATGTCTACGTATTGTGTCAAAAATCAAATTTCTACAAAGGAACTTACAGTTAGAGAGACGGAGTTGGAACCGGCACGGATCGGGAGGCGATCAGCGGGAGGCGAAGAAAAGGGGAGGCTGGGTCGCTAGTCATGGCGTTGAGGATGGCGCAGATTTGGGGTTATTTCATTTGGGGGTTTGGTGGAGGCTTTGGGCGAACAGGTGGAGGAGAGAGATGGAGATGAATCTTGGCCGGCTATGGCGATTTGGCGAAGACTAGAAGATTCGCAGGGAGGAGATGGAGGAGAGAAGTGCGGTGGGTTTGGGGAAGATCCGTCGACTAGCGGCCAAGAAGGATCGGTGATGTGGTGCTTCACCTTTGTCGGAGAGAGACTAGCGACAGCGTTGAAAAGGCCGGACGGGCTTGGCTTATTGCGATAAGAGAGGGCGGAGGAGTGGAGCGATATGAGAGAGGAGTGCGTGTCGTGATGGAGTTTAGAAAGAGTGTTGAGATTAGGGTTTAGATATGTATTTATACCTAGGTTTTTTTGTGTGTGTTTTTAGTTGTGGTTTTATAATAATAATAATAATAATAATAATAATAACAATAATAATAACAATAATAATAACAATAATAATAACAATAATAACAATAATAACAATAATAATATTAATAATAATAATAATAATAATAATATAAATAATAATAATAATAATAATAATAATAATAACAATAATAATAATAATAATAATAATAATAATAATAATAATAATAATAATAATAACAAAAAATAATAATAATAATAATAAATAATAATAATAATATAATAATAATAATAATAATAATAATAATAACAATAATAACAATAATAATAATAAAATAATAATAACAATAATAATAATAACAATAATAATAATAATAATAATAATAATAATAATAATAATAATAATAATAATAATAATAATAATAATAATAATAATAACAATAATAATAATAATAATAACAATAATAATAATAATAACAATAATAATAATAATAATAACATAATAATAATAATAATAATAATATAAATAACATAATAATAATAATAATAATAACAATAATAATAATAATAATAATAATAATAATAATAATAATAATAATAACAATAATAATAATAATAATAATAATAATAACAATAATAACAAAATAACAATAAAATAATAATAATAATAATAATATAAATAATAATAATAATAATAATAATAATAATAATAATAACAATAATGATAATAATAATAATAAAAAAAATAATAATAATAATAATAAATAATAATAATAATAATAATAATAATAACAATAATAACAATAATAATAATAATAATAATAATAATAATAACAATAATAATAATAATAATAATAATAATAACAATAATAATAATAATAATAATAATAATAAAATAATAATAATAATAATAACAATAATAATAATAATAACAATAATAATAATAATAACAATAATAACAAAAAATAATAATAATAATAATATAAATAACAATAATAATAATAATAATAATAATAACAATAATATTAATAATAATAATAATAATAATAATAATAACAATAATAATAATAATAATAATAATAATAACAATAATAACAAATAATAATAATAATAATAATAAATAATAAAATAATAATAATAATAATAATAACAATAATAACAATAATAACAATAACAATAATAATAATAATAACAATAATAATAATAATAATAATAATAATAATAACAATAATAATAATAATAATAAGAATAATAATAATAATAATAACAATAATAACAATAATAACAATAATAAAAATAATAATAATAATAATAATAATAACAATAATAATAATAATAATAATAATAATAATAATAACAATAATAACAATAATAACAATAATAACAATAATAATAATAATAATAATAATAATAATAATAATAACAATAATAATAACAATAATAACAAAAAAAAAATAATATAAATAACAATAATAATAATAATAATAACAATAATAACAATAATAACAATAATAACAATAATAATAATAATAACAACAATAATAATAATAATAATAATAATAATAATAATAATAATAACAATAATAATAATAATAACAATAATAATAATAATAATAATAACAATAATAACAATAATAACAATAATAACAATAATAAAAATAATAATAATAATAATAATAATAATAATAACAATAATAATAATAATAATAATAATAATAATAATAACAATAATAACAATAATAACAATAAGTTAAGTTAAGTTATGCTAACTTAAGTTCAGTTAAATTATGTTATGTTACGTTAAGTTACGTACGTCAAGTCAAGTTAAAATTATATCATATGGTACCGATCCGATTATCACCCTTAAATTATAGTTTACTTAAAGAAATTGTGGTCCAACTAGTTGGTGACTTGGTGGTGGCCCAATCCCAAGCTTAAATAAAAGGGCAATTGTCGTACCCAACCAATATAGGCCACAAAAAAAATTAAAACGAGTCCACTTACGAAATATTATTATTATTACTTAAAATATAAATATAAATAAACTAAATTAATTTTTAAAGGAGATTAGTTGGCATATCATTTTTTATTTACAAATTAATAGTAAATTGAAAAGTATTTAAGTACTTATTGATTTATGGAAGGTATTGATCGGCTTCTAAGGTAGTGTTTGGTAACTTTTATATTTCTTTTTTTGTTTCACATGTTTCTGTTTTACTTTGTTTTTATTTCTTTTTTATTTTGAATAAGAAACAAAAGCACGTTTGATAGTCGTTTCTATTTCTATTATGAAAAAGAAACAACAATTGATCATTTTTGACAAACATTTTTATTTTATTTCACAAAGTTATATTCTTTTTCAAAAAAATTAACGTATTACAACTTCTATAAATTATATCCAATTGAAACGGGTAGAATAATAATTCACATGATTTCATCTACTATTAAAACAAATGTGGATAAGTAGCTCCTTATCCGTTGGGTCAGGTTGGAACGGGTGACGGGTCGAAACCCATTAAAACCCGAATATTAATAAGTTGAGATTAATCGGGTTAAACAAGTGATATGTTAAAACGTGACGGCTCGTCTTAATCCATATTTTCTCCCAAAAATTCATAATTTTATAGAGTAAAAGCTATGAGGTCAAAACGGGTAATAGACTCGACCCGCTTTAACCCGACCTATTAATATTTTTGGGTCAACACGAGTTACACGTGCAACCCAAAAAATATTAACGGGTTCGGTTGGGTCATGTGATTTTTCAGGTCGGGTCGGATGAGTTATCGAGTTTATGGTTGTGATTGTCAGGCCTAATATACACACACACGTGCGCGCGCGCACACACACACACACACAGATATATATATGGAGGAAAAAATTAGGGTTGCAAATTTTTATGTCAAAGTTTGAAGGCTCGACGACATTTAAGTTGACCGACCGACCTTGACTCTTCCACGTTTCGAAAAAGAATCATTTCTTTTAAAAAAGAAACGATTTTTTTTTTGTTTCTAAATTTTGGGAAAAAATGAGAAACATTTATAGTTTATCAGAAATAGAAATGATTGTCAGATGTATTTCTATTTCTTTTTTTCACAAAAAATTAGAAATGGAAACAAAAATATTAGAAACGAAATGGTTACTAAACAAGCCATAATTGTTCTCTTTTCAAAAACATTTATAATTTTTAAAATAACACCATTTATTTAGAAACATATTAAATTTCAACTTAAATAGAGAAATAATTTTAGAAATATTACGGGTCGGTCCACTTTTTAATGTTTCTAATCGTTTAAGTACCATTATTTTTTTTCAACCGGAAAAAGACACTTTTGGATGCAAAAAAATAGCGATACCCTTAATGAACATGAGACGCGCTACATAAATGAATCGCGGTCTATTGACTATTGAATCGCGATTCATTAATTTTATTGCATTAATTTTTGTACAGCGGTTCAATAGTTTAATTGTCTAGTCCTATTACATCGCGATTCATCAATTTTATTGTATTAATTTTTGCACTGCGATTCAACAGTTTAATTGTCTATTCTAATTGCACCGCGGTACCAACGTTTATAAACCGCAATTAATTAATTTTTGAACCGCGATTCACATACCTAATCCAAGTGACACCACAGTATCAACTTTTATGTATTGCGATTAATTAATTTTTGAACCGCGATACATAAAATATTATTAATCCATATTCGCACTACGATACTAAATGATAATGAATCAGACTATATCATATACCTTCTTCTTCCATCCATGTTTCGTTGTGCAACAATAGTTATTTTCGAATCCAAAGTATGTTGCCGGAGCTGGTGACTGAGACGATGACATTTTCAAAACAATATTTCGAAAAATGGTATTTTGCGGTTGAAAAAAAAGTATTGTTAACTTTTGAGGTTAAAAACTTTAGAAAATATACCGGCCAGAATTTTACCTAACAATTCTCCAAATTGATTGGTTACTAAATCACTTTTTTTATAGAAAAAGATACTAAATAAACAATCACACATAAATAGAAAGTCTTAATTCATAGTTAGATCACGACGATATTCAGATTTGTATTGAAAGTTTTTTATATTCTATAACCTCCTCACTTGCAAAAATGTCAAATAAAATATTTCTCATAAATTTATTTCTTTAATCTTTAAATCATGGAAAAGAACCACGTTGATCCAAGTCATCCTATGTGCTTGGCTCTTTTTTTGACGTGCTTCTTCCTACCCGTCAACTCTACAGTCTACTAAATCTAGAGGGTTCCATTTCTAGAAACGACATACTCCCCTAAATTAAAACCCTATAAATACACACCTTAATCTAAGCCTAGTTCATCAGATCTGTCAAGAAAACAACCGCCTTTGTCAGAAATAAGGAATTCCTAGGCTGCGCACCCAGCCGCCTTAAAACCAACCTTGGCATCTCAGACTCAGTGATGTCAGGCCGCCTCTCAGCTGATGAAGCTCCTTCTTTGTAAGTAGTCTCTCTTTGTCAAGATTTCTCCATTTATTTCATTTTGTTTCTTCACATAAATCTTATATTAAGAGGAAGGAGGAATTCCCAATTTTATGCTGTTTGTGAAACCATAGATCCAATCAAGCAACCTGTCACTTCTTCTCATAGAGCTCATTAGATGCGAAGAATTATTAGCTTTCCAATTACCCTTAAAAGGGGATTTTTTTTTGGTTCAAAATTTAAACACAAGACCTAGGTTTTTTTGTCCAAAGTTTAACTTATGCCCTAGGTTTTTCTTTGTAGGTCATGAACAAAAAAGGGGTTTTATTTTAGTTAGGTTGATACAACTCGTCTAGAAAATCCATGGTTCTTTGTTTACTTTGTCAGATAATTTTGTGTATTTGTTGGTGTGAATAAAACAATTGTGCTAACATTTGGTTTTGTCTGTTTTTTTTTTTTTTTTGAGATATAGTAAATTGGTGGTATGGGAACGGTGGAAAGTGATGAAATCAACATTAGAGGAAAGATCGTTATTCTTGGCATTTCAAGTAAAGGTAATTAGCATCACTTTATATCTCTACATTTTTCATTTTTTTAGATTCGTCTGGACTTTTATGCTATTTGTTGGTGGACTTTAATCATGACTGTATGATTTATTTGCAAGTTTTATTTTTCTTCTTTGTTAAAACTCATATTCTCAATTGATTGAAGTGGCACTTACAAAGATAAACTAGAGTGGATTTTTGAATCATGTTAAGTATGGTTGCGTTTTATAATCTTATTGAAACTGAACCATTCAATTTGGTGGCAGCGTTTTATAATCTTATTGAAACCAATCTATTCAATTTTGTATCTGATTTTAGCTAAAAATAACCTCAATAGTATAAACTTTAATCGATGGCCTCCCAAAATTTTAAAAACGTTTAAATGAACTCTTACTCTTTAGGAAGCATAGCACTATATGTAATTTCTAACCTTAAGAAAATTTTGAAAATGCATAATTTATATTAGGTCAGATTTGAACACATGTAGGTCTACCTCTTCAGGCGCGATTGACAGCAATATGCGATTATTGATTATTGGGTGTCTTTTACATGCAGGTACAGAAGAAAAAACTGTACCAAGAAACACAAACGAAGGAAGCAATGAGGCACTCCTGTTACCAACTGAATTACAAGATCAAACGAGTACTCAGGTTTGTCCATATGCCTAGTTTGATTATTTTCATCAAGTTAACCATTAAACCATAGCTTTACATGTTACAGGAGGTGGTCGAAAGCACTGCTGCCACCACACATTATGATGCTTGTATTTGGGATAAAGGACCTTGATAAGGTAATTTTCATTTCCATATACCAATGCAAAATATTCACATGAACTACCGTGTTGGAACCTTCCATGTCTCATTATAGATATGTCAACCAAATATAAATTCAATTAGTGTCACACTTTGGCATCATTATTATGCTAAGAAACAAATTTCTATTGTAGGCTCTAGCATCTGTTGGGAGTTGAAATCATAACCGCGCACTGCCCACTGCTTCAGAAGTTGGTTCTTAGCAACTGCAACAGGGACCAATGCCTACTTGAGAAATTACAGGATGTCAAGATGTTTGGTCTCTGCACTAGGTGCATTCTGGTAAGTTTTTTTTCCCCGATATGTCATGTTTATTGGAGAATCATACTTATGGTTCGTACATTGAATTTGTTTTTCATCCTGATTTATTTTGTTAACTAATGCAGACTGCTCGTCTTGTTCTTGATACTCAATTGACTCTTGCTGAGAGCCAGCCCCAAACTTGAGCAGCTGGTAATAAATATCACCAGTGGCTACATGTAAGGTGCGTTGCTTAGATTGTTTTTTATCCATTATTTTCTCTTTTTACTTCAAAATATATCAGACGGTTTGCAACGTTCGGCTGTCATAGAATTTAAGAACTTGACAGGGCCTTATCACATCTAATTATCAAGACAAGGTACCTTAACAAGCTACTTTTAGCATATTTATTTATATACTCCCGCTTTCCAAAAAGAATAATCACATTTGACAAGTCAAACTCTTTAAGGTAATTACATTTTATGTTTGTACCTTTTCTAAATTACACTATAAATATTTACTTTTTTAAGAATTGGGACTAGTTTTTTGGATCATGAATAATTGAAGGAATTACTCTAAAATTTTAAACCAAGTGGTACTTATAAAGAGGAACTGGATTGGATCTTCCAATCCAGTTTAGTATGGCTGCATGGATATGAAGTACGGATTATTTGAAAACTGGCTAGATTACCTGGAGCATCTAATGAATCTTGCATTAATTTTATTTTTCTTACTTTAATAGGTATACATTATCCAAGCAGCAATACCGGTTGTAACTCAGATCACCGACCAATTAAGTTTAGGAGTTTCCTTTAGCTACGACAAGTACAATTAATGTAAGTATGCTTTGCATCAAACCTTTTACTTTACATGAATTGTGCAACTAACCAGTTACTTGTTTTGCTAATCTGGGATGACAAGTTTGAGATTGATACTTCAGATTAATTTCTTTACATTAAAAAGGGTAAATCTTGTAGCAATGTAATGTAAAAATCTATACATTATTTTATGCCTGTTGCATCATTTTATGAGACTTGCTTGTATTTTTACAGAAAATGGTAATTCTGGAGCCACAGCAGCATCAAGGATGAGAATTCCAGAGCCAATATACAAACATGCCCATGGAATAAGTTCTTTAAAGAGCGACATCAGCCAAAACTTCTCAGTTCTGAAGCAGAATTGTCAGTATAGTCCTCACGGAATCAAGCATCTAAAATAATTTGGAATTTGAAGATATTGAAATGTTCGTCCGTAGTTTAGAATTTAGAGATTTTGGGACCTTAATTGTAAGAAAATAATTTTAATATTGTAATATTATAAAATATGTAATATAATTTTATCTTTTTGTTAATTATCTTTAACAACTATCTCTCACCCATTCGAAATGGATAGAATTGTCTGCTGCAACTTCGAAAGACAAAACTGCCAATGATATATAATCTGCCCTCCATTTTTAGATTAATAAGAAAGAAATTCTTGACTCTAAGGACTATGAGGATTCGTTTGGATGTATTGATTTTAAATTCAATAAATATTCAAATATAGAATTTAAATAACTTAGAATTTGCTTTCAAGATCATAGCAATTCTATTGTTTGAATAATGTGTGGAATTCAATTGTAAGTTTACATTATACTTAAAATAAGAGTTCAATAATAAGTCAACTATTTAGTTTCGTTTAGTGGTATATGATTGTTACCTATTATGAATGATTATAAAATGAGTTTGCCAAAAAGGGGACCCTTTATAAAATGAAATCATTTAAAGTATTGAGAAAAGAAAAAGTAAACCCTTTTATAAAAAAGAAATCATTTAAAGTATTGGAAAAAAGAAACCCTTTATAAAAATGAAATCATTTAAAGTATTGAGAAAAAGTAAACCCTTTATAAAAATGAAATCATTTAAAGTATTGGGAAAAATTAAAGTAAAAAATTTATAGAAAGAATTGAACCCATAAACTCTCAAAATCATAATATACCAAGTATGTTAACCATTGGGTCATCTATTCTACATTGAATTAATCAACACGTTATAACTTATATAAAAGTTCACAGAAAAAAAAGTAATAGACAAAATGAGTGCCAACCTAGGATTCGAACCTGCAACCTCTACCCTAAATCATGTGCATTTTAATTATTATTGGAAGAAACCAATCAATTATAAATCTTTTTTGACACGATAATATATATACTAAATATAAGGTAGTATCCAAACATTAAAAATTGGGGGCCTAAAATGGCCGCCCCGATTATAAATGACAAGAGTTCAAACCTTGCTAAAAACAAAATTATAAAAAATTGAATTTTTAAAAATAGCATATAGTGGTGGTGGTTAACGGAGGAGGTAGTTGGAAGCGGAGGTTGTCGGAAGTGGCAGCGGTGGCGGGGATGACTAGACAGCGGCGGTGGCCGGAGGTGTTGATGGCATTGGCGGTCGGAGGTGGCAGAAGTGGTGGTGGTTGAAAGTTGTTGTGGTAGCGGTAAAAGGAAGGTGGATTGTTACTATGTAATAATTGATCAAAATTTAGAATTTAAATTATTAGGATTTATGATGAAATTAGTTTTATGGAATTGAGTCATTTAGAATTCCAACTTAATTTTAATTCCAAATTTTAGTTATGTTCTCAAACAATGGAATTGGTTTTAGAGACTCAATTCTAATTCCAAACTATGAAATTGGGGTATTCAAATATACCCAGAATTTATTTGTAAATGGGTCAGTGTTGAAGTAAGACAAATCTATCAAATCCATTGGACTGGATGGAGAGTTATGATTTCTCGTGTACTAGGACTACACAAACTCCATCCAAGTCTTCGAGCCCAATGTACCAAGACATAAAGAAGCTAGGAAAGACTATATATACATTAAAATTACATTATTTAATTACAACTAATTAATGACAACTTGGTTTGGTTTGATAACCCCACTCAAGCCAAGCAAAATGGCATGAAGGTGTAGGTTGGTGGAGGGAAGAGTTGGCCGTGGAGAGGCCAAGCTCTTGGTAAACATGTCGGTAACGTGATCGCGAGTGGAAACATAGGCTAAGCGTAAAAACCCACGTTGTTGTCATTCTTGAATAAAGTGATAGTCAATTTTCAAGTGTTGGGTACATGCATGAAATACTGGATTACATAACATGTGTAAAGTAGACATGTTATCACAAAAGAGTGTAGGAGCGCATAGAACTAAACCAAGCTCTCAGTAAAGGAAAGAAAATCACTTGAGTTTCGTCGTTGTGGTAGCAAGTGCACGATACTCGACCTCGCAACTAGAGTGAGCAACCGTATTTGCTTCTTGGAACTCCAAGCTACTAAATTCAGCCTAATGAAGATACATGCACCGGTTGTGGAACACCGATCACATGGATCACCGACCCAATCAACGTCAGAATAAGCACGTAAACCGATATCCGGGAAAGCACGAAAGGTGAGGCCAAGAGAAATTATACCTTTGACATACTGAAGAATCCTTTAAACAACCTGGAGATGAGAGGAAATAGGTTGGTGCATATGTTGATAAACTTGGTTGACAGCAAAGGAAAGATCCGTGATATGGTCCTCCTGACAAGCTTTAAAAGTGATTCCGAGAGTTCAGGGGTCTATTTGTCAATTTTGGAAGCTTGGAGTGAAGTTTGTAGGCTTAGAAAACTGTTTGAAATACTTCATGGGGATCAAAGTGACAAGTCAGCAAAGAAGAATCACTAATTTGGATGCATAATCTATAAAGAAGGCGTTCGCCTTATCAGAAGAAGGCAACTGCGTTCGGTCGTTTCAGCTTCAACAAGTTTTGATAATTTAATTTGCGTATTTTACTGGTTAGGTATTTTTAGGGTTTTAGTTTCTTTTAATTATGTTTCTTTTTCCTAAAGTTTAGGTTTAGAAGTTTCCTTTTAATTAGTTTTTCTTTTCCTACAAGAATTAGGTCGCGTTTGGCAGATAGTCTTCAACCCCGGATAGGACTATTATGACGGACGAATGAATATGAAGGTGTTTGGTAGACAAAGGGTTCTGGATATTATGATGCTTTACCCGGATTAAATTCCCTTATCCTCTCCTTGTTCCAAAAAAAGGGGAAACTCTCCCCTCGAGAGCCCCCACACCCCAGTCCTATGAGAATGTGAGAGGGAAAATCACGGTGACTCAGCGATTAAGTAGCTAGGAGGACCCGTGCCTAGTACCTACAAGGAGCCACCCCCACAAGAGGATGAAACCCTACTAGGGAGGGAGGAGGAGGTATTAATAATCCACCCACTTGACGCAAGGGGAGCTAACATGTATTGGACAAAAATGCCCTTAGATGGCAGGACCCATTTATCAAATGGGCAGCTTGCTTATGTCTCCCAAGCCCAGCAACCCAAGGCCCAAGCCCACCTTCCCTTTCACAGACGGCTGCTCTTTTAGTTGTATTCTTTTGGGGTCTCACTAATTGAGCCCCAATTACACTGGCGTCCTTCTTTGTTTCTTCCATCCATGGTGATTCTTTCTTCATCGTTGCGCGCTGATAGCTGTCATATATACTCCTTTCACCTCTTTCTTCAAGGTACACAAGTGAAACCACTGATTATCGATCTCTCTCTAACCCCCTTCTTCGTCTCTGATATATCTACTTTTGTGAAGGAAACACTTTGTGTATGTAAGCTTGAGTTATTGTGATAGAGAGTTCAGTGAGTAGGGAATATACGGGTTGGTTTTCTTGTTGGAGGGCTGGCAGTCCACTTTGTTTGGAATCCTTGGAATCTTATATTCGTCCTTATCGTTTGGTGAACTTTTGGTTTGGACAGATTGTTATATTCTGTGTATAGCATAGTTGTGGGGGATCTGAGTTTATGCATTATAAGCCTTAGACAGATTCGAGTTAGGCCTTTTGGCCGATGATACTGTTGTTACCTTCAATCCTATTTCATATTCCTATATTGTATTATTATGTTCTAACATTGTTATTGCAGTTCATACCTTTATGCTATAGGAATGTTATATATTGAAATTGGATGATTATAATACATTTCGAAATATTGTAAGTTTACCGCTAAAGTAAATATTGTCCATTTAGTGTAGTAGAAGTTTTCTTCTACACGGATACTGTTGCAAGGTCACTTCAACAAAGTATTGGTGTTTTTCCGCTTTGGTTCTATAAATATTCCTAAATTTTCTACATTTACAAATGAGAAATTTGCAAAAAAGCTTGAATTGAGAAATTTGCAAAAGAGGGTAAAAACATACTACCAAAAGTCAATATAACCAAATGATACCCACTTCGAACACTTGAGATCACAGTCCTCACTGTTTGGTGATTTGAAATTCATATATGTAATTATTAAATTAAATTGTTCAAATGCTATTGGTTGGCTTATCAAATTTTTTTTTTTTGAAAAGAGGAACATAATTAAGTACTGTGTTAATTAATTGATTTAAGGTAGGTATTTACCGGTTTTGAATTGTTCTCTTTTCTAAAACATTTATTATTTCTAAAATAACACCATTTTTATAGAAACATGTTAAATTTCAACTTAATTAGGGAATTATTTTTCCAAATTGATTGGTTACTCATTAAAAAAAAATTTCCCGAAAAAGATAATCAATTAATTAACAACCACTTATATATAGAAAGTCTTAATTCAAAATTAGATCACGATGATTTTCGGATTCGTTTAAAAGGTATGATATCACAAGATAAAGTTTGTGGTATTTTTATAAAATTTAGTGTTTGTGTCATTAGATCAAATATGTTTAGATTTTTAAATCGTTAGATCAAATATGTTATTTTTAAATAATGACATAAACATTCAAAATTATATCACCAACTTAATTATCAAACGGCTCTAATATTAAAACCTATAATAATATCACAAACTCTATCTCGTTATATCATTTGCATTTCATGTAATAGATTTCTATTTAAAGTTTTTACTGTTCTATAACAAATGTCAAAGGAAGTATTTCTCATAAATTTCGTTTTTTAAATCACGAAAAACAGCCGCGTAGATGAGCTAGACTATATTTTGACGTGGCTTCTTCTAGAGGAAATATTAGCTTTTCAATCCCCCCCCCACACACACACACACAAAAGGGGTTTCTTTTTGTCCAAAATTGAAACATATGACCTAGGTTTTGTTGGATACTTCTTAGAAACAGCAATATCCAACATAGAAATCTTGATATATTATAAAATCATACATCGATTATTTTTTTAGAAGAATTATTTGACCCTATCAAATATCATGAGTTACACGAATATTCTTGTGGGATAAGACTACAATTGCTCTCATGTTCTGGCACTAAAGCAAGAGAATGCTTTTGGAGTATTCTATATTTGGTTACACAAAAACGAAGATGATGGAACTATTATATAGTATATATGCATCCATTTGAGATAATCAAGTTTCCTTTTAAATAGTTGTATCCCTTGGAATTCCAACAGTCACCAAAATAGCTGCTAGGGAAAACTGTCATAACTGAATTTTAAATATCAAAACAATAAGTCGAAAAGAAACAAAACACTTGATTATTAACACCCGTAAGCCCGTAAAACTTATGTGAATGTGTAGTCCGCACCCCCAGATTCACAATGTAGTATTTCCGAGCTCACCCATCTTCAAAACATAAACTCTGACTATACCAAATGACCAATGATTTTACTTAAATCATCAACATGTTTTTCATGTCAGAAGTTTTACTTACGCCCTAGGTTTTTCTTTGTAAAAAATGGATTTTCATTAATTTAGGTTGACACAAGTCTTCTAGAAAAGTTAAGGTTCTTTGTTTAATTTCTTGGATTGATTTTTTGTATTTGTTCGTGTGAATAATACAATTGTGCTAACATTTGGTTTTGTTTGGTTTAAATATATAGTATGTTGGTGATATGAGAATGTTGGAAAGTGATGAAGTTAACATTAGGGTAAAGATCGTTATTCTTGGCATTTCAAGTAGAGGTAATTAGCATCACTATCTCATCCTTTCTCCTTTACACATTATTTATTGCTTATAACTAAAATATATACTACATTTGTTTTACCTCGACCTTTTTTGTTTTCGGTTGGTGGAATTTATGATTCGTGATGTGGCAAAAGTGCACAGCTTGGGCCGTCCTTGAGATGGGTTGAATATCTGGGCTTGTGAGCACCTTCCCTGAGCCTGTTAAGATCACAAGAACACCTGAGTTGAAGTGCAAGGCAAGGCCTCGCGAAACCCCTCCGGCGTGAGAGTAAGTCTCGAGTGATTGTCAAGAAGCAAATTGACAGAGTAACGAGGCTCAAGAAAAGTGTGTGTACCTTGTTGATGATAATGGAGAGGTATTTATAGGCCCTCAAGGTGATTGAATCCGTCTAGGATTCAGTTTCCCGCTTCTTAGAGATAATCAAGGGGGAAATCCCTTGATTCTAGGCGAAACAGGCGGTTGACCGCGTAGATATAGGAGTTGATAAGGCAAGGGTTTTGCCTAATCACGGAAACCTGTGACTTGCCTTAGGAAGCGAGCTGTCAGCGTCCCCAACTTGGTGTGTGCTCGAGCGAGCAAGGCTCTGCTCGATTATTCTGTTTGTATTGATCTCCGAACTTGTTATTCTGAGGATCGGCCCCTGGTCGGGCAGGCAAGGCCGGTGCTCGACCAGGTCTGGGCGAAGTAAGTCTGATTCCTTTGTTAAGCAAGTATGATTCCCGGTCATGGCCTCTGGTCGGACAGGCAAGGCCTTTGCCCGCCCAGGGTCGTGCTGCTCGGTGCTCGCTGGCTCTCTCATCTTGCTCGCTGAGCCTTGGGCCCCAGGGCTATGGTGCTCGTGATTGGCACGTGGTTCTAGCTCGTGCCTTGCACGTGACCCGGTTTGGGCCGGGCATATCAGTGGCCCCTAGCTTCCTGTCTGGCGAGTATTCATGCTCGGAGCGGGGAGCGTTCAATCTTGGCATTCGCACGGGCTTCAACACTTTGTGAGTTTTTAAGCAATATAAGGAATTCGGCGGGGTGAGCTTGAGGCGTGTCCAGGAAGCTTTTGTCAAGGGCGTGAATGGCGCGTGGGCGAAGAGAGCGCGTGAGCCGTCAGAAGTCGAAGCGATTGGACGGGGCACGAAGCACAAAGGGCTGCATTTAATGCCCTGTCATGATGGGCCGCCTAAACCGAGCGCCGCTTCGGGCCCCGTGCTAGTTTCCCCCCAAAACCGCTCGCTGCCTCGCCTATAAAAGGCGCATTCGACTCCTTCTTCCCCTTTTACCGTCTTTGAAGATTTGTAGTCTGCTAGAGAGAGAATTTTCTGTAGAGCTTCCTTCGCCATTGTTGCCGTGCCTTTCTTCAGACTTAGGCGGAGCCTCTTCCTTGCTTCTGGTACCCATTCCCTGGTCAGTGCTTGCAGCATTCACGTCAGCTTCAATTATTTGAAGGCTACTGCTTAAACAACGAAGCTCGCCCCCTTTCGTCTGTGTTTTCTGGTCTTTCTGATTTTCTTTCTTCCCTTTCTGTATGATTCCATTAGGGTTTAAGAAAGGTAAGACCGCCCTTAGGTAGAGATCGAGGAATAGAACCCGTGGTCTTGCTTGCTAGGCGGGCATGGCCCCTTCGGGTTGACCTAGACTTAGGGTTTCTTTACTTTTTCCTTCATTAGTTGTCGGGCAGAATGCTAATGGCCATCTTCCTCGATCTCTTTGTAGATGTCTGACATGTCCGACAATGATCGTGAGGTCTTCAGCTATGGTGGGAGGAATGATTCGCTTAGCAGCGAAAAGTCTCCCTCGATCAGCGTTGAGTGCGATGAGGGAATCAGATCGGTAGCCGGGCCAACCATTCGAAGGCGTGTTGTAGACCCTGTAGTTGACATAGTCGATTCTTCCAAATGAGGAAGATTCGAGGAGAAGATCGGTGGCTTCGTTGTCGGGCAAGGCCACGATCAACGAGCTGCCTGTGAGGGTGATACAGTAGGACGAGCAATGATGGAGGCAATGGATTTGGCTGGTGAGGCGTCTGAGGCCGACGAGGCAGATAACCTACCGCTTGCTCGGCGGTTTAAGAAAACTGGCCGCTCCCAGGTGGAAGCAACCCCTGAAGAAGAAACACCCGGCCAAGATAGAGTCCCCATAGCTCGCTTCCTAACCAAGAGGGGTGGTCCTCAAGTGATGGTTCCCGTTGAGGAAGTGATCGAGGAAGAGGAGGAGGAGGAGCCCGATTGGTACGTTAATGCCGACGAGAGCCGATATGCCGCTCATTGGGCTTCTTTAGACACGGCGACAAAGTAACAAAGATGGCTTACGCCCCTTGGTGTTGATAACGCTTATTATATCGGGCGAGCAAGATGGACGCTCGCGTCGCTTCTCGAGCAAGGAAACGCGAGCTCTTGTTTTTCGCCGATTTCTTTCGTGTCGGGCTGCGTCTTCCGCTCGAGCCTTTCCTGGTAGACTTCCTATTCGAGACCAAGGCCGTCCCGTGCGACCTGATGTTGAACACAGTCCGTGCTATCACCGCTTTCACTGTGGCGAGCAGGTTGTTAGGGTTTGAACCAGATATGTTTTTGCTGCGCAAACTGTTTATCTTCGCGCCGAGCACGGGAGGTAGGATAGGAGTGAGGGCGAACTCCAATTTTTTGAAGCTGTTGTCAGATGCCCCCGGGAAGGTAGATTCTTGGGACAGACGGGTCCTGTTTATTGAATCCAGGGTTGGCTGGCCGTTTATGCCCACGGCCATTGGCGACATGAAGATCCCCAAGGCCTCTAAGCAAGATTTTAGCTCAGGGGAAACTGCTCGATTGGCTGCGTTGAAGGCCGCTGTGGGCGTCATCGAAGAGAATGAAAAACGTATCGGCCAACAGTTTTTGCTGCTCGACTGGAAGGAGCTGGTCTGCAACCCGCGTTATTTGTGTTTGGCCGGGGTCATGCGAGCAGAAGTTCCCGAAGTGGAACCCCTTCTGATCCACGTGCCCGAGAACCCTCATCCTTCGGGACGACGCCACTACCGAATGTTTAAGCTAAGCAGTGTGTTGAGTGTCAAAGGTTGGACCGGCGGCCGCTTTATGAGGACCGCGACGGTTACCTGCTGATCTTTGATCTTTTCTGCTTTGCTAATACTCTTTCCGAACTCATACTTATCCCGTTTTTCCTTGTTTTGTCTCAGGGATGAAGAATGTGGCCTTATTGAAGGCAAGGAAACTCCAAGCCAATCAGCGGGCAGCTGATTTGAAAGTGAATGAACCCGTGGCTCTGCCCAAAGTGCCTTTTGGTCCCCCCAGAAAGCAGCTTGGGCAAGGCCGCAAAGCACCGGTGCCCAAGGTCGTCATTCCTCCGCGCAAAGAGGCGGTGCGAGCAGAGGCCGCAGTGCCTGTTGAAGACGCCACCGGGCAGTCGGGTGCCAACATATCTGTGGTGCCTCTTCCCAAAGACCCCAAGGGAAAAGGAAAAAGGAAGAAGAGCCTTTCCTCCTCCGCTCGCCGAGATGTTCGCCACCGGGGCTCGAGTCCTGATCCTGTAGTTCCTGCTTCTACTCCCACCGAGCTGACTGTCCACCCTGCTCCTGCTCCAGCCGGGCAAGCAACTTGGAGGCAGGCTGGCTTCCAGATGCCCTCTACCACCAGCGCCGCTCGTGCTCTGGTGAAGGAAATTTCTGGGGATGCCCCACTATTGGGGGGTATCGACCTTCATGCCCGTGGGAGCCCGGGTGGCCTGGTGGGCAAAGGTGTCATAGAAAGAGTTCTGCATGACGATCTCTATCGTGATCGCGATACCGCCGGCCATGTCTTAGTCGGAAACGTTGGGCTCTGCCTGAGCGAGGTAAAATTCCGGGATGCAGTTTGTTTCTTCTTTTATTTCTGCTTTATGTTTCTGACTCATTTGTTCTGCTTACTTATTGTGTTGCTTCTACTTGTGCCAATCTGTATGATAGGTACAACGAAGAGAAGGTAGCCCGTAAGAAAGCAGAAGCTGATTGCAAGACGCATGAGAGCCTGGCGAAGGAGAAGATCGAGCAGGTGGCTCGCCTGGCCGATGACTTGGAAAACCAAACTGCGGCGGCCAAGAAAAAGGAAGCCGAGTTGTTTGAGCGCAACCTCAAATTGGTCGCCCAGAATGGAGACCTAACTGCTGCCAATAAAGACTTGGTCGGCCAGGTAAAGAAGAACCAGGCGGCCCTGGAGAAAAATCAGAGCGAGCTGGCCGCGACCATCAAGCAAAGGGACCTCTTGCAGGCAGAGAGGAGTTCCCTTAGGATGCAGGCCGTGAAGGATGGGAAGACCGTTGAGGAGCTGATGCAGAAACTGAAGGAGGCTGAGTCGTCGGCAGTGGCCAATTTCAAGAAGTCGAAGGACTTTGAGAACGCGGTGGACGCAGCGATCCTTCCCTACTTCGCCCATGGCACCCACCATATATTGAGGATGCTTGCCGGCCATGGCGGAGTGGGGATGAAGACAATGGCAGAATGGGCTGTACTTGACCCTTACGATGAAGCTGCCCGTCCCTTCCACGCGTTAGTTCCTTATACCTCAGATGAATTGGCTACTATGGCGGATGGCGACGCCGAAACTGGGAGGCGCCTCGGTTCCCCGCCCTGGATGAAGTGAACGCTCGCGCCGATTGCCGAGTTGAGTCTGAGGACGAAACTCTGAAGCAGGCCGAGCAGATTGAAGCCGAGTCTCAGGCTAAGGCGGCTGAGGATGAAGCCGCCCGAAAAGAGCTTAACTTCCAGTACCAAATGCAATATCAAGCCGGCGCCAAAGAGCTTCCACCTCCTCCTCCGCCTGAACAGACTTAGGATTTTATCTGGCCTGCGCGCCATTATCTTTTGATTTTCTTCTTGTAACTCTTGATTTAACTTCAATGAAATCCAACTTTTATTGACAGCTTTTTCTTACATTTGCTCTCAATTCGACTGTTTGTTTGCTCGATAACTGTTTTCTTACTTGCATCTTTTTCCTGTCATTCGTTAATACAAGTGCTGGTGCTCCCAAAAAATATATCGAGCAAAAAATGTATGACTAATTTTAACCAAATGCGATTATAAAAATAACAAGATTAACACAGCAATCTTATTATGTAAATTAAGATGTTACCCGAATAAATGTCGAGCAAGAAACGCTTGGATCTGGCCAAGGCTTAGAGTGAGTGCGTTTCCAGAAGACTGCCCAGCGGGCAAGGCCCAACTTTCAATTGGCAACCAACAACCGGGCAAGGCCTTTGCTCGAAATGGGTAGTTCGAAGCGGTTGCCGGTATATCTTCCGGATATTAAGATATACGGTTAACAATGTTGCTCGGTCACTGTAGGAACCCGAGGTAGTTAATCGCTATCTTGCATGAATGAACTCTGAAGCCAGAGGCGAGCATCCTAGTGCGTGAACCCTGCATGGCCGCACCTCCCCACGTAGGATGAATTCACAGATACTAGGGATTTTAGAATTTTTGACCGGGCAGGGCCTCGTCTGCTCGCGGGGCGAGCAGAATCTAGTCAAATAATTACAAACAATTGTAGAATAGAAGCTCATTGACAACTTTGAAAATGCTGTATCGGTAAGTATGATAACGACTTGCCTTTTATTGATAAATGATTTGATGACCCTCAACAGGACTGAGGTCTTGCCCTTTTGCTTCTTTGACCTAGGGATAATACTTCTTGAGGTGGTCTCGTGCTGCAAGGGCGCTTTAGATCGCTTTCCTCCGGAGTCCGGAGAGTATAAGTGCCTTCCTTATTATTCCAAAGAACTCCTGAAAGGACCTTCCCAATTAGGGGAGAGCTTCCCCCACTCTGCCCGATGACCGGTCACCTCAATTTTCCTGAGCACCAAATCCCCAACAGAGAAGGCTCTGCCTCGAACCCTTTTATCATGGTGGGCTTTTGCCCTCTGTTTGTAGTTAACCATTCTGAGTCGTGCATCCAACCTCTTTTCTTCCAGCAAGTCTAAGTCTATGGCCCGGGCAAGTTGATTGTTTTGCTCGCTGTAATGTGATACCCTGTAGCTTGGCAAAGCCATTTCCACCGGGATCATAGCCTCTGACCCATAGGTGAGTGCGAATGGAGTTTCCCCGGTTGGTCCCCGAACAGTTGTTCTGACCGCCCACAGAGCCGATTGTAATTCTTCTGCCCACTTTCCTGCTCGCCCTTCTAAATTCCGCTTAAGAGCGTGCAGAACTTGTTTGTTTGCAGCTTCTGCTTGTCCGTTGCCTTGAGGGTAGGCCACGGACGACTGCCAGTGCTTCACGCCCAAGCGAGCACATTCTGCTGTGAACTTGTCCGAGAACTGAGTTCCATGGTCGGATATGATTGCTCGAGGGAGGCCGAATCTGCACCACACTTGGTCGTATACAAACTTGATGATATTCGCCTCCGAAATTTTGGCCAAAGGCTTTGCTTCAATCCACTTCGTGAAGTAATCTATGGTGACTACAGCGTATTTATATTTGTATTGCGCCAGCGGGAAAGGGCCGATCAAATCGATTCCCCACATGTCGAAGGGCCAGGCCGCAACGACCGGGGTTTGCATAGTGGATGGAAGCCTTGGTATGTCCGCGTATCTCTGGCATTTGTCACATTCGCGAGCATACTTTTCCGCGTCCTTTCGAAGGGTAATCCAGTAGTATCCTGCTCGCAGGACCCTTTCTGCTAGAGCTCTTGTGCCCGGGTGGCCGCCACATTCCCCCTCATGTACTTCATACAAGAACACCCTCGGTTAGCTCTGGGGGTACGCAACGAAGCATAGGTCTGACCCTAGATCGCTTGTATAAGATTCCCCCAACTACTGAGTACCGACAGGCTTGGCTTCGGACTGTTGTGGCCTTGACCTTGTCTGCGGGCAGAACTCCCTTCTCGATGTAATCCTTATAGTCATCAATCCAACTTCTGGTCGCCGGCTCGATGTCCATAATTATAGGTCTATCGATGGCAGGAGTTTCCATATGCTCGATCATTACGGAGGGATTCAGCAAAGCAAGATTGTCCTCCGCGATCTTGGACAAGTAGTCTGCTCGCATGTTGTCTGCTCGGTCAATCCTGATCATCTCCCAGAACTTGAAATTTTTCAAGATTTCCTTGACGAGCTCGCAGTACTTAACCAGGGTAGGGTGGTGCACCATGTATTCCCCCTGGACTTGGTTCACGACTAGCTGTGAATCCGAGTACACTGTGACCGCTTCTACACCCATGTCTGTTGCGAGCTCGAGCCCTGCAATCATTGCTTCATACTCGGCCACGTTGTTGGATGCAGGAAATTTGAACCGGAGAGCTAACTCGAATTCCGTGCTTTCACCTGAGCTACGAGCAGGATGCCGCCCGCTCCCGACTTTGCTCGCCGCCCCATCCACGTAGAGATCCCAACAATAGGTCGGTCGAGGCCGGTGAGGCAATTGCTTTTGCTCTGCTCGCCCGCCACTGCGCTTGGTCTCGGACCTGGATTACGGATGAAGCTTGTTTCAACCAAGAAGTCGGCCAATGCTTGTGCTTTTGGGGTCTTCCTCTCTCGGTTTTTCTCTCTAGGGTTTTCTCCTCTGTGGATCTCCTCAGGATCTCGCCTTTGTTCATGGCGGCTGCCAAGGCAGCTCCGCCTGTGACTCCTCCTGGCAACTCCGATCCGGAGTCGGCTTCTCCTCTTCACGAACCTCCTGTGATGATTCCTCCCCCGCTCAAAACCTACGCTAGTGTTACTGGCCAACCTCGCCATAATCCCGGTTCAAACCCTAGTTCTCCTCCGGTTCTTAAGAGATCCTTTAGCCCCCGCGGCATTCTTTGATGGAGAATGAGCGGCTTATGCGTTTTACACCTCTTGAGGTTGAGTTATCAGAGCGACAGCTTACCAACACATTGATCCTCAAATTCTCGGCAGGAAGGCCATCTACTTTCGCGATTCAGGAAGAAATCGCTAAGAACTGGTATCTTACGGGACCCTTTGTTGTAGGGCTTTTAGATCCTCGTCATGTCATGGTGCACCTATCATCGAATGAAGATTTGATTAAGGCTTTGTCCAGAGAATCCCATATGATTCAGACATCGATGTTTAGATCGTTTCGTTGGTCTTCGGATTTCGCCTTCAAGAAAGATTGCTCGCGTGTGGCTGTTTGGGTCAAGCTCCCTCGACTTCCTTTGAACTTCTTTAATCCCTCTTTTCTTCAAAGTATTGGAAACTCATTTGGCCACTTTCTTAGGGCGGATGAAAAACGCTTGCGTTATCTCGTCCTATGTTTCGCACGGACCTGTAGAGGTGGATGTGGCGTTAAATTACCATCTCGAATGCGGATTGGAATTGGTAAAGAGGATGGTTTACGGCAGCCTTTGGACTTGAAGGCAACATCAATTATTGTTTTGGTTGTGGGTTAATAGGTCACATTAAAGAGTTTTTGCGAGAAAAGGACATCGTAGAGGGCATTTAATGGGAAAGAAGTTAAACAAGATGTTAATACTACTGGGGTTAATTCTTTACGTGACCAAAACAAGATGGCTCCTAAAGGAAAGGCTGTGGACGAGACTAGGGAAGCTTATATTCAAGCCTCTAATAATCCTTCTAATGTAGAGGGAACTGGTAAAGCTAAACGACTACTCTGGCCTGATCGGTGGTGGTGTTAAGATTGGTCCGATTACATACGTCAAGCGGTATGGTGGACGGACTACTACATCTCACAATGAGCAGTGGGTTCCAAAAGGCATTTTATGGACGAGGGATAAGGGGGTTCCACTTCCACGGCAAAGGATAAGGATGGGTGTCCAAAAGATGTAGAATTTATTGATGTGGTGGATACTCGAGAATAAATTGGATGCTAATAAATGTAATTAAATAATTCTATGTCAAAAAGCGGGCAAGAATACCAATCTCCCACTCGTGAAGTCCAAACATTTAATGCATTTGATGTTTTAGCTAATTTGGATGAACAAGATAATAGTGAGATTCCCCGTAATGAGCGAGGCAGGGAAGGGGTCGACTAAAGCGCTCTAGTGGCAAGGATGAGATTGATGTTAAAGCATGGGCTCTGCGAGATGAATTAGCATTTATGGTCGATTATTATCGGTTCCGTGTGGCGCACGTCCTAAACTTCAGGACCTGTAGTAGGGGATGATGAGGTTGCACCACATGAGATTCAAGCGGGGAAGATTTTGACAGATTTTGATTTAGATGCTATTTCGCCTAAACCCGACTTTGTGCAGTTATGTGACGATGTAAGGGCTAAACAAAGGCGACACAAGTCGGTTCGGATGACTAGGGCTGCAACTGCTAGAGCCCAGGCAACACTCTCTTAATTGTTTTTATGTCGATAGTCATATGGAATGTGCGCGGAGTGCGCAATGACAAGACCATGGATCAATTGCATTTACTCAAACGCCAGCATAATCCTAGTTTGTGCGTTATTCTTGAGCCTAAAAGTTCGTGAGAGCCGCCTTGCTAGATTGGGTCGTCCGTTAGGTTTTGTGCATACTCTACATGCTAATCCAGCTTAATACACATATCCGGGTTAATGTGGGATACCCGTATAGATATTTCTTTGTTATTTGCTACTCGATCAAGCTATTTAAATCGGGATTGTGCCGGTGGCTCTAACATTAATGCTTCGCTTGTTTATGCGAAATGTACTGGAGGCTAGGAGAGACTTATGGGAAGATCTTGTCTCCTTTTCTAATCAGTCTCATTCCCCGTGGATTGTAGGGGGCGATTTTAATGCAATTTCCCATACTTCCGAGAAGCTGGGTGGAGGCTCATGTGACTTTCATTGTATGGCCGATTTTAATAATTTTATGTTACAAAGTGTGGATTTTGCTCAAGCGCTTTTACTTGGTGCAACAATCAATACCTGATTTGAAGCGCCAGATGTGGTGTTAATTAACGGAATTATAAAGCGGCTTCCTGATCTTCTGCAACACTTGACATCTACTGGCTCGATCATGTTCCTCTTCTTGTTGATTTTCAAAACAGCCATGTAGGGGTTTCAAGCCAACGTGATGTGGTGGACCACCCTGACTTTGAATTTTGTTAATTCTCGGTCGCAAGTGGTGGTGGACTCCTTTCGACATTCTTTTCCGTGAAATTACAATTGCCGGCCCAACCAAAAATTGAACCGGAGTGTGTTTGGCTAATGCTCGCCGCAAACTAGCTATTCAATCCGACATTATCATTAATCTTGAACATGAGCCGCAAAGAAGGTAACATGGGCGATAATGACCGCTCTTGGCGTAAGCGAGGGTCGCGTTTATGATCAACTAG
>CM028380.1:39635016-39696708 GCA_013146195.2 Codonopsis lanceolata
GAGGTCCGTAGACCTTGTCGAAGAATTTTTGCCAGCAGTTATATCTGAGGAACCTGTGGAAACTATGGAGACCGATCAGCTCGATAAGGTTGAGGATCGAGCTGAGAAGGATGAAAAAGTGGAGTGTGATACGCTCCAAATGCGGGATGAGCCAGAGTTTACGCCTCAAGACGAGCTGGAAGAGATAGTTATTAATCCAGAATACCCTGAGCAGAAGATCAAGATTGGCAGGGCTTTGACAGCAGAGGCAAGAGCAAACCTAATCAAGCAGTTGCAGGACAGCCTGGATATATTTGCTTGGCGACCAGAGGACATGCAAGGGGTGAGCGAGGATGTGGCCTTGCATCAATTGAATGTTGATCCGGCTTACCACCGACCAATCCAACAAATGACCACGGGTTTATTCGTAGAAAAGGATCAGGCAATCAAGGAGGAAGTTGAGAAATTGCTCAAGGCTGATATTATCGAGGAGATCCATTATCCAACCTGGTTGGCTAATGTGGTTATGGTAAAGAAATCGAATGGCAAGTGGCGGATGTGTGTCGACTTCACGGATTTGAACAAGGCTTGCCCGAAAGATTGTTATCCTCTGCCGAGAATCGACAAGTTGGTCGACGCTATTGCAGGGTTCGAGCTCCTTAGTTTTATAGATGCTTACCTGGTATCATCAAGTTAAGATGGCCGGTTCCGACAAGGCTCTAACAGCCTTCCGAGCAGCAGGGGGTCGTATTGTTATAAGATGATGCCTTCGGATTGAAGAATGCCAGCCACGATCAAAGGATGGTCAACAAGGTGTTTAGCTCGCAACTCGGGAAAAATGTGGAGGCCTATATTGATGATATGGTGGTTAAGACTAAGGGGCGCGAGCATACAGAGGACTTGGGGGAAACTTTTGCTAATCTCAGGAGGAACAACATGAAGTTGAATCCGAGCAAATGCGTGTTTGGGGTAAAAGCAGGCAAGTTTCTTGGGTTCATGGTGACTGAAAGGGGAATTGAGGCCAATCCAGAAAAGATAGAGGCACTGGTGACTATGAAGCTTCCTCGCCGTGTTAAGGATGCGCGAGGTTGAATGGTAGGGTGATCGCATTAGGAAGGTTCATCTCGAGGTCTGGCCGAGCGATGCTTGCCTTTCTTCAAGGTGTTATGGGTAATAAAGGGTTTGAATGGACTCTGAATGCCGAAAGCTTTTGAAGAATTGGTAAAATATTTGGGAAGTCCGCCCTTGTTAAGTAGCCCCGGCCTATGGAGAAAAATTTGTATAGTATCCGGCGCTACCAGAGCCAAGTAGCGGTCAGCCGCAGCTTTGATTAGGGAAGAAGGCAATGTACAAAAGCCCGTTTATTATGTATCCAAAGCCCTTACCGATGTAGAGGGAAGGTATTTTAATGCAGAAATTGGCTTACTCGCTTTGTTGTTGCCGCCGGAAACTCCGAGCTTATTTTTCTGCTCATTCAATTGTTGTATACACGGATTCGCTGCAAAAGATTTTGCACAAGCCGACACTTCGGTCGTTACTCACTTGGTCAATCGAGTTAACGAGTTTGATATCGAGTATCGCCCGGCGAGCAATTAAAGCGCAAGCTATTGCGATTTTGTGGTCAGACAAGTTTTAAGGATCCTGTCGAGCTTGAGAGTGTAACAAATGACGAGTAACGAAGTCCAAAGCCGCGGCCGAATATTGCGGGAACTTCACGTGGATGGTTCGGCTAGTCGATTTGGGAGCGGTGCCGGTTTGGTGTTAGTACCACCCGAGCAAGACGAGTTTGAAAAAGCATTACGGTTCAAATTCTACTTCAAACAACCAGCCGAATATGAGGCTTTAATTGCTCGGCCTTGAGCTCAAGCAAGACATTGGTGTCCAGCAAGGTGGTATATTGCATCATTGGTGGTGAACCAAGTCAAGGGCGATTACGGGTACATCATCCGATCTTGGTTCGCTATTGTGCAATGGTGAGAGAAATTTTAAAAGATTTCGATTATCGGGAGTTAGTCGAATTGTTCTGGGAAGACAATATGCGAGCGCATTATTTATCGAAGATGGCCGAGGAAGAGATCCACTCTTTACATCCGGGGTCATGATCGAACATCCGAAATTGTCATAGAAAGGAAGTGGTCATGGACATAGAGCCGCCTACAAAGTGTTGGATAGATGATCTTCAAGCATATATCGAGCATGGGGTGTTGCCTGAGGATAAAAGGAAGCTAGGACCATTCAAGCGGTCATGCCGTTATTTATCTTAGACAACGCTCTATATAGAAGATCCTATACACGACCTTTGTTGAGATGTGTTCGGCCCGTAAATGACGTAGGAATATTGGGCGAAGTGCATGAAGGCAAATGCGAGGTCACCCGCCAACGATCGCTGAGAAAGTGTTAGCGGGATTTTATTGATAACTTTGGGCGAGACGAGATGTATGTTCGCCGGTGTGACAAGTGTCGGCGTTATGCAGATGTTCCACGATTGCCATCAACCGAGCAGACTCCTGTTGTTGCGTCCTGGCCATTTGATATGTGGGGAATTGACTTGATTGGCCCTTTTCCCGTTGCTCGTTCGAAATTCAAGCACGCAGTAGTCGCGTGGATTACTTTACTAAGTGCGGGTGGAGGCAAAACCATCGGGCAACCATGTTGAGGTCAATGTCATCGACTTTGTACACCGAACACATATGGTGTTTCCGGCTTACGCCCCGCGAGCAATTGTGTCCGATCATGGGACTCGCTGAAAAAGTTTACCAAGGCATGCGAGCAAATGAGGGTGAAACATTGGCAAATATCTGTGGCATATCCACAAGGGAATGGTCAGGCAGAAGCCACGAATAAACAAATTCTTCATGTGTTGAAGAGGAATTTGGAGGAAAAAGTTGGAAGATGGGTAGACGAGCTGCCTTCACCAGGGGCGTAAGAACAACAAAGAAGGGGTCCAACCGGGAAACCGCGCTTTTTTAGCCTATGGATCCGATGCTATGGCTCCAAGAGAGATGTATTTGCCCACCCATGTGGTTTTAAATTACAATGCCGATTCTAATCACACGCCTCGAACAATGCATTTGGACTTGTTGGAAGAAAGACTGGCTGGAAGCTAAGATGAGGATGGTCAACTGAGAGCAACTAGCAAAGGCTCACCACGATAAGCGAGTTCGTGGTCGATCATTTGCCGCTGGGATCGGGTTCTTCGAAGATTCGAGGCCACGGCCATCGAGCCGAGTGAAAGGGGAAGTTGTCACCAAACCGAAGCGTCCTTTTCAAGTTTCGAATTGTTAAGGAAGGCACCTACGTGTTAAGAATGAGGATGGTGATGAGTTGAAGCATCCATGGCATGCGGATCATTTGAAGAAATATTATTGGTAATTGATTTATAAAGTTGTAGTTCAGAATCTTTTTCTCTCGTGGTAGTGATGCAATTCAGCTTGTCTTTTCAACTACGTGTGTTTGAAAGGATATTTCCAGCTGATTGAATAACCCTTTATTACGAGCGTCAGAGGGCCTCTATGGTCGTAATAACTGCATTTGAGTATGGTTAAATGTTGATCGCTTTCTAAGGCGAGTAAAGCTGATTAACCCTTTATTACGAGCTAGAGGCTCTATGGTCGTAGTAAAGGGCATTCGAGTGGTTAAATGTTGACGCTTTTTAAGGCGTAGTGAAGGTTGATCGAATACCCTTTGTTGCGAGCATAGAGGGCTCGCGGCTCGTAAAAGGAGCATTCGAGTAAAAGCCGGGTTAAAGGATGATCGCTTTTAAGACGAGTAAAAGCTTGTTAAATGTTGATCGCCAGAAGAGCGAGTAAAAGGCCATTGGTTTGGCTAAAGTTAATATCGCGGCGCATTCAAGAGTAAAAGAAGTTAAAATATTACGCACAAGAAGTAAAATTGTTTTGAGACAAGGCACGGCCGAAAAGGCGCCGCAGTTCGATGAATTCAAACAATGAGGCGTTGTTGTCCTCGCAAATTGAAGCAAATGTGGGTTCCCTGCATTTGTAGTGGCGCTCGCTAATTGTAACTTCCTCGTCAGCCTTGGTCTTCTAAGCGCCATCGCTGGTAGTTGAAGGAGCTTGAGATCGCCAAATCTGGCCATGAGGTCTGGTGACGTAGTATCGACGACGTGAGGGGGGATCCATGGAGACAAAGCCCTCGGGCAAGATCGGCCACCAACCCTTCTAGTTCATCTTCGCAGGGCACTTGGGAATGGCATAAGCAAAAAGGGGGTTAGCTCCCCATTCTGGGCGAGTTGCTCTGGCTAATCTCTAGCCCACACAAAGAAGCCGCCTCAAAATATGGTTCATCCCCCTCAGACGAAAAATGGGTAGCTTCACTCTCCACACGCTTGGTAAAGCCTGATGACCTTTGTAGTCCTCAATGATCCTGCTTTTTTGCTCGCTCTGGCCATAGAGCCGACCTCGATACCAGCTTGCTCGAGCTTTGTGACAAAGCTGGCGCTGGCGCCTCCAGATCGCTTTTTGACAAGCTCAGCCGCAGCCGCACTCTGGCTATATTGTTGAGAGCAACCTCTTTCTCGATTTTTTGACAGTTTAGTTGGCTTCTAGTGTCCGCTTTCTGCCTCGACTTTGAAAGCTCCACTTTGGTGGTGCGGATTCCTCGCCGGTTTTGAGATCGGCCCGATGCAATTGATTTTTCTTCCGAGCGCTCTTCTGAGGCCAAAGTATTTTTTCTGCTTGTCGTGAGCTGGTCTTGTTCAAGTTGGTGATTAATCGCCATACATCAAAACAGATTTGTTTGCGATCCGTTGAAAAATTATGGATTAGAAGCGAGGAGAAAGAAGAAGGAAAGTGAAAAATAAGAATTATTTTTACCTCTGTGAAGACAGAGCCCCATTTCACCGATTAAGACAGCTCGCTTGGTCCGTGTATTTTTCTCTCGATGCCGCCAGGTGGCGCGCTTCATCGCTGGTCCTCCTTGTAGTGAGCAATGATGCCGCCGAGGTTCGACACATTAGCGAAGCCTTGATGAGGGCCGCAGCTTTGGGTTGATCATCGCATGGCAAAGCCTTTCTTGCCGCCAGAAAAGAAGGGGAGTTTTCTTCAATCGCAGCTTTGTCCGCCTTGGCCTTCCCTCGACGATGTGGGAGGCATACACTGATCGGGTTCTCGCATCGGGGCAGCAGGGATGAAGTTTGATGTAGACTGCTCGGTTGGAGCGTTTTGTACCACTCTTGAGCTCGCAAATGACGTTTGGGAGAGTAATAGCCGGTTGAGTAGACAGTGTTTGGCTCTCGCTTGCTCGAGCTCTTTTGCAGCCTGTATAAACTTGGAGACGCCTGTTTCTTGCCCATTTCGCACTCGCTTCAAAGAATATTAGCATCAAGGAAAGTTAGCGCTTGAATTATCAAAGGAAAAGGCAATGAAGTAAATAGTTCGTAAATAACCGTAAAGTGAAAAGTCAGCCCACAAAGGGTCCTGCAGCACAATCCTCACATTCGCTGAAATCTATTTCATGGCAAGAAACCCCTAAAGAGGGTTTTTGGTCGATTGTAACCCGGCCCACTCCTTCAACAGGAGGTAAGAAATCCCAGCCAGCCAAGAAAAGACCGAGGTCCAAGTGAACCCGCCACCAAAGACAAAATCCTCACTTGTCTCCTCTCTCGCGCTAACAGCCTTCTCGAACGCCTTGACTATTTTGTCGCCTGAAGAGAAGCGGGAAGGCCATCCAATGCTCCTACCTGCCTGGGTCAAGGTTGAGAAGCTTGAAGTTAAAACCATAGGTTTTGCTTTGACCGTTGATGCGCCGCTTTTCTCTTTCAAGTCAAAGAAGAAAAAACTCTGAACAAGGTCATATCGGTCGAACCCGAGTGACTGGCAAGAAGGATTGTGAACCTAACTGTAGTTAAGGTAAGGTCACAAGGTAGGTGTCAGCATTAGCATTCAAGAAATGAATGAGTCAAGGGAAGTCCGAATTGGAAAAAATCATCATCTCCTTGAAAGTTTTGGCCTTCCTTTTCTAGGTCTAAATCAAAAGCACGAACACGTACAATTTGGGGTCTATACCTGGCGAGTAGAACCGAGTACTAACTACTGTCCTGAATTCGGATCCTCCCATCGATTGAAGGAGAGGAAAGGAGGGGGCAGGAATGAATAGAGTCCGGCTTGGTCCGGGGTAGTTGTTCGGTATTGATGCATTGCCTACTTTGTGAGGGGTTTCGTCGGCGTGATCAATGGAGCTGTCTTGTTCGCTTCCTTCGGAAGATGAGGACGGAGGCCTTTCTACTTGAGCTCTATGGTCGTAGCACTGTCCTTCAATTTCAGAAACGGTTCCTTCGCTAGACATCCTACAGGAAAAGGAATCGAGAATTACGAGGGTTAAAAATTGGTGGGTAAAGTGTGGCAAGAAAGTTGGTTGACATAGGGGTTCTGCGAGATCGGTAGCGAGTGCGTCATGGTTTTCGATTCCTGGGTTTGGGTTGCTAATTGGTAAAGACAGCGATTGAATGTTGGGTTCACGTTGTGTAAACCCTAACTTAGAACTTAAAAGTGTAATGCAAGAAGAGGATGAGGAAGGGGCGATGAAATACAGGAGAATTGGATGAGGATCTTGATTTTGTTGTCAGAAGCGGCAAGGATGCAATACGAATGTGAGTTACGGATGAAGATTTGCAGAAAACTCCACTTGTTTTGTCTATCGGCTTGAATGGTTGTATGAAGTTGCAAAGGAGCGTAAAGTAATAAAAGGATCGGGTGCCTTTTATCTTTAAAGGCGGCCGCGGTTGAAAGTTGAATCATTAGGCTCGGAGCACGAGGCGCGGTAAACGAGGCCGCATTTAATGGGCCTGGGAAGTTGAACCTATCTTTAAAACCGTGACGGCAGTGGTGGCCAACCGTTCTTTTAGGAAACTTGTTCAAGAAGCTTTGTGAATCGCCGCCAACTTAAACTTTGGGTTTTCAAATATTGGGGAACTACTGAGATTTTTGGATCACTCCGTGAGCATGAATACCGATAAGACAAGGAGTTGGGGGACTCTTGAAATGCTTTCGGCCCAATTAGGCCCAGCAGGGGAGCCACGTGTCGGTCGTGGGAATCCTCCGAGCAAGCGAGCAAACATATCCGCGAACTATCGGGTAAGGTTCTGCTTTGGTCGGGATAAATGCTTTAATTATGCGAGAGCAATATCGATGGCGGGCAACGTTGCCGATGGCACCAAGTAAGTCATAAGCAGTTAAGAACGTGTCAGGAAAAGATCAAGATACGGATTGAGGGTGGTTACACCCGAGCAATAATCCGACTATAAGCCATGACGGTTTGCGGAAGAGTTGATGCTCGTCAATGGGCAGTTAATGCCAATCATGGGCAGTTAATGCCAATCGTGGGCAGTTAATGCCGATCGTGGGTAGTTAATGCTAATCATGGGCAGTTAATCATGATCATGGGCAGTTACGCCTCCGGCACATATAAAAACCTTGTCAAAATTCGGAGAGAGGTATGCGCAATCTTATTTCCTAGCCTAAACTCATCAAAGGGCTTTTGATTCACAGGGAGTGCCCACCCGCCTGGTTTACGCTTCTTCTTTCTCATTGCAGAGTTGGGTTCAGAGGACTTGTAAGCACGTTGAAAGCCAGGTGCTTGGATTGGGCTGTTTGAGTGGGTCCAGATTACTTTGGACGCATCACTTATATATATATATATATATATATATAGATGGTTAACTAGACAATATTTCATCATACTTTTCATTACATGCAACAAAAACTTTAAAATAAATAGTAGTTTTCCTATAAAATCGTTTTACAGATCTTAATTCGTATAAAGGTGTCACTCTCCTTCTCAACTCAACCCACCAACACACAATGAGTTAAATAAAGTAGATCTGTCTTACAAAAACTAATCGTAAAATGGTCTTACACAAATATTTACCTAAAATAAAAAGTACCTTGGAATAATTTTTCCAATTAATAACACAACTTGATCAATGCAATGAAACGAATAATAATAACAATGATAAACCTGAGCAGTCATTTAATTTGGCAATTCAATCGATAGTGGGAGTGCCTCATCGGTTCCTTCGTTTGAGTTCCTTGGTATAGTTTTTTCTTCAGATCGTACATGCATTGTAAATGACATCAAATTAAAGGTGTAAATGGACGGGTATGAGCGGGCATAGGCGGTGTCTATGGGCAATGAGCTTAAATGGACGGGTCAGTAAGTGGTCATTTAATATCATTGATATATATGAGCGGATAATAAATGGGCATGGGCGCCCATGAGCGCCGATCTACTCATTAACACAAAATTATAAAATAAATATAATAATTAAAAAAATTCATTCTTTAACCAAAAATACGTAAAAAGAAAAAAAAACATTAATTTCACCAAAAATAAATAAATAAATATGTATGTTTGCTCATCTTTTATGTCAATTATGTATTTTTGTTATTGTAACCCTCAATTCAATCTTCAATTTTATGTTTAATTAGATTTTTAATTTCGCTGAAGCCCAATAGATAAACACACGAGTGTAAACCTGACAAAAAAACAAAACAAGCTAACTAAGCCACATGTACAAATATATATGGGAAAGTTCGAGCAAATAAGAATGTCGCATGTTGCACTGCTTACAAAACCGCTATGAATCCATTTATAGTATAACAAAGACGGATATTTACAGAGTTATACAAATTGAACAATCTGAGAGTGATGTTGGGTTTCATTTTAGGGTACATAGTCATAGAATGACATTCCAAGCTTTGCTTTGTAATTTGGGGGTGGGGGTGGTGGTTAAAAGGCGGTGTACAATATATATATATATATATATATATATATATATATATATATATATATATATATAGGTGGGGGTTGGAAGGGGGGTGGCGGTTGGAAGGGTGGGTGTACAATATAAATATATTAATTATGTTAAATATCATTATTAATCTTAAGTAATAATCGCTTAATAAAGATCTTGGGCCACCCTTCATAGCCAATTGGTGTCCAGACTTTAACCATCACCATCTTTGGCCTGGAGAACTATCAACTTTAATTTGCTAATCTTGTTAACTTTTAGACAAATTTACTGCAATGCAACATAGGTAGTCATAAGATCTTTTTTTATAAATTCTTACTCTTTATGTGATAGAAATTCATAATATTGCTTGAAGTACAAAACCTCATTTTTCTCCAACTTCTTTAAGATTTCTGCCACGATCAATCAGTTAATTAAGTGATGGTAGGTTAGTGGTGACAAATTCTACTCATGTCTATATGTCCATTCAGACCGCTCACTAAAATATGGCTATGAACACACTTAAATTTTAACATGAGCACAAATAGACATTCTCACTTAAACCATTAAATTTTATAAATGTAATATGAACATAAATGAACGCCCACATTTTCGGCTCATCAATCATCGTCACTCATCCTCACTCACAGTCTTAATACATTTTTTATGGAATTGGTGGTTGGGTTTAGTGCTTGACGGTTGCTTTTTGATATGGGATTATTAGTGTGGGGGAGCAATTGCAAAAACATAAAATAAATAATATCAAAACTATTTTATGAAAAAGTAACATATGATCTATATAATCAAAACCTTGTACCAAAAAAGAAAAACTAAAAATAAAGATATACTCCATTTCTAAATAAATCCTCTCTTTTTTTCATCTGTTCTAAATAAATTAATAATTTTTTCAAAACTTTTTATTTTACGAAAATCTTTTACTATTTTATACTTATATTTTCTTCAATATGTACACACGTTTTAAAAGAAACTACATATTATAATAAAGTATTATTTTTATAGAGTTAATTATTATTTTTTTAATTTATGTGTCAAGTCAAACATGACAATTATTTAGAAACATAATCCCTTAGTTTTGGGCAAAGAGTCCACTATTTCATTTTGAGATGATTCACTTAAAGAGTTTTCTTTCTAAAATTAAGGCATAAAAGTGTTATTTTATTAATAATAATACTCCCTCCGACCCTAAATTATCGTACCTCTTTTCTTTTTCGTCCGTCCCAAAATAATTGTCAAGTTTGAAACTTACCTTTTTAAAACATCACTTTTACCACTTTACCCTTACTTTTTCAGTTTACTTTAATTATGGACCGCATACACATGGACTTTAAAGGAAACTATATATTAAACCAATATAAATAATCAAGTCGATCAATTGTTTTTTCTTAAACTGTGCGCCGGGTGAACTAGGACGATTATTTTGAGACGGAGGGAGTAATAAACTACTAAAAGTGTCATTTTCTTATAAAAAAATGATTTTCTTAGCGGTCGGTCACATGGTGACACTTGATCCACGTTTAAGACGTGGGTTAGTGGTGACAAATTCTGCCTACGCTCATATGCCCGTCCAGACCACCCACTAAAATATGAGCATGAATATACTTAAATTTTAATCTGTATACAAATGGACATGCTCATTTAGACCATTAAGTTTTATGGGCATAATATGAGTACAAATGGGCGCCCACATTTTCACTTCTCACTCTCACGATCAATTTTTTTTATGTATACCTTATAATCTAAAATTATTTCTCTCTATATATTTACATTTCTATCAATAACCATTCATTAAGATAAAGAGAGAAACTAGAGAGAGATACATAGTTGCTACTTGTTCTTGGGTTTCGGAACCAAAGAAATAGTTAGCAATGGTGGAAGTAACCGTTATTTTTTAATAATAAAAAATTGACCCATTTTTTTTATTTTTTTTCGATATCATATTACTTTTTATAAACAGTCAATTACATATTTTCTGGTTATGAAAAAAAATATATCAAATTTCCATTTAAAAACAATCGATTTGACGTAAAAATTAAGAAACTAAGGAATTATTTTATTTCAATTAACATATGGCAAAAGTGAAAATATGCTCTTGTTTTGATATTATTAGTGGTTCTGCCAGCACTAACACGTCATGTAAAGTTTGTGAGTTCCTTTTAAAATTTTGGTTGCATTGGAAATGGTGACAGATGTTAAAATATTACTAAAAATGTTGACATTTTCCAATTATTGTGGTTGTAATTATATATATATATATATATATATATATATATATATATATATATACTTTTGATAATTTTTTGTAAATATTTTTTATTTGTATGTATTTGATAAGTGTATGTTAATGAGTAAAAAAAAAAAAAAAAAAAGTAAATGAGCACTCATGCTCATTTAATTCCCGCTCATATATACCCATGTAATTAAATAGGCACTTACTTGCTCGCCTATTTGAGCCTACCGCTCATTTAGGCCCGTCTATTTACCACCTCTATGGTAAGGATAGGGTACCTCCATCCGTGATTTGTTCCATTATATAGAATTCGGGCTAGACTCATTCTTCTGTTCATTGATTTCTTTCTTTTGTTCTTTTGATAGTTCCTACAAGGAAATTTCGAAAACTTTTAAATCACATTTATTCTACAACTGATAGAATTTCTAAGTCAATATTTTACAAAGAATTTATCTAGAATAAGCGAGAGAGTAAGAAACACAAACATACAAGATCCAAAAAGGTAAGAGGATTGCTTAATTACCATCACATTTAAGATCTATCAAAGGTTTCTTCACTGGTTTCAGTGTTTCAGAAGATCTAACGAGGACACCATCGCTATAGCAGATGAACAAGGACTACTGCCGCCATGTATTCTAAACATAAAACACTCTATAAGTATATAAACACGTATACACACACATATAGAGTGTTAGGTATAACGTTTTAGTATTTTCATGGCCTCACTCTTGTAAGCCTTTTTAGAATCAAAATTTAATGGATTTCTCAAGGGTATTTACTTTCTAACGGACGAAAAAGGAAAGCAGGACAATAATTCTAGAACGGAGAGAGTATATTAAAAGTATAATTTCGTCATTTAAAAGTGACATGATGATCTTGTGATTAATTTCATCTGTTTTTTGAACAAACTTCTGGAGAAAGGACTAATCTAAGAAGTTGCAGCCATTAATTTGAAAACCAACTGCAGTCCAAAAAAAACACAACTTGGGACTGTAAAGTAGAATGGCTAGTATACGCGTTTAGTCTAAAAATTATGGTAGGGTGGTGATTACAAATGGCGATAACCAAATAAAAGTTCGCCATATTTTCCTTAATTTTCTAAAATGTGTTTTCTAGGGATATGACCGTTTTAGGGCTCTAGTTCACAAAGCCCTACGAACAAACAGTTGTCCGTTCACCTTTTGATTCACCCAACACAATCTACGATATGATTATACTTTTTTTTATCAAGTTTATACTTTTGAGTTCTTAAAAAAAATCATATAACAAATTGGATAGATCGGGTAAACTGGATTGGAAGATCGATCCACTCCAGTTCCTCTTTGTTAGTGCAACTTCCATCAATTCAGAATATGAGTTTCAATCAAAAAGAGAAATATGACTTGCAAATAAATCATACGAATCATAAATTCCACCAACCGAAAACAAAAAAGGTCGAGGTAAAACAAATGTAGTATATATTTTAGTTATAAGCAATAAATAACAGGTAAAGGAGAGATGAATAGTGATGCTAATTACCTCTACTTGAAATGCCAAGAATAACGATCTTTACCCTAATGTTAACTTCATCACTTTCCAACATTCTCATATCACCAACATACTATATATTTAAACCAAACAAAACCAAATGTTAGCACAATTGTATTATTCACACGAACAAATACAAAAAATCAATCCAAGAAATTAAACAAAGAACCTTAACTTTTCTAGAAGACTTGTGTCAACCTAAATTAATGAAAACCCATTTTTTACAAAGAAAAACCTAGGGCGTAAGTTAAACTTCTGACATGAAAAACATGTTGATGATTTAAGTAAAATTATTGGTCATTTGGTATAGTCAGGGTTTATGTTTTGAAGATGGGTGAGCTCGGGAATACTACATTGTGAATCTAGGGGTGCGGAGTACACATTCACATAAGTTTTACGGGCTTACGGGTGTTAATAATCAAGTGTTCTGTTTTTTTTCGACTTATTGTTTTGATATTTAAAATTCAGTTGTTACAGTTTTCCCTAGTAGTTATTTTGGTGACGGTTGGAATTCCAAGGGATACAACTATTTGAAAGGAAACTTGATTATTTACAAGGGGCGCATATATACTATATAATAATTCCATCATCTTCGTTTTTGTGTAACCAAATATAGAATACTCCAAAAGCATTCTCTTGCTTTAGTGCCAGAACAGGTGGGCAATTGTAGTCTTATCCCACAAGAATATTCGTATAACTCAAGGTATTTGATAGGGTTAAATAATTCTTTTAAGAAAATAATCGATGTATAATTTTATAATATATCCAGATTTCTATGTTTGTTATTGCTGTTTATATGAAGTATCCAACAAAACCTAGGTCATATGTTTCAACTTCCAATTTTGGACAAAAAGAAACCCCTTTTGTGTGTGTGGGGGGGGATTGAAAAGCTAATATTTCCTCTAGAATTAGTGGACTTTATGGCTATGAAGAAGCCACGTCAAAAAATAGTCTAGCTCATCTACGCGGCTGTTTTTCGTGATTTAAAAAACGAAATTTATGAGAAATACTTCCTTTGACATTTGTTATAGAACAGTAAAAACTTTAAATAGGAATCTATTACATGAAACACAAATGATATAATGAGGTAGAGTTTGTGATATTATTATAGGTTTTAATATTAGAGCCATTAGATAATTAAGTTGGTGATATAATTTTGAATGTTTATGTCATTATTTAAAAATAACATATTTGATCTAACGATTTAAAAAAAATCTAAATAGATTTGATCTAATGACACAAACACTAAATTTTGTAAAAATATCACAAAATTTATCTTGTGATATCATACCTTTTAAATGAATCCGAAAATCATCGTGATCTAATTTTGAATTAAGACTTTCTATGTATAAGTGGTTGTTAATTGATTATCTTTTTTCGGGAAAAAAATTATTTGAATGAGTAACCAATCAATTTGGAAAAATATTTCCCTAAGTAAGTTGAAATTTAACATGTTTCTATAAAAATGGTGTTATTTTAGAAATAATAAATGTTTTAGAAAAGAGAACAATTAAAAACCGGTCAATACCTACCTTAAATCAATTAATTGACACAGTACTTAATTATGTTCCTCTTTTCAAAAAAAAAAATTTTTTGATAAGCCAACCAATCGCATTTGAACAATTTAATTTAATAATTACATATATGAATTTCAAATCACCAAACAGTGAGGACTGTGATCTAAAGTGTTCGAAGTGGGTATCATTTGGTTATATTGACTTTTGGTAGTATGTTTTTCCCCTCTTTTGCAAATTTCTCAATTCAAGCTTTTTTGCAAATTTCACATTTGTAAATGTAGAAAATTTAGGAATACTTATAGAACCAAAGCGGAAAAACACCAATACTTTGTTGCAGTGACGTTGCAACAATATCCGTGTAGAAGAAAACTTCTACTACACTAAATGGATAGTATTTACTTAATTTAGCGGTAATCTTACAATATTCCGAAATGCATTATAATCATCCAATTTCAATATATAACATTCCTATAGCACAAAGGTATAAACTGTAATAACAATGTTAGAACATAATAATACAATATAGGAATATGAAATAGGATTGAAAGTAACAACGGTATCATCGGCCAAAAGGCCTAACTCGAATCTGTCTAAGGCTTATAATACATAAGCTCAAATCCCCACAACTATGCTATACACAGAGTATATCAATCTGTCCAAACCAAAAGTTCACCAAACGATACGAACGAATATATGATTCCAAGGATTCCAAACACAGTGGACTGCCAGCCCTCCAACAAGAAAACCAACCCGTATATTCCCTACTCACTGAACTCTCTATAACAATAACTCAAGCTCACATACACAAAGTGTTTCCTTCACAGAAGTAGATATAGCAGAGACGAAGAAGGGGGTTAGAGAGAGATCGATAATCAGTGGTTTCTCTTGTGTACCTTGAAGAAAGAGGTGAAAGGAGTACATATAACAGCTATCAGCGCGCAACGATGAAGAAAGAATCACCATGGTTGGAAGCAACAAAGAAGGACGCCAGCGTAATTGGGGCTCAATTAGTGAGACCCCAAAAGAATACAACCAAAAGAGCAACCGGCTATGAAAGCGAAGGTGGGCTTGGGCCATGGGTTGTTGGGCTTGGGACATAAGCAAGCTGCCCATTTGATAAATGGGTCATGCCATCTAAGGGCATTTTTGTCCAATACATGTTAGCTCCCCTTGCGTCAAGTGGGTGGATTATTAATACCTCCTCCTCCCTCCCTGGTAGGGTTTCATCCTCTTGTGGGGGTGACTCCTTGTAGGTACTAGGCACGGGTCCTCCTAGCTACTTAATTGCTGAGTCACCGTGATTTTCCCTCTCACATTCTCATGGAACTGGGGTGTAGGGGCTCTCGGGGGAGAGTTTCCCCTTTTTTTGGAACAAGGAGAGGATAAGGGAATTTAATCCGGGTAAAGCATCATAATATCCAGAACCCTTTGTCTACAAAACACCTTCATATTCATTCGTCCGTCATAATAATCCTATCCGGGGTTGAAGACTATCCGCCAAACGCGACCTAATTCTTGTAGGAAAAGAAAAATTAATTAAAAGGAAACTTCTAAACCTAAACTTTAGGAAAAAGAAACATAATTAAAAGAAACTAAAACCCTAAAAATACCTTAACAGTAAAATACGCAAATTAAATTATCAAAACTTGTTGAAGCTGAAACGACTGAACGCAGTTGCCTTCTTCCGATAAGGCAAACACCTTCTTTATAGATTATGTGTCCAAATTAGTGATTCTTTTTTGCTGACTTGTCACTTTGATCCCCATGAAGTATTTCAAACAGTTTTCTAAGCCTACAAACTTCACTCCAAGCTTCCAAAATTGACAAATAGACCCCTGAACTCTCGGAATCACTTTTAAAGCTTGTCAGGAGGACCATATCACGGATCTTTCCTTTGCTGTCAACCAAGGTTATCAACATATGCACCAACCTATTTCCTCTCATCTCTAGGTTGTTTAAAGGATTCTTCGGTATGTCAAAGGTATAGTTTCTCTTGGCCTCACCTTTCGTGCTTCTCCGGATATCGGTTTACGTGTTTATTCTGACGATGATTAGGCCGGTGATCCATGTGATCGGTGTTCCACAACTGGTGCATGTATCTTCATTAGGCCGAATTTAGTAGCTTGGAGTTCCAAGAAGCAAATACGGTTGCTCCCTCTAGTAGTGAAGTCGAGTATCGTGCGCTTGCTACCACAACGACGAAACTCAAGTGATTTTCTTTCCTTTACCGAGAGCTTGGTTTAGTTCTACGCGCTCCTACACTCTTTTGTGATAACATGTCTGCCTTACACATGTTACGTAATCCAGTGCTTCATGCATGTACCCGACACGTGAAAATTGACTATCACTTTATTCGAGAATGACAACAACGTGGGTTTTTACGCTTAGCCTATGTTTCCACTCGCGATCAGGTTACCGACATGTTTACCAAGAGCTTGGCTTCTCCACGGCCAACTCTTCTCTCCACCAACCTACAGCTTCATGTAATTAAATAATGTAATTTTAATGTATATATAGTCTTTCCTAGCTTCTTTATGTCTCGGTACATTGGGCTCGAAGACTTGGATGGAGTTTGTGTAGTCCTAGTACACGAGAAATCATAACTCTCCATCCAGTCCAATGGATTTGATAGATTTGTCTTACTTCGACACTGACCCATTTACAAATAAATTCTGGGTATTTTTGGATACCCCAATTCCATAGTTTGAAATTAGAATTGAGTCTCTAAAACTAATTTCATTGTTTGAGAACATAACTAAAATTTGGAATTAAAATTAAGTTGGAATTCTAAATGACTCAATTCCATAAAACTAATTTCATCATAAATCCTAATAATTTAAATTCTAAATTTTGATCAATTATTACATAGTAACAATCCACCTTCCTTTTACCGCTACCACAACAACTTTCAACCACCACCACTTCTGCCACCTCCGATCGCCGATGCCATCAACACCTCCGGCCACCGCCGTTGTCTCGTCATCCCCCGCCACCGCTGCCACTTCCGGCAACCGCCGCTTCCAACTACCTCCTCCGTTAACCACCACCACTATATGCTATTTTTAAAAATTCAATTTTTTATAATTTTGTTGTTAGCAAGGTTTGAACTCTTGTCATTTATAATCATTCATAATAGGTAACAATCATATACCACTAAACTAAAATAAATACTTGACTTATTATTGAACTCTTATTTTAAGTATAATGTAAACTTACAATTGAATTACACACATTATCTAAACAATGAAATTGCTATGACTTTGAAAGCAAATTCTAAGTTATTTAAATTATATATTTGTATTTTTATTGAATTTAAAATCAATGCATCCAAACAGACCCTCATAGTCCTTAGAGTCAAGAATTTCTTTCTTATTAACCTAAAAATGGAGGGCAGATTATATATCATTAGCAGTTTTGTCTTTCGAAGTTGCAGCAGACAATTCTATCCATTTCGAATGGGTGAGAGATAGTTGTTAAAGATAATTAACAAACAGATAAAATTATATTACATATTTTATAATATTACAATATTAAAATTATTTTCTTACAATTAAGGTCCCAAAATCTCTAAATTCTAAACTACGGACGAACATTTCAATATCTTTAATTAAATTCCAAATTATTTTAGATGCTTGATTCCGTGAGGACTATACTGACAATTCTGCTTGAGAGCTGAGAAGTTTTGGCTGATGTCACTCTCTAAAGAACTTATTCCATGGGCATGTTTGTATATTGGCTCTGGAATTCTCATCATTGCTGCTGTTGTGGCTCCAAAATTACCATTTTCTGCAAAAATACAAGCAAGCCCCATAAAATAATGTATAGATTTTTACATTACATTGCTACAAGATTTGCCCTTTTTAATGTAAAGAAATTAATCTTAAGTATCAATCTCAAACTTGTCATCCCAGATTAGCAAAACAAGTAACTGGTTAGTTGCACAATTCATGAAAAGTAAAAGGTTTGATGCAAAGCATACTTACATTAATTGTACTTGTCGTAGCTAAAGGAAACTCCTAAACTTAATTGGTCGGTGATCTGAGTTACAACCGGTATTGCTGCTCGGATAATGTATACCTATTAAAGTAAGAAAAATAAAATTAATGCAAGATTCATTAGATGCTCCAGGTAATCTAGCCAGTTTTCAAATAATCCGTACTTCATATCCATGCAGCCATACTAAACTGGATTGGAAGATCCAATCCAGTTCCTCTTTATAAGTACCACTTGGTTTAAAATTTTAGAGTCATTCCTTCAATTATTCATGATCCAAAAAAGTAGTCCCAATTCTAAAAAAGTAAATATTTATAGTGTAATTTAGAAAAGGTACAAACATAAAATGTAACTACCTTAAAGAGTTTGACTTGTCAAATGTGATTATTCTTTTTGTAAAGCGGGAGTTTATAAATAAATATGCTAAAAGTAGCTTGTTAAGGTACCTTGTCTTGATAAATAGATGTGATAAGGCCCTGTCAAGTTCTTAAATTCTATGACAGCCGGACGTTGCAAACCGTCTGATATATTTTGAAGTAAAAAGAAAGAAAATAATGGATAGAAAACAATCTAAGCAACGCACCTTATGTGTAGCCACTGGTGATATTTATTACCAGCTGCTCAAGTTTGGGGCTGGCTCTCAGCAAGAGTCAATTGAGTATCAAGAACAAGACGAGCAGTCTGCATTAGTTAACAAAATAAATCAGGATGAAAAACAAATTCAATGTACGAACCATAAGTATGATTCTCCAATAAACATGACATATCGGGGAAAAAAAACTTACCAGAATGCACCTAGTGCAGAGACCAAACATCTTGACATCCTGTAATTTCTCAAGTATGCATTGGTCCCTGTTGCAGTTGCTAAGAACCAACTTCTGAAGCAGTGGGCAGTGGGCAGTGTGCGGTTATGATTTCAACTCCCAACAGATGCTAGAGCCTGCAATAGAAATTTGTTTCTTATCATAATAATGATGCCAAAGTGTGACACTAATTGAATTTATTTTTGGTTGACATATCCATAATGAGACATGGAAGGTTCCAGCAAGGTAGTTCATGTGAATATTTTGCATTGGTATATGGAAATAAAAATTACCTTATCAAGGTCCTTTATCCCAAATACAACCATCATAATGTGTGGTGGCAGCAGTGCTTTCGACCACCTCCTGTAACATGTAAAGCTATGGTTTAATGGTTAACTTGATGAAAATAATGAAAAAGTATAATACTAATAAACAAAATAGGCATATGGACAAACCTGAGTACTCGTTTGATCTTGTAATTCAGTTGATAACAGGAGTGCCTCATTGCTTCCTTTGTTTGTGTTTCTTGGTACAATTTTTTCTTCTGTACCTGCATGTAAAATGACACCCAATAATCAATAATCGCATATTGTTGTCAATCGCACCTGAAGAGGTAGACCTACATGTGTTCAAATCTGACCTAATATAAATTATGCATTTTCAAAATTTTCTTAAGGTTAGAAATTACATATAGTGCTATGCTTCCTAAAGAGTAAGAGTTCATTTAAACGTTTTTAAAATTTTGGGAGGCCATCGATTAAAGTTTATACTATTGAGGTTATTTTTAGCTAAAATCAGATACAAAATTGAATAGATTGGTTTCAATAAGATTATAAAACGCTGCCACCAAATTGAATGGTTCAGTTTCAATAAGATTATAAAACGCAACCATACTTAACATGATTCGAAAATCCACTCTAGTTTATCTTTGTAAGTGCCACTTCAATCAATTGAGAATATGAGTTTTAACAAAGAAGAAAAATAAACTTGCAAATTAATCATACAGTCATGATTAAAGTCCACCAACAAATAGCATAAAAGTCCAGACGAATCTAAAAAATGAAAAATGTAGAGATATAAAGTGATGCTAATTACCTTTACTTGAAATGCCAAGAATAACGATCTTTCCTCTAATGTTGATTTCATCACTTTCCACCGTTCCCATACCACCAATTTACTATATCTCAAAAAAAAAAAAAAAAAACAGACAAAACCAAATGTTAGCACAATTGTTTTATTCACACCAACAAATACACAAAATTATCTGACAAAGTAAACAAAGAACCATGGATTTTCTAGAAGAGTTGTATCAACCTAACTAAAATAAAACCCCTTTTTTGTTCATGACCTACAAAGAAAAACCTAGGGCATAAGTTAAACTTTGGACAAAAAAAATATCTAGGTCTTGTGTTTAAATTTTGAACCAAAAAAAATCCCCTTTTAAGGGTAATTGGAAAGCTAATAATTCTTCACATCTAATGAGCTCTATAAGAAGAAGTGACGGGTTGCTTGATTGGATCTATGGTTTCACAAACAGCATAAAATTGGTGAATTCCTCCCTCCACTTAATCTAAGATTTATGTGAAGAAACAAAATGAAATAAATGGAGAAATCTCACAAAGAGAGACTACTTACAAAGAAGGAGCTTCATCAGCTGAGAGGCGGCCTGACATCACTGAGTCTGAGATGCCAAGGTTGGTTTTAAGGCGGCTGGGTGCGCAGCCTAGGAATTCCTTATTTCTGACAAAGGCGGTTGTTTTCTTGACAGATCTGATGAACTAGGTTTAGATTAAGGTGTGTATTTATAGGGTTTTAATTTACGGGAGTATGTCGTTTCTAGAAATGGAACCCTCTAGATTTAGTAGAGTTTACTGGTACGATGAAGCACGTCAAAAAAAGAGCCAAGCACATAGGATGACTTGGATCAACGTGGTTCTTTTCCATGATTTAAAGATTAAAGAAATAAATTTATGAGAAATATTTTATTTGACATTTTTGCAAGTGAGGAGGTTATAGAATATAAAAAACTTTCAATACAAATCTGAATATCGTCGTGATCTAACTATGAATTAAGACTTTCTATTTATGTGTGGTTGTTTATTTAGTATCTTTTTCTATAAAAAAAGTGATTTAGTAACCAATCAATTTGGCGAATTGTTGGGTAAAATTCTGACCGGTCTATTTTCTAAAGTTTTTAACCTCAAAAGTTCATAATTCTTTTTTTTCAATCGCAAAATACAATTTTTGAAATATTGTTTTAAAAATGTCATCGTCTCATTCACCAGCTCCGGCAACACATTTTGGAATCGAAAATAACTATTGTTGCACAACGAAACGGAGATGGAAGAAAAAGGTGGATGATATAGTCTGGTTCATTATCATTTGGTATCGTAGTGCGAATATGGATTAATAATATTTTATGTATCGCGGTTCAAAAATTAATTAATCGCGGTACATAAAAATTGATACTGTGGTGCCACTTGGATTAGGTATACGTATCGCTGTTCAAAAATTAATTCATCGCAGTTTACAAATGTTGGTACCACGGTGCAATTAGAATAAACAATTCAAAAATTAATACAATAAAATTGATGAATCGCGGTTCAATAGTCAATACACCGCGATTCATTTATGTAGTGCGTCTCATGCTCATTAAGGGTATCACTGTTTTTTTGCGTCCAAAAGTGTCTTTTTCCGGTTGAAAAAAAAACATGATACTTGAGCAATTAAAAATTTTAAAAAGTGGACTGACCCGCACTTTTTCCAAAATTATTTCTCTAATTAAGTAGAAATTTAACACGTTTCTAAATAAATGGTGTTATTTTAAAAATTATAAATGTTTTAGAAAAGAGAACAATTAGAAACCGATCAATACCTTCCATAAATCAATAAGTACTTAAATACTTTTCACTTTTCAATTTACTATTTATTTGTAAATAAAAAATGATAAGCCAACTAATCGCATTTAAAAATTAATTTAATTACTGTTAGGCCCTTGATATACTCAGTAAATAGGTTAGTTTATTTATATTTATATTTTAAGTAATAATAATAATATTTCGTAAGTGGACTCGTTATAATTTTTTTTGTGGCCTATATTGGTTGGGTACGACAATTGCCCTTATTTAAGCTTGGGCTTGGGCTTGGGCCACCACCAACTAGTTGGACCACAATTTCTTTAAGTAAACAATTAGGTTTACACTCGTGCGTTAAACGCGCGCGCGCGCGCACACACACACACACACACATATATATATATATATTAAATTAATTATACTCAAGAAAAAATAAAAAACAATAAAGAAAAAAGGATAAAGGAAACGACTTACTAAATACAAATTTTGATTTTTTTTCTGATTTAAATATTAAAAAAGTGTACGTTCAAGAACTTATTTTTGTATATTCAATAACTAAGAAAAAAAATTAAATTCTCGTAAATAGGAGTAATAGGTTTTTATAGTATGATGCAAGTATTAAGAAGCATTGACTATTTAATACTTTCTTCGGTTCTAAATAATTGTAATGTTTGTCTTAGAACACAAATTTAAAAAAATAATAAATTAACTCAATTATAAATATTGATATAATACGTAGTTTTTTATAATAAAAAAATACTTGTGTATTTCTGATTCAGTTCCTTTTTTTTTGTTATAAGAATTTTGGATAGATGAAAGAGACAAATATTTTAGATATTTGTCTCCTTTCTACATACATTATGAGTTATGTCAATATATTGTTACTAATCGTGTGCGATTCTAATTTACTTGATTTGTTTAATTATAATTTACTTTATTTTTTATTCTAATAACAATTTTAATTTTTCTTTACACATCTGTAAGTTTCATATGGATAAAGTAGATATGTCATTCATTTGGTTACAATATTAACATGAAATATTCTTTTAAAGACAAAAAAAAAAAAAGAACAAAACATCATTATATAGGAAAGATAAAATTTGGCATGATATGTCCTTAATTATCCTACAAATTAATCCAAATTCATTTCGCCACAGTATGATTTTTTTTTATGATCGCCATGTATGTTATGCAATCAAATGTCTATAAAAATATTCCTAGTTCACAAACAAACACACATGAGAAAGATTACACAATAAGCAAAAAACTATAAACACTTGACTCCCTATAAAAATTATGTTGTGTATGTCGCATCACCAAGGGGGAATTGTTCAACCCTGATACTAACATACTTTTCTCTATAACAATAGTAATAGAAATTTCACACTATAAAAAAAATTGAAGCGGAGAAAAGTAAAGCATGGCTTGAATCATGCATGAAATACCTAAATGATTTAATACAAATGTAATAACAAACATACTTTCTTAACCAATCATTGATAGTTAATCAACTCGATAGATGCTGGGATTAGTGATCACGATCTCAATTTTGAAATCGGTGAAAGCAGTTAGACTCCCTCATTGATGCTGAAAAGCTTAAGCATCGTAAAAGAATTCATGCACATAAAAATTGGAGGTATATCCGAGCGACAAAAAACAGGGTTAGGGCTGTAGAATCAACCGACATCATATGATAATGGCTCAAAAATGAACTTTTTTAACCAAAGCTTTTCTTGAGTGTCGTAGGTGAACAATACCCACCTGAGTATATGGGTGAATTCGGAGGACATAATTAAGTTAGTTTTGGTGAATTGCAATTAATTAAGGAAAGTTATGTTAGGTTGTCAATAAGAGGGAGAAAGTGAGGAGAATGAAAGTAGTGGAGAGAGAAAGAAATCGAAAAGAGGAAGGAGAATGAACCATCCTTCACATAGCTTAGACGTTTTTTTCACATTCAATTGATTCCAATAGTTTTAGATCATTAAATTACCATTCATGTTATTATATTTCCAAGACAAGACATGTTAAATATAATCAATTTGGGTCTCAATTTTCAAAACAAAGTTGTTAAAAAAAACTGATGTGTTTCTAAATTAGGAAATAGCATTTTGGCGAAATTTTACTATTTTAAGACATGGCTATCATTATATATATATATATATATATATATATATATATATATATATATATATATATATATATATATATATATATATATATATATATATATATATATAAGGGTGATAATCGGGTCGGTACCATACAGTGGAATTATAATCGCAAAAGTCCATAATTATTTTTTTAAACCGCTACAGTACACTTTTTGAGGGAAAACGACGAAAATATCATTAATGAAGGAAAAGCACGCATACAAAGTCACTATCCCAATTTGGGTGTCACTCAAAATTTTTGGGGTATCGATCGGTAAAAAAATTTAGGCGTCGGTCAAAAATTTTGGGTGTCATTCAAAAATTTTGGGGCATCGATCAAAACAATATTTTTTGTATTGGTAAATTTTTTTGGGCGTCATTCAAATTTTTTTGGGTGTCGTTCAAAAATTTTGGGTGTCATTCAAAAATCCCCACCTAAATTTGGACATCTCAATACAAAAATTAAGCATCGATCATCAAAAAGGTGTATGGGAGCCGCACCCCAAGCCCAGTAGCCGCCGCTCCCCTGCCCCTTGCAACCTCTTGGAGCCGCTCCCTCTTCTCAAAAAATAATGATGGCATATGGGATTGACTATTGAATAGGTTTATATATATTAGTAATTTATTATATCTATAAATATATAATAAGAGAGGAGCATGTTTTGGAAATATCCCGTCAAAATGACCTTTCCAAATTTGGAAACAAATATAATCGTTATTAAATTCAAGTCTGCTTTGAAAAAAATAAATCATTTCATTAATTAATTGGAAAAAGAATCTTGCCTAACTATTTACCTTCCTGAATCTTGACCAGTTGTTTCCTAAATCTCTTGATTACGGGCCAGCCTCGAGTTTAAATTCAAGTCTGCTTTGAAAAAAATAAATTATTTCATTAATTAATTAGAAAAGAATCTTGCCTAATTATTTGCCTTCCTGAATCTTGACCAGTTGTTTGCTAAATCTCTTGATTACGTGTCAGCCTTATTGTATTATACACAAAAAAAAAAAAAATTATTTCACTAATTAATTGGATATGAATCTTAACTAACTGTTTGGCTTCATGAACTAACTTTTTGCTAAAATTCTTGAATACGGGCCAGCCTTATTGTATTATACACATATATTAACCGAGGATGAGAAATTAACTGAATCTGAATAGCTTTTGCATATGAACAATTTGGGCATATATGAACAACTTGGGAAGATGGAGAGTCATTTGAGTATTCAATGCAAAACTCTTATATATATATATATATATATATATATATATATATATATATATAAGTGGCACAATCTCAGAATATGTCTTCATCTAGCATATACTGCACTCTTTTATTTGATTACTGCAAAAGAAATTATACTAGAAAATGCCTCATCTTTTTTTTTTATTACTGATATTGGTCCCAACAAGATTGAATGGGCAATGAAGTTGAGGCTTTGCAGAATGTTCAAACGTCATAGTTATAAAGATAACAAAAGTTCGTATAGCGTTGAATGTGTGTTCCATGACGAAAAGGTATTTGTGTGATATTAATATATCAAAATTATTGTGCATTGTTCACTACTTCATTTAACATTATTTCATAATTTAAATAGGGCAAACTACACAATTGATCTCTGTAGTTTAGGGGGTTTTGGCTTTTCGTCCCTACATCTTGCAAATGGTCCCTAAACTGAAATTTTTTACACAGTTGGTCCTTCCGTCAACTTTTGGCCGCTAAGTACACTCACATGACATGCAAGTGCATTTGTGGAAGGGTAAAATAGTCATTGTCTCTTCAAAACTATAGGGACCTATCTTAAAATATAAAAAGTTTTTGAAGGCAAATAAGTCAACCTCTTCCTTCTCTCTCATCCATGGCTGCCCTATCCATCCGCTATCCTCCTTCCCTCCACCACCCTCGCCATGGCGCCACCACCACTACCACCCGCCTCATCCTAACATCCACATCCCTCAACCTTCACACAACCTCTCCCAATTTTTGCACCTTCAATGCTTTCTCATCCCCATCCCTTTCGCCTCTTTTAACCCAAGACGACCTCACGAAACTCGCCGCCAACAAAGTCATCGAGTACGTTAGCAGCGGCATGGTCCTCGATCTCGGTACCGGTTCCACCGTCGCCTTCGTGGTAGACAAGCTTGGTGAGCTCCTAAAATATGGCCAATTGAAAGATATAATCGACATCTCCACTTCAAAACTTACCCAGGAACAAGCTGCTTCAATGGGAGTCCTTCTCTCCATCCTAGACGACCGTTCGAAGCTCGATCTCGTCATTGACGACGCCGACGAAATTGACCCGAAGCTCAATTTGCTCAATGGTTGTGGCATCGCCTTCCTCTTTGAAAAATGGTGGAGGTCACTTCGAATAAATTTGTTGTTGTCGAACTTGACTCAGATCTCAATTTGGTCATCGGTCTTACTACATTGTTTAATTAAAATATAATAGTTAAGTTATTAAAAAGATGATTGAAATATTTATTTTAATTAAAATATAATTATTTTTTTGAACAATATTAAAATATAGTTGTTAAGCTATAGTGTTATAGTTAGTAAATTTAAAATTACCAAGTTATACTATAATAATCATCATTATTAAAAAATGTGTTTTTAAGAAAATTAGAAAAAAATAAGGTATCCAATGAGGTTTGAGGTGGACATTCTTAAAAAATAATTTGATAAAAATATTAAATTTTGACCAACTTGAACATTAATAACCTTTACATATTGATCACATATTTTAGTAGTTAAATATTATTTAAACAATCTTTATGAAAAAAATGACAATAATTATTCTCAATTACACAGTTGGTCAATGTACCTTCCAAAGGAGAAATTACTATTTTACCCTACCAAAAATGCACATGAGACACATGTGTATTGATTTAAATGACAAAAATAACGGAACTAAACGGAATAACCAACTTTTTGAAATTGGTTGGTATGAGGACTACTGGTAAACGAATTTTTGTACAGGGACGGAAAGTAAAAAAATCAGCAACTACAGGGACCAATTGTGTAGTTTGCCCATTTAAATATTGCAATCAGGCTTAATTTTTGGTTAAGAATATATATATATATATATATATATATAAAGAAAATTGGAGATGTTGATGACACAATTGATGATGGGTTCCCATGGAGTGAATCATCGAGCATCCAATATTATAGTATTCTGGTCAAGGCAACATCTCTGAAAACAATAAAAGTTCAAAAGCAAGAAAGGCGGGTGGGTGAGGAGGCGACACGATAGAGGAAAAACAAAATTTTTCTCACCCTAAAAACGTAGTCCAACTCCACTCCTCCTTAGGTTAGGACATGCTAAGACTTTGGGCTTAGAATCCCCCCCCTAAACTTAATTTCTATTTTGTCCCCAAAATTGAGGAACATATGAGAGGCTTGATGGGGAAGGGCAAATATCAAAAGGACATAGCTGGCCCACCTAACGAAAGAGGGTGAAACTTGGGCCTCGACTCATGGTGAGTCGGGCGGAAATAACGAATGAGGACGAAACTCGGGGATCGTGCCAAGTGGCAGCCCGTAATAGTTGGAGACATTTTGTCCCACAGTGTTAAACCAGCCAAATAATTGAGTTGCGGTCAGACGCATTTGTGCCAACTGCTGACTCACCATATCAGTTTGGAGGACGGCTTCCTCCAACCTGTTGGAGATTTCCTCCAATGGATCCATCTCCTCCTCGGGTTCCTCCACGTGAGGAACCCTCACTCGCGGCTGCTGCTGGTGCTAAAAAAAAATTGCCCTAGTGATGGCGGGCACATCTCTCAGCCTCTCCGCGTGTCGAGGCCATCTCACTCCGCGCCCCACAGCTTCCAAGAATCAAATGCGGAACGTGAACCCCGCATTTGTAGTACCTCTAATAAGGGTCTTAATTTGGCCGTTGATCGACGGCCGACATCAAGTACCCACCCCATGATGGTGTAGATCAAAGATGCCTTAGCCCAAGTCACCGTGTGTTGGTGACTAGTGGGCATGAGGCGGGAGCAGATGAATTTGAACACGGGCTTGGCCGTGTCCAAGAGGAAGGACTCCTCCATGGTGCGTGGACCATATGGTGGGTTGCGGTTTTGGGTCCACACCATACCAGGATGAGAGATGGTCGCATTGACCACCTCGACAGGAATAGGGGGCAAAGGTGGGTGCTATAGTCGTTGGCACCCTCTGCGAAGTTGGAGGTGCCGTAATACATGTTAATGGCTTGGGACTCGAAATTAACGTCATTGCCTCTAACAAAAACGGTCTCCATCACACCCCATCTATGCCCATTTGGCCATTGGCATAGAACTCGCGAACAATAGGCACGATTGCCTTGTTCGGAGACTCAGTCAACATTCCCCACCTACGTGCTCTAAATGCATTATAGAGGCCAAATTCTTCGGCCATGAATCCCCTCTCGGGAATTAAGGACTTGGAGAGCTTTGCAGCGTATCTCTCCGAAGCCTCGAAAGAAATGAAGCGGCGGTGGTCAAAATGTTGCTCTTCGTCCTCAACAGGGCGAGAAGTAGAGGGGCCAAGGTTTCTACGTTTAGGGGCCATTGTTTGAGCACAAAAATAAAATATTTGACAATTAAAATATTATTATTTTTAAAATTTAAAATTTAAAATTTAAAATTAAACTATTTCCTAAAGCATGCAAAAATATATTCTACGCAAATTTTCTAACACCCTAACATGCAAATCATTTTGTACGTAAAAATAAAAAAGGGTTTAGAGTTACTTGGGATTTGCAGCTTTAAGGTGGAGAGTCGCTGGAGTTCTAGCTCTTCGCCGGCAAAAATGGATGCTCCTCACCTTGCTTCAAGCTTCAATGGGGTGTAATGGTGGATGAAGGTAGAGGAGAAGTTTGAAGGACGAGAGGATTCTTGTGAATTGGGCCGGAATTTAGAAGGGCTCTTGAATATCTCGCCTCAACCGAAAGGATGGAGGAGCTGCCGCACCGCTTGAAGGTGGGAGGATTTTCTGGTGATTCTGTAATGAAGCCTAGCACCTCCTTAAATAAAGACACCTTGCGGTCGCAAGGTGGCTTTTACCTTGCGTCCGCAAGGTCGGCAGTTCAACCGCTTCTGATTCCCACGTCTGCATGCTGCGTTTCACGATAACCACATTTATGGGAACCTTGCGGTCGCAAGGCCTAGGTCACCTTGCATCCGCAAGGTGGGCAGATTGTTCTTCTTTGTTTCCTTTTCATCCTTTTTCAGCAGTTTAACAGTTAGGTCCCTCCGTTAGGTTCCGTTACGTTTCGTCACTTTCCTGCATTATTAAAACTCTACAAAAACTCTAAACTAAAATTATTAGCAACATATAAATACAACATTAAGATGCTTTTCTCCCCCAAACTTGGTTTTTGGCATATTTAATTTCAAAATTAAATATCCAAAATTGAATTTAACGGAGAACTGCATATTTAAATTAACTACAAAAGCAATACAAATTCAAATAGTGGATTGCCTCCCACTTAGCGTCTTTGTTTAACGTCTTTGGCTCGACCCAACTGCAAACCTAGTCATCAGGTGGTGCATTGTCGCCTAAACGAGTTAATTCAATTGTTCGCTCAATCGACATCGGTTCAAGGTACGGCTTGAGTGTGTCCATTAACTTTAAACACTTCATTTGTTCTTGGATTTCTTATGTCAATAGCTCCATGGGGATAAATTCGGACAATTGTCAAAGGACCAGACCACTTTGATTTTAATTTTCCAGGGAATAGCCTAAGTCTAGAATTAAAAAGTAAAACTTTCAATCCTGGTCGAAACATTTTATCGGCTAATCCCATGTCATGGTATTTCTTGGTCTTTTCTTTATACATTTTAGCATTCTCATACGAATTTAGCCTATGTTCTTCTAGTTCATTTAATTGAAACAATCTTTCCTCTCCAGCCAAGGTTAAGTCTAAATTTAAGTCTTTGACAGCCTAATAAGCTTTATGTTCAATTTCAACTGGTAAATGACATGCTTTGCCATATACCATTCGGTATGAACTCATTCCTATTGGGGTTTTATAAGCAGTTCGGTATACCCATAAAGCATCCTTAAATTTAGCTTCCCAATCTTTACGATTAGGCCTAACGGTCTTTTCTAATACTGCTTTAATTTACCTATTACTTACCTCTACTTGGCCCGATGTTTGAGGATGATAATGTGTAGCTAACTTGTGAGTTACACCATGTTTCTTAAGGACATTATTTAATAATTTATTAGTCAAATGAGTTCCTTGGTCACTTATTATGGCCTTAGGTACTCCATATCTAGCAAAAAGATCTTCAACGAATTTAACCACAGTTTTAGTGTCATTAGTTTTAGTAGCTATGGCTTCAATCCATTTGGATACATAATCAACAGCCACCAAAATATATTCACAATTATTAGATACTGGAAAAGGACCCATGAAATCAATGCCCCAAACATCAAAGATTTCAACAACCATATTAGTATGTAATGGAATTTCATTTTTTTTTTCCTATTCCACCAGTTCTTTAACATTTATCACAAGTTCTATAAAATAAATCACGCCTCTAAAAAGCCAATATAAACCGATTGTAAAATTTTTCTAGCAGCTTTGTTTCCACTAAAATGACCGCCACAAGAGTATTCATGGCGTAATTCCATAATACTTTGTTGGTCTTTTCTCGAACACATCGCTCGATTAAAGAGTCTCGAACACATTTTATATAAATGAGGCTCTTCCCAAAAATACTTTTTGCTTCAAAAATTTCTTCTTTTGATAGTGATCAAAATCGATTTATAATATCGACACATAATAATTGACAAAATCAAGCATACCAAGGGTCTCAATCTTTGATTGCTAACAATTGTTCATCAGAAAATCTTCATTTATAGGAATTGTGTTGTCAAGAAATTGACGCTCAAGTGAGGGTGAAAATTTAATCTAGACAAGTGGTCGGCCACGACATTTTCTGCCTTTTTATCCTTGATTGTAATATCAAATTCTTGCAATAATAGCATTCACCTAATTAGTCTAGGCTTAGCATCTTTCTTACTTGATAAATATTTTAAGGCAGAATGATCAGAAAATATTATTACTTTTGATCCTAAAAGATATGGTCTAAATTTTTCCAATGCATACACAAATGCTAAAAATTCTTTTTCTGTTGTTGTATAATTTAGTTGTGCATCATTTAGTGTTCTACTAGCATAATGGATCACATGTGGCTGCCTATCTACCCTTTGTCCTAACATGGTCTCGATTTGCAAATCGATGCATCACACATGATTTCGAAAGGGAGAGACCAATCGGGCCGGATAAAATAAGGGCGTGATTAATCTTTCTTTCAATAGATTAAAAGCATCTAAGCATTCTTGATCAAAAACAAACTCTGTATCTTTTGCTAGCAAGTTGCATAGAGGTTTACGATTTTGCCTTATCGACTTCAATGCCTTTATTAGACACAACATGCCCTAAGACAATTCCATGTTTGACCATGAAATGACTTTTCTCCCAACTTAAAGTTAAATTTGTTTCATAGCATCTTTTTAAAATTGATGTAAGATTTTTTAGGCAATGATCAAACGAATTTCCAAAAACTGAAAAATCATCCATGAAAACTTCAACACATCTTTCTACTAAATATGAGAATATAGATATCATGCATCTTTGAAAGGTGGCTGGTGCATTACATAGTCCAAAGGGCATTCTCCTAAAAGCAAAAGTACCAAAGGGACATGTAAAGGTTGTTTTTCTTGGTCTTCGGTGCTACAGAATTTGGTTGTAACAGTAAACTAAAAACCATCAAGAAAACAATAATATTCATGACCGGCTAGTCTTTCAAGGATTTGGTCAATAAATGGCAAGGAAAAGTGGTCTTTCCTAGTTGCCGCATTTAGTTTTCTCTAATCGATGCACATTCTATAACCAGTAATAGTTCTTGTAGGGACTAATTCATCTTTTTCATTTTTAACTACTGTAATTCCTGATTTCTTAGGAACTACCTGAACTGGACTAACCCATTTACTATCTGAAATTGGGTAAATTATATCTGCATCTAGAAGCTTAAGAACTTCTTTTCTTATGGCTTCTTCCATGTGTGGGTTAAGTCTTCTTTGTCCTTCTCTTGAAGGTTTACTACCTTCCTCTGAGTGTATTTTATGTATGCACATAGATGGACTAATATCTTTTAAATCGCTAGGGACCATCCTATGGACCATGTGTCCTATGGCTTCTCTATGTGTTAACTTTTAGCAAACTTGCTTCTTGTTAGCTTTACTTGCTTCTTGTTCTTTAAATCCGATGCTATTATAACAAGCAAAGTTTTACCTTCCCTAAAAATGCATATTTTAGGTGGGGTGGTAATGGCTTTAATTCTTCTACAGAGGAGATTTAATAGATAGAATAAATTCAGAATTTTCTCGGTTTAATTATTTCTTCTTCTTTAACCTCCTCATTATTTCCTTCTTTAACACCTTCCTTATCTTCTACTTTAATATCCTCTATTTCAATTTCTTCAAACAGTGATTTTAAAATTTCTACTTCTTCTTCTTTAATTTCATCCTCAACTTTTTCTATTTTATCAGAATTAATTTCTGACTCTGATTCTTTTTCCATATTATCTTTATTCTTATTTTTAAGAGCTTCTAATTTCTCTCTTTCTTGTCTTTCTTCTTCTTCTATTTCTCTTTCTATCTCTTCAATGTCAATTTTTATGAGAGGTATAGGACTATCATCATAAACTATAAATACATCCTTCTCATAGTCGTCATCTTCACAATTTTCTTCAAAAGTGTGAGTAGTTAATTTTTCGATTTCATCTATGGAGAAACATGCATTCATTCACTAGGTCTATTCATAGCATCAAAAACAGAGATTTCAACAGTTTCACCTAGGACTGACATTGAAAGTTTACTATTTTTCACATTTATCATCATATTGGCAATGGTCATAAAAGGTCTGCCTAACAAGATAGGAACTTCATTATTTGTGCAAATTTTTCTTTCCATCTCTAGAACCATAAAGTCTAATGGAATGATTAGTTTATCAACCTAAACTAGGATGTCTTCCACTATACCCAGGGGATGTTTAACTGAACGATCAGCTAATTGTAAGGACATGTTAGTGGGCTTTAGTTCTCCTAACCCTAACTATTTATAGACCGCAAAAGGCATCAAGTTAATACTTGCTCCTAGATCTAGCATGACTTTCATCTTTTTAGAGCTTCCCAAGGAGACATGGATATTAAAGCTACCAGGATCTTTCAACTTAGGGGGAAGTTCGGGTTGTAAAACCGCACTTACGTTTTCAGAAACAATAATTTTCTCATTGTTATCATATTTGTGTTTCTTAGAGTGAAGATCTTTGAAAAACTTTGCATAAGCTCAAATATTTTTAATAACGTTAAGCAAAGGAAGATTAACATTCACATTGGATAACATATTATAAATTTTCAAAAATTGTTTGTCCATTCGGTTTTTCATAAGACTTCTTGGAAACGGAATTGGAGGAACATAGGGTGATGGAGCCACATAAGGTTCCTATTCTTCTTGTTCTATCTCTTTTTCTACTTCTACTTGGCTCTTTTACTTGACTTTCTTTATTTGGAACTTCTACTTCTTCCTCTTGATTAGATGTTTGATTTTCTTCATTGTTAACTTTTTCAACTTCTTTTTCAGAATTATCTACTTCATCAGGCACATTAGAAGATGGAACAGGATCACTTACCTCTTCTCCTTTTACTTTACCGCTTCGCAGAACAGTGATTGATTTTGCTTGCTCGGTTTGGCTAGGTAACTTCCTTTATTCTTTTTTCTCGGTCTCAGAATTTGCAATGTGCTTCTTTAAATTTTCCACTTCTTCAAGCAAATATTTTATCAGGACAGCTTGACCTTTGCTTGTTCCATCTTGTTTTGGAACTTCTTCAATTCTCAATTGACCTTGATTTGGAAATTGTTGTGGTTGTGGTTGTTGAGGCTGAAATTGTTGAGGTTGTAAAGGTTTATTTCCTCCTCACGAGAAATTAGGATGATTCTTCCAACCATGATTATATATGTTTGAGTAGGGATCATTCCTTGGCCTTTGAGGATATACGTTCATGGCATTAGCCTGTCCAGCATAAATAGCACTTGATGGACAAAAATTAGTAGCATGAGAATATAATCCACATAAAGCACATGCTTCTTGAATTGGCCAATTTTCAAATTGAGCTTGTGTATCTGGTTTTTCTTGAACTTGGTATAAACTTCTATTTTTACCTCTTGCACTTTTCTGTTGAGAATTAATACTTAACATCTCAAATAATTCCTCTAGTGCATCTGGTGTCATTCTATTAATAGAACCACCAGCTGCACTATCAACCATAGTTTGTAAGCCTGGCGAAAGACCATGATAAAATTGAAGTACTAACACATGTTGAGCCAGATTATGATGAGGACACATAATAAACAGATTTTTAAATCTATCCCAAAACTCATGGAATGTTTCACCTGGTTCATTTTGGAATGACATGATTTGTTTTCTATATTCAGTAAGAGATGCATGCTTATAGTATTTACTCATAAACAAATCATATAGTTGAGCCCAAGTATAAACACTACTAGGTGTTAGATTCATAAACCATCGCTTTGCCAACTCTTTTAATGCACTGGGAAAGTATTTCATTTTACTTGGTCTTCAGTCAAACCCTCCTAAAGGAAAAGTACTCATCATATATTCATAATCTCTTAAGAAACTGACAGGATCTTCGTGAGGCATTCCATGAAAAGCAGGTATAGCATTAAAATAATGGCCTTTTAATTCGAAATTCCTTACAGCTTCTGGTAAGACTAGACATGATGTTACTACATTTAATGAAGGTCTACTGAAATCATTAATAGTTCTTTGATTTACGACTACTTCCATATTTCTTCTAGCAGGTTTTTCTTCTCTTTGATTCACATTAACCGGGTGAACCGGATTTTCAGGATTTTGATTAATATTATCCATTGGAGGATCAATCAGATGATCCTCTTGATTCAATTGTTCTTGATTATCCGGCTGAGTTGCTAGATTTTCAAGCTCTTCTTGATTTCTTTTAATATTATTTATATCTTGATTCAGTTCTACCAGTTGAGGATTCAAAGATCTACGATCGTGCATAAAATAAATAAAACAATTTAAAAAAAACTAACTGTTAAAGCAAATAAAATAAAATCTTTTTTTATTTTTATTTTTATTTTTTATAAAAACTGAAAACTGAAATTAAATTAAAAATTACGCTACCAACAAACTAACTATGTAAACTAGCTTGTCCCCGGCAACGGCGCCAAAGACTTGATCGATGTCTTATTTTAATTATTTTCCTTGCAAGTGAACAAGACTATTGGAGAATAGTTTTGGAAGCAAGTGGTCGAACCCACAGAAACAAGAAGATCACAGATAGTACGATTTATTGATAGCAAATTATTAATCTAAGGGGGGGTTTTATATTTATTCTATTCTAAACTAATTATTATTCTATTGTATAACTAATTAGCAGCAATTACAGGTTATGAAGATCTTATGGTGGATGGCAATCTAGGATTAGGGGTTCACTTGTATCTCCTCTATGTTTAATTTAAAATAATTATCATTCAATCTCTTGGGTTTTTTCACAAAATATAGATATAGCCTGTTGAGTTACTGGCTCAGACTCCATCCCCGAATAATTCATCCATTCTATATCCTAGGCATGGAACATATAATCCAACTGACACTTAGATCATATATGGAACCTAGCCCTAACTTATCACTCTCGTGCATCGATAGATCCAATTTATTGTGATGGTGAGCTAGTGTACAATATATGCACATTGATCATGCAGTTATCCGCACCTTTAGGCCTTTATTATTCACGATTACATTAATTTGTTCAAAGTGAAATAATATAGGGATTGATAATCACCACAATCAACAAGAATTGAATGCACATAAATATAAATTAAATCATAGATTCGATACAAGTTACCTCCCACCTCCTAGATTAATGAAGATTTAGTTCATCCTTGAAGATGAACAACACATGGAGATGAATGAGTTCATGAATCGATCTTCAATACTTTTAATTGCAATTACTAATTATGTTATACAACCTAAAATCTATTCTAAAGCTATACAAAACTGTTTCCTAGCCGTTTCTAGTCGTCCTATGCTCTGGCTACCGACCTCTATTTATACCGAGGAGTTGTAGGGAAATTAGATTTCCTGTGAAAACATGAATTCATGCATTCTGACTACCTTACGGTCGCAAGGTATGGGGCACCTTGCGTCCGCAAGGTCCTTGGAAAATCCGGGGTTAAGTTTCTCTTCTTTCTATCCACCTTGCGGAGGCAAGGTCTTGAGCACCTTGCGGCCGCAAGGTTCCCAGCTTGGTCATCTTCTTTTCTTCTTTACTTTTACACTCTGACCCCTTCTTGAAATTTTCACCTAAAAGCCTTGTGATTTGAATACTTTTATCTAAAACCCTGAAACTCACAAAAATCACTGAAAACACATAGCTGTAGCCAAAAGCCTCGTGAAATAGCTCAATTTAAGTCATAGAAGTATAGGAAATCGACATATAGAATACATCGATCAGGCAGCCACCATTATCCATGCCAGATACCCATGGGAAAGAAGCATGTAATCAGCAAATGGATAGGCTACCTCTAGCCTCTCAAAATCCCGTTGCCACATACCCTGAATAGTGGCACCCAAGTCCTCGTCATTATTCTCCATCTCCAAATATACAGGACGAGTTGAGTCGGGAATCAGCTGCTTTCTCCCAAATTGGCGCAAGATCCGGTCAGGCCTATAAAAAGAGGTCCGCTCAATGCCTAACATGACCACTTGACTATACTCACCGGAATACAGAAGAAAGCGCCGGATCTGCCAATGGTGGATCACCCATATTATATCCATGGAGCCCCTGCGGTAAAAATGCTCAGCCCAATCAAATTCTGAGTAATTGGTCTGAGGAAGGTGGCCACGAACGCCATAAAAGCACCGGGTCATATGGTGCTCCATGCGGTACGGGAGCCAGGACCCAGAGAAAATGCTTTTCCAACCACATACGGAGCAAAATGGGGCTACCGGTAGGGAACAATTCATCGCCACCGGCAAAAGCATTCAGGCCCGCGAAGGTCTCCGCCAGAATCACCGGAACAATATTCAGCCGGCGATCTCAAGCCTGCAATGCAAGGTCAACGACCCCCACGTCAATAAATCTGGGTTGACCCACCAACAAATATCTCCCTACCAGGCAAAGGAAGAGCGCAGACAGCCTACGGCGCAGGTAATCTATGTCATCCTCCATAAATTCTATAAAGGCCCCAAGGAGGACAGTTAAATCAAAAGTTACTCCATTAAAGAAACCTGGAGTAGCGTCGCGGGTAGTGCGGAATAGCTCCCGGATGGCCATGTATGGACGCCTCTTGTAAGAAGGCACGGCGATCAGGCGAGAAGGTGCCACCCCCAGCATTGCACAGAATTCTTCAAAGGTGGGGCATATTTCATTCATGCCAAAGTTAAAAAGATGGTCTTGAGCAGACCAAAACCTGGAGGCTCCCCTCAGCATGTCCCAGTTTATGATGACTTTCCTCCAGGATAATAGGCACCTGAACCCAAAAATATGATCAAACCAATCCCGCTCGTCTGATCACAGGGAGAGGATCCAAAAATCCAAGGCATTCTCATAAATTTCTATTTCTAATGCCGTATGAATGCGTGCGGCCATTTGTAAAAGAGATGCAAGGGATTATAAGGAAAAAGGGGGCAACAGCTGAGCAGAAGAGAGCTTAAGAGTTGTGAGAAGAAAGAGCAGATGAGCTTGTGAAGAGACATGCCAGTCTCCGTCCGTTTTTATACCGAAAAATCAAGAAACAGACATTTCTGAGCACAGTACGTGAACAGTGTTGAACTGTGATTGCACATAAGAGACTCGTGGTGCCACCATAAGCCTCTCCTGGCGTCGCGCCACGTTCTCCCTTTGGCCGCGCCAGCCTTCCTCCACTGTACCCTGAAAAACTGCCTGGTATCCTGGTTTTATTCGTCCCGACCATCAACTGCTGCTGTGTCTGATTGCAAGAAAATGAAGGAGCTATAAAGGAATGCTACGACCACTAGCTCAGCGGCCATTATATGCCGAAGAAACATGGGAAGGCGGCCGTCTCTCCTTTGCCGTATCACCAGAAAAGCCCGCTCCAATATGAAGGTGTATTCTTATAAACCCCTTTTCCAAAAATACAACGTGCCATTACCCTTTAGATAATTGGTATAGCTTTATTTTTTGTGTGTATTTGAGTCTGCATGTGTAATATTTTGCATCATATAAATATTATATTGCATTGTATAATAAATGTTTGTACATGTTTCTTTTGAGTAAAAAAAAGGAGAGAAAAAAGAAACTAATAATCGTAGGCATCCAAAGCTAATGTGCTCGGGACGACTGGCTCCTGTCAAGGCCACCACCCATAACCCAAGGACCCGCTGTGCCACCAGCTCTGTACACTCGACCTCTGCCCCGAGCGCGACTCAACCCGACATCCGCGTCATCGTCAATTCCATCTCGACGTCTGGTCTGCCACACTGTGCTGCTTCCCCTACAGGAAAAATCGTCAGCAAGCTTCTGATATCTTGTAGGTAGACACATTCACCTAAGAAAAAAAAGTAAGACAACAAAAAGAATATATCAGTCTCCAAAAAAAAAATTAATAGGCATGCAAAAAGAGAAAAAAGAGAAAAAATGATATATACATGTGCATGATATAAAAGAGCCATAATAAATAAATAAATAATAATGGAATAATAAATATGAAGGTAAATATGTCTACCGAACGGGCCTGCTCCGGGACCCGACGTTCCTTAGGGATCTCGACATCTAGGAGAACCTCCACTACCATATGACCGCCCCACTGATGCTGGAAGGTAGAGAAGACATCATCAGGCTCAGTGAACTTCAGGTTCTCGTCGAGAGATGAAGTAGAAGGTCCAGGTTTGGCAGAGGCCTCAGAATGCCGTCTGGGCACGGCAGGAGCAAGGAAAGGAGGATGCAGCACTGTCCTCAAGAATTCCTCATACGCCATAATCGGAAAATCTGTCGTTGGCATGAGGAATTTCGATAGGTACTGATAATTGTTCGACAGATGATCAGGCTCTATCACCCAGAAAGGAGGCCGAGGAGGCACCACTGTAGGTACTAAAATAGACTGATGCTGGCGATTAACCCGCTCACCCATGTATAACGAATCCACCATAATGGATACCATCAGTATTCGACAGTGGCTCAATCCCAAGGAAACCGCATAATGCCCCTCCAGGCCCTCCCAGGGAAGGAAGTGCACCGTACCAGGACTCAAGCTAGTGATTCGCTCATGTATTCGTTCCTTCCTTTTACAACCATCGTCCTAGGTTGGCTGAACCCTGTTCTCATCGATATACTGGCGCAGATACGGCGGCTGGTGGACACGCTGAAGGAGAGGACCCGGTGTGAAATGGAAAAATGAAAAAGCCCAGACCTACAAGAAAGAAAAAAGAAAAAGAAAAATTTTTATCAGCGAAAAAAATAGGAGAGAAATGCATGCTGCAAAAAAAAATTAAAAAAAATATATATATATATATAAAGAAAAGAAAAGCAGCAGAAGCAGGAAAAGGCATATACCTCCCATGCCGGGGCAAATTCATTCAGGGTCGGCGAGTCATTCCAGCAAACCTTGTCCATGGAAGCATATAATTTGGACAGGCCCGCCTGTCCCCAGTCATAAGAAGGGATCCGCCCGAAATCAGCCAAGCAATCTAGGACGGAAACCCGCAGGGTGGTAGAAGAGTTGGCAAAGTGCGACGTGCCAAGAAAGAAGAATAAAAACGCTCTAGCCACTCGAGTCACAGCAGCCATGTCATTTATCGGCACCCGCCCAGCGTTGCTGAGAAGCCAGCGTCGCACGCTGCCAATAAAGATCTCGTTCGTCAATTTGAATTCCGGCTCGAAACCCAGGAGGTCCTCCACCTCCTCTGGACACCGACGGAGAGTATAGTTTGGGGCCAGAGTCTCCCCTATACTGGTAGGGAGGCCAGTAATGGCAGCGAAGTCACAAGGGGTCATGGTCGCCTCCCCCCAGCTAAAGTGAAAGGTGTGGGTGGTGTCCCACCAGTAATCCCGTAGCGCATCAAAGATCGGTAGGTAACTTGTGAAGGGATGGAAAGCATGGAGAAAAGCGCTAAAACCATAGCTCTTCACCAGAACCTGTGCCGCCTCGGGCAACATGCGGTAAATGTCCATCACGTTGGTGCATGAAGCCCGGACTCTCTTGAACGACCTGCGAAAATGAAAAAGAAAAAAAAAAGAAAGGTAAGTCCACTATCTTTATTTTCCTCGTAATTTTTTTTTCATAAACAATAATAATTAATAAGTTAGAATGAACAATAAACATGTTGCATGCATTGTATTTCATGAATTATAAAATTGTAGCATGCTAATTTCCTGTAATAATAAATATATATATATATATATATATATATATATATATATATATATATATATATATATAAATAAACATTTAGTTTCCTTCATAAAAAATAAATAATAATAATAATAATACCAAAACAAAAAAATGACAAAAAAAACAAAAAAATGTGTATTTTGAAAGTATATGTTGTATTCTTTTACATCCCTTTGATAAATAAAAATGCATTTTTTGTGCATTTAAATATGTATCCTAGCCATAAAAAAATAATAATAATAAAAAGATTATATGTGTTATTTTACATCTAAATAGTTATTTTTGCATCCTAGGCATCATAGAAATACATTTTAAGCATATGTACTGCATTTTTGCATTATCATATGCATTATAAAATAAAAGAATGCTCATGCATCATGTTAGTAAGCATCCTATAATTTTTCTACATCACATTTTGCATCAAAATAAAGTAGTATATGCATCCATCATTTGCATTTATTGTCCAATAAGCTGCCTTAGGAGTGCGCTAAAAAGAAAATAAAATGCCACCAATCATGAAAATAAATATTCTTATGACATTTACTATGTCTCTGCAGCATAAGCATGCATGAAAAATGAATTTTAGGACATAAAATATATCTGTTTTGTCCCATATTCATCCGAAAAATGTGCCCGAAAATGTGTTCAGAAAAATTTGAATTATATTCCAAAAAGTCCGTTTCGTGAACATATAGCATGCAAAAATGTGTTTTAGCCTAGAACATGCATCATGTAGCTCCAATTTGCATTTATAGTATAAATCATGCATAGTAGGGTCAAATAGTGACCACTAGTTCAAATCATGCATCGCAAGAATAAATTACAAAAATTTCATGCATCATTACCTAATTGCATCATTTAGACATAAATAGGACATGCATAAGCATTATTAATAAAGTCAGGAGTGCTCCAAAAGTGTCAAACAGTGCTAAAATCTAGCAGATCTGAAGTATATCTAGACAAATCTAAAAAAGGAAGAAACTTACAGAAGTAGGTGGAAGATTGGACACATGAGTGTCCCGATCGCGAAGAATGTTGCCCCAGTCGTCCGTGGAGTACCGATATTTGAGTTTATTTCGGACCAAAGGAGGAAACTCTTTCCTCCTTTCGCCAGATTCTGGGTGCATAGGTGCTTTCCCCTTCCTGGATCGTGAAGAAGATACCATTTGCTAGATAAAACACTCGAGTTGTAGAAAAATGAGAAAAAGAGCGAAAATAAGAAGAAAACAAAAACAAGCAGCAATGGCGTCGGAGCTGCGCAGCAAAGAAAGAAAGAAAGAAGAAGAAAGGAGCAGTAGCTCCCTTTCCCACTCCCCCGTCAATAATAAGGGAGGAAAAAGAAAATTTTCCTTTTCCTCCCTCCGAAGTTTGAAGCTGCGACACTTAAGTCCTCAAGTTCCAAAAATTCCAAAATGGCCCCTAAGCTTAACAAAGAATTAACAAAAGTAATTTTGTTAACCAAAATTGACGGCCATCTATCCGAGGACAAAAGAAAAGTAATATCCCCAACAGATCAGCCGCGAAATAACCAAAAGCCAAAAATTCAGGCGGCGAAGGTAAAAATTATGAAGAAAAAAAAAAGAAGGGGGAAAGAAGAAGAAAAAAAAAGGAAAAAGAGAAGTCCCTAGCTTGAAGAAGCGAAAGTGGCAGAAATGTCAAAATCAGGTGAATCCGCAGCAGCCACCCAAGCACGAAAAGGTGAGAAATGTAAAGTATTCTTATCTTAACTTCAAATAAAAAAAATAAAAAAAGTCTTTTACAGAAAGAGTTTTGTTTTTCAAAAAAATAAATAAATAAAAGAAAAGTATTTTTTCAAAAAGTTTTTGTTCTTGAAAAAAAAAAAAGAAAAAAGTGGAATATTTAAAAAAAAAAAAAGAGGAATATTTCAAAAAAAAAAAGAGAGGAATATTTCAAAAAAAAAACAGAGAGAGTGAGAAGAAAGGAAAGGAAAAAGAAATATATTTTTTGCCGTATTTGGCGACATATTTTTATCGGTCTTACACAGTTTTCGAAAAACTTGAAGAAAGTTCTTTTTTGCCGTGCTTGGCGACAGATTTTGATCGGTCGAGTGCAGTTTTCGAAAAATTTGAAATTTTTTCTTATTGTGTTTGGCGACAAGGTATTGACCGGTCGGGCACAATTTTTGAAAATTTCTCTTAACATATTTCAATAACAAGTTTTGCCCAGTTGAAATATGGTTTCCGAAAAACTATAAAATCTTCATACGGTATTTAACAGCCATTTTCGACCATTTGAATACGACTTTTTCGAAAAACATGAAAATCTTTTTCCTGTTGTGTTCTGGGTCGGGTTTTTGACCTGAAGGACATAACATCCTCGTTGGTTGTAGTTTAGGTTTTGACTTGAACTATGTTTGTTCTGATTTCCTTTATTAAGGGATACGTAGGCAGCCTACAATAGTAGGTCAGACCATCAGAGCACTTAATTTGCATATCTGCTTAAAAACTATGATAACCTGTTATAACCGACTAAATATGTCTAGGTTATGGAGTTTGGTTAGCATGATAAACTGTTGCATTATAATTGTTACCTGTTGCATTTCTCTCCTATTTTAATTGAACGAAATTGAGAGTCTATTGTTTATCAACGATGTTCGTCTACTCAGCAAGCCTCGGGTTACCCGTAGACTCCATCGTTGAGGGGCTCTGTAGACACCCCAATTTCGTACCCCTGATATGTGACTCTGGTATGTGATATCAAAAACTATTTAAACTTAACAAATGTCAAGTTACAGGAGTCAAAAATGCGAAAGGAAAAGCAGGATGCGCGAAACAGTATGCGAGGGCTGAAAGTGCCAATTTTGAAACTTGAATAGTGCCTTAGCGCGGCCAAAAGGCATCTCTGGCGCCGCGCCAAGGGGGGTTTAAGTCCGCGCCCACCAAGCTACAGTCCCTCTCCCAGTTAACGAATTGTACAATGATCAAAGGCTGGTGTACAAGATTTTCATACGCGCTGAAGGGATTTTTAATCCCCGATGTGTCCTCTTGCCCACCTATAAAGAAAGGAGCTGGGCTCACTTCTGAAGACAGAGAAATCCTCGCAAAGAAACACTGAAGATTTTCCTCCGCGTTCTTATAACGCTGATATAGTGAGAGAAGTGAGATAGGGAGTGTCTAGCCCACAAAGCTTCGAAACCCCGTCCAAACTCCGCCAAAACAAAAACCCACCGGTTAAAAGTGATCCCTAGCCTTTTAGTTAGGTATCCACCTCACTTCCCCAGCCCAAAAACCATAAAGTAAGCCGTTACTCTGCCCGTGTAATAGGCCGAAAAACACCTAAAATAAGCCATTGTTCCGCCTAACCAAAAAGGCCAAAACAACCACAAATAAGCCGTCATTCTGCCCGAGTGAACGAGCCAAAACCATCAGAAATAAGCAGTCACTCTGCCCAAATCACGACAACAACAACACCACAACAACAAAAAAGACTCCCTCTCTCTGAAGGACAGAGTGAGCACACCACGCTCTAAAAGGTAATAGCCTTTAAGGGCGCTATTTTTTATAAAGTTACTTTTTAAATCCGCCCCAATGTAGCCAATATAAGCCGTTGCGCTGCCCGGATTTAGTTAGGAAATATTATTTAAAAAGAGCTGTTATAATGGCCAAATATTTTTAAATATATTTGTAATTATTGTAAGGAAATGGGTGCAAGTCCGTAAATAATGTAGCCACAGATGTAGTTGTTTTTATTTTCCTGTCTTTTAATGCTTTGTTTACTTGCTAAATAAATATAACAATAAGCATACTTTAGCCAAAAACCATTTTTTAGACCGAAAGGGCGAGTTGGGTGCCTAGCACCTTCCCAACTCTTAACTTAGCCTCCGAACCCGTTTTCATAATCTCTGGTTTTTCTTTTTTTGGTTTTGCTTTAATTTTTTCCTTAAAATAAAGATGGTGACTCTATAAAACATTTTGGATCCAGTGAGGCCTCGCAACACTCCTTTCTTGCACTTTTCTGTTTTCCCATAAAAAATGGATAATAGGAATGAAAGGGTGATGTATTCCCATATCCTGGTATCTCCTAAATAAGGGATAACTTGATGCGGGAAACCCAAAGCTCCCATAGTGATCCAAAATAGGCCATAAGGCTATTTTTATATAATCCATAGTGGGGGCATCGCAACATCCTTTTTTTGCACTTTTTCGTTTTCCCCTAAAAAAGGGGAAATGAGAATGAAAGGGTGATGCATTCCCATATCCTGGTATCCCCTAAACAAGGGATAACTTGATGCGGGAAACCCAAAGTTCCCATATTGGATCAAAAATCCACTAAAGTCAACCGAGGCGCATTCCAACGCGCTATTTCAGACAGCACTCCTCTCGCACGTTTAATTTCGTTCTCCCCTAAACAAGGGAGGATGGAATGAGAGCAGTGGTGTCCCGCATCCGCATGTACGCACACCCCTATCCAAGGGCGCGCGGGGCGCGGGCGCATGCCGGGCGACCCACACCTGGCTCCCTGTAAGCATTTCCTGGTTACATCTACAGATTTACTATTACACATGAACTATTGAACTATTTCAGAGTAAGTGATTCAAGGATGGTTTTGTAAATATTGGTACTTAGTAGGGCATCAAGAGTGTCCTGTTTTTATCCCTAAAATATACACAGGAGAGAGAGTGTGGCAGCCCGACCCGGACTCCAATGCCGAATCCTAAGGTCGTGCCACCAAGACAAGCTAAAAGATGGACAAGCACCTGCTAAGCATAATGGTGCGAGTCAAGAGTTGAGCCATCAAGCTCAAAACAGGAATGTAAGGTCATAACGGCGATATGGAATACTTAAAAATCAACACATGCGGAAGCGAATCATAAGTGGGACCAAAGCCTATAATTAAAAACCAAGGAATACAAGGCTGAGAGACAACTATCTCTCGACAAATCTACGACTCGCGTGACGCAACATTGCGCACGGATAACAAACCATCGGCAAACCTAAGGCCGGCAAAGCTACAAGATCCCAACCTGATATAAAACCACTCGACGGCTATAACATGCCGGAGGGACAAACTAACTAAAAGAATAAGATATTTGTTTGGTAACTATTTCGTTTCTAATATTTTTGTTTTTATTTCTAATTTTTTGTGAAAAATAGAAATAGAAATACGTTTGACAATCATTTCTATTTCTGATAAACTAGAAACGTTTCTCATTATTCCTCAGAATTTAGAAATGAAAAAAAATTGTTTCTTTTTGAAGAGAAATGATTCTTTTTCGAAACTTATAAGAGTTAAGGTCGGTCAACTTAAATGAAGTCTAGTCTTCGCACTTTGATATATATATGTGTGTGTGTGTGTGTGTGTGTGTGTGTGTGTGTGTGTGTGTTTGTATTAGGCCTGACAATTACAACCCTTAACTCGTTAACCCACCCGACCAAACCGAACTCGTTAATATTTTTGGATTGCACGTGTAACCTGTTTTGACCAAAAAATAATAATAACGGGTCGGGTTAAAGCGGGTAGAATCAATTACCCATTTTGACCCGATAGCTTTTACTCTATAAAATTATGAAATTTTGGGAGAAAATCTGGATTAAGACGAGTCATCTCGTTTTAACACGTCACCTGTTTAAATCAGTTTGATATCGGGTTCTAATAAGTTCGACCCATCACCCGTTCCAATCCAATCCAATGGATGAGAAGTTGCTTATCCATATTTTTTTTAACAGTAGATGAAATCATGTAAATTATTATTCTACCCGTTCGAATTGGATATAATATACTATTATGAAAGTTGTAATGTGTTAATTTTTTTGAAAAAAAAAATAACTTTGTGAAAGGAAATAAAAATGTTTGTCAAAAATGATTAGCTTTTGTTTATTTTTCACAATAGAAATAGAAACGGCTATCAAACTTGTTTTTGTTTCTTGTCCAAAATAAAAAAGAAATAGAAACAAAGTGAAACAGAAACATGTGAAACAAAAAAAAGAAATAGAAATGTTACCAAACACTACCTAAAATACTAACAACTAACCCAAGTCTCTCGACTAATGCCGTCGGAGATGACAAAACCGACAATACTAGAATAAGTAAGCTAAAGCATGCTCGAAATAACAAGGGAACAACTCTAAAGAGATACAACAGCTCGACCAAACAAGTCGGCTCCCCAAAATAATACGATAACAAAATACTAGCATATTCTACCCAAGTAAAGTCTACATAACTTTACATTCGTGTCTCACAAATACATAATAACAATAATAATAATAATCCAAGCTATTGCCCGGAAGACCACCTGCTATCCGACAAGCGCCCGAAGCTGCAACGCGCACTAATGAGCTTACTGCAAAAACTAAGGAAAACAAACACACGAAATGAGTCATAATGACCCAGTAAGTTACTAAATGCAATTGTATGGCATAGCATGTCGTGGCATGGCATAATGCACAAGCATATATAAAATCATGGCATCTTAATCGTATACCGACAATAAACTTGTATTAAGTCATCAAGTAACATAAACTTCATAAACCACATAGCACGTTATCTTTCAAATAAGTGCTTATAGTAAGCCACATGAGGGATAGAGAAAATACCCAAATAGTGTCGTTGTGTTGCTCCTGCAATACACAATGTTATACTTTATCGTGCCACATCGATGCTTTGTGATTACACCGACTTTTATCGAGAACCACTCGATTTAGATAGCAGCCAATAACGCACGTATTGTTACGGCCAAAGGGGCTACTTCCCCATTGCGGCCAACAATGGAGGTGTGTGTGAGGTCCCAGGTACGGCGATCCATAGCGAATACGAATCTTACGATTCGTATAGGCGATGTATCGTCCTACCCTGACGTATAAAACCAATCCAAATAATGCCAGCTGGACTTTTATGCAATGCACAAGTAGATATTTACTCGCATGCTCAAACAAGAATCAAGACCGACCATAGCGAGGTTATCAAATCAAGTAGGACATGAAGCTCTACACACCAATTTAACAATGCACATATTTGCACATACTTAACAAATCCAACCAACTTATAAGTTTAGCCAAAGATCCACATAATGAGGTACTCTAATCCTCAAATCATCACCCAATCAAAAGTAGCATATAAGCTCAAGAAATCACAACATGAGGTCTACCGTAGCCCTCTACTCGGGATTCAACCAAAGACTATTATTTTAGTCTAAGAACAATCATAAATCAAGACTTAGTGATTAGTCTATTCATAAAAGCATAACGGACTCAACCATAGTCCAAACCTGTCGTATATAATTGACATCCTCAAAACCAATCTCAAGGGTACTAAAACTAAGCCGTAGTCATATCCTCGCAAGTGCTTTCATGTGCACGCGACCAAATTCCCTAAAAGAGAACTCATTCAAATAATCATTTCTTAAAGTAATACGAGATCATAGGTTGGTCTCTAATGCTCCGTGCTCTAACGAGCACGCTCTAAATAAATCCCCAATAAGCCTCTATATCGTGGGTGTCACAAATGGTACACAATTCAAGATGCTCGGGTACTCACAATCAAAACCAACCAAACCCGAACATCGTAGGATTTCAACCTAAGGCTCACTAACATCTTATTGAACCTAAAATGACTCCATTGAGTCTTAATATCGCATTTCATTAAATACACATTTCATAAATCCCAAAATTAACACATCATTCAAGTTTATAGAAATTCTCCCAAAGATAATCCGGGCTTAATTCCCAAGCCTAAAAATCCAAGAACTCATCATAATCATAGTTAAACAAAACCCAAATGTCGTAGGACTTTCACTCGAGTTTATTAACACATTATTAAACTTATTTTGACTCCGTTGAGTCTAAATACCAAGTTTCATTCATGACACATTTCATCAACCTCAACATTAATACCCACTTTAATTAACAACAATTTATCCAATAATTCGGGCTTGATTCTCAAGCCCTAAAATTCACAACAAAAACCAACATAAAATCATAACCCATTTTATAAATCACATAATTTCAATTAAATGATCCTACTCATGATATCTAGTGAGTTCATACATCCAAAGCCCCAATCATAGGCATAATTCCACAATAAACCCAATTAACACGTGGACATGATTTCTAGCATACTCATAATCCTAGAAACACAAGATGAAGAGTAACAATATACTTCAACAATCATATAAGTCATCCTACATATGCTTTTGACAAGTTCACATGCTCAAATCATAAATTAAAATCACACAAAGCAAGTATGTGTACTCATTGACCTCAAATAGCATAGAGTTTGTTTTCCTTAGGATCAATGAGTACAAAATCAAAAAGAGAAGAAGTAACTTACTTGTATTCTACACCCAAGAAATCAAGGAAGAAAACTATTCGGTTGAAAGTGATCTACTCTTCAAGCTCTACACTTTTTATGGAGGTGGCTTGAGCAAATGGGTGAAGGATCATGGAGGATGAAGATGAGAGCTTCAAGAAGCCATGGGAGAAGCTTGAGGGAAAGGAATCCCGTTTTTAGAGAGTGATGGTGAGAAATGAGAGTCAAAACATCAGATTGTGGCTTATATTTGCTTAAAAACTGAGTGGGACAAGTGTCACCACATTGTGATCTCTTAAAATCTGATTTTGGTAGCTTAATTAATCACTAAAGCACTCTTAATCCACTCCTAAAACTTGTTAGAGATGTTAGGACATAAGTAAGGAGGGTTAGGGAGGTTTAGGGTCAATTAGGATGGGGGGTTAAGGGTCTAATTGGTCACAATCAGATTGCAAGAGAAAATTCCGTAGGTGACCCCAGTACTTGAGGCGGGCGCCTCACAAATGGCTAGGCGGGCGCCTGGACTTCTGCCAGCTTAAGTTCATTTTGCAATGCTCTCAGCATTGTCCCGCGAGCTGGTGATCAAAATTCGATGCGAGCGCATGGTCCAGCCCTTGAACTTGGTCTAAACATGTCCTAAATGGTCCCAAACTCATGGGCAACCATTCTAAGGTCTAACCCAACTCAATACAAGTCGGAAACATACCCGAATAACATCCGGAACAAGGTAGAACAAGGCTCGAATCATGCGACGAATGGTTAACCAATCAAACACCAATCATACTAGGATAAATTGGACATGGAAAAGGCTTGTTTAAACATGGTTATGACCTGAATACAAGGCCGAGAACTCAACGAACACTTCGCACGACGAAACACAAGCAATACGAGCAACGAGGGAAATCGCTAAGGCCAAAACAAAGCAATCGAACCGGCGATTCAACAAGCAGGCATACATGATTCTAAACATGTTAAGAGCTTCATGAATGACTTATGAATATTTCTAGATCATATATAGACTAAGTAAACATGCTCACAATCAACAAGAAAGCATGAAGGCAAGCACACAATGCACATGCAAGAATCCGGGGTGTTACAGAGAGAGATAGATAACCCGATTTCTGGTCCGCAGCAAAGAGAACCCAACTAGAACTTGCTTAATTTGTCATCAGATATTACAAATTGCAGCATTATATACCAAAAGATGAACAAGTCTACCAAGATGAAAAACAAAATTTGAATATAACAATTTAACTTACGTGTTCATGTGAATGATGACCGGTATCCTTTGATCAATATTCTCAGGTGGTTGCGGAGCTCTACTTTCACCGTGAAATCTTCTTTCTATAGTAGACTCACTCCCACCATGTCCAAAAGAAGTGCCTCCATCTATCATATCCTCATCAAGGGTATGTGATGAAGAGACATTGATACCATCTCCAGTCGGCTCAGTATTCAGGGGTTCATCTATGGGCTCATCTTGCAATTGTTGGCTTCTACAAATAGGAATCCTATTTGATTTGTCAATGCTCATTCCCCGCGCCCCTGCCTTGCCCCTGAGTGGCATAACTATTTATACATACATAGAAAATTAAAACATTAGTCCTCTGATCAGTATATTTAAAACATGGATAAAATTACTCAAAATGCAAAAAATTAAATGACTCATAATGCGTAACAATTAAATAATAACATCATTAAATAACACAAACATATATTTGAAAGCCAATAATTCAATGGGAGAACGAAGTATTGCATATATTTAATAGCCACAAAAAAACCATATATTTCAAATATTTCAGTCTTCCCCACTACTAGTGTTCTCAAAACTAAATCCATCTTCTTCATCATCTGATGTGTCCAATTCCTGAACTTCCTCTTCTAATTCATCCTCTTGGATGTCATCTTCCTCTTCAATTTCCATTTGGTTAGTTGGTCGTGGCAAATCAGATGCGTCAACTTCATCCATTTGACCACCTTCACCTACGAAAATAACATTATTGTCAAGCTTATCATCTACTTCAACAACAGTTGGAATTGACATCTCAACCTCTTGAAAAAAATCATCGACTTCTGCCTCAACACCATCAGACACATTTGAATATGGAATATTAATTGTGCTTCTTGCTTTGGTTTTACACATGGCCCACCATTTGATTTTATCCCTCTTATTGCAACCAGGGTATTCTATGTAGTACACTTGCTCAGCCTGCGACGCAAGTACAAAGGGGTCGTCTATAGCAAGTCTTGATTTAGGATTGAGATCAACGATGTTGTATCGTGGATGCACCCTAATACCCTTAACATAATTATACCACTCACACTTGAAAAGTACTAATGTATCACCCTGGTTATTTTCACTCTCATATTCTAGTTCCACAATTTCATCCAGCATTCCATAATAGTCTCTTCCAACATCATTATAACAACTACACCTGATGCAAACACCGCTATTCATTGTGGTTTTTCCAAACCCGAATTTTTTGGTATGAAATTTATACCCATTCACGAAATAGCCATTATACAAGTGCACACGAAGTTTTTGGCCTCGAGCTATGCACTTTATATTTTCAGCAACAGGTTTAGGTGAATTTTTTACCTACAAAATAAGATTATGAAGTTAATTTAAAGATACAAGTGACTGACGTAATATTATTATAATAATATTTGAAATATCTCTAAAAGTAACTTACATAACTAGCAAACCAGCTAGTAAACTCCTTCTCAATCCTAGACGACAGTGCCCCCGGATCAATATTTGGCATCACATTTATCACTTCCTTTTCATATTCCCTATTGCAAAGTTACATTAACTAATAAGCATTTACATAATGATTTAATTCAAATAATACAACTGAATATTTTTGAGATATACTTACAAGGTTCGATCTCTTCACAGTTCAATAGAACGTAAAGGGACGAAGTTGCTAGCTCGTTGCCCGATAAATATTTAGTACCAATATGCCTAAACGGTCTTCATGGATGAGTGAAGACTAATAATTGATTGTTTGCTTCAGTTTCACCACCATCATCATTCCGCTCAACCCTTGTAGACTTCAAACCAACGCCAACCTCAAAATAGTGAGAGCAAAACATAGAAGTTTTTTCTATCAAATATGCCTCACATATTGAACCCTCCACACAAGACTTATTCTTCACTTTTTTCTTCAGATGATTCATAAACCTATTGCATACAAGTATTATCATCTATATATTTGGTTTTCATATTTTATTGAATCAAGTTAATAGAAAATGACAAAAAAAAATGTTACCTCTCGAAAGGATACATCCAATGATAATTCACTGGGCCACCAACTCTTGCCTTGTAGGCCAAATGTATCGGCAAATGTTCCATGGAATCAAAGAAAGCTGGAGGAAATATCTTCTCTAATGTGCATAAAGTGACTATGATATTTTCCTCCAACTTCTTCAAATCCTCATCATGTAAAATACTAGAGCATATGTCTCTGAAGAATTGGCTTAGCTCTGTCAAAGCACGCCAAACAGGATCAGGCAAGAGGTCTTTAAAGACAATAGGTAGCAACCTTTCATGAAACACATGACAGCTATGGCATTTCATGCCATAAATCCTGCATTCTTCCACATTAACGCACCTACCCAAATTTGATGCATAACCATCTGGAAACCTAAGTTGTTTGATCCATTCTAAAACCAACTTTTGTTGTTCCTTTGTGAGAGTGTAGCTCGCTTTTGGCTTCACAGTCTTCCCTTTCACCTCTTTTAATTATAAATCTGGACGCTTGCAATACTTCTTAAGATCAACACGAGCTTTCACGTTATCGTTAATCTTACCTTTGACATCCATGATTGTATTGAAAACATTATCAAAGACATTTTTCTCAATATGCATCACATCAAAGTTATGGCGTATTAAGTTGGTCTTCCAATAAGGAAAATCCCAAAATATACTCCGTTTCACCCAGTTATGACATTGCCCAAAGCCTGCAATCTTTTCTTTCGCTCCCATCTTACCAAACCTGATGTTTGGTAATCCTGATACTTCATCCCACACATCACTACCATTCAAGCGTGGTGGTGCCAACCCAAGCTCAACCCTACCAGCCATAAAGTTATTCTTGTTCCTTCTGTAAGGATAACTAGGTGGCAAGAATTGGCGATGACAATCGAAAAAGGATGGTTTCCCACCACACTCGAGTGTGAACGACTTACTATTGCCCATACAATAAGGGCAAGACAATTACCCATGCGTGCTCCAACCAGATAACATACCGTAGGTAGGAAAGTCGTTAACAATCCACATAAGTGCAGCCTTCAGTTTAAAATTCTTTTTCTTTGACACATCATAAGTATCAACCCCATCTTGCCACAACTCAATCAACTCATCTATCAATGGACGTAAATACACATCAATGTTCTTACCCGGGCTCTTAGGACCAGGAATCAGTAAAGTCAAGAACAAGTATTCATGCTTCATGGCCATCCATGGTGGTAAATTATAAGGAGTAAGAATCACTGGACAACAAGAATAAGGCTTTGTCGAGTTACTAAAGGGGTCAAAACCATCTGCTGAGGTGAAGAGCCTCACATTTCGAGGATCGAAGGAAAAATTGGGGTAAGTATGATCAAAATTCTTCCATGCCTCACCATCTGATGGATGAGAAAGCACACCTTCTTCCCGAGGACATTCTTTGTGCCACCACATATGCTTTGATGTTGTTGTTGACATATAAAGCCTTTGGAGTCGAGGTGCAAGCGGTAGATAACGCAACACCTTAAAAGGTATGTTTTTATGCTTCATACTACCCCTTCTTCTTGGTTTATACCGCAGTGATCACACCCTGAACATTCCTTTAAACCTTGAGTTGACTTGTAGTACAACATACAATCATTAGGACATGCATCTATCTTTTGTAAACCAAGTCCGAGCTTAGTGACAATTTTCTTAGTCTCATAAAATGTTTTGGCAATATTTGCACCATCTGGCAACATACGACCAATTGTGGACATAAGATTATCATAGGCATTCTCACTCATGTTGGCCTCTGACTTATGAGTTAGGAGTTGAGCAGCCGCAGACAAATTTGTGTAAGTTTTACATCCCTCATATAATTCCTCACGCCCTGCTTCATAAAGAAAACAATCAAAGTCCCCAGCAGAGTCGCCACTGTGAGTCCCTGATTTTTGACCTTTCCCCCGCTACTGAAAAATGGGTGTGAAGTGCACCAAAATATAGGGCACGAACAGGTAGCCCAAAAGAGTACCCCAAAAACATACTTAGAATAATGGGCCAAGTCCATACCCGAAAAGAAGGGCCCAATTAGGCAAAGGAAGCCCAAGATTTGAAGATAGCGTTTATTATAAATAGGAGGAAACTTCCTCCTTGAAAGGGTCAGTGACAACTTTCCTAGCAGAAAGCAGGAGCAGCTCTCCCTCTCCCTCACGGATACAAATTAAGATACATACACTCCATTTTATTTATTATCTATGATATACAACATATACTGATTATCACACCGGAGGGTTTTGGGGTACACCCCCACCCACTCACGGTGCTTTATTTTGCAGACTTCACAAGCCAGATATCCTACCGCGACAACCACCGTTGGACCACGACTCCGGCGACCCCAACATTACATCACCTTCGGCACCCCGAACACAACACGACAAGATCACCACATTTTTGGCGTGATCAGTTTGGTTCCGTTGCCGGAAAATGACCTTTTTTCGTTCCCCTATACTCACTACTTTATCGGCCGTGGCGGAGCTCCGCTCAGAGGGTGTCGAGACCACTAAAGACAACAAACAATGTATACCTTCTCTATGTGAACTGGGATAAAGAAACTAAAAACTAAGTTCCAAGAGAAGACTACCAATGGATGTTCCTTACAGAGACGAACACAACTGCACATAAATCACGGCCAATGGAGTTATGCTCCGGCATTACTCTCGCGACGCAGAGCTGACTTTTTACCAACACCCAAGCAAAAGATAGAACGTCCCCAACAGCCGTGTCTGGAAGAGATGAACTTAACCCACCAGAGACGCCTCCAGCAGACGACGCCTACGCCACCATAAGCTGCCAGAAACCACCATTGCTCCCACAATAAAAAATGACGCCTTACGAATTTTTGTTACGAACTGAGCAAATAAGAAATGCACGAAATGGCAAGTGAACACGTCGGGTTGGTGCGCCTGGACCAGACGAGTCCAACGCTACCTGGACCGTCCCAAACGGAGTAGCCACGCATTCTCACACACCACTGAAAGTCGCTGAAAGCTTCACCATTGCTCCAGTCGCCGGTCATGTGCCAATGATGGAAATTATGGAATTAATATGCCTGTTGACAAAAGTGATCTGCATGCGCCAACGCACCATCACTTCCCATATCAGGTGTACCCACTCCACTCCTTTTTGGTAATATTGAGTAGATGATAATATTGCACCATACCCTGCATATAGACAAAGATACTGCCAAGATTTCTTGCTTTCCTTGAAAATTTAAATGCGGGACCTGCACAATCACATTTCACAATGCAAATAATAACTCCCTTATTATCTACTTTGTTTGAAATGGACCTGCACATGCTAACTGCCATTTACAATTGTGTGGGCCAATTATTGTAAATTGTTTTATTCAACATTGCTAACTTTTTAGTGCAATTAGGTGCATGACACTTTACTTCATTTTACTATACGGATTATATAATTTTATTTTATTTATAAAAAAAAGCATTTCAATTATTTTGTCATTTAATTGTGTATGTGCAAGTTACAATATACAATATTAATTGGTATGACCAACATGATATCCTATATTTACATCGTTGTGTACCTTTGATTAATTTCATATATAATAAATAATACATTGACATAATATAAAATTACATAAATATATTTGAGCACACCTGATTATATATTTACGTTACATTCGCATAAATTATGGACTCACTACCACTAGATATCGCCCATAATTAATCAACGACGTGACTATATTATGATTTTGAGACACTAATTCCCTTGAAATGATTAATCATTTTGGAATACTTGATCATGTATTCAACATCGCACACACATGCTTATGATTTTTTCCTAAATTATTTACCGAACTGAAATTATTTGTCGAGCCGAAAGAAATTATTTGCAGAAATTATTTTGAAATTATTTGTCAAGCGAAATTATTTCCAAAGCTAAAATTTTGTGACGAGCTGAAGTTGTACGACAAGTATGATTTAATATACGCAACTATTTGACAATTTTATATGATGACATGTTCTGACATAACAAGTAAAATGTTTTCTAACAAATTGGACTACATTATTTTGATGAAGCGCACGCGAGCTCGTTAGCCTCGTCAACTTGAATATTAGATTATCTAGTTTTCATGAGCGTGACATAGACAAATAAATGTGATTCGAGCTCGCCTGCTTATGAGAAACATAACATGCAAATTTAAATAGATTTATGCCGAGCTAACTACTTGCCCACCATATCAAACAGTTATAAAAAAAATTCATCGCATAAAGCTCGCAAATTACTTGTTCAATGTTACTAGCTCGTAATAACATGCTTAGTCCACCTATCATATGTTAGCACGACACATGTATTCTCTCATGCTTCACACTCAAATATTTGCATCTTAAAAATTCATCGTATCTTTTAATAGTGCGACATGTCGCCGCAATAATTGTTTCCTATCTTCGCATAATAGGCCCATATTCAAACAATCTTCTCTTATGTGATCAATATGCTTAGACTATGACAAACATTGTATGACGAAAACATGATTTTGCCTATACAAAGATGCGCTCCTAAAACTTTCATGTACAAAATACAAACGGGCATAGCCTCGGCAACCACGATCAATAACACAAGTTGTTCCTCTACAAACTATTACACTATTATTTACAAGGGGGCTACTACCGAAGGCCACTGACCGGGATTATTAGTGATGATATATATTATTACTTAGTATCTTCGCATATTATTTACGTGCCTGCGCACGCCACGCTCACGCCAGAGCTCGAGACTCGGATTATGCTCACGCCAATGTCGAGCTTCATACTATTATTATTTACGTGCCCGCGCACGCCACGCTCGCTGTAACGACCCGACCCGGACTCCAATGTGAAGTGTGACGACCCGACTCGGACCCCGAGATGGAATCACAAGTCAAGTCGTCCAAATAGGACAACAATACAATCAAAGACTCAGTTTTGGAAAACGGCGTGGCGCAACATTTCGAGATGAAGCGCGACTCGGCACCAGGCGAATATTTTAAAACTTTTACACGATATAACAATTAATACAATTATACCAAATCATCGGCGACTTTACTACGGAACCCAACTACACAGTTCATGCAAATATACCTCGGCGGCTATAACATGCTGGGAGAACAACATACTTAAATAAGAGCTAAAGTAATGCCAGCGGAAGTTTTAAGCAGATGAACCATAATACCGCTATACAAGGCTTGGCGTATGCATGCTTGTAGGCACTCAAAATAGAATACCGGTATAGACACAAATACAACAAAACCAAATTCCCAAGCGAAGTCTAAATGACTTGCTATACCCAACGTCCTTACAAAAGCGGAACAAAATAAGGACATCTAAAGACCACAACCTCGTCGCGTGCGATCACGGACAAGCGCAAATCCCTGCGACACCTCAGCGGCGGTACACGGCTCGGATCTAAAGCGATAAAGGGAGGGGTAAGTCATAAAGACTTTGTGAGTTAACAATTATGCATGTCATGGCATCATGCAGCATACATATCAAGATATCATTTTTAATATCAAGTCAATCAAAGCGTTCATTTAATAAACACTTAAAACACATATCCATGGTAGCACATTGTTTCACATAAGTGCTATAAAGGTAAACCACATATACGGAGGATATGATATGAAACCGATGCCGCTACGTAGCTCCTGCAATACAGCGTTAACATTCGTGCCAATGATACCCGTGATTAGTGTATCAAAGTATCGAGTTCTCTACTCGAGTGCAGAGTTCTCTGCTCGGGTACCAAGCTCTCTCCTTGGTACTTAGACCTTCCAATGTGCTCTCTTGGTTTACAGCCAAGGTGCTACTTCCCCTTGTGGCCAACGGTGGAGGCGTGTGTGATAAAACCGGTATAACAACCCATCACTATCACGAGCCCCATAACTCGTGGCGGCGATGCATTGTCACACCAACGACTCAATCAAATATGCCACTGGACTCATGCAATGCCAAGTAGATGTTTTGGTCATGAAATCTCAAATAAGGAATAAGTTCGACAAGAGCGAACTTATTCAACAAATAGTTGTTTACTCATTTAAGGAATCAAATAAGAATTCGACATGTCAAATAGGTACACTATTCTACAACATGCTCTCAATCATGCATTTACTTCACACGATCACACAAACCACATAAGAACTCGATCGAGTCTTATAAGCACACATTTCAATTATGCCCTTCAATCCATCCCAAAGTCACGTAAGCTAATTCATTAGTCTAGCACTAAATTCATCATGTTAAATAGATATATCATTCTCTAACATGCTCTCTATCATGCATTTACTTCACACGATCACATAAACCGCATAAGAACTCAATCGAGTCTTAAAAGCACATAAACCTCAAGGCATAAGCATCAATCCATCTCAAAGTATCGAAAGCTAATTCATTAGTCTAACGAACTACATTCGTCGTAGGGATTGATTGTGGAGTCGGTATTGTTCATAACTCCCTAATTTCAACTCCGGTGAGTTTTACTAAAATTCAACCAAGAAGAGCATCGACACTATATGTATCACATTGCCCTCTCCTAAGTTCTCCGATCATTTAGAACTTGATAACTAAGCCGTTCATGTCCTCGAACTAGCCTTAAACACAATCTCGAGTTTCAAACCCTAGTTTCGGTGATTTTGTTAAACCTTGAATTGAATTGAACGAATTCTTTCACAAGAGTTATTCCCAAGCTTAATACAAACAACATTCATGCTTTAATAAATGTCAAAATCATAACTTCATAGAGATTTCATAAAATCATACTCACATTTTATATGTTGAATTGAAGGTTGTGTCTTCACAAAAGATGTTCACAATCAACATTAAAACAACTATAATGAAGGGGTCATGCTATTTTGTTTAACATGAAAATCTCAAGGAATTGTCACTCACCTTAGTCCTATGATTAATGGAGGAAAGGTTGATTAAAGAGAGGATTCTTGTAGAGATGATCAAGAGCTTCGATTTGGCGGTCTCGGTTCGACAATCGGACCACCGGATCTCCGGGAAATGGTCCTTCAACCTAGGGTCTCCTCCATGGACGAATTTGGAGCTCAAGCTTCTGGTTCTCTGGTTTTGTTAGACAAAAATGGCTGGAAGGCTGAATATTTGTGTTTATATACTTCCCACTATGTCCCTAATCCAAGTGAAAGGCTTTAAGAGACTTCTAATTGGCCAAGGCATGCTAGCCTTTGATAAGCCATGATCCAAGGGTCTAAAAGGGTGTTAGACAAGTCAACAAAGGTGGCCTCAAGTCATCAAGGTCGGCCAAGGGGCAAGGGTTCAAGAGTCATTAGCCAAATCCACTCAAAACTCACAAATGCAGAAAACTGGACAACAGATAGTCAATCTTGTAAAATCTACCATAAATAGCTCACACCTCCAAATGCGGTGATTATTGATTTTTATCAAACTAGACTATTTAAACTATAGTTTAGCCTTTTAAATTACTCAATTTGGACTTATATTCATCAAAATATGGCTACTACAAGTTCAAGTACAGAAGCTGATTTCCTGAAAACAGAATTCTGGCACAGCCGTAAGTCAAGACCTAAATGAGGTACTTATACACCTTGGAAAAATACCATATTTTACAGGGAGTATACTAACATATGTAGGTAGAACATACTAAATTTTTAGAAAATTCTCTTTAGTAGATTGGTACCAGAATTTTCGAAGTTCGCCCAAAAACTGGACTGAATCTGTGAAGTAATAAGTTGATCATCATATTTCCAAATGCAACCAATCTATGAACATGTATAAGGCTTGTTTAAACATGGTTATGGCTTGTATTCAAGGCCTAGAACTCAACCGAACTTCTCTCGGGACGAAATGAAGGCAATACAAGCAATGATGTTAAACCACAAAACACAAACGAAGCAACGAAGCTTCTAAACTCCCAACCAAGCATGAAACAACTAAGATGAACATTGTAAATCTTGTATGCAATGTATTAAGACTCTCATGAAACTTATTAAGGTGCTAACACGTTAATCGAACACCGAAACAACAACAACAAGGCATGCAACGCATGGAAGACCATTATTCTATTATGATCTCAACCAACTCAATGCCAACACGATATGAATGAAATGAAGTCTCAAATATGTCAAGGCATATTAAAAACATGTCATAATGATGACAAACATGAAATGGGGTTTGGGTTCTCACATCCTCCCCCACTAAAAGGAATTTAGTCCCTAAATTCGTACCAGAAATCTCGAACAAGTAAGGGTATTTCTCCCTCATCTCAAGGTCTCCCAGTCTCCCATGTGGCTTCCTCAATATCATGATTCTTCCACAAGACCTTCACTAAAGGAATCCGTTTGGTCCTCAAGACTCGCTCCTTGGTATCAAGAATCCTCACCGGTTTCTCAACATAAGAAAGATCGGGCTCAAAGGTAATCTCCTCATAAGTAAGGACATGTGACTCGTCCTTCAAGTACTTCGAAGCATGGAAACATGAAACACATCATGAACACCCGATATAGGCGGTGGTAACGCATGAAGTCTATAAGCCAAAGAACCAATCGCTCTAAGATCTCGAGCGGACCAATAAACCTTGGAGAAAGCTTCCCTTTCTTCCCAAACCGCTTAGTACCGCGTTAGGCGATACCTTCGGGAACACAAAGTCACCAACACGAAACTCAAGATCACGTCTCGGGTTGTGCGTAGCTTTTACGTCTACTACGAGCCGTAAGCAATCTCTCTAATCAGCTTCACACTCTCAGCTGGCTGTTGCACCATCTCTGAACCCCATAATCTAGCCTCACCAACCTCATCCCAGCAAATCGGTGATCGACACTTACGCCCATACAATGCCTCGTACGGCGCCATCTCAATCTTTGGGTGATAAGCTGTTATTATCACGCAAACTTCGATAGCGGTAGATGTGAATCCCAACTACCTTTGAAATCCATAGCTCACGCCGTAACATATCCTCCAAGATGCGTATCAATCTCTCAAGTGACCATCGGTTGGGGATGAAGCGGCATCTTGAAATTGACTTACGTACCCAAGCCTCCTGCAAAGAATGCCGAGAACCTAGAAGTAAATCTATGATCTCTATCGACACAATGCTAGCAGTGCGCCATGAAGTCTCACAATCTCTGAGTGTACAACGGCGCCAAGCGACTCGGTGTGAGGAAATCGCAATAGGGATAAAATGAGAAGACTTAGTCAACCTATCAACGACCACCCAAAGCGCATCAAAGCCTCTGCAGTGCGTGGCAACCCGTAACAAAACCCATGGTGATATGCTCCCACTTCCACTCAGGAATCTCAAGTGGATGAAGCAAACCGGTAGGTCTCGGTGCTCGGCCTTAACCTGCTGGCTTGCGTCAAACATCTCGAAACATACTCGGCTATCTCCTCTTCATACCATTCCACCAAAGCGCCTCTTCAAGTCACGGTACATCTTAGTACTACCGGATGTATCGTATCTTGAACAGGCTTGTGAGCTTCATCAAGAACCATGCGTTTCACTTCATCGGAAGAAGGCATAGGCAAACCCCTACTGAAATGTCAAAATCCCATCACTTGTTTATCGCGAACTTCGGGTGTATTATTCTCACCCAATCCATCGATAATCTTCATCGGTTACGGATCGGTAGCGAGCTTCCTTGATCCACCAAACAATCTTTGGTGTAGCACGAACACTAGCAAAAAGAACACTATGCTCACTCCGCAAAGGACTCCATTCACGGATATCCTCGAGCATCTTCCAAAGAAGCGTCTGGCAAACCACGAGAAGTTCTCACCGGCACTAGAGCAAAGCTAAAACGGAGTTGTAGTCAACCTCCTCTTCAACTCTGCTAACCTCACACTTGTCTCAAACAAGCGGACTTCTTAGGTAAGATTGGTCATAGGAGTGGCAATCTTAAAAACCTAATT
>CM028380.1:39696808-39727789 GCA_013146195.2 Codonopsis lanceolata
TTAGTGTCGTGATGCACCAATTTGTCCATCCATCAATTTTTCCATCGTGATGTATCAACTTTGAATCGCGATGCATCATGCTTATATTTGTTAATAAGTAACTAAATCACTTTCCTTATTGTGCACTGACTAGGTTCATTGTGTGTGTGTGTGTATGTATATATATAGTCAAAGTTTCCTTATTTTGTTTGGTATTGTAAATAAGGTAGGACTCAATAAGAATGAATATAGATTAATTGATTGATTTTTGTAAATATCTCCTTCAAATTGAATTTGATCTAGTCAAAGTTTACTTATTTTGTTTGTTATTGAAATTAAGGTAGGAACCAAATATAATGAATATAGATTAACCGAGTGATTTCCGTAAATATTTCCTTCAAATTGAATCTGTTTATAATTTCCATAAATATCTTCTTCGTTTACAACATTATGATGCATCGTGATTCCAAATCGATGCATCGCGATTAAAAAAGATGTCTAAAAACCAACAAATGGTTATTCGGCATTTCATCAAACAATTTACATGCATAAAAATACACACAAAGTGATTCTATTTTAAAACACATTCACAAACAAAAACATAAAATAAAAAAAATCGATGAAGAAATAAAGGTATGCTCTATATTAAGAAGCAAGAATCACCAACTCCATGAACCTCCTTCTGTTGCATCGGTGCAACTTTGGATGATTCTCTTACTGCTGGGGTTCCATCTTGTTCTACTGCCATTGTATAACCATATTCATCAACGGATGCAATCTCATAGACCGACCAAAGCACGAAAGCCAGGATCTTAGCAAAAATAGCGATTTTAGGTGCATTAGAAAGGAATCTCTGTGATTTTGAAAGGACCAAATTGATTAACTCACGGATCGACCTATACTTGACGCTGGCTCCATACGTCTGAGTCGTGTCTTAGTCCCAGTGTGGCTGATTCTGCCTACTCTATGTCCCCCGAAGAGCAGGGAATTAGTTCAGAGCAGTAGTTGACGGAATCTTGCTTTGGCTTGATTGCTTCATTTGGAATGGAACATATTAATAATTATAATTATCTTTTTGAATTGTGAGAGATGGTTGAGTGGATGAAAATGTCGAATCGCTAATCCGTTGTACGAGTTATTCGTACCGAGGGTTCGAATCCCTCCATTTCCATTTTCATCGAGAACTTTGGAGCGGCTAACAACTACAAAGACTATGACTCCATCTGAAGTACACTGCTATGTTTCTGTAATTTACAGGTCGGAACCAAGAAGAGTTTGAGGAATTCCTGTTAGGTAAGAGGCTAGCAAGTTATTCATCAATTCAGAGGGTCTTAACAAGAGAATTCTTATTAACAAGAAAGCAAACTCCGACCTTAGAGAAATGGGATGCATCTCCAAGGACTCTTTTACTAATAAAATAGAAAAGCAAAAGAAAAATGGAATAGCTAAGTTTTGCAATATGTGGTAGTAATTCATGAGATTGAGAAGTTGTTATTTCCGACCGGGTCAGTCTTAGTAAGGGCATCAAAAAATGTTGGAAAAATTATGTTTAAAGAATGAAATTGTGCATTTTGTAGCACAGATTTATTCACATGTCGTTTGTGTAATGACAAGGGTAATTGTGGAATCGTGTTCTACTTCGTGAGAACATCGAAATCATATATTTATTCGTCCGATTTGGTGTTTGGATGAATAAGTTATGATTAATTAAAGTGTGGTTGTTGGAAGTGGATTTATCCCACATTGAAAGATTAACAAAAACTTGAGTGGTTTATATACAAGTACCTTATGTGGTAAGGGTAAGCTTGTATAGAATAGAGGCTCTCTCTACTTGCTCGCGGGGGAGCAAATCATGGTCAATTTAGCCTTGACATACTGAGTATGCTCATGTCTGGCGGCGTCACATGTCGGACCAAATTTGTCTGTTCAGACCAATCCACGTTTTGTTAACTATTCTTTTGTTTTTGTAACTCCAATATTAATAACACACTGGGCTTGTTTGGTAGTCGGATATGGATAAGCAGTATTATTAATCCTAGTACTATTAGTACTCTCGCTATTAATCCTCACTTGTATATTGGGGGTAGTTTTGAGATTACAAATGTTAATCCTAATTTTTTTTTAGTGAGGGCGCTAATAATACCACCCTCCCCCTTGGTATTAATAGTGAGGGGATAATGACTTTATTCGGATAACTCGTGGTATTAGTCCCGACCACCTATTACGTACCAAACATCAGGCAACTCGGCTTATTAATCCTATCTGGCCTTAATTCTAGCTACCAAACGACACCTTTATGGGTTGTTATTACCAGCTTTAATGATGGATTTATTTCATCATCAATGTGGTTATTTAATTAGTCTTTTGTCTACTCTTATAAAAGGAGATTATTTCCACAATTACAGAATACGATTGAACATAGTCAAAAACAATCTCCATTTCTCCTCTGCATTCTACACATCGTTGAGCGAATTCATTTGGCCTCCTGTTTTCTTATTGGTGATAGAGTCAGGCACATATTCAATTCGCCAAATACCTTAGTGCTAAAGGTTTCTCCGGTGTCTCCGTTGTATCCTGGGAGACAAACTTCCATTAGAGCTTCCAAGCTGAGGCGGGAAGGGGCAGTACATTTTAAAGAAGCGTGTGTGAGGCAGGCCTCGAACCGGTAGACTTCGTTACTGCTGGTACTATTCAGTCCACCAAAAGACCTGAAGTCTACCTGCAGACTTGAAGTCTTCCTGCAGACCTGAAGTCTACCTGCACACCTGAAGTCTTTCTGCAGACCTAAAGTCTACCAGCAGACCTGAAGTCCACCAGCAGACTTGAAGACCACCAGCAGACTTGAAGTCTACCTGCAGTCTTAGAATACAAAGCAGTAACCATTTTCAACTGTTTCAATTTTGTATTTGATTTTATAATTGTTTTTCCTTGTACTATCTCTAACAATATATATATATATATATATATATATATATATATATATATATATATATATACATACATACATAATGACAGAAGCATATAACACTTCTATTTATAGCAGTTTCTTGCCTAAACTGACTTTTTAAAAATGGATCTTCATGAAGTAATTATAATTACCAACATTTACTTCACAATTAATATCTTATATAAATAAATACATAAATTGATCATTTATTATCAGTCAAAGCTCTTTGCATTAAGTCCAGATTCCAAACACTTTTTGTATTCTATCTCTTCAGGTTTCTTTCTGTCTCTGTAATTATACTTATTAGTGAACCTTCAAAAGTAGACTCTAAAATTTTGAAAGATACATCAAATTTAATTTTTTAGACATTTTCTCAGTACTTCTTTTACCGAAAATACTATGGCCTTTGTACCAACACAACAACTATATATGGCGTTGATCATTTTTTAGTGAGGGTGTGAGTGTGTACGCAAGATATATATATATATATATATATATATATATATAGAGAGAGAGAGAGAGAGAGAGAGAGAAAGAGAGAGAGGGATGGACTTTGACAAAAGATTAGTATCGTAGGTTAATATCATATGACATGGGAAGCAGGAGGAGATAAGCCTTTTACATTGCAATGAATTATTTGATTTGAGTATTTATGAAAAATAAGTAAAATTTCAAATACAGAGTAGTATCTTTTAATATTTTTTTAATTGACTGATTTTTTTTAAATTTGAGTTAAATTCGGGTAAGTCCATTAAGTACAATTTTAAAGAGCTTTAATCCCTTATATTTTTTAAAAAGTATAAAAAAAGGCACTTTGAGGTGAAATACTATGATACCCTAAATGAATCTAATACGTGTCCGAAAAGGCACGTCATGCATTACAATTTAAAAATCATGCATCGCGATGCACAAATCGTATACAATGACAATTAACAAAAGTCGAGGTCAATCACTGTCGCATGTAAGATTGTTCTTAAAGAAGTTAGTCTTTATCCATAGGCAACTGCATGTCACAGTTTCGAGGGTAGCAACTAGCAAACCGTTTTCGATCGATACTGATATGTGATGAAGATGAAAAGACAATCTATAAAATAACAAATGTTGTGTACAATGAAAATTTTCAGAATATATAATGTTTTTGTTTAAGTACTATACTCTTTTTTATTTAAGTATTTTTCTGTTATCTATTCTTATGATTTTGTTTTTGTTATTTATTTTGCTTATATGACGTCCGTTTAACGCACGGGTGCAAAAACTAGTTACAATTAAAACAAGTAATAATAGCTCAAAGAAAATTAAACCAAACAAATCCCCAAACATCACAATTTGCACCCAAGTAAATATGTAAATTAATATTTTTCCAAATAAAAAAGCCCTAATTTTGGATATAACATATCAAGAAGTCAAGAAAGTGACAAACCCAAGTACCTAACAAGGCAACAAATGAATTAATTCCAAGTTGTCAACAAACCAAATAAAAAAGGCTTAATTTGGCTCCAAAGGTGCTCCATGAAGATCTGTTCTTCTAACTCACCGTGTAGAAAATCAGTCTTCACATCCATTTGCTCCAACACCATATCATAGTGTGCTACAAGACCTAACACAATTCTGTTAGAAGTGTGTCTCATAACAGGCGAAAAGATCTCATTATAATTTATCCCTTGTTGCTACGAGTACTCATTTGCCACTAACAGTACCTTGAATTTTTTCCCCCTCTTTTTATGATACTGCTTCATTTTGCTTGAATACCCATTTACAACCAATTGCACGCTTTCCCTTGGGAAGTTCCACTAACTCCCATGTGTTACTCTTGTGAAGTGATTTAATCTCTTCCGCCATAGCAATCACCCACTTATCTTTTTCTGGACTTTTTATCACCTCTTGATAAGTATTTGGATCTCTACTACTAATAACAAAAGCATATGAAACAAAATCTTCAAACTCATACCTGACTGGTGGTCTGATTGTTCTCTTGGGTCTTCCACTTGAAAAATTTTCTTCTTAAACTTCTTATGTAGTTACCTCGGGATCAGGAAGAGTGAGATCCAAATCCACCTCCTGTAGCTCCACCTCAGTAACATGCTCATTACCCGTTTCGTTTTCTGGCACATGTTTCTCCTTTTTTTCATGAATACACTTTAACATAGCTTTCTCATCGAAAACCACATACATGCTGATCACCACCTTGCTTGACTTGGGGTCCTAAAGTCTGTAACACTTTACCCCTTTTGTGAAACCGAGAAAGATACACTGTTTGGACTTTGGATCAAGCTTCGACCTTTCTTCACTAGGTATATGCACATAAGATGGACACCCAAACACCAGAATATCGGAATAGTCTACCTGAGAACCCGTCCATACCTATTTTGGAACCTTGCAATCTAGTGACCCCCTTGGTGATTTATTTATTAAGAAATAAGTCATACTCACTGCATCTGCCCAAAAATTCTTTGCTAACCATGCATTCAATCGTAAACACCGAGCCCTTTCCGCAATAGATCAGTTTAACCTTTCTGTCATACCATTTTGCTATGGTATCCTACGTACTGTATAATGCCTTTTGATTCCATGCTCCGCACAAAACTTCTTGAACCCTTTATACTTGTACTCTGTACCGTTGTCACTTCTTAAACATTTAACTTTTCTACCCGTTTGATTTTCCACTTCAGCCTTCCACAATTTGAACTTCTCAAAAGTCTCATTCTTGTGCTTCATGAAGTAAACCTAAACCTTCTTCGAAAAGTCATCAATAAGTGTGAGTATAAATGTCCATACCTTGATCCCGTTCTCACTGGTCCCCAAACATCAGTATGAATGTAGTCAAAGATTCCCTCTATTGTGTGTTTAGCCGTCTTGAATTGCACTTTGTTTTGCTCTCCAAGGACACAATACTTGCAGAAATCAAGCTTGCAAGTTTTAACACCCTTCAACAGTTTCCTCTTATGAAGCTCCTTCATGCCCCTTTCCCCCATGTGACCTGAACTCATGCGCTAAAGAGTAGAGGCCTCATCTACTTCAAGTTCAGACTCTACAGAAATAGCTCCACCTACAACAGTGCTATCGAGCAATCTATAAATGTTTTTAGATCCTCTCTCACCATTCATCACCACCAATGCACCCTTGCAAACTCTCATCATACCATCTTTAGATCTATAGTTACAACCATTATAGTTTAAAGTACCTAATGAGATCAGATTTTTAGAAACTTCTGGTACATGTCTAATATCACACAACGTTTGTACGACACCATCAAACATTTTAATTTTAATAGTACCTATGTCGACAATTTTACAAGATGCTCAATTACCCATAATAATTACTCCATAATTAATTGACCTGTAGGTGTCAAACCAATTACGATCGGATGTTACGTGAAACGAACATGCTGAATCCATAATCCAGAAATCTACAGAGTGATTTATTGTTGATGAAATTGAGAGCATATCACCATCTTCATCTGAACCATCCATAACCACATTAGCTGACTTCGACGAACCAGCACCATTATTGCCCTTCTCCCGACAATCCTGCCTCTTGTGCCCCTTCTTCCCACACTTGTGGCAATTCCCCTTGTACTTCTTCCTTGACTGCGACCGGGAATTTTGATGATTCTTTGAGTTGTCTCTGGATTGTGATCTACCACAATCCTTGTTCTCCTTCACATACATCCCTTCTCTTAGCGGTTCATCAACAAATGTTTTCTTTCGTTGATGAAAAGCTAAGAAAGCCTTTGTAACAGGTCCTAACTCAAGAGTACTTTTCCCCCACGTCAATGTGGTTACAAGATTTTCATACGTTGTGGAAGACGGCAACGAGTTTAGCAGCATCAACGCCTTGTCTTCTTCCTCAAACGTCACCTCCACCTGTAGCAAATCATTGATGATTTGCATAAACACGTTTATGTGAGCGTTGATATCAGCCCCTTCTACCATCTTAAGCCCATACAACATTACTTGAGATGCAACTTATTTGACAAGGATTTTGACATATATTTTACCTTTAAAATTTCTCATACCTGTGTAGCCGACTCTTCATCAATTACAAGATACACCAATTCTTCTGCAAGGCACGAACGAATTGTTGAGACGGCCCTCCATTGGAGTTCCTCCAAATCATCCTCCTTTACATCATTAGGTTTAGTTTTGTTCCAAAGAACCTTCCCTAAACCAGCCTGCACCAAAGCATCCTTAACCATCCTCTGCCACAAAGTGAAATTCATCGTTCCGTCGAACTTCTGAACTTCTTGTTTGGAAGAAGAGATACCTGATCCTAAAGTAGGCATGTTGACCTACGCTCTGATACCAGTTGTTGTGCGTAGCGAAAGACTTGCGAACAAATTAACAGAGTATAATGAGATCAATCACAAAGAAGAGAGAGAGATTGGGGATAACGGATTGTCGAAATTTTATTAGAGCCAACCTTGAAAACGTTATAGGGATACAACTATTTATATGGATACAATAGAAACCCTAAAACCCTTAAAACAAGCAAAAACAGACAAAGCCCAAATTTTCAAAAACGGGACTAAACGGTCGCTTAGTCCACGACACTAAGCGACTGCGTAAAATCTAGTAGCACGGTCCGAAGAAATCTTGACTAAGCGGTTGCCTAGTCCTTAGCACTAAGCGACCGCCTTGTCCAAAACCCGACAGTCTGTACCATGAGGGAACGGGCCTGTTGCCTGGGTAATCGGGTCATCCCATTCTTAACAGTGTGCCTGACAACATTCATTACGATGGAGAAGGCCGCTACTGGATTGCTTTAACCTCGGTATGTTTAAGTTAGTGCATTTCCTGTCAAAGCACAAAATTTAAAGCATGATAATAGCTTAATCTTTTAGATGAGTTGGTTACTGAACATTTCCCCTCATTAATTGTTTTTGTTTCCATTGAGAAGTAACTATATTGCTCATGCCACAACCGTTGTTATGTAATTTTGGCAGGAGAATGCATATGCATGGTAGCTAACTAGCACGAAAGCATCATTTCCTTCGTAAGATTATGGCGATTATGGACAAGTACATAGGAAGACCTCGCTTGGAGAAAAATGGAGGGGCTATAGCCGTTGATTTGGAAGGGAAACCAACTGACCTCTACGTCGATAAAAAAATTGTCACTGGTTTCAAGTGGGATTGAGATCAAAGAACACTTGTATCTTGGTTCTATAGCAAATCCATACATTATCCGTATCTGACACAATATCCTGCTGTTGCAAGCAAATAAAGGCACTCAAAATAGTTTCTCTTAAGTTGTAGTAAGCTTATAACTAAAAGGATCAATATAGAAGGCCATGATTGAGGTAAAATCTTACGGGTAAAAAACCCCAACTTTTGTTAGTGCATACAACACTGTAGATATAATTTCTTCGTACATTTAATCGCTTTAATCTTAACTTTTGACGTATATTTTATTCGAACGTTTATTGATACTCCCTCCGTTCTGAGCAAAAACCTCACTATTCTATTTTAGAATGTTTAAATTGAAGAGTCAACTTTCAAAAATTAAGACATATAAGTGTCATTTTATTACTAATGAACTACTAAAAGTGTCATTTTTTTTAAAAAATTGACTTTTAAACGAAAACTCTTTGTACGGAACGGATAGAGTATTAGTTTGTGCATATTTCGAGGTTAGACCATTTGCCTTTGCTTGTTTTGGTTTCACGCTTTTATAATCTTTACTTGCATGAAAGCTAATCCCCCACCCTGTATTCAGAATACAGAAACTCAGCCGTCAAGTTTTAATTGATCATCGATTGGTTGTACGTGGGTGGCACATAACCTATCAATACTCATTAGTTGCCAAATAAAATACTCTCTCCATTTCAGGTAAAGAGTCCACCGTACTATTTTATAAAGACATATGATCGCATAATATTCTAAGTTATCACATGTAGTCATATATAGATCAAGTTGTTGGGTCAAAAAAGTAACTAGATCACAATTTGTGTATTGCGAGTTGCGACTATGATGTCAGACGAACGATCAAGACTAATTGAACGATCATACTTGTCACAATAATATAAAGAAAGAAATAACATAACACCATCCTAATATATGGACAGAAAAATAATTTTAAGAAAAAATTTAAATAAAAAAAAAGTTACAAGTGTTTCTCTCTAAGTTCATTCCACAAACCCTTCCCATTCTCTCTCTCTCTCTCTCCCTCCAAATGCAACTACTATTAAATTGGAAAAACTGCGGGCTACTCCACTTCCAAATCCACAACGTCAACCGGTTTACTACCCTATAATTCTTTTTAATAGTCAAAAAACTATATTATAATATTGTTCCTAAAATCCCTCAATAACTTATATGATCATTGTTTCTTACTAAAATATTTCTAGTGAATACTCCATTCTATTCCAATGCAATTTCTTTCCAAAAAGCTATCATTCTATCGATCGATAGATGATATTACATATCATTCAAATTTTTTCATATTAAATACTATTTGATCGATTGATCATATTTTTCAAGCATATATTCCAAACGATATTCAAATCACGACATACAATGGAAAATTCTATCAAGCTATTGCTGAAATTCATTAGACGAGATACCATTGTTATAAAAATTTCAGAGAAGTTTTATTTAACTCATTTGATCCAATCAATTACAGATATGATGCATGTAAACTGTTCGATAAAATGTCCGAGAAGAAGCTTGTTGGTTTCTTGTTCTCCTTTGATTTATGGGTTTGCTAATGAATGAAAAAACATGGTGTTGTTGGCAATATGTTATCAGTAAACATAATAACTGTGGATGTTTTTAAAATCACAATGTTCAGGTTTACATAGGGAATAGAGGAGGCAAACATAGAGATGTTATTTCTAAGAACACATACAATGCATCTTATGATTCAGACGATAGACAAAATTTACATCGTGATGCATCAATTTTTGAATCACGATGGAATGAATTTCAATCCCGATGCATCGCAATTTAATGAAAATAACAGTTATTGTAAGGGTAAATTAGGCATACCTATTTTTATCTTGTTTTCACCTTTCTTGGTCAAAGAAGAATTTTAAATTAGTCAATGTTTATTTAGGAAGTAGAATTTTGTGTGAGATTTTGTTTAGATTATTTTTGGTAGATTAGTTTGTTTTGGTAGGAAAATCTTTCAAAAGATTTTGGAGATTTTGGCTATACATGTTTGGTAACTAAATCTCTGTAAATAATTTAGTTATTCCATGTATCATAGTTTTGTTAGGAAACATAATCTTGCAAGTTTTATAGCTAATCTCTTTCCTAGTAGGATTGTATCTCTCTTTGCCGTGTCTTTGTAGGTTTGCTGCCTATATAATGAGTGCTGGAATCGAGCAGGAGGCAGAGCTTACAAGAGAAAATCTATTCAGGGAGCTTGAGGGAGAAGAACTACAGCCATAATCTTGGAGCTTGAGCGAGAAAATCAGAATTCTATAGAGCTCCAAAAAGGGAACGGCTGTGGGTACAGTCATAGCAGTGCTGAAGAGAGTAGATCGAAAGCCATATGCTGAGAGCAACAGTGCAGCAGATTTCGAATGTGCTTCCGGTTGTTGCAACATTGGAAGCAACATTGGGCGTTTATGATGTTTTGACTTCCTAGCTGATTTTAGGAAGCTATTTGTTTCTTCCCACGTTTTCTATACCTGTTTTTATGTGGGTGTTTTGCTCTCCAAGATTTGTTGTCTTGTGAGAGTGTTTTGTTTTGTGATTTCACATAGTTTTTGTAAAACAATTCATCCTTTTTAGTGAAATCTTTTTGGCCATGAGGCTAGATCTACAAGTATAGACTTGTAGATTGTTTGGTAAATTTTTGTGATTAATTTCGTGCTTTAGTATTAAGTCTTCCATTGTTTCGTTATTTTTCTGTCTTTTGTGACTTTTTAATTGTAGCTTTTTAACAAGCTACATTAAATCTTTGAGAATCCTAGCTACTCGCTTTCTTTCAATTGGTATCAGAGCCTACTCTTGATATCACTAAGAGTCGATTCTGTTTAAAGTCGTGATGGATTCTCAGTATGAGAACGTGGTTCGCCCTCCTACTCTCACAAATGCTAATTATTCTATTTGAAAGTCAAGATGCGCATCTTCATCAAATCCATTGATGAAAGAGCGTGGCTTTGTCGCTTTTAAATGGTTGAGTCCTCCCAAAACTCGTAGATTCGGATGGTGATGTCAAGATCACCAAAGAATGAGTGGACCAATGATGATAGGAACACCGCTTATTTTAACTCGAAAGCCTTGTCCGCTATTTATAAGGCCTTGGATGCAAATACTTTTAGGGTAATAGCAAATTATGAATCGCTAAAGATGTGTGGGAGGCCCTTCGTGACTTTATGTGAAGGACCCGGCCTTGTTCGCTCTTCAAATCTAAGAATGCTCACCACTCGCTTTGACTTGAATGTCGTTTATGATTCTCGATTCAAAATGAAGTTTCAATGTGTCACCCGATGCCGCAACATCGGGAGCAACATTGGGAGATACATTGAGCGAAACAGAACGGTTTCTTCGCTTTAATTCCACAATTGCGTAAGATGATGGAGACACGTAGTCGACCGCTGGAAGGGTACAAGGAGCTGCAAGGATTGGGAGAAGAGAGCTCACCAAGTTACACTACTTGGGAAAGCAAATGAAGCTGTTAAAAAAGGCAAATGAGGATAAAAAGAATGCATTGTAAGGTCGGGAGAGTTTGCTAAGCGTAAAGGATGTGGAGATTGAGAAGTTGAAGGAGCGACTTACTCAAAAAAGAAACCATGACCAAGTGGAATTCTAGCAAACAAAGGTTGATGATTTGTCTTTGAATGCAGTAATACATCCAGTCGTATTGGTTTTGTCCCTAAGGTATTTGTGAAAGAAGGAAAAGGAACATCCGGAACTAAACATCGATGAAAGTTTTGATGAAACTGTTTTCTTTGAAAAAACCGAGAATAAGAAAAAAAAATTTGTTTGTCACTTTTGCTATAAGCTCGGTCACATACAACCCTTTTGTTTTTCTCGAAAAGGCTATGTATGAGGATGAAATAAGACAGCCTTCTTGGGAAAATCTCGATGCGTAGAATCGTATGAAGACGCGACGCCAATGCAACAGAACATTGGCAAATCACATTAAGTCTCATTCAAGTCGTATCGAAATCTCATCCTCGAAAAATCAAACGAAGTTTTTAAACAGATGTGGGTTCCTAAGGGTAGTAATGACAAAGGCAAGTCCAAATATTGTGAACCCTTTGATATATGTCCACGGTTCTAAGCGAGTCCTATGATGAATCTCCTCCAAAATCTTCGCAAAGATCGAAACACAGAATCGCACATGATCGAGCCCGCATGTTCGAAAGTTCACCAATGTGATTCACAATGTCACCCAATGTGTCACCCAATATTGCAACATCTGCGGACACATTGACGTAAACTTGGCGGATTCGTAAAGCAGTCCCGAACTTTCGAATCAGTCCCGAACTTTCGAAACTAAAACTCAGTCCAATTTGAATGATTGTAGTCATGGCATACCTAGCAAAATTCAAAAAATACATCTCATCTCTCAAGTGATAGGTAATATTGATGATGGCATATACACAAGGAGAAGAAGTAAGGTTGAATCTCACAAATTAGCATGCTTATCAAAATATTTTTGAGAGAAGCCTTAAATATTTTATAGATGCTTCAAATGATCAAAGATTATGTTTTCACATTGATGTGTTAACCTTGTTTTTTGATAACACCTATGCATTTTGCTTAGCACAAAAATCCAGTTCATTATTCTCGAACTAAACACATTAATTTAAGACACCACTTTATTAGAGACTTGGTTGAATATGTAAATTGTTTGCATTGAACATGTTGGGACTGAAAATCATCTTGCTGATATATTTGCCAAGTATCTTGTTTTCAATCCCAACATGTTCATGAGAGATTTTTTCAATCTCTGGAAATCTCTTGTGTTTTTGTGTGCCATATGATTTTACACTTGTTAATTATAAAAAAAAAAATTTAGGCATGCTTGCATTTTTTCTTTAGAGGACACTCTAGATCATTGACTCACATATGTTTGTGCCTCTTGTGGTTGCTTGGGAATTTCATTCAATATTAGTTGTGATTTTTCTTATAATTCTCTCTCTCTCCCAGTTCTTGAGTATATTTAAAGTCCACAAAGGAAAGAGCTACCTTTTGAAATTTTTGGGATGCTGCAATTTATCAAAGTACTATGGAACTTAGGTTCTCATGGGTTGATCTTGAGAAAATTGACTCCCTTGAATTGAAAAAGTGTGAAAGCTACCTAACGGAAAAGAGCTACCTATGAACAAGGTTGTGGCACCTTTCTTTTGAGACTATGAATCCTCGGATTTCATGGGTTGATCAAATGCAAAATTGCTTCCCTTGGTAAATAGTGTGAAAGGTTCCAAGTGGCATGTTTTTATAGCTTGAAATAAAGTAAAGCTATATTCATAGGGAAATAAAGTACCTATGAATTTTTGTTGAGAAAATTTTATGATCTTGGGAGAGAAGATTGGTTTAAAAAAAATAAATTAAAAAAAATGCAAAATTGAAATAAAATCACAATTTTGGCGAATGCATCTCCCAATGCAACAACATTAGGAACTACATCTTTTGATCTGGTCTTTATCACTTGTGTGTGATTGCATTTTTTATTTCTTTTGCCTAGCTTTTAGTTATCATGTTTTTAGGCATAAAATTTTAGGACATGCATTGTTGGTATGGATATCAGCTTGGTGAAATTTTGTCCTAAACTCAAACTGTGCAAATCAATTTCCAAAAATCTCCATGTTGAAAAATATTTAGTGGATGTCTAATTTTTGTGGGAAACTAAGAGTTTTTGAATCTGGATATGATGTGCTCAGTTATTGCTAAGTGGTGTGATCAAATCTTGGTGAACACTTTATTGTGTTTTTCAAAATCTTTGATTTTTGAGAGTTCCTAAAAATTGTTTATCCCTCTTCCTTTTCCGGTCAAATAGGGGGAGACAGATCAAGTGTTTCTGGTGATGATAATGATTTTGTATGCATGAGAGTGCATGATTTGTGCTTAGTGATGATTTCTTATTTGTGCACCTTGCACAAATTCAAGAGGAGATGAGATTTTCTAATCTATGAAGGTTAGATGGTTTTGTTTGGTGTTGTATAAACACTTGTCTTTTGATTTGACCAGAAAGGTTCAACAAAGGGGGAGATTGTAAGGGTAAATTAGGCATACCTATTTTATCTTGTTTTCACATTTCTTGGTCAAAGAAGAATTTTAAATTAGTCAATGTTTATTTAGGAAGTAGAATTTTGTGTGAGATTTTGTTTAGATTATTTTTGGTAAATTAGTTTGTTTTGGTAGGAAAATCTTTCAAAAGATTTTGGAGATTTTGGCTATACATGTTTGGTAACTAAATCTCTGTAAATAATTTAGTTATTCCATGTATCATAGTTTTGTTAGGAAACATAATCTTGCAAGTTTTATAGCTAATCTCTTTCCTAGTAGGATTGTATCTCTCTTTGTCGTGTCTTTGTAGGTTTGCTGCCTATATAATGAGTGCTGGAATCGAGCAGGAGGCAGAGCTTACAAGAGAAAATCTATTCAGGGAGCTTGAGAGAGAAGAACTACAGCCATAATCTTGGAGCTTGAGCGAGAAAATCAGAATTCTATAGAGCTCCAAAAGGGAACTGTGGAGTACCATAGCGATCTTTGAAGAGTAGATCGAAAGCCATATGCTGAGAGCAACAGTGCAGCAGATTTCGAATGTGCTTCCGGTTGTTGCAACATTGGAAGCAACATTGGGCATTTATGATGTTTTGACTTTCTAGCTGATTTTAGGAAGCTATTTGTTTCTTCCCACGTTTTCTATACCTGTTTTTATGTGGGTGTTTTGCTCTCCAAGATTTGTTGTCTTGTGAGAGTGTTTTGTTTTGTGATTTCACATAGTTTTTGTAAAACAATTCATCTTTTTTAGTGAAATCTTTTTGGCCATGAGGCTAGATCTACAAGTATAGACTTGTAGATTGTTTGGTAAATTTTTGTGATTAATTTCGTGCTTTAGTATTAAGTCTTCCGCTGTTTTCGTTATTTTTCTGTCTTTTGTGACTTTTTAATTGTAGCTTTTTAACAAGCTACATTAAATCTTTGAGAATCCTAGCTACTCGCTTTCTTTCAGTTATAATCACACAATTGAAGTGTGCAATACAAAAACATATCCCAATGCATAGGTCATTTAACGCGATGCATAAAATTAAATTTGGATGCATCAATTTTTGAATCGCAGTGCTTCGCAATGTAGTTACAATCACACAATTGAAAAATGCAATACAAAAATAGAACTAGATGCATAAGTCATTTAACGCGATGCGCAAAATTTTCAATTGCGATGGATTAACTATTTTATCGTGGTGCACAAAATTCCAATGCATAGGCCATTTACAATCACAATGTATATATCATTCAATGTGATGTGCAATATTATATTGCATACGTGAAACAAATGCTTCACATGCGTGTTCTTTTATCGATAAAAAACTACAAGAGAGTAAAGTGATTGGTAAAGTTTCAAAAAGGACCGTTCCGAATTTCACCCAATTAAATTCTCAATTTAGTATCCCACTACCCATAATATGGGTTTCGCACAGAAGACGATCGATTATACGTTCGATCTAAAATAAGTGTTATTTTGGAATAATGTATACATATTAAAAAATTATGTAGGTTGGCGAGTATCTATATTATAATACAGCTTGGGAAACACGCTCGCAATTGACTTGAGATAAAGAGCGACTGAGATCAATTCATTTACCGATATCCTACGGTCCCAATTTCGTCTAGATTTCACATGTGCGAAGAGCAGTTGTGCAACCCCTCTCCAACTCCCCCACTTCTCCCTGTCGATCTCTAACTTCCCCTCATTTCTCGCTTCACAACCATCTCTCTCTTCCCTAGCTCTCTCATGTCCCTTTTCTTGATTCAACATCCGGCAGAGCCCTTTTCCCCTTCCACGCACAAGCACTGATTTTCAAGTCTAGGGCTTGCAATCTTAATCTCTTTATTCCACTACTGACATCCTCCCCTACTTGCGACGTGCCATAGGCACGGACACAAAGACTAGTATCTTATTAAACACCATCATTTCTTAGAGGAGTTAGAAAGATAATTAGGAAAAAAAATATTGGGAGAAATGTTTAATGATGCAATGATCAATTATTGAGACTTAAAAAAATAGCGGTGATGTGGCCATTTCAAAACCCGCGTGAGACCTATCATGTGAATTCATTTAATATGTTCAAGTTATTAGACTTAGTCCAATAATGTATAGCTTATTTATTCAAACTAGTTTTCAAATAAAACTAATATCTTTTATTCAAACTTATTTATTCATTTAATATCGTTTGTAATTAAATTATATTCAAATAAAATGAAAACAAATTAAAAACAAAATTAAAGGCTATATGCGGAGGATTCTCAACTGCTAAAATTGGGTGGATTTATGATAGACTTCATTATTTCTATTGTATGCATTATCTGAGTTTTCAAAGTTAAATATTTGGATGTTTAATGCAAATTGTAATATAAGTGCAATAAAAAATGAGATGTTTAAGTTTTCGAATACATGTGTTCATGTGTTGTATTGATTACATCTGTTCATATTTTAACTAATTGCACATTCCAAGGCATGAACAACTTTTCATATTTCAAAAAAAAAATCAAGGCAAAGACAACTATTTATTGTATAAAGATTACTTTCCATATTTGGCAAGATAATTTGGGCGAAAAATTGTTATATTGGGTTGTGTTAAAATCACATCTGTCATTATATCTATATTATAAAACAGCTAGATATTGACTATGACTATTCAGAGGTTGATAATAAATTATCTTTCAAAAAATGATATTGGTTTAAAAAGTTTTTAGATGAAGTATCTCACATGGGTTACAAAAAAATGTATCTCACATTATTTAGAAATGGATATTAGTTATAAAAGTCATTAGATAAATACATCTTTTGTTATTACCAATAGAAAATATGTATCCACATTGTTTAGAAATGAATGTTGGTTAAAAAGTCTTTTATCTACTACTATTATTACTAATATAAAATATGTATGTCACATGGTTAGAATGCGTTGTTGGTTTTAAAGTCTTTAGATAAAAGACTTAAACTTTCATTACCAATAAAAATATAAAATAAGTATCCCACATTGTTTAAAAATGAATTATGATTTTAAAAGTTTTTAACAAAATGACTTCTAATATTATTATCAAGTTAAATGTTAATTTTAAAAGTTTTTAGATAAAAAAATTATTATTATTATTAATACAAAATATGTATCTCGCGTTAGCAAGAAACTTATATTAATTTTAAAAGTATTTAGGTAAAAAAAATCGTTTAATATTAGTAGCAATAGAAAAAAATTATAACTATGGAAGAGATTAACAATCTAATTATAATGTCCAAAAGTTATATTTTTATTATAAAAAATATATATCTCTCACATTGTATCCATGCGAAACATGAGGTAAATAACTAGTATATATATAAAACAACTAGGTAATTGACTAGGGATATTCAGATGTTGAGATTAAATTATCTTTAAAAAAATTAACTATTGAAATTTACCCTTACATTCACATGTGTGATTGTAGTTATCCATTTTTAACTCCCTATTTTTTATTTTCCCTATTACAAGTCACTTCAAACAATTAATATTATGAGTAGTCGTCTCTTTTTCATCTCTCTGTGTTTTATCTTCATATTACAAGGTCACACTCTTCGATTAATTTTCTGAACAGTCATCTCTTATAAAACATCAATCTCTCAACTATCACTTGAAGCAATGTACCCCTCAACTGTAATATTTTTTTTAAATCAAACCTTCTATTTTGACACTGTCATTTCAATTGATAAAATCAGATATACTGACACCGTATCATAGACGCTGACATAAATATATATATTCCATCACCTACGAACCCAACTCAATCAAATATTGTCCTTTTTTTTTTCATTTCATGTATTTTCAATGTTAAAATAGTCCGATCTACAATTTAAGTAAAGATCACCGACGACAAAATAAAAAGAAAGAAAAGAAATCAACTGAAACAAAGTATGAAAATGCTTAGAAAATACTTCCGATGTTCCATCCAAATAGTTCAAATTTGAAAAGTCAAACTATTAAGGATACTCTCTCAATTACACTCAAAAAGTCTCATTTCTAGAAAATGATATCGACCAGCAATTATTCCTAGTTAGTACATAGTGCAAGGGAAATATTACATACCAACATAATATTGTAGCTAGGCCTAACAATTACAACCTAAAACCCTTTAACATACCCGACCCGACCTAAAAAATACACGACCCTACACGACCCGTTAATATTTTGGGATCGAAACGGGTAACTCATTTCAACCATAAAATATTAACGAGTTGAGGCAGGGCGAGCCTATTATTCAATTCGACGGTCCGGTCCATTTTAACCCTATTTGATTCAACATGACTCATTTTGACTTATTTGATATCCAAATTCTAATGAATTTCGATCTAATACCCATCTCAACCCACTAAAAATTGTCGGATCTAATTGTGACACATAGTTCATGCATACAGAAATCTGTAAAATACTAAAGAAGGAAAAAGTATGACCTAGCTGATTAATCAACAAGTGAAAGTGACTACAGCTATTGAAAATGTTTGCAAGAGGTTGCATTGTTGTGCGTAAATTTACTTTTACTTGTCTTCGTAATAGGGTAGGGTGGTTGGGAATGAGATCGCATGTTGTAGTCTGCATTTATCTTTTCACGTTGCTAATTAATGTTTTGGCTTTCAAATTCACTTCTATAAACAAAGTCAAATCAGTTGCTCCATAGTGCCAACTGCCAAGGTTCATCAAACTCAAACTCCTCATTTGTTCTTGACTGTATAATAGATTTTGCGTAGGTGGTAACTGGTAATGCTGATTATGCAATGGATTTGCACTAGAAAGAACTTCATAACAATGTGGTTTCATTATAGTATAATGTATATGAAAAATTGTTACTATAATAATAAATTTGTTGGTGAGTATTGAGATATTGAGAAAATATATAATGTGTTTAGTTATTACTATTGAATAAGCTAAGAGAAATGAGTTAAAAAAATATGTCATAATAAGATGAAGAAAATGAAGAACTAACTAATTGATGAATGTGTGCGTTTTGTTACAAAAGAAAGCTAAAATCTACGATTTATTTATTTGAATTTTCTGACTACTACAAGCGGCTTTAAAAACTATCATCCTGGTCCTAACTTATAAATATTACAAACAAAATCACAGTTAGTACTCACAAATATCTGGGTTCAAAATATTTTACTCATTTCCATAACTGAGTTCCAAACCTCTAACCTCTTTTTGTCTTAACTTGCTTGCAATTCTTCATAGAACCTGAGGTACTTACGTGTGAAAATCTCTCTATTCATCTTCCATAGCTATCGACTTTATTTTCTTCTACCGCAACTCTCCTTTAATTGAAAGAGACTGTCACCAATCGACATTCTTTCAAGTAGTCTCATCCTAAATTAGATTATCTCATTGTTTAGTACTTTGACACCGAAAGTGGATAGGAACTAAGAAATAAGAGACGTTCGAAAAAAGAAGTCCGATTAATTAGAAGCTAAAGAGATTCTATGTCTCCATTTGAGCAAGGCGAGGTGAATGCATTTCTTGGTGATGGTGATGGCGGTACTGCTGACGACCGCAGGGATGGTGATGTTAGGGGCGGTGGTGGCAATGATTGTAGGGATGATAGTGGTGGTTTAGATGAAATAAAACATTGTGAGATTTCTAAATCATCAAATTTTTAAATATCCATATGAGTTTCAGTTTCAATTTGAAAATTTGAAAATTCAAAAAAAATGCATTTCAGTTTGTAAAAAGTGAAATTTAAGTTTGAGTGGTGATGTGTATAATTGATGAGTTTTTCAAATGGGTTACTTTGAAGGAAGGGGCAGGAATTAGAAAAGAAAACAAAATCAAATTAAAAATTAACTTTTGGAGTAATGGTAAAAGTTGAAGTGGTGGTGGTGGTGGTGGTGGTGAGTATATGAATGATGGGGTTGACGGAAGAAAGTGAATGATACAAAATTAATTAAATAAAATTTAAATTTCATTTTTTGGAGTAATGTATTTTTAAACTTTAAATTTAAATATAAGACAAAGTATAACTAATTTTGAATTATTGAAATAATTATTTATTTTTTTAATTAGAAAAAATATTTTAAATACCAAATGGAAAATTAAATGATGAAATTATAATCAAATCTCACTTTGTGCTACAAGCATAATGACCAAAATAATCATCATGTACATGATTTTCCATCACGATTTTTAACACCGATGGGCGAGAGAGGACAAAGGGGACAACTAGAAAAATCGTATATGAAAGTGAAACATCATAGGTTGGGAAAGACATTATTAGAGGTATATGAAAAATTGTAATTATAATAATACATTTGTTGTTGAGTATCGAAATATTAAGCAAATCTGTAGCGTACTTAGTAATTACGTGTGAATAAACTAAGAGAAAAGTGCTAATAAAAAAGTGCTATAATTGTCAAAAATATAAAGAAAAATAGAGAACTTAATTGACGAATACGTGTGTTTTGTTAGTGTAAAAATTAAGTTAGAATCTATAGGAGAAGTGTTTGGAAAAAGTAGTTTGGCTTAACGGAAATTAAAGATATTTTATTTTTCTGTTTTAGCAAGGTAAAGTGAACGCGTTTCTTTGTGGCGGTGATAGTTGTGGTGGCGATTACAGGGATGCTGGTGGTGGTGGGGGTGATGTTAAGCATGACAATAGTGATTATTTAGATGGAATAGGACATGGAACAAAAAAGTAAGGAATTAGAAAAGAAAAAAAGATAAAATCAAAATTTGATTTTTGAGCTAATGGTGTTATTCGAGGTGGTGGTGGTGGGTTTATGAATGATAAGATTGATGGAAGAAAGTGAAGGATGGCAAAATAAATTAAATATATTCTAAATTTAATTATGAAACAAATCATAATGACAACATTGCTAGCCTTACAGCTAATTTATAACTTTCCTTACAACTAAGTCTTCAAGGGCAAAAATGTCTTTGTCTAAAATAACTTTGTGCTTCTTCGAAGCTTAGTTGTAAGGAAAGTAGTATAATTAGTTGTAAGGATATCATTTTCCTTACCATTTATCTCCATTCAAGTCCGTCTCTCTTTCTGATGATTTCATCGATAAAGATTATAGGTTTTCTGTTAATCACATATTTTACAAGGATTTTTAGTAAGTATAGTCTATAGCTTCTGATTTCTACTTTAGGCGCGACTTTTGTATGAGAAAGAATAAGGAAGATCGGAGATGAAGTTTGTCTATAATCGAAGGAGGACGGCGCCAAAGATGTGGTAGGTGTGACCGAAGTGGGAAGGATTTGTGCTGGAGATGGCGGCTATTATGGTGGAGCAAGAGATGGGAACTTGCACCGGGAGAAGAGTGAATGAGAGGTGTGAGATTAGAGTTTTTTACTTTTAATACATTTACCCCTAACCAGATAAGGAAAATGACATTTTTGCCCCGCAAGTGGAAGACCACATGCTATTTAATGTGAATATTCTAACGTCCATCACGAGTAAGGTGGAAAATGAGAAAAAAAAAAAGTAACGTCAGATGTCATTATGACACAATCCTTAGGTTGGGATGCATTATACGATTTGGTGAATACTTTGAGGGGAAATTGTAATTGGCCATATAATTATTTTTGGATAATTGAAGTAATTATTTATTATTTTTATTTAAAAACATATTTTAAATGCTAAATGATTAATTATATAATGAAGTTATAATCAAATCTCATTTGTACCCCAAGCAAAATGACAAAAATAATCTTTACGTGACATGCACATACCTTTTTCCGTATGTTACTATTTTTAATGCCCATAGACGGAAGGGAACAAAGTGTAACAAATAGAAAAATAAGGTATGAAAGTGAAGCACTTCGTAGGTTAAGGTGCAATGTGAGATTTAGTGTGTAATTTTGGAAGCTTATCATATTTTGGCCCCATCAAAATTAATCCAAAATACATATTGCCTCCTAAGGTATCCACAAAATCCACTTTGACCCTCAACGTAATTTTGTAGCATTTTCATATTCTATATCAAATTTGGTGATTGGGATGTCACGTGTGGTAATCGTAGTAATAGAAATGATAGCGAATAATGTTTAAAATCGAGAATTTGCTCTAATCAAACCATAAACCGTATCAACGGTGCCAATGAGAAATTTATTAGAGTATAAGTTAGGGATGATGAAGACGGATTGAACCATGACGCGCCTCATCATTTTCGTATACATCTATGATGAGTTCAAATATGAATTTTAAAATTCAGGGTGTACGCTTATGCATTGTGTTGTACAAGAGAGAAAGAACGAAATAAATTGTGATTTGGTCATTTAATATTGGCGGCTGTGACGGGTTTAATTTTTTTGTGGGTTCTTATTCATGGCGGCCTTGATACTTGAGTACGATTATTTGATCTTGAGTTCTATCTCTCTAATCTCTGATATGATTCTGCATTATTTTTTATTTATTTATCATATAAAATTTTGAATAAAATATTTATACACTCTTGAGTTTTATCTCATTTAAAATTTAAATAAGACGTCGTTGGAAAAGAAGTAGAGAAAGCGCTGTCAGAGAATAAAAAAATGAAGTTTCTCTTTGTATAATAACAGTAGAGAAAATATTGCCAAAAAATGACCAAAATGCTTTACACGTGAAATACCATGTGCGTCTTCACGTCGATTATTGGCAACCTTCAGTAGTGATTAGGGGAAAACTAGAAAAAAGTTATAAAATGAAATATGAAAATGATACAAAACTTAGGTTGAGTGGTAAAGTGAGACTTTATAGATATTTTAGGGGAAATTTTGTACTTTAGATTGCAAGTATATACTTTGGGGCTGTAAGTTTGATTTTTATAACACAATTTATTATTTTCTAAAGAGAGTCATATATTTCAGAAACGACATAAATAAAGTCTTCAACAACAATGTGCTTATCTAAAATAGTAAGTTTGAATTGTTTTTAATTTAGACACCGATAAAAAGTGAATAAATTCATGTTTCACATTAAAAAAAGAGATTTAAAAATAACAAATAAAAAAGAAAAATGTATAGGATACGTTTCTATACAATAACTAAAAATATACATTATAAATGACAAAAAAACAAAATATCGAAAAATCATACAATAATATATTTATAAGTTTAAAAAACTATAAAGATTAAAATACAAAAAAATCCAATAATTAAAAATAAACAGAAAAATTAAAAAACTAACAAATCACTTAAAAAAATTATTAGCATCACATACATTCATCACGTACATCGGACGTGAACCTTTACTGATCTTGTAAAAAGTATAACTGATAAAGGTAGCCGTCTTGTAAAAGCGCAACTGATAAAGGTAGTAGGGGCATGCTTTCCACGAACACAAATATTATAGCATACATCTTAAATCACTAATAAAGTAACATATATACTTAATACAACACTTTTGAAAAATCATTGATCAAAATACCTTTTACATAATTTAATTTTTTTATTAAATTTAATTTAAAAAATTTTAAATTAAAAAAATATTTTAAACACAATTAATTTTTTAATTAATTTGATTTAGTTACTAAACACAATTAAATTACTAATTAATTTGATTTAGTTACTAAGTGAAAAATTATCTTTGAGTATAACTATTTCAAACACATTTGCATACGCATTTTTCTCTCAGTCAAAATTTCAATCAATTAAAACTTCCAAAAAGTCTACCAATTTGGAAGCAAATCGGTAAAAAAAAGTATTGAAACGTGGATATGGATGATAATGATGATGTTATATTTACCAATGACGTAACATTTACGGTAATCTTTACTTCTAATTGTTAGATTTTTATTTTCAAATGTTAAATTTTTATCTGTTAATTTATTTTTTAAATATTTATATAAAAAAAATAACAAAAAAGGAAATAAGGGAATGGATTTGGGCCCGGTTGGGTGGCAGTCCAAAAGGGGGGGTATGGGTTTGGAACTGGTTGAGTAGCAATCCAAAATGGGTGGATGGGTTTGGGTCTGGTTGAGTGGCAATCCAAATGGGGGGTATGGGTTTGGGACTGATTGGATAGCAGTTCAAATGGGGGGATGGATTTGGGCCTTGTTGGGTAGCAGTCCAAACGAGGGTTATGGGTTTGGGACTAGTTGGGTAGCAGTCCAAATGGGTGGGTTTTGTATTTGTTTTTTTTTTTTTTTAATTTAAATCTAATTCAAATCAAATTAATTATTAAATTTTAAATTAGCTAATTTAAATTTAATAAAAAAACAAGAAAATTATGTTTTAGCTAATTTAAATTTAATTAAAAAATAAATTATGTAAAAGATATTTTAGTAAAATATTTTTTAAAAATATTATATTAAATATTTTATAAGTACTGTATTAAGTGTGCCCCTAAAATAATAGTAGGCGTACCTTGCGATATGAATGCTGAAGAGTTCTTTCTTGTTTTTTGTACGGTTTGTTTAAAAGTTAATCCAATGAGCACATGCCAAAACAAAAATAATTGTGTTTAGTTTCATCATTCATGTAGACGGAAATTTATATATATATAAAGTTGGTGAGGAGCACTATGGTTGTGCCACCTCACCCACTTTAGATAAATATTGATTCTTAGGTATCCATGTAAGACTTTTTATCTTCCAACCATTACCTATTAATAATACCTATTAATATTCAATATGATTAGGGGTATTACATATAGCTATATATAACAATAGATATAACTTTTTCTATTGTCAATAGTAGAAGACTTATATTTAAAAACTTTTACAACTAACATTACTTCTAACCAATGTGAGATAAAACTCTTCAATGTGGGATATTACTTTTAATGACTCACTTTTAACAACATACTTTAATATTTGATATCTTATTCATCCAAAACTTGATCTGGACAAATAAATATATCATTTTGGTGTTGTGAGGTTCCCGGGGTGTGCTCCCGCGCCCCGCGCGCCCTTGGTTAGGGGTGCGCGTACGTGCGGATGCAGGACACCACTGCTCTCGTTCCACCCTCCCTTGTTTAGGGGAAGACGAAATCCAAAGTGCGAGAGGAGTGCTGTCTATATTAGCACGTTGGAATGTGCCTCGGTTGCCCTGAGTGGATTTTGTATTCAAAATGGGAACTAAAGGTTTCCTCATGTCAGGTTATCCCTTATTTCGTGGATAACAGGATATGAGAATGCATTACCTTTCCATTCTCATTCTCTCCTTTTATCTTTCAGGGGAAAATAGAGAAGTGCAAGAAAAGATATTGCGACGCCCCCACTTATGGATTTATTAAAATAGCCTTATGGCCCAATCGGATCGCTATGGGAGCTATGGGTTTCCCGCATCAAGTTATCCCTTGTTTAGGGATACCGGGATATGAGAATACATCACCCTCCATTCCCGTATCTCCCTTTTTTAGGGAGAAACGAGAAAGTAAAGAGAGAATGTTGCGAGGCCCATGGATCGAAAGTTTTTAGAGTCGCCACATTTATTTTAAGGCAAAAATAAAGGAAAACCGAAGAAAAAACCGAGATTTTAGAAAGCGGGTTCGGGGCTAAGTTACGAGTTGGAGAAGGTGCTAGGCACCCAACTCGCCTTCGGTCTCAAAGCGTTTTTGGTGAAGTATGCTCATTGTTATATTAATCTAGCAAATAAATAAGGTCTTATTTTGACAAGGGAAAATTAAGCAGATACATTCGTGGCTACATTATTTACTGGACTCGCGGCCGTCTCCTTCCAATAATTACAAACACATTTAAGAATATTTGGCCATTATAATGGCTCTTTTACATAATTTTTCCTAATCTAATCAGGCGGCAGACAACGGCTTATATTGGCTACATTGTGCGGATTTAAAATACAACTTTTGAAAATAAATAAAAGAAAGAAAATACAAAATAAAATAAAATACGCTCTTAAAGGTGTTACCTTTTAGAGCGGTGGTGTCTCGCTCTGTCCTCCTCGGGAGAGGAGTCTTTGTTTTGAATTGAATTGAACTGGAATTGAATTGGATTTGGTGGATTCTTTGCTTGATTTGATTGATGTTTTTGAGGCTTGGGCTTGTCAACTCAGAGTGGCGCTTTATTTGGGTAGGTTTTGGCCTTTTCAGTTGGGCGGAACCTAGACTTAAGTTTTGACTTTTTTAGCTCGTTACTCGGGCAGAGTAACGGCTTATTTTGGGATTTTTGGACTTGGGTTTTAAGGTGGATAACTAACAACTAGGCTAGGGATCACTTATAACCTATGGGTTTTGATTTGGCGAGTTTGGATGGGGTTTGGAGATTTTAGGGGCTTCCACTCACCTATCTCGCACCTCTCGTACTAAATGTATCGAAGGATCGCTGCTTCGCTGCGATGAAAACTTCGCGTAAATTGAACACTGGAAATGAGAGGCCGGGGGTCTCTATTTATACTTGAGCTTGAGGGCAGGTGGGAATTGTGGATTTCTCTCCGGGTGCATCAACGGCTTATGCGCGCTTTAAAGCTTGTGAATTGAATTCGTGAGAGAGCATGAGACATGCTTGAGTGCGGCCAAGCATATGCTTGGAGCGGCACCAAGCTCCCTTTGGTGGCACCAAGTGCTTTTTAAAGTTTGCAATTTTGACACTTTCCCCTGCTGTTTCGCTTTCGCATCTGCTTTTTCTTTCGCATTTTTGACTTACGCAACTTGACATTTGTTAAGTTTTAACAGTTCTTGATATTTTATGTCAATCACATACCGAGTACGAAATTGGGGTGTCTGAGCCCCTCAGCGATGGAGTTTCACGGGTAACCTTTCGGCTTCTTGAGTAGGCGAACATCGTTGATGCTGAACTCTCCAATTTCGTTCATTTAAGAACAGGAGAATGCAATTGGTAGCAGTTATAATGCACAGTAACATGCTATCCAAACTATATAACCTAGACATTTTTAGTCGGTTATAAAAAAAATTATCGAAGGTTTTAAGCAGATGTGAATTTAATGTGCTCTGATGGTCGGACCTACTAATGTAGGCTGCCTACGTATTCCCTATTAAAGGAAATCAGACCAAGCGTAGTTCAGGCCAAAACCTTAAACTACAATGGAAAAAAGATTTTTTGTGTTTTTCGAAAAAGCCGTATTCTCCGGTCCAAACCGTTGTCAAATACGGTATGAAGATTTGAATGTTTTTCTGTTACCACCTTTCAACTAGTTGAAACGTGTTAAGAAAAATTTTCTAATTATGTCTGGGCCTTGATCGCTGTCTTGTTTCCATATATAATCCGAAAACTTTCAAATATCAGAAAACTGTGTTTGACTAAAGATCCGTTGCCGAGCACTTCAAATCTGTTACCACAATTTCAACCGGTCAATACCTTGGCATTGAAATGTGTTAAGAAAAATTTTCTAGGTATGTTTGGGCCTTGATCGCTGTCTTGTTTCCAGACATAACCCGAAAATTTTCAAATATCAGAAAATTGTGCTTGACTAAAGATCCGTCGCCGAACACGACGAATTAATCATTCTTCAAGCTTTTTCGAAAATTGTGCAGTGGAAAACATTCTTTTTCCTCCCTTTTTTTGTTTTTGAAATATTCCTCTTTTTTTTTGTGTTTTTGAAATATTCCTCTTTTTTTTTGTGTTTTTGAAATATTCCTCTTTTTTTTTGTGTTTTTGAAATATTCCTCTTTTTTTGTTTTTTTGTTTTTTTTTTTTGTGTTTTGAAAACTCATTTTGAAAAAGAGTTTTTCTTTTATTTGAAAATAAAACAATTTTTCCTAAAAAGGAAATATTCTAAAATCGGGGTAGGAATACGTGTACGACTTACCTTTTGCATGGGGTGGCGCCGCAGTCGGTGATTCGACATTTACGCCACTCTTTGTTGGGGAATTTCTTTTTTTTCTGTGTTTATGATTGTGATGGTCGAACCTACTGATGTAGGCTGCCTACGTATCCTTTTTCAAGGAATCAGACCAAACGTAGTTCGGCCTGATGCTGGGAATCTTATTCTTGCTAGCTTTTTTCTTTTCTTTTGATTCCTTTTGATTTTTTTCTTTTTTTTTTTCTTTGGGGATTTTTCTTTTTATCAGCTTTTCGGCCTTATTTGGAAAGTTTTCCCTTGTCCCACTTTGTTTTCGGCTTTAGCTGGAAAATTTTCTTGATGCTGCTGCATTTGTTCTTGTTGCTCCTTCTAACCTTGGTCGGAAGCTCCCTTTTTATTCTTTGTAGCATCTTTTGCATATCGGTGATGTCATCTTTTCTTTCTTTGTTGTTTTCTTTTTCTTCATTTTCTAGCTTCGATCGAAAATTTCTTCTTACGCCGCATTTTCCTTGTTGCATGTACATGAAATTTTTTCTTCTTGTACATACATTTTCCTTCTCCGATTTTTTTTTACGTTTTTTTTTTACTTCAGATTTGCTAGATTTTGGTACTGTTTGGCACTTTTGAAGCATTACTGGCCTAATTAATGATGCATATGCATGTCCTATTCATGCCTAAATGATGCAATTAAGCAATGATGCATGAAATTCATGAATTTATTCTTATGATGCATGATTAAACTAGTGGTCATTATTTGACCTTATTATGCATGATTTATATTACAAATGCAAATGGGGCTAAATGATGCATGTTTTAGACTAAATTACATTTTTGCATGCAATAGAATCGCGAAACAGAATATTCGGAGTATAAATTTAATTTTTTCGAAACACTTTTCGGGCATATTTTCGGATAAAAACATGACAAAACAGATATTTTTCATGCCCTTAGATCTATTTTCCAAGCATGCAAATCTTTCTTTCTGCGGGGTATAGTAAATACCACAAAGATATTTATTTTGATGATTGGTGGTACTTTACCTTCTCTTTGTTGTACCTCTATGGCAGCTTATTGGACAAATGAAATGCAAAATATGAATGCATGAATTATTTTGTGCGATGCAGATGCAATGTAGAATACGTATGAGATGATGCATGAATTTTTCACATTTTATTATGCACATGACCAATGTAGTTATAATATGTACATTAAGATGCAAAATTAATTATATATATGAATTGCTTGTTCTTTTTATGATTTTGATTTTTTTTTTCTTTAAAAATTTTTTTTTTATTAATTTTGAAAAAGAATGATTTTTGAGAAAGAATGATGTTTATTTACATGTAAATTTATGCACATGTATGAAAATAGTATGTGACAATTTAAAGAATTATTTTTTTCTTTTTTTATTATGAACAAGTTTTTTTTTATTTTTATATTTTTGCTAAAAGAATTTATTGTAAAAAAATGAAGTATAAAACATGCGATATGTTTATTTATTTACTTAAAGGGTTATCTGAGAGGGATAAGGGTAGAGAACTTACCGTTGTTGTTTTTTTTTCGGAGTTCGCGAGGAGGAGAAGCGGTTCAGTCGCGGCCGGTCCAGACGTCGAGATGACGATGATGATGATGACGATGATGATGATGGGTCACGTCGTGGTCGGGGCGAGATCGAAGTCGGGATCGGTGGCCTTGGTCCCGAGGTCAGTCATGGTGGTGGTTTTCCCAGAAGCCAGTCGTCCCGAGCACATTAGTTTTTGACTTCCTGCGAACATTAGTATCTATTTTTTCTATTTTCTTTTTGCACATTTTTTTTTGTTTTTTTTTATTTTTATTTTTTTTATGTAAAAGAAATCTATACAAACATTATGAAATAATGCAATATAATGTATATGATGCAGTATGTTACACATGCAAAAATAAATTCACACAGAAAATAAAACTATACCATACATCTAAAATGTAATGGCACGTTGTATTTTGAGGAAAAGGATTTTTGAGAATACACCTTTTGGATAAGAGCGGGCTTTTTTGAGTGATATCGGAACGGGGAAAGTGGCCGACTCTTTGGTGCATTGCCTGTTGAACCCGTGGTCGTAGCCTTCTTTATAGGTTTTCTTTTCTTTCCATGATCGGAATACGAGGAGCGGCGGCCAATTGTCGAACATCAAACCAGGATACCAGGCGGAAATTTCATTGCCGCGTGGACACTTTCGGTGCCACCAGATGAGGACCATGGTGCGGCACCAAGGCTTCTTGGTGGCACCATGGTTTTCTGTCGGATACTATTTTCGTCACTATTTGGAGCGTGCGCGGAAATTGTTTGTTTTCTCGTTTGTGGTATAAATTGTTGTGAGAAATGAGCTTCAGTTCCTTGCCCATTCGGTTCCTTCTTTCTTTCTAACTTTCCGTCTCGCCATTGCTTGCTATAGCCTTTATTCGACCACCATATTCGTAAGCTATCATTTTTCGCATCTCTTGATAAATGGGCGCGGTATTCAATTTCTCTGGAGGTGAAATTTATGAAAACTGCTTGATTTACGGATCCTTTCTTTGCGGTCGGATGAAAGGGATTTGTTGAGAGCATCTCTTCGGGTTCGGTGCCTTTTATCTGGCGAAATGTCATAATCAAGCGGGACATCTTTGAGGGAGGCGCGGTTTTAGTCTCGCCGAGACATTTATTTAATTTTGGTATGAGCGAAATGTGTCCCACCTTTGAGGAGTTACGTGCTATGCTTGGTAATAAGCGGATCACGGTACACTACGAAGGCGTCGTCTGTGGCCATTAGGGAGCTCTTAGTACTACGAGGCTACTCCAAGTTTATTAACGGGGAATTTTTTAACTTGATGGCTCTTCCTGAAACCTTCACGACATACGTCGAAGATGACTTGGATCATCGGTGTAGATGCGGCGCTTTTTCTGCCGCCAGTGGGGAGATATTTAATAGTCGCTGCCCGGGATTGGTAGGCGTGCGGGTTGTGGATTTAGCGTTAGAGCTCGAGGATCGCCGGTTAAACATCGTCAGGTGGTTTTGGCGGAGACTCTTGCGAGGCTTGCGCTTTCTTCTTTGAGGTGAGTTATCCCTCTTTATTTTGATCCATATGTGGTTGGAGGCATTTCTTTGGATCCGGGCTCTGTGCCTCTGAGGCGCTTATGATCCTTCCTTTTATGGGATGCGGTGCACTTCCCAGACTAATTATTCCGA
>CM028380.1:39727889-39760440 GCA_013146195.2 Codonopsis lanceolata
GTCCCTTCCATTTGGTAACGGGTATAGTCAATTTCTACCACAATTAATACCAATCCTAGTCTAACAACGAACCACTTTTGATCACCAATTTAGGGTAACGGCTAAATTGGATATTCAAAAGCTTCCGTTGCAAAGATGCGAAGGTTCATGATAAAAAGGTTTTAAGCATCCTTTAATAGTCTCCTATACTAAGGAAATGAATGTGCAGGAGATAACAATTATGAAATGAGAGTTTAAGATACGACAATGTAGATGCATCAAGTAGGTGTTCCCTACAACAACGCACGAATCGAATAAAATCAAGTCAAGTAACAAGGTCTATTACCTTGGCAAACAACAATTATATTTACCACAAAACTGCACTTAGTACACAACCAAGAAAAACTCTAGAAGTCACCACGCACCGACTGCTACTAGTAGTCGTAACGCCTATACTCTACAATTCAATCCTTTCTAAGCTCTAAACCAAGTCTACAACCGACGCATATTCTAACGTCCCCCAAAACACCCAAAACTTCAACAAAATTGCGGTGAAACATCATACTTGTTCACACACTAAAATCAACCCATAGATCGCAATACTTAACCTTCGCACTTATCGAGTGTATCCTACTCGCATAATAATCATAAACAATATTATAGATGTATATTATTCATCACCTTAAACATATCCCCCAGATATACAATTATCATTTCAAATCAATAAGTATCATATTACCTTCATGCTTCATATATATATACATATATATACGAATATTCAATGGCTCTTAATATAGGCCGACAAAATCGTAACCCATAAAAACCATTGGTTACTATCAACCGTAACACAAATTCATCCTCGATGTTTTTATATATAGTATAGTCCTATAAATATATAGACTACACAAGAATCCATTAAATGTGTGATTACCTAATCAAAATCAATACCCCAAACCAAGATCACATTGGGGCTTTATCCCCAATCAAACCAAAATACCAACAATATGCAATACACCATGTAATGTATGTATGGATGCACATGAGCTACCGATAAAACGTGTACTCATAATAATAACAATAGTAGTAACGGTATAATATATATATATACGAGAGCATACCTTCCTATTCGGATAGGTTTCAAAACTCCGCAATGGCCAACTGCTACGTGCACACGACCTCAAACTCTAGGCCGACCATCACCATCTCTCTTGGAGCCACCATATTGTCGACTAGTACTCCCCATGCATCGATTAACCCTCATCTTCGGGCAATCTTACGAACATGATTACCGCCACAAGCAAAAGCACTTCCTGCCTTGCCCCAACATCTCGTTCTATGCATGTCCCGTCCTCAAAAAAATTTACATATCAACTCGCCGCCCGTCGCCTCCGACTAGAGGTAGGAACATCACTCTCTCTACCAGTACGTATGATTCCCTGATTAACTTTTTGAGGTGCTACTTGCCTCCCAATATTATCATTACTCTTAATAGCTCTCGAGGTTCTCTTTTGAGCATATTCCTCAAAGTCTAACTCCATCGCATAAGCATGATCCACAGCATCTCGGTACTCCGTGAGCTGTAAGGGAATAAGCCGCTCCAATTTGTCTCTTTAGGCCTTTTACAAACCGGTGGGTCTTCTTAGCCTCATCCGTACTAAGTAACCACGAACGAACCATTCTGTGAACTTCACTCGAATACCGAGCAATAGTCATATCTCCTTGTTCTAGCGCAATAAATTCCATTTCTCTCCTTTCCGAACTACGCTTCTAAATAAACCGTGCGTGCCTAAACTCCATTATGAAATTTTCCCACATTTGGGGCACTCCAAAGTGTCTCCAATTATCTCGTAACACATGCCACCAATGGTCACCGCACCACTCAATGTAAACACTGCTAGGGTCACCATCTCTTTCACGCATGCTTTCTAACCCATAACTTCAAAGAAGCATCGGCCCTGTTCCATCGAAGCCCTCAAAGGGTTCCAACTTCAAGAATCTCCCAAGTATAGTGGAATCATTCTCCCTCTAACCATTTGTTGAGGAGTCACACGAGGATCAATAACGTTTTCTCTCTCTCTCATAACCACGAGCGGTACTTGAACGAGGTCTGGAACTAGCCCCACGCCAAGCTCCTGACATAATATACCTACAAGGAACACTCGACGTTAAAAATCTCAACAATAAACCCAACCCAACCAGACCAAGGAACTTATCCTGGCGAAATAGCTAACTAGCTCGATAGCTCGTGATGACCGACAGGATCTCAATACGAGATCCCAAGGTCGTGCCATCGAGACAAACTAAGAGCAGACGCAAAGCACCTGCTAAGCATAATGGTGCGAAGTCAAAAGATGAGCCAACAAGCTCAAGACAGAATATAAAGCCATAACGGCGATACAGAAAATAAAAAGCCAAAACTGCGGAAGCTAAACTAAAATGGGAGCCGAGCTAACAAGCTCCTAAAAAATAAACAACCAAAGAGATATTAAATCTCGGCCCAAAAATCGGCGATGATGCAACATTAGACACGCACAACAAACCATCGGCAACCAAGGCGTCGGACAAAATACCAACCTCGATAAACATCACTCCAACCGGCTATAACATGCCTGAGAAACAATTTAACTATAACAATATAATCAATGCTAAACCACCAACCAAAACACACGACTACTAAGCCGGAGGTAGGAACAATAATAATACAGGCTAGAATAAACGAGCCACACATGCTCGAAACGACAATGGAAATAAATTCTAAGGATACAAAGGCTCGGCTATACAACCGGCTCCCAAATACACAACCATAACATAATACTAAAATCTACGCAAGTAAAGTGTACATAACTTTACATTCGAGCCTCACAAATAAATAACAACAATAATAATAAATAACTCCAAGCTTATGGCTTGGAAGACCACCTCGCTATAAGTGGATTATCAAAGCCATTGCAATACTATCTTGCACACACTAGGGAAAACAATCACACGGGAGTGAGTCATAATGACCCGGTAAGTTTCTAAATGTAACGCATATTATGACATGGCATGGCATAATGTGCAATCATATAAAATCATGGTATCATGTTAGTATACCAACAAGAAACATGTACCTAATTTTTAAAGCACATAAATCACATAAATCAAGTAGCATTTTATCTTTCATATAAATGCTCATAAATAAACATGCGTAACAGTAAACGTAGATCGAACCGTTACCATCAAATCCGGGTTCCAAACCCTTTTTTTTTTGTTTTTTGTTTTTTTTATTTTTTATTTTTAGAGAAGCAGGCGGCACTGGGATATTTATTATAAAAAGAAAAAAGTACAAACTTGAGGGGGACAACCAGCCTTACCGATATAGGGGGGACAAAAGAAGCCTGACCTCGAACGGGAGATACAAGGATAAAATCAAAAAATAAAACAAAACATAACAACTATCTAACCCGACTACGAAAACTATAAAAGCCATACTTGTCCAACTGCATAAGATGCTTAGCCTCTTTTGATAAGGAGGAGAAGGTGACAAAATCCCTATCACTCGAAAAATGATGCGCCTCATCGGCAAGGCGATCACTCGATTTCTCTATAAACATGTACCCAATTAAAATCGCAATAAGTCTCTTGCAAGCCCGAAGATCATAGGTATGCCAAGGAACACAAAGATGCCAAGGAACACAAAGATGTGAGATAAAAAACAAGCTGCAACCAAGGAATCTTACTCCACAGTCACCCGAGAGAGACCCAGATTATGGCAGAGCTTCAGACCATCCAACAAAGCTCGAATTTTAGCTTTACTATTCGTGCCATGATTATAAACCATGAACCGGGTTCCAAACCCAACCAACTTACCATGAGATCAAATCTCAAACCATGATCCGGGCTCAACACCCAATCAATCAAACCCTGGGGTTTCCTCCCCAAATAATCATAACTCATCAGTTTCCCTTAATGAGTACTCGTTACATTCATCCAGTCTCTGGATGAGAAATGGGAGCTCGAAAGTAGGCTAGATGGCTCTCTCTCGAGACCACATCCCACTATTGGCCAAATAGTGAGGAGAAAAAGGACCCAATGCAACGATTCATAGCGATTGTTCCCAAAGACTATGAATCGTCCCATTGCCGACACAACAACCAAACCCGCCAGCTGGACTTAAACCAAACGATCAAGTAGATATTTACTTGCATAAATCAATGAGACCAAATTCATTATTATCGGGCTCATTAAGTCATGTAGGACATAATGCTCTACAACAACTCATAAACCATGCACATAATTGCATATAACCACGTAGGACATAATGTTCTACGAAATCTCATAAACCATGCATATATTTGCATATAAACAAATTGGGCATAATGCTCCATGAAATTCCATAATCCATGCACATATTTGCATATAATCAAGTAGGACATAATGTTCTACCAACTATCAAGAACAATGCATATATTTGCATATAACCAATGTGTTTAACTAACTTACAAGTTTAGTTCAAAACTACATATTGAGGTACTTATTATTCCTCAAGTCATCAACCTAGTCATGTATAGCTTACAAGCTTAATAAAATATAATGTGAGGTCTTCCCTAATGCTCAACTCAAATCAAACCAAAGACTACTACGCTAGTCTCAAAATATCCACCATTCAAGACTTATTATTCTAGTCTTTATTTTAAGTACACCGGACTCAATCATAGTCCTAATCGTCATACATGATCGACATTACCAATTCCATACTCAAGAACAAAATGACTACTCCGTAGTCACTTTCTCACAAATGTTTTCATATACACGCAACAAAAATCCTTGAGAAGAGGATTCTCTCTTAATCTTCTCTTAAATATTCTCGTGACCTTATGTGGGTCTCTATTGTCCCATGCTCTAACAAGCATGCTTAAAATATATTTCTAGTTAGTCTCCATAACATAAGTGTCGCCATAGGACACAACCAAAAAAAATAAAAAAAACCGGTGAGTACAAACATAACCCAAACATTGTAGGGTTTCAACCCAAGGCTCTTTATCATTTTATTGGCCTTATTACGACTCGTTGAGTCTTACTAACACATTTCATTCTTTATGTGTTTTATAACTCCACACCGAAATAATTCATTAAGGTTTACAAACAATTCCCAATAGTCATTCGGGCTTAATTCCCAAGACTAAAATCTCCACAACACATCACAATCATAACCCATTTAAAATTTGGAAGTTATATGTTTCACTTCATTAATCAAACGAAATCCGATCGTCGTAGGATTTCAACCGAAGTTCATTTAGCACATAATCAAACTTATAATGACTCCGTTGAGTCCAATCTACCCTTTCTAAAATTTAGGGCATAGAAGCCATGGTTCACAATATCCCCTATGTTCATAACCATCATCAATAGTCATCCTCCCATGTTCGTTAAACTCACATAAACCCAACAAAACCTTTATTAAAGCAACATAGAACAAATTCATCAATTTGAGCACAACTTCATTTAGCTCACCTTACCAATCATATTCTCAAAAATGTGATTTAATCACACAACATGGTCTAATATATTCTACTAGACATATCTAGCATAATAATCATGTTTACGAACATGTTAACAAGCCAAAACACATTTTGGGCAAAAATCCCCTTCCAAGCATCTTTGTCATTCAAGCTCAATACACAAAATCAATTCATATAGCAAAGTTTAATAGACTATTTGGCATATCAATTTCATACAAATCAAGTCTCACATAGGTTCAACCAACTCTATCATCAATTTGAAAACCTAGGGTTCATGGCATCTTCTACAACCCTAACAATGGCTTCCATTGACCTCACATAGCACAAATGATTGTTTCCCTAGGGTCAATGGAGCCCAAAAGAAAAGGGAAGAGAGGTAGAAACTTACCCCAAACAACCCTCACAAACTGCCAAGTTCGGACCCTAGAGATTGGGTTGTCTCCTCAATCTTCTATCTTAAAACTCACGGATTGAAAGGGGGAAGAAGAACCCTAGCCTTGGCCTCCAAGATCGCACCCACGAGCCCTAGAAGTCGTCTCTCCCAGCTCCCTCACGTTTTTGATGAGTGTTCGCAGAGGACGGGCAGAGAAGAGGTCGTTCTATGCGGCTGTAATGAAAGAGAATAGATTGGGTTTGGTTTATATAGGTGGGATTATCTCACCTTAATTAACCCACTAATCAACCTCCAAAACTTTAATAAGTGTTTAGGACATGTATTAAGGTAAGTAGGAGGGTTTAAGTTTAGTTTAGATTGGGTTTGGGTGGGTATAATTGGTCAACATTGCGATTTCCCCAAAAAAATCCCGTAACAGCCATTCAGGGACCCTTGCGGTCGCTTTGTATTTGAGTGATGCGACCGCATCACTCCTAACTACCCTTTCCCGGCTTTTGTTGCTTCCTTGCTCGGTCCCGGCCTCTCCCGCATGCATCCTCGAGCCTTAAAGCTTCGAAATGGCTCACAATTGAACCCTTAAGGTCCTCAAACATTAAACTAATCAATCCAAGTCTCAAACCAATTTTAAAGTAGGTCTAGACTCCCATAAACAACACCCGAAACAACCCGGGGCAAAACCGACGCAAGACGTAACAACTTGCTATCTAAACGTCGAATGAAACCGCAAACCGACGGGTAATAACCCATGATTGTAAACCCCTATTAGGGTTAAAAAATAGGCCTGAATGCCTCTCAGATGATGAACAACAGATAGGGGATATGAGCTCCCGAAAGACGAGACGATCGCCCGGCTCAATCTCAAACTACGCGACAAGGAGAATTGCTATTCTCGAAGCGTCAAAACTTCACGAGACTTATGGAATGCATCCAATTGGAAGTCTAATACATCTAAACATGTTATTTAATCATCATGTAAAGATCTGGGACCAAATCGAGGTCAAGAACACAAAACCCGAGTAAACTCTCAATCACGTCGCATTTCGACTATCGTCGGGTTACGACTTTTGACTTCAACAAGTCAACAACTATATGACATCTCCTAAAAGTGTTTTAGTCTTAATGTGGTCTTTCATACACCTTTAGACTCTCTCACAACCAAACGAGTAATCAACCAAAGAAGAAATGCGAGCATTGCACGCAATTCAAGCTAACCGGGAATCGGGATCTTACAGTAATAATCGCCAGAAATAGAGATTTGTGAGAGAATGAGGGAATCTTGATTAGTCAACCTGTTAGTTAAAAATACCTCACAAAACTATATACCAGAGTGTTAGCATTTAAGGGATAAATAAGGGAATGTAAATAGACCAAATATGCTAAGAAAGAGTTTTTGATTTTTGAAAGGGGGTTATAACTAGTAGAATAACACAAGTCCACAACACATGTATTTTGGGCATGAAGTCACGTGTAGATTAAATGGGTAGTACAATTTTTTGGCTATCATAGATATTTTTCCAAAAATAATTAAGGATTTCACAAATAAATCCAGGATTTTTAGAAAACACAATAAAGTGTAACCAAAAATTGATCAAACCCAAACAATACTTTAGCATCCCATATCCAAAATTCAAAATCTCTTTATACCCACAAAGATTAAACAACCACTAAATATTTTTCAACATAAAAATTTCGGATATTAATTTGCATATTTAATTTTATGACAAAATAATCAACAAGATGATACTTTCACCTACAATGCATGTCCTAAAAATTATGCATAAAATATGAAATAGAAAGATCTAACAGGCAATCAAAAGGTACAGCCACACACAAGTGATAAAGACTAGATCAAATGATGTAGTTTCTGATACATCTGCATTGGGAGGTGCATTTAGCGAAAATAATAAAATTTTGTACAATTTGCATATTTTCTTTTCTCAATCATACTCCTCTCCCAAACTATTTCTCATACCAGATTCCATAGGTATTTTATTTCCCTAGGAATATAGCTATTAAAACATGTCACTAGGAATCTTTCACACTATTTACCAAGGGAAACCATTTTGCAAATGATCAACCCATGAAATATAAAGATTCATAGTCCCAAAAGAGAATGACAACAAACCTTATTCATAGGTAGCTATTTTCCTTTAGGTAGCTTTCACACTTTTCCAAGGGTATTCATTTTTCTCAAGATCAACCCATGAGAACCAAAGTTCCATAGTCCCATGATAAGATACTACAACCCTTGTACTTTACGTAGCTCTTTCCTATGTGGACTTCAAAACTTTATTAAGAACTAGGAGAGTGAGTGAGAGCCATAATCACAATGTTTATTGAATACAATTCCCAACCAACAACACAGGGCACATACATGTTGTTGGTCCCAAATAGGCTCAATCTAGGCTAGAAAGAGGGGGGTTGAATAGGCTAGTTGTGTTTTAAAAATTTCTTTAAAAACTTTTCAAAATGTTCTTCTCCTTTTGAAAATAACTAACTCAATAGTATTCTTGAACATTTAAGAATAGTAGCAGATATAATTAAGGAAAGGTAGGCATAGATAGTTCAAACAGAACAGTAAGCAAGGATGTAGAAGTGGTTCGTAGTATGAATAGTACTACGTCCACTACCAAAGTGGTTAGCTTTGATTTTGAAAGGTGCACTTGTTTAATTATCCACTAGGTGACAAAGTTAGATCTCTAATGGATCGTGTACAAAAATAGTTTTCAACCAAGTGTTTAATGATGAGAGAAACAATCAATGAATAATTTCTCTCTCAAGTGCTAAAGTAAAGAACATTTAATTTCAAACTAGAAGAAGCTGATATCAAGTAATTACTGGTAGATCTACAACTTCAGGATGTTTGGTGAAGTGTTAGTTCTTATCCTTTTGGTCTCTTAAATGCTTGAGTATTGAAGATGAAGCTTGTGTATTGAATGCACAAGAGATGTGTATTTATCAGACCTTCAAGACCCGAATATATACCAAGGGAGATCTTCAAGACCGTTGAATTGAAAGTGCAGAGGTTGAATCCAACGTTATAATGCATTGAATGCATTTCGGCACTTTGTAAAATGAGTGCAGCAAGACTGACATCAGGGATGTAGTGATGTTGATGCAAACATTCCAAACAGAGTAAAGTTACAGCTTGTAGGTGTTACAGCTTGAAAGTCTTCTTAGCCAAAAGAGGTAATGTCTTCAGTCTTCAGGATTTAGACGACAGGCTGGGCAGTTGTCTATTCAATTTTTCTAGAGTCAGATAATGACATTATTAACTTCTTTGGAGGGAAATCTGATGAAGATAATTTGAATATTATTTGACTAGATATTAAAAATATCTAGATCAAATAATATAAGACCTAAATCAACGTGTTTGGCTGAGCTTCAATTATGGGTTGAGCAGACTACAAAGTCTACAGGTGAAACGTGCTTTCAAGGCTGCTGTTGAAGCCTGCTGGTATGTGCCTTGGACAAACTAACACTAAACTATTCTATTACAACCTTGATTCTAAGACAGTTGCCACACTAACCGGTACGCAGACCTTTTAGCCACTGTGCAATAGAATCAAAAGATGATTCAACCAAATCTCACCACTAGAAAAACGACAATTACTGACGGAAATTTCCGTCAGTAAATTAACATTTCCGTCGGTAATTTGGCTTTCCCAACGGAACCGTTCCGTCAGTATTCCGTCGGTAAATTTGGTCGGTGATCACAAACGGAACTCATTCCGTCAGTAATCACTGACGGAATTTCGTTTCCGTCAGTAATTACTGACGGAATGAGTTTCCGTCGGTTTTTGCTAATAGAAATTTCCGTCAGAGATTTCCGTCAGTAAATGTTAGTTCCGTCAGTAATACCAACGAACGTTTCCGTTAGCAATTTTCATCTCCGTTAGTGATTTCTGACGGATTACTCCGTTAGTAATTTATATTTCCGTCAGTAATACCGACGAACGTTTCCGTTAGCAATTTTCATATCCGTTAGTGATTCCCAACGGCTTACTCCGTCGGTAATATATTTTTCCGTTAGTAATACCGACGAACGTATCCGTTAGCAAATTCAATTTCCGTTAGCAATTCCTGACGGATTACTCCGTCGGTAATATATATTTCCGTCAGTAATACCGACGAACGTATCCGTTAGTAATTTCCATTTCCGTCAGTAATTTCCAACGGAATATACCGTCAGTAACATATATTTTCGTCAGTAGTCCCAACGAAATATTCCGTCAGTGATTTCCAACGGAATATTCCGTCAGTAATTGCAAAAATACTAACGGAATATCCGTTAGTAATGCTAAACAATGCTTAAAATTTTAGCTTTACAATCATAATTTCCGTCAGTAAAAATAAAAAGAAAAATAATAATTTTTATATAAATTAAATTTTTTAGTTACCTGATTTATCATAAATATATATAATAGGCTCATGACAAAAATGAATTGCACTACAAAACTAAAACATTAAATAGAAGAAAATGTTATTACATAAAATTCGTTTCCCAAATCTTTTGTTAATTACGATTGTATTGAATATTCGACACAAAGAAATTATGTAAAGGAATTAGGGGACTGGGTACGAGGAGTGGACAAAGATCCATGCATAAAAGCGGCCATCTGGGCGTGCATCTCTGCTATTTCACGTGCCTGCTCAGCCATTTGTTCATCTCGTCAAGCCATAGCTTCATCCTGCTGCGCCACCCTAGCTTCCAATGCATCCATCTTGGCTTGCGAAGCTTCGTCCAACGGAGCATTTGATCCTCCCGTTGACGACAAACTCGAAGAAGAGACTGTGGATGAAAGCAGAGTGGCACCATAGTCCCTCAATCCGTAAAGTCTATTCCCACTTTTTTTTCATCCTTGTGACGCAACTCTCTGCCATAATTCTATTTTCAACGAAGCAGGAACGGGAGTTCCCTCTGAACTCTCAGTGCGACCCTGGGTGGCCTCTTCATTTGCAATCTTAAAGGCATTCTGTCATTAAAAAAAATATAATAATTAATAAAACTTCAAACATGATAGATATATGATCCAGTTTGATATATATTAAGAATTTTGATACTTACAAATGTAGACTCGGCAGTTTGATCAACCCACTGACGAGGTTGACTAGGAGCACCCTGAGTGGTGTGCGTGCGAACAAATACGTCAAGAAAATCGACGTCGGGACCGAATTTCTTTACCTACAATCATTATTACTATTAGTTAACATAGCATTGCAGAATCCATTTAATGTAGCAATCATATAGTCATGGAATCTTGATCCAGTTTACATTAATTTACGCTTCATATTGATATTTAGCATATATCAAGATCTTATGCAATCATCTGGAGCATGTGACCCTTTGTGTTCAGTGGATGAAACTAGCTCTCAAGATTTTGAAGACACTTACCAGCCAAAGACTGATTTGCTAAAAGCTCTTGCAATTCTTGCAGCAGCTTTAACAGGAACAGTGGCAATTAATCATTCCTGGGTAACTGCAAACCAGGTATTTTCCGACAACTTCATTTTATGCTTGGTAATGAAGTTCCCATGTGGATAACAATATAACGTATACTGATTTGTAGAATAACCAAATTAATGTGATAGATCTCATGGTACAGGATGTCGCCATGGCATTGCTTTTTGGAATAAGATACGCGGGCATAATTTTTGAAGAATCTCTTGCCTTCAATAAAAATGGTGTAGGATTACTGATGGCAGTGAGTTTGTGGGTTATTCAGAGCATTGGAGTAAGATCTAAAACTCCTCAAAGCTGTGTGTATGTGTGTGTTTCTGTGAACTTAGCTTATATCTCACTTTTATTCCAACTTAATTAACATTTTCCATACAGTAACGGGTAAATTTGTTGCGCTAAAGAAGGTTCAGTTTGATCATTTAGAACCTGAGAGTGAAATTTATGGCAAGAGAAATCATTATTTTGCGGAGGCTGTATCATCCCAATGTCATAAAATTGGAGGGTTTGGTTACTACAAGAATGTCATGTAGCTTGTACCTGTATTCGAGTATATGGAGCATGATTTGGCTGGCCTTGCTGCTAACCATGAGATTAAGTTTACGGAAGAACAGGTTAGATTGTGTTTTTCTTGTTGGGGGATCAAGCAACTCGTCTCTTTCCAACATTCCAGCCAAGTCAAGTTCTCTAACATGTCTCCTTGTGTTTGATATTTCTCCGTTTCCATGTATTAGTATGCTTCAGTTCAGCTGATGGGATGTTCCAATGTTTGTCTACTGTTAGAAACATTATTCAATTGAAAGATGAATGTGAAAAATGAGAACTTATCAACAAAGGATGTAACTGCAAGAAATCTGGATGTCTCAAGAAGTATTGTGAGTGCTTTCAAGGTGGCATAATGTGCTCTGAAAACTGTAAGTGCATGGACTGCAAAAATTTTGAAGGAAGTGATGAGAGAAAAGCTCTTTTTAGCGGCGACCATGCTAATACCATGGCATTTATCCACTGGCACCAATGCACCATTAATGGGGCCATTGGTTCGGTTTTGGTATACATCAAGCTACCAGAATAGGAACACTCAAGATCTCTTGTTTGGATCAAGATCCAATGATCAGTCAACTAACACAACAAATCGCTTGCAATAGGTAAGTTCTTATTGGCACTTAAACCAAGAGTACTTTGCCTTGCTATTTGATAAAGATAAGTTACAGTTATGGATGATGTGCTTAAGTTCGTGAGTCGACATCGGTTGTGACAAGGATTTTGCGGACTTGAACACACTCTTAAATTTCTTGGAGCAGATATTGCTGAATATGTAATAAAGTGATGTACTCAGTAGGCTAACTATATGCCTTTATCGCTGTTAAGTTACCAACTTATCAAAAAGCTTAAACTACTAACAATGTTTATCAAGCTAACACTCCCCCATCACGTGTGACCCGCTAACACGTGGAGATATAAAGAATGATGCCTGCTGACATTTATATCATAGAAACTGGAGCAAGGAGACGACTGGAACTCAAAAGGACTTACTTAGAATCTTCTGGTTCAGAGTCATGCCAAGAAACCTATATCAAAGGTTATATACCTCCCATCCAAAAGCAATTTACATCTAGGGATCTTATACAATCATAATCCAAAAGCGTCACAACCCTTGAAGCACAACCAAGCAACATTCACTTCTAAAATATTATGTTTTAACAGCCACCAAAAATATTTGGACAAACTATAGCGATGCTAAAAAGTTCCCTAGACATACTTCTTTTACGAATCTACAGATTGAGATAGTTTGTATATGGACGCACGCCACCAATGTTTTTAAAAAAATCAAAGCATTGACTACATTTGATATAATGATATCCAGCCAGCAATTGGATGGACTTATCCAAGTAGGATCAATGAATAAATACTCACTTTCTACCAACTAATTATCAAACTAATTTTACCCCTAATTCTACCAACTAATTATCAAACACAAATTTAAAACTATCAACTACATTAATAAATAATCACTTTTCTTACCAAATAATATAAATAGGAAAAATACGCAACCCACATTGTAAAAAATAGGCAAGAAGTTACCTTTTAAAGTATTTATTCTTTTACTAGATTCACCTTCACAAGCTATCATGTGCAAAATTATGAATCACCGCTGGCAATGAATAAAGTGGACATGGTGTAGTAACATGTATCTACCAATAAAATTTCTAAAAAGTTAACATCCTTGATTTCCTTGAAATAAAAAATGACACCAGTTTAGGGACAGCAGGGTCTATAACCTAACTTTTTGATCTATTGCAAATGAATATTTTCAAATTTTACAAATTTGAGTTCAAACATCTGTAGACACCCAATCTCGTTATCTACATTTTTTATAAACTTCCGTCAACATATGTATGCTAAATGGACTAATTAAACTATGTTTAAATATTTCAAGAGGGTCAAAATATGAACATAAAATTTCTTTCTCTAAAGATCTAATGTCTAGTACATAAAATTTCTTTTTTTTTTCTTATTTGGTTGCGTATTTTTCCTATTTATATTATTTGGTTGTCGAACTAACTGGTCTCGTTATCTACATTTTTTATAAACTTCCGTCAACATATGTATGCTAAATGGACTAATTAAACTATGTTTGAATGTTTCAAGAGGGTCAAAATATGAACATAAATTTCTTTCTCTAAAGATCTAATGTCTAGTACATAAAATTTCTTTTTTTTTTCTTATTTGGTTGCGTATTTTTCCTATTTATATTATTTCGTTGTCGAACTAACTGGTCTCACACTTAAAACCCGCGACCCCACTATCCTATCAATCACATCAATGTGTTCCAAGTAAAAACATTTCTAATGACATTTCATCAAACAACAAGCATGCATCAAGAAACTCTTTACATTTATCATAAAAACTCAAGATCTGATTTTGCAAAGACAATAAATCAACCCTTTCTGACTGAAGGCTAAATGAAGGCTTGAAGAAACGTTAAGATTAAGCTTACTTGAACTTTGCAGAAATTTTTGAGGAAGAGAAGTGCCGACCTAGAGTTTGCTTCAAACCCACCGGCGATGAATGATCGGTAGGAGACAGGGAAGAAATCGGAGTTGGCGATGGTGGCGGTGGCGCAGCAGATTGATGAGGCAGCGGCAAGATGACGGAGAGAGTGAAAAAGAGACCCCGGCGTGAGTGCGAACCAGAAAGATGAGATCGCCATTTGGAGAGAGAGTGAGCGCCGTTTAGGGAGAGGGAGTGAGCTTAGGTTTAGATAAGAAAAGTTGTATTTATACTTAGGGTTTTTGTTTTTATTTTTTTTAGTTATCATTATCAACTTATAAATACGCACCGGTGTGAAACTAGTTAAATATTACTCCCTCCATTTCGGGTAAAAAATTTCTGTTTGAAAGTCAAACTTTTTAATAAAATGATATTTTTAGTAGCACATTAGTATTAAAATGATATTTTTATATTTTAATTTTTTAAAGTGGATTCTTTAATTTTTTTATATCGAGCCAAAAATCGGTCCGGTCCAAGGGTCGAAACGGGTCGACATGTTCCGACTCATTATCCGCTTCGACCCGACCTGATTCGACTCAACTCATTTTGACCCGTATTGTTTTAGGTTATAACGGGTCACGACCCATTTTTGGTGCGGCTTGGAGACAGAGATGAAGCCGAAGAAGATTGAACGAGGCCGGCGCTTGGGTTGCTTTACCAGATCTGGCTGGAAGCGAAGAAGGAAGAGATGAGTGATGATGGAGCTGTCGTGCGTTGAGAGCGGGTATGGAGTCAGTGCCGTGAGGTGTGTGAGATTAGAGTTTAGATAAAAAGTCTGAGTTGTATTTATACTTAGGATTTTTGTTTTTGTTTTTTTAATTATCAGCTTATAAATACACATAATTTATATTGTCTTTGTTTTACTTGAATTTATTTTATTAAATAGACAAAACAATTTTATTTGAATATTTTATTAATTTATACTTTCAATTTATAGTCTTTATTTTGCTTGAATTTAATTTAATAAAAAAAATGTGAGCACGTTCTACGCACGGGTGTAAAACTAGTTAAATATTATTATATTTTATAATATAATATTATTAAATTACCAAATCTAATTTATGCATTGTGATCCGGCAAAAATGTTGAGTGATCAGACAAGGTGGACCGAACTGATCAGACAAGTGATTGGGTTGCAGTGGGATCTAAGAAAAATGTTAAGTCAAGTGGGTGGTCAAACGAAGAACTTTATAGATCCACTGGTTGGGGAGGACCTGAATCTGTGAAAGATATTGATCAGCCTGGGTCAAGTACTTCTTGGGGGAAGAAAGTTGTTAATGACAATCAACCTTTGGTGGACCGGTGAGCCACCGGTTGGACCGCAAATCGAGAAAAATCTGGACTAGACAACATCATGGGGAACTTCTTGGGGCAACAAGGTTAAAGAAGTTGAATGAAGTTCCTGGAATAGCAAGAATGAGAATGACAAATGGGCAGGCGACAAAAAGCAGAATGTCGGGGCTAGTACAGCAGGGCCAAAATCTAGTGTTTGGGGACAAGAAGTTTCAAGATCTTCGGATTGGGGTGCTATAGCTTCTAAGAAAGATAGTGATCAGCCAATTTCATTGCCTTCTTGGGGTAGGAAGGATGAAAAGGCTGATGCTCCTATGTGGAAAGAAGCCGATCAGTCGATTTCATTTCCTTAATTGGTTCGTTGGATCTGAGTGAAGACGAAGCGGAATTCAACACTGATTCAAAAGGAGGCTAGGGCTACGACTCTGCGAGAGAAGAAAGCTATGGCTGAATGGGGTTGAGAATCACAGTAGTGGATACAGTGGAGCTCGATTGGGTGAATGTCAAACTAAGGCAAGGGCTGCGCTGGAATTGGGCTGTCGCTGGCTTAGATGGTGGCGGACTGGGAAGTTGGAGAAAGAAAGGTGCACCGCGGTGGCGCTAGTTGATGATGGAGCTCGGCTATGAAACCGAACTGGGGTGGAGAAGCCAGAGTGAGTGGCTGGCGAAGGAGGCGGATTGGACTGATGGAATTGAAGGGGAACAGAGGAGGTGAATTGGACATATGGAATACAATTATTTTTTAAAAATAATTTTAATTATTTTCAAAAATTATAATTCAAAATTATTTTAAAAATCAAAAGATTAACTAAATGTATACACATCCGATATATGCAAGTTCAATTAATGATAAAAATTAATTATTAAACAAATCTCACTATTATATTTTTTTAAAATAATATAATTTTTCAAAAAAAAATTATTTTGATTGTTATAAAACCATTTTTCACTTAAAATATCCAAAATATCAACTAAATGATGAACTATAAATTGATAAAATATCATCATTAGAATGATTATAATATTTTTCTACTAAGAAACAATTATAATTTATTTATCAAAAAAATCATTAATTTTTTATAATAGTGACGGAGAAAACCGTCACTGATCAGTGACAGATCAGGACGGTATATTCCGTCACTGATCCGTGACGGAATAAATCAATTAGTGACGGAATCTCCGTCACTAAATCTGGAATAAAATTATAATTTATTCAACAAAAAATCATTAATTTTTTATAATAGTGACGGAGAAAACCGTCACTGATTAGTGACAGATCAGTGACGGTGTATTCCGTCACTGATCAGTGACGGAATAGATAAATTAGTGACGGAATCTCCGTCACTAAATCTGGAATGAAACAATTATAATTTATTCAACAAAAAATCATTAATTTTTTATAATAGTGACGGAGAATACCGACACTGATCAGGACGGCGTATTCCGTCACTGATCAGTGACAGAATAAATCAATTTGTGACGGAATCTCCGTCACTAAATCTGGCATGAAACAATTATAATTTATTTAACAAAAAATTCATTAATTTTTTATAATAGTGACAGAGAAAACCGCATCGATCAAGGATTTGTATTCCGCCACCGATCGCGACGGAATAAATCAATTAGTGACGGAAACAAACAATTACCAACGGAAACTCCGTCATTAAATATGGCGTCATTTCAAAGTGATTTTGCCGACGGACTTCCGTTAGTAATTTTAAAATTCCGTCAAGAATTATCGCCGAAAAATTCCGTCAGTAATATTCCGTCACTAATTAATGACTCACAGATCTCCGTTAGTACTTTTCAAATTCCGTCAGTAATTGCTGACGGGAAAATTCCGTCAGTAATATTCCGTTAGTAAATGTCATGTTTCTAGTAGTGTCTAGAACCTATGAGCAACACATGTGAAACAATTGATCTAGAGTGTAAAATTACATGGAACACATACTAAGAAATTTCATTAGATTGGAAAATCTCTCAAAATCTAGACTCTTAGTAAATATATCAGCCAATTGATTTTCTGTCCAAACATGTTCTATACAAACAATCCCTTGTTCAACAAAGTCTCTAATAAAGTGGTGTCTTATATCAATGTGTTTTGTTCGAGAATGTTGAACACGATTTTTTGTTATGTTGATTGCACTAGTGTTATCACAATACATGGTTAACAATTCAATATGTAGACTATAATCCTTAATCATGTGATTCATCCATAAAATTAAGTTGTGTGCACACATTACTAGTTTCAATGTATTCAGACTCAGTTGTGGAAATAGCAACACAATTTTGTTTTTTACTAAATCAAGAAATCAAGCTCTTTCCCAAGTAAAAACACCTACCAGATATACATCTCATTTCATCTACACTACCAGCCCAATCAGCTTCACTAAAACAAACTAAATTGGTATTAGTCTGTTTTGTGTACCACAAACTCATAGAAGATGTGTCTCTAACATACCTAATTATATGTTTAACAACATTCAAATCAGAGACTTTGGGGTTTTCTTGGTATCTAGCACACAAACACACATTGTACATGATATCAGGACGTGTGGTAGTCAAATATAACAAACTTCCTATCATGATTCTATATAAAATATGATCAACACTCTTAGAATTCTCTTCTTGGAAGAGTTTGTTGGATGTACCCATAGGGGTTTTCTTTTTCTTTCAATTCTCAAAATTGAATTTCTACACCAAGTTAATAGCATCCCTTCATGCATTTGTTTCACTTGAATACCAAGGAAATAAGTTAACTCTCCATTCATGCTCATTTCAAATGATGATATCATGCAATGCACAAATTCTTTTTCTAAAGATTAGAAAGTGGACCCAAACACAATGTCATCAACATAGATTTGTGCTATCAAAGTGTGTTTGTCTTTTCTTTGAATAAAGAGAGTTTTATCCATTTCACCCCTTTTGAATACTCTTTTTAAAAGATGGTCCATAAGTTTCCCATACCAAGCTCTTAGGGGGACTTGTTTGAGACCATACAAGACCTTTTTTAATTTGAAAACATGGTTTGGTTTATGAGGGTCCTCAAATCATTTAGGCTGTTTAACAAAAACTTCTTCTTCTAAGATGTCATTTAAAAAAGCACTTTTCACATCCATTTTTTGAAAAATAATATCTAGAAAGCATGCAATAGCAAACAAAAGAATTATGGACTCAATGCAGGCCACAGGTGCAAAAGTTTTATCAAAATCCACCCACTCAACCTCTGTGTACCCTTGAGCCACAAGTCTTGCCTTATTTCTAATTATCTCTCCCACCTCATTTTGTTTGTTTTTAAAAATCTATTTAGTTCCAATAAAATTCACGGAGGTGGGTCTATGCACAAGAATCCAAACATCATTTTTTTGAAAATTGATCAAGTTCTTCTTGCATAGCGTTAATCCAACATTAATCTTTTAAAGCTTCATTCACATTGTTTGGTTCAATTTCTGAAACATAACAAGATGTATGGAAATCTTCACAGTCATAAGAGAAAAGACACATCAATTTCTTATAATCAATCTTACCTTTGTTTTCTTGTAGACATACCATCATTAACATAACCGATGACTTGTTAAAATAGGATGGTCCTTCTGTAATCTATTTTTGAGAACATCCTGGATCGATTATTGACAGCAGGATTAGCTTCTGAAGGTGGAAGTTCAAGTTCAATTATATCAGTAGGTGTGACTAATGCATCTTCTGATGCAATTACATCAGGAGCTACATCTATCTTTCCAGAGCTTTCTGGACATTCACCTTCTAAATTATTTGAGCCTAGAAAACTGTCTGGCTGTCTATCTTTTGCAGATGTTGAATCGTACTTTGAAGTTGATCCTAGATGACCATAATCAAGTAGAACTAAAATATCATCCTTAACATTCATGGACACCATAATAGTTTTAGTTTTAAGATTAAATACCCTATAGGCACAACTAGTGGAGTACCACATGAATACACACTTGTCACTCCTAGAATCAAACTTGGAAAGATAATCCGTATCATTTACTAAGTAACACACACACACCCAAACACATGGAAATATTTCAAAGTGGGTTTCTTTCGTAGCAAAATTTCATAGGGAGTCATGGTACTACCTGATCTTAGTAAACCCTATTACCAATATGAGGTGGTACTTCAATTTGTGGAAAATCTTGGGATTATATAATCAACTCATCTTTTTCAATCGGCTCATCTACTACTTCCAATTCTTTTTCCACAATGGCATTTGCTTTTTTCTTTACCCCTTTGGGTTGTACCAGATACTCGACACCATTCATCTGAATGCTCTTAAAGTATTTCAAAGTATTATGGCTCCCATGTACCCCTTTTTATATCATATTCCCACTTAGCGATTTCCCATTCCCATGGTATCTCATCATCTTCTTGAATCAACTTCTCTCGTACTTCTAATTCTTCTTTTTCAATAATGTTTATCTCTTCTCCATCCAATGGTGTTAGATATTTTTTATACCGATTCTTCATCTTATCTACTGATGTGTGTTAATTTAACCTCGCAAATGCACGAGTCTAGTGAAGTATAGGTGTGTGGTACAAGGTTCGAACCATAGAGAGAATAGCAATTTAACATAATTTAATCAAAAAATAAATAAAAACAATTTTACCTAATAAGGGGTTTTGATTTGTAATTAATTAAATTAAAGATTAATTAAGTAAACTAATTTAACAAGTATATCAGGAATCAAAGAATTGACAAAGATTGATATGTGCGGAGAATATAGGATTTGCAACCCTTAGTACCATGCACTAATGTATGTATCCAATTATGGATTCCTTCACTCGTGTAAAGGATTGGGACACATGGATAAAGATTTGCAACCCTTAGTACCATACTTTAAGTGTGCTTTCTTGATCCGTCCACACAGCAATTAAGGGTCTGTTAAGATCACTAAGAACTGTGAGAACCCAAACCCATTACTTGCATTACTTGTTTTATACCTTAATAACTTGTGTATATTATGCCTTAACATGATTAGATATCTCTTTTTGTCCATGTCTGGCTCGTATTATCATTATTGCGTTCCTTGTCGCTTGAATACCTTCTATGCTTAGCATACCTTGCCGTTATGCCTTGAGTGTTGCCTTAGCTTGATTTGCACTCAACCGAGACTTGTTAGGGTTCTATTGTCGTCCATAGATGACTTAGAACATTCGCCTTGATCATAGTAGGCTTGATTGGAAGTGTAGAAACCTTCTTGCTTTGTTTTGGCCTTAGCGATTTCCCTCGTCTCCCGTTTTGCTCGTATTTCGACGTGCGAATTGTTCCTTGAGTTCCCGGACTTGTATTCAAGTCATAACCATGTTTAAACAAGCCTATTCCATGCCCAAGTTACCCTAGTTTTATTGACGTTTGATCCGGGTTTGATTCGTCAACCAATCGTCGCTTGACTCGAGCCTTGTCCTACCTTGTTCCGGGTGTTGTTCGGGTATGTTTCGGACATGTTTTGAGTTATGTTAGACCCTAGAATGGTTGCCCATGAGCTTGGGACCATTTAGGACTTGTTTAGGTCAAGTTTTGGTGCTCCAGAAGTTCAGGCGGCCGCATGGCTCGAGTGAGGCGCCCGCCCCAAGTACTGAGAGCAAATGAAAAATGGAATCCTTCCCAGCATCTGAGGCGGCCGCATGGCCAGGCATGAGGCGCCCGCCTCACTTCCTGATCAGCTCTACGGGATTTTCCTCCTTCCAGCTTTTGTGATCCAATTAGCCTCTTAAACCTCCTTCCTAATTGGCCCTAATCCAACCTATTAAACCCTAATCAAGCTAGATTAGTCCTAATCCCAAGTAACCTTCTCTTGACAAGTGGAAAATGGGAGCCTCTCCTCTTGACATGTGGATTTCCACTCAATCCATGCAAGGTATATAAAGCCTCTCTCTTGTTGACTTAGCCATTAAACCCCCATTATCAGATTTTCTCTCCTCTCTCTTGCCATGTTTAGTGTGTGTAGAGAATAGGTGAGATTGGTGTGTGTCTCTTCCCTAGATTGAGCTCCCGACCTCCGTTTGCCAAACCGAGACCACCGGAGTGAAGCTACCGACGAGGAGATCGTTTCCATCCGATTACTTTGTGCTTCAACCTTCCTTTTTCCTTGGTGAAAGTAAGCTATTAATTTCCCCTTAGGTTGTATGCTAGACTTGCCATGTTTCCCCCTTTTCTATTGATTTCCATGCTCTACCATGTCCAAGCCATGATTGTGAATGAATTGGTCTTTTGAGATTTTGATTGATATGTTCATCTTGCTCAATTAGACCTATGCCTAGAATTAACTATGTTCTATGCTTCCTTAGGAACAACTAATGTTCTTGGATTAATAGATGTTGATAACTCTTGGGAATTTTGAATTCTAGGGTTTCATATGCCTTGTATTGATTATCCTATTGAATTGGGTCCTAGGCCTAGAATAAATTGTGTTCTATGTTTCCCTACGAATAAATAACGTTCTTGGACCCTTGCATTTTAATAACCTTGAAAGAATGATTCTAAGGTCCCTTGAATTCGAATTATCGATAACTCTTAACTACGGTTGTTAAATGGATTAATGACCTAGCCGATCATATACGAGAACTTAGAAACGGGTTCATGATGCATTTAGCGTCCTAACTCTATTGGATGAATTGTTAGAGACGACTCAACGGAGTCAAGTTTAGCGAGCTATTGAACAATACCGCTCACCGATCAATCCCTACGACTTTCTAATCGCGTTTCCCTAAGAATACTAATTCTAGACTTTGAACTTGAATTAATTGCCTTGCTTGATCTTGAATGTCATATTATAGAATGACTAATTGACATGTGAGTTCGCTCTTGTCGAACTCAACCCTACTTGGTTATTGATGAGAATAATTTACTTGTCTTGAACGAGATCGCTCTTGTCGATCTCGTTCTCTACTTGAGAATTTTGTTAAGTATACATTACTTGGCATTGCATGAGTCCAGCTGGCATCCCGTCTTTGTTCACACACGCCTCCACTGTGGCCACAGTGGGGAAGTAGCTCCCATGCTGTAATCATTTAAGAGCATCACTGGTGACTATCCCGGGCATCTCCTCGGAAGATCGATGTACTTACACACATTCGATACCCGCACATTCCGTATAACGCTTGTATGCGTGAACTACGTGCGGCCCGGCTCTTCCTATATCCTTATCCTATGTGATTTATCTATGCGCACTTATGTGAAACAATGTGCATCCTGGATATATGACTCTATGTTTGTGTGACTATATCTTGCCTTGAATGTTGCATCTTGCCATGACATGCATGATTAATAGCTTACAAGTCTTTATGACTTACCCTTTCCCTTTATCGCTTTTAGATCCTAGCAAGACAGTCCCGCCTGCTGACTAGTGTTCGTGCCTTGTGCCCTTTTTGGTGACCGTTGATTCTTGAAGAGGTGGTTTTTGATGGCCTCTTCCTCTTGTCTATATATTTTTGTAAGGACGACGGGTTAAGCAAGTCATCTAGACTATGCTTGGGTATTTGTGTAGATCTTGATTGTAACTCTTGTTAGCTACTAGTAGTTAAATACTTGTAGTAATTGTAACCCTTTGTGCCGGCATTGTGTTAGCCGAGTTGTGGTTAACTTGTTATTATTCCACGTATTAGTCTTCCGCCGAGCATGCTATTAGCTCTTATTTCATCCTTGTCCATAAACCGTTAGCTTGGGTTTCAAGATGTAGTGTCGCCAAGACTTGGTTATATTGTTTAACTCGTTTATCGTTGAAAAGATTTTAAAATAAAATACCGGCCTTTTGGTGCCGAGGCGTGTTACGCCTCCAATGTTAAGGCGTCACGTCGTTTTTATAAATTAAGTCCTTGCATGTTTAATTGCCTACTTGTTTCCTCTCTTATTTGGGCGGTCGACCTCTGGTCCCATCTCGGGCCGGTCGCCACGCTTGGTATCGAGCCGGGTTGTTTTAGGTTAGCTATCGGCCAGGATAGGTTCCATGGCCTAGGTGGGTTGTTTCTTGGTGTGATGTTCTAACGTCGAGTGAATTCTTATAGGTGCTTGATGGTGAATCCTAGAGCGCGTGTAGGCCGAGGCCGAGGCCGACCGGGAGAGTTCTGAGGAACCCGAAGTGGAGTTGCCACCTCCACCACCGAATCCGGGGCATGAATGCTCGATGGCGATTTGTACCGTCAGATGGCGAGATTATGACCGAGATGGCCCGGCTTGGCCAGGTCGAATGTACCTCCTCCACCACCACCCCTAACAGGGAGGCGAGGAGTGTCGCCACTGCGCCTATACCACCGGGTGCTAGGGCACGGAATAATGCTGTGTTAGAGAGATTCTTGAAAATGAAGCCTCCATCTTTTGAGGGAGAGGCGGATGCTAGTATGGCCGAGCTATGGCTTGAGGATGTGAAGAAAATCTTTGCAACACTGGATTGCACGGATGAGGAGAAAGTGATCTTAGCTGCGTATAAGCTTAGAGGAGCCGCCAATCATTGGTGGGAGGTTCTACTTGCTAGTTGGGAGTTGAATCGGGTGGCGCAGGTGTGGCCTACATTTGAGGCAGAGTTTAGGGCTACTTATGTGCCTACAGTGATTAGACAGCGAAGGGAGAAAGAATTCCAGGAATTGGAGCAGGGTTCCATGTCTATAGCTCAGTATTCTTCTAAATTCACTGAGTTGTCCCGTTATTGTGCACATCTGGTGCAAGATGAGAGACACAGGACCCAGAGGTTCGTGAAGGGGTTGAAGACCGAATCTGAGAACAGCTTGTTATCCCTACGCAATTAGCGACAGATGCGGTAGATCGTGCGTATGAGATCGGCGAGACATTGAGGAGCAAGTCTGCGGCATCTCGTGCGCGATCTTCTCAGCCAGCAGCGGCCGGTAGAGTCGATCTGGAAATCGGTCTGGCTACCAGGGCAACCGTCGCAGTGGTGGTCAGAATAGGCATCAGTCTGGTGGTCAGGATAGGCGCCCGTCTGAGAGTCGCGGTAGTAGTGCTCCTACTCCTCAGGGGCAGCAGACTCAGGGCGGAGGACCATTGGTTTGTTCTTATTGTAATAAGATTGGGCACTCTAGCGAGAAGTGTCGGACCAGACTTGGCACGTGTCTTAGTTGTGGAGATCCTAATCATCGGCTCAAAGACTGTCCTAAGTCTAGAGCAGCTCAGCGGCTCGATCCTCGAGGTCGATTCGGCGATCAATGCGGGTCCAAGAGGGATAGCGATGGGCGTCCTAAGGCGCAGGCTCGTGTTTTCGCGCTTGATCAGCGAGGTGTTCCCGAGTCTACTTCTGTGATCGGAGGTACTCTTTCAGTCTTCGGTCATCATGCTCGAGTTCTTATAGATCCGGGTTCTACCCATTCTTATGTTGCATCGCATTTCCTAGAACATTTATGTGTTTTGCACCTTGATTACCTTATGTGCTTGAGGTGTCTACACCGTTGGGTGATTGCTTGTTGGCGTCTGAGGTCTATAGAGGCTGTGATGTGCTTGTTCATGATCGAGTCTTGCATGCTGATTTGGTAGTATTGCCTATTAGAGACTTTGATGTGATTCTTGGTATGGATTGGCTATGTGTACATCATGCTTTAGTTGATTGCCGTCGTAAGAAAGTAACTTTTGCCATGCCCGGTATTCCGGAGTTTGTGTTTTCGGGTGATCATGCTATGAGTGGGGTTCATATTATTTACGCTGCGGGCTAGACAACTCTTATCAGCGGGTGTGCGGGGTATTTAGCTTGTGTTCTTGATACTAGCATGTCTTACGCTAAGCTAGAGGATATCAGGTAGTTAATGAGTTCCACGATGTCTTTTCTTCCGAGTATGCTTTGCCTCCCGGCCAGAGAACTAGAGTTACGTATTGAACTATTGCCGGGGACTTCGCCTATTCTAGGGCACCTTGCAGTATGGCTCCGGTTGCGAGAGTTGAAGGATCGGTGGGAACTTCTAGATAGGGAGTTCATTAAGCCGGAGTGTATCTCCTTGGGGTGCACCGGTGTTGTTTGTGAGGAAGAAGGATGGTAGTTTACGGCTTTGTATAGACTATCGACAGTTGAACCAGGTTACTATCAAAAATAGGTATCCCTTGCCACACATTGACGATCTTTTTGATCAACTTCGGGGTTCAGTTGTCTATTCCAAGTTTGACTTGAGGAGCGGCTATCACCAGTTGAGGGTTAGAGCGGAGGATGTCCCGAAGAGCGGCCTTAAAATGCAGCGTTATGGTCACTATGAGTTTGTTGTGATGCCATTTGGATTGACCAACGCACTGCGGTTTTTATGGACTTGATGAATAGGGTTTTCCATTAGTATCTCGATTGCTTTGTAGTGGTATTTATTGATGACATTCTTGTGTACTCCAAGTCACGAGAGGAACATGCGAATCACTTGAGAGAAGTTCTTTCTATCTGCGGAAGAAGCGACTTTGCGAAATTTAGTAAGTGTGCTTTCTGGCTTGAGCAAGTTTCTTTCCTAGGGCACGTGGTGTCTAGAGATGGTATCGCGGTGGATCCATCCAAGGTTGAGGCGATTACTAAGTGGAAGACGCCTAGTACGGTGACCGAGGTCCGTAGTTTCTTGGGCTGGCAGTTATTACCGTAGGTTCATTGAGGGTTTCGAAGATCGCTACTCAGATGACTAATTTGACTCGAGAAGAAGTCTACTTTTTGTATGGAGTGATAAGTGCGAGGCTAGTTTTCGGGAGTTGATAAGGAGGTTGACTACGGCTCCTATCTTGGCATTGCCCATAGTGGTTGTGAGAACTTTGTGATTTATAGCGACGCCTCGTTAGAAGGTTTGGGTTGCGTGCTTATGCAGAATGGGAGAGTTATTGCCTATGCTTCGAGGAAGCTATCACCTTATGAGCAGAATTACCCGACGCATGACCTTGAACTGGCGGCTATCATCTTTGCGCTCCACAAGTGGAAGCATTATCTTTACGGGGCTAAGTTTGAGATATTCACCGATCATAAGAGTTTGAAGTATCTCTTTTCACAAAAAGAGTTGAATATGCGAGCGAGGCGATGGATGGAGAAACTTAAGGATCATGGCGCACTATTTCATATCATCAGGAAAGCTAATGTTGTTGCGGATGCCTTGAGTAGGAAGGCGTTTATGTCTTGTTTGATGATGAAGGAGTGGAAGATGCTTGAGGGCGTCCGAGAATGGAATCCGATTTAGAATGAGCATAGGGTTATCTTTGCTAGCGTGCGTGCTACGCCTGCATTGTTTGAATTGATTAAGAAGGCTCAAGTTTCTGATTCTGAGTTAGGGAAGATTATTGATGGATTGGGTGATGGTAAGACACCGGAGTTTGCTTTGAACGCCGATGGGATTTTGACTTTTCGGTAGGGTTTGCCTTCTACCGATGGGGTTAAGCGTATGGTTCTTGATGAGGCTCACAAGGCCAAGTATACTATACATCAGGAGTACTAAAATGTATAGGGACTTGAAGAGGCTTCGGTGGAATGGAATGAAGAGAGAAATAGCAGACTATGTGTCTAGATGCTTGACGTGTCAGCAGGTTAAGGGCGAACACCAGAGACCTGCCGGTTTACTTCAGCCACTTGAGATACCGGAGTGGAAGTTGTAACGCCCCATAACCTTGCATGTGCATTCTATGCTTGTTTTTATACTTTCTTGGTTGATTGTGAGCTTGTTTACTTGATATATATAAACGTCTTAGAATCATTCATAGATCATTCTAGAAGTCCATAACATGCTTAGAATCATATAAACTTGTTTGTTGAATCGCCGGTTTAATCGCGTTGAAGTTGGCCTTAGCGATTCCTCTCGTTGCTCGTATTTGCTTCTATTTCGACGTACGAAGTGTTCGTTGAGTTCTTGGCTTTATATTCAGGTCTTAATCATGTTGAAACAAGTCTCTTTCATGTCCAAGATATCCTAGTTTGATTGGTGTTTGATTGTAGTTTGATTAGTCGATCATTAAATCGCGTGGTTCGCGCATGTTCTACCTTGTTCGGTTGTTGTTCGGGTGTGTTTCCGACTGTTTGAGTAGGGTTAGACCTTAGAATGGTTGCCCAAAAGTTTGGGACCATTTAGATCAAGTTTAGATCAAGTTTTAGAGGTTACTGAGCCGAGCGGCATGAGGCTGGTGAGGCGCCCGCCTCAAATGCGAGGGAGCAATTGAAAAGTGGGTGAACTTGGGAGTGGTCTCGGTGGTTGAGGCGGCCGCATGGCTGGGTGAGGCGCCCACTGCCTCACTGCCGAGTCTGTTACGGGATTTTTCTTCCCCTGTTTTGAGTTAGGTCGTGAAATGCCTATCCTACCCCCATTAAACCCCCTCTAAACCCTTCCTAACTACCCACACTTAGTCCTAATCAAGTCCTATCACTAATTAGAGGTTAATCTAGGTTGGATTAGTGCTTGTTAACTTCCTAATCTCTACTAATTGCAAGTGAGAAATACCTCTTGTACCCTTCTTATTTGGGAGGTATAAATACCCAACCTTGACCAATTTTCAGTAAGTCTTTCATTTGTTCATCCTTTTCCTACACATTAGAGAGAGAGAGAGGGGGCTTGAGTTTTGAGCCTAAGCTTCATCTTCTTCCTCCGATCCCCAGATTCCACCGTTCGATCGCCGCCAAACTTCGGATTCTCGACGGGTGAGACGAAAGGAACGACTTCACCGTTTAGATTTGGATTCTCTTGAGTTTTCACTCAAGCTAGGTAAGTTACTCTTCTTCATTTTAGTTCTCATTGACCCTAAGGAAACAAAGTTTATGATGTGTGAGGTCAATGAGGACACATAATTGCTTCCTATGCTTTCCATTTGAAATTAAAATGTATGATTTTGCTAGGAGCATGCTTAGGTGGATTTCTTGCCCTTGGGAGTTTAAATTACTCTTTCATTATGTTAATTGAGGTCTTGAACATGTTAGAAATATGTAGTATGTTTGTTGTTGAAAGTAATATTATTTGGGAATGCCCTAAATTATGCCTATGTGGTATGTGTGAAAATTGTTATGTATTGTATCTTCAATAATGGACTACATGAAGAACATGAATTACATTAAATTGTTTTGGGTGAAATTATATCCTTGTTGAACTTAGAAGTGACCTAGGTTGGGTTGTGAAGCATATAGCTTCATTTTCCCCAAAATTGGGAATTTAGAGAAAAGACTCAACGGAGTCGACTCTAGGGAAGAATTGAACATGTTAAGCTCTAATTTCAATCCCTACGAAGTTTGAACGCCGTTTGATTTGGTTTACTCAAGTATGAGTTTGGTTTAATCGATTATAACAAGTTGTCATGAAAGGTTGGTATTTGTGCAATCTATTGCCTTGATATGTTTATGGTAGAGATTAACCCCTACTTGGTTGGTCGAATTCGCTCTTGTCGAATTCGGTCCTTAATTGGTTTAAGTCAAGTAAATATCTACTTGTGCATTGCATTGAGTCCAGCTGGCATTAAATGGTTTGTTTATCAAGTCAGGGTGGGACGATGCATCGCCTTCACGAATTATGGGATTCGTGCTCGCTATGGATCGCCGCACCCGGGACTCCACACACCCCTCCACTGTGGGCCGCAGTGGGGAAGTAGCCCACTATGTCAGACGCTTAAGTGCGCATTGGCTTCTTTATTGAGATCGAGTAGCACTCGGCGATAGTCGATGAATTCACATAACATCGATGGCACGAACCAAGAATGTAATGTTTTCACAGCGGGGAGCGGGGAGCGTGACTATCATATCCTACTTGTATGATTTACTTTACGCACTTATGTGAATAAGGTGCTAAGTGTTAAATGATGATAACATGCCATAATTGTGATAAATGTCATGCCATAACATGAACATGCATATTTTGGTAACTTACTAAGTCTTTCGACTTACCCTATTTGTTTGCTTTGTTTTCCTTAGATCAAAGCCGAGACGCCCCACGCTAGATTCACGTACTCGCTTGGGCGTTGTGAGCGAGGTTGCTCTTTGGACTTTAACCTGGTTAATCTTTTATTTGGAAAGGGCGTTGGGAAGCAAGTCATGTAGACTTGGCTTGGGAATTTGTTGTTGTAGTAACTTAATATTTGTTACTTGTAATCTTTTGGTATGCCGACTTATAAGTCGAGCTTGTTTATATGTTGTTGGTTCATCACAGTTTCTTCCGCTAAAGCTTGTTTAAAGTGTTATTATTGTTGTTGTCTCCGGCATGTTGTGGCCGTTGAGGTTTTATAAGCATGTGTTAATCGTAGGAGTAGTTGTTGGGTTCCTACCGTAACGCCGATGACTTGTTTAAATTAGGTTGTTTTTAGGCCAAGTGTAGCCGAGTTGTTATTAGTATGCAATGTTGCGCCACATGAATTTCGTTTGAACCTACTTGTGCATGCTTGTGTTTATCTTGATTATTTGGACCGCACGATTCGGGATCTCGCATGGGGTCAGAATTCGGGTGCCGGGCCGCCAGCTTAATATCGAGCTATAGTTAGCTTGTCGGCCGATAGGTTCCATGGCCTAGGTGGGTTGGTTATTTGTGTTATGATTCTAACGTCGAGTGAATTCTTGTAGGAGTTCGATGGATAATCCTAGGAATGGAAATGGCCGCTAGAGGTAGGCCCGGGAGAGGTCGTAGAACAGAGGTTAGTCTGGCCTTAACCTCCGGTGGGTGGGATATGGCGGAAGCCAAGTAGGTTGATGGCTCCTGGGTCCTGATATGGCGAATTAATCGTAGGTTGACGGTTTTTCGGGCAGGTGCCGTTGGAGGTCAAGCTGGGGGAGTACCGCCACCACCTCGGCAGAGGAAGTTGCACCACCACCGAGACCGAGGGGTGACAACAACACTCTCCTAGAGAGATTCCTTAAGTTGAAGCCTGAGTGCGTTTCTGGGAGCCAAACCCTGTGGGAGGCGGAGTTGTGGATGGAAGAGATGATCAAAATCTTGTCTATGTTGGAGTGTACTGATGAGGAGAGAGTCGACTAGCGACGTTTAAGTTTAAGGGAGCCGAGCATTGGTGGAATGTATTGAAGGAAAGGTGGGAGATCAGACGCAACAAGTCCCAATCACTGGGCTAACTTTCGTAGGGAATTTAAGGAGAATACGCACGGATGTGGTTCGCAAAAAGGGAGAAAGAATTCTATAATCTTGAGCAAGGTACCATGACGTGGCGAGTATTCCTGCGAAGTTCACCGAGCTGAGCCGTTATTGCACGTATTTGATTCCTACTGGGCTCCTGAGAACACATAAGTTTGTTAAAGGGTCGAGACCGAATTTAGAAGCAGATTCTAGCACTTAAGCTCACCGACATCCGATCATGCTGATGAGCTTACGAGGCTGAGCAAGATATTGAGGAGCACCGAGTCAAGAGTAATTCTGTAATGCACGATGCACTACTCGTAACACTAGTCAGGAATTAAAAAGTGGTGGGATACCAAGGAAACCGCGATAGAGAAGCGAGGCCAAGGTAGGCCACGCATGAAGCAAGGTAACAACATCTCTTCTACCAGGCGCAAGTGGTCTCGCAATAAGACTATGATTTGTTCGTCTCGCCGTAAGCCCGGCACACACCGATAGTGGCAAAGACCTGGAAGTGTTACATTTGTGGAGACGGACTCACATGAAGAGATTGTCCCAAGTTCAAGGCCAATCAATCGTAGCGCCAACAATCCGGGGCCAAGAGAGATGGAGATGGTAAACCGAAGGTTCGTGGTCAGTGGTGAGCCACGGCTTGATCGCGAGGTTCGTGGGGTCTACTTACTGTGATAGAGGTACTTTCTATATTCGATCATAAGGCTCGAGTTCTCATGTATCCGTGGTCTTCGTGATTCTTATGTTGCTCTCGCACTTTGTTGAGAATCTTTGCGTATTGCCTCAATCTTCGCCATACTTGCTTGAAGTGTCTACCCCGCCGGGAATATATGCTCGGCCCCAAGTGTTTAGATCTTGTGATGTTTTGGTGGGTGACCACACTTTGCATGCGACTTGGTAGTTCTACCCATACGTGATTTTGATGTGATTCTGGCATGGACCGGTTATGCGCTATCATGCTAGTTGATCGCCATGTAGAAGAGGGTTACTTTTTATATGCCGGTGTGTCTCGAATTTACTTTTGTGGGTGATCAAGCTGCCGAGTGACTTGCATTTCATTTCTAATAAAGGCTGGAAAATTGTTGTCTCCGGGGTGTACGAGTTATCTTGCCTCAAGTGTTGATAAGAAGAGGTCTTCGCCGAATTTAGAAGGTTCCGCAAGTATGTGAGTTTCCTGATGTGTTTTCTACGATCATGCTATGCCGCCCGATAGAGAACTAGAATTTTGTATTGAGCTTATTCCTGGACTTCACCGATTTCTAAGGCGCAATAGATAGGCGCCAAGGAGCTAGAGAGAGTCAAAAACTCGCCTGTGAACTCCTAGAGATTGGTATTGCTGCACCGGTTATATTTGTGAGGAAGAAAGATGGGAGTTTGCGGTTACGCATAGATTATCGCGAATTGAATAGGGTGACCATTAAGAATAAGTATCCTCTACCCCACATTGATGATCTTTTGACCAATTGCAAGGGTCTATCGTCTATTCTAAGCTTGATTTACACGATGGTTACTATCAATTGAAGGTTAGAGAGGAAGACATTCCGAAGACAGCCTTTTCGCACTAGATACGGGCATTTCTAATTCGTGGTTATGCCGCTTTGGGTTGACGAATGCACCACGGTATTTATGGACTTGATGAACCGTGTCTTTCATAGTTATCTCGATTGTTTCGTGGTAGTCTTCATCGATGATATCTTAGTGTATTCGAAATCGGCGAGCATGAGAAACACTTGAGGATTGTCTTGTCTATTCTTCTAGAAAATGCGCGGTTTAGCAATGTGCCTTTTGGCTCGGAAGTGTCCTTTGGGGCATATCATTTCCAAATGAAGTGAAAGCCGATCCTTCTAAGGTCAAGCGGGTGAC
>CM028380.1:39760540-39827307 GCA_013146195.2 Codonopsis lanceolata
TTTTTTAATTTGAAAACATGGTTTGGTTTATGAGGGTCCTCAAATCATTTAGGTCCGTTTAACAAAAACTTTTCTTCTAAGATGTCATTTAAAAGCACTTTTCACATCCATTTTTGAAAAATCAACTATCTGAGCCACAAGTCTTGCCTTATTTCTAATTATCTCTCCCACCTCATTTTGTTTGTTTTTAAAAATCTATTTAGTTCCAATAAAATTCACGGAGGTGGGTCTATGCAAGAATCCAAACATCATTTTTTTGAAAATTGATCAAGTTCTTCTTGCATAGCGTTAATCCAACATTAATCTTTTAAAGCTTCATTCACATTGTTTGGTTCAATTTCTGAAACATAACAAGATGTATGGAAATCTTCACAGTCATAAGAGAAAAGACACATCAATTTCTTATAATCAATCTTACCTTTGTTTTCTTGTAGACATACCATCATTAACATAACCGATGACTTGTTAAAATAGGATGGTCCTTCTGTAATCTATTTTTGAGAACATCCTGGATCGATTATTGACAGCAGGATTAGCTTCTGAAGGTGGAAGTTCAAGTTCAATTATATCAGTAGGTGTGACTAATGCATCTTCTGATGCAATTACATCAGGAGCTACATCTATCTTTCGAGCTTTCGGACATTCACCTTCTAAATTATTTGAGCCTAGAATGCAAGCCTGCAATTTGTCTATCTTTTTCAGATGTTGAATCGCACTTTGAAGTTGATCCTAGATGACCATAATCAAGTAGAACTAAAATATCATCCTTAACATTCATGGACACCATAATAGTTTTAGTTTTAAGATTAAATACCCTATAGGCACAACTAGTGGAGTACCACATGAATACACACTTGTCACTCCTAGAATCAAACTTGGAAAGATAATCCGTATCATTTACTAAGTAACACACACACACCCAAACACATGGAAATATTTCAAAGTGGGTTTCTTTCGTAGCAAAATTTCATAGGGAGTCATGGTACTACCTGATCTTAGTAAACCCTATTACCAATATGAGGTGGTACTTCAATTTGTGGAAAATCTTGGGATTATATAATCAACTCATCTTTTTCAATCGGCTCATCTACTACTTCCAATTCTTTTTCCACAATGGCATTTGCTTTTTTCTTTACCCCTTTGGGTTGTACGGATACTCGACACCATTCATCGAATGCTCTTAAAGTATTTCAAAGTATTATGGCTCCCATGTACCTTTTTATATCATATTCCCACTTAGCGATTTCCCATTCCCATGGTATCTCATCATCTTCTTGAATCAACTTCTCTCTACTTCTAATTCTTCTTTTTCAATAATGTTTATCTCTTCTCCATCCAATGGTGTTAGATATTTTTATACCGATTCTTCATCTTATCTCGATGTGTGTTAATTTAACCTCGCAAATGCAAGTCTAGTGAAGTATAGGTGTGTGGTACAAGGTTCGAACCATAGAGAATAGCAATTTAACATAATTTAATCAAAAAATAAATAAAAACAATTTTACCTAATAAGGGGTTTTGATTTGTAATTAATTAAATTAAAGATTAATTAAGTAAACTAATTTAACAAGTATATCAGGAATCAAAGAATTGACAAAGATTGATATGTGCGGAGAATATAGGATTTGCAACCCTTAGTACCATGCACTAATGTATGTATCCAATTATGGATTCCTTCACTCGTGTAAAGGATTGGGACACATGGATAAAGATTTGCAACCCTTAGTACCATACTTTAAGTGTGCTTTCTTGATCCGTCCACACAGCAATTAAGGGTCTGTTAAGATCACTAAGAACTGTGAGAACCCAAACCCATTACTTGCATTACTTGTTTTATACCTTAATAACTTGTGTATATTATGCCTTAACATGATTAGATATCTCTTTTTGTCCATGTCTGGCTCGTATTATCATTATTGTGTTCCTTGTCGCTTGAATACCTTCTATGCTTAGCATACCTTGCCGTTATGCTTTGAGTGTTGCCTTAGCTTGATTTGCACTCAACCGAGACTTGTTAGGGTTCTATTGTCGTCCATAGATGACTTAGAACATTCGCCTTGATCATAGTAGGCTTGATTGGAAGTGTAGAAACCTTCTTGCTTTGTTTTGGCCTTAGCGATTTCCCCTCCCCGTTTTGCTCGTATTTCGACGTGCGAATTGTTCCTTGAGTTCCCTGACTTGTATTCAAGTCATAACCATGTTTAAACAAGCCTATTCCATGCCCAAGTTACCCTAGTTTTATTGACGTTTGATCCGGGTTTGATTCGCCAACCAATCGCCGCTTGACTCGAGCCTTGTCCTACCTTGTTCCGGGTGTTGTTCGGGTATGTTTCGGACATGTTTTGAGTTATGTTAGACCCTAGAATGGTTGCCCATGAGCTTGGGACCATTTAGGACTTGTTTAGGTCAAGTTTTGGTGCTCCAGAAGTTCAGGCGGCCGCATGGCTCGAGTGAGGCGCCCGCCCCAAGTACTGAGAGCAAATGAAAATGGAATCCTTCCCAAGATCGAGGCGGCCGCATGGCCGCATGAGAGCGCCCGCCTCCCCGATCAGCTCTACGATTTTCCTCCTTCCAAAGCTTTTGTGATCCAATTAGCCTCTTAAACCTCCTTCCTAATTGGCCCTAATCCAACCTATTAAACCCTAATCAAGCTAGATTAGTCCTAATCCCAAGTAACCTTCTCTTGACAAGTGGAAAATGGGAGCCTCTCCTCTTGACATGTGGATTTCCACTCAATCCATGCAAGGTATATAAAGCCTCTCTCTTGTTGACTTAGCCATTAAACCCCCATTATCGATTTTCTCTCTCTCTTGCCATGTTTAGTGTGTGTAGAGAATAGGTGAGATTGGTGTGTGTCTCTTCCCTAGATTGAGCTCCCACCTCCGCTTGCCAAACCGAGACCACCGGAGTGAAGCTACCGACGAGGAGATCGTTTCCATCCGATTACTTTGTGCTTCAACCTTCCTTTTTCCTTGGTGAAAGTAAGCTATTAATTTCCCCTTAGGTTGTATGCTAGACTTGCCATGTTTCCCCCTTTTCTATTGATTTCCATGCTCTACCATGTCCAAGCCATGATTGTGAATGAATTGGTCTTTTGAGATTTTGATTGATATGTTCATCTTGCTCAATTAGACCTATGCCTAGAATTAACTATGTTCTATGCTTCCTTAGGAACAACTAATGTTCTTGGATTAATAGATGTTGATAACTCTTGGGAATTTTGAATTCTAGGGTTTCATATGCCTTGTATTGATTATCCTATTGAATTGGGTCCTAGGCCTAGAATAAATTGTGTTCTATGTTTCCCTACGAATAAATAACGTTCTTGGACCCTTGCATTTTAATAACCTTGAAAGAATGATTCTAAGGTCCCTTGAATTCGAATTATCGATAACTCTTAACTACGGTTGTTAAATGGATTAATGACCTAGCCGATCATATACGAGAACTTAGAAACGGGTTCATGATGCATTTAGCGTCCTAACTCTATTGGATGAATTGTTAGAGACGACTCAACGGAGTCAAGTTTAGCGAGCTATTGAACAATACCGGCTCACCGATCAATCCCTACGACTTTCTAATCGCGTTTCCCTAAGAATACTAATTCTAGACTTTGAACTTGAATTAATTGCCTTGCTTGATCTTGAATGTCATATTATAGAATGACTAATTGACATGTGAGTTCGCTCTTGTCGAACTCAACCCTACTTGGTTATTGATGAGAATAATTTACTTGTCTTGAACGAGATCGCTCTTGTCGATTTCGTTCTCTACTTGAGAATTTTGTTAAGTATACATTACTTGGCATTGCATGAGTCCAGCTGGCATCCCGTCTTTGTTCACACACGCCTCCACTGTGGCCACAGTGGGGAAGTAGCTCCCATGCTGTAATCATTTAAGAGCATCACTGGTGACTATCCCGGGCATCTCCTCGGAAGATCGATGTACTTACACACATTCGATACCCGCACATTCCAGATAACGCTTGTATGCAGGAACTACGTAGCGGCCCGGCTCTTCCTATATCCTTATCCTATGTGATTTATCTATGCGCACTTATGTGAAACAATGTGCATCCTGGATATATGACTCTATGTTTGTGTGACTATATCTTGCCTTGAATGTTGCATCTTGCCATGACATGCATGATTAATAGCTTACAAGTCTTTATGACTTACCCTTTCCCCTTTACTGCTTTAGATCCTAGCAAGACAGGTCCTGCCCGTTGACTAGCTGTGTTCGTGCCTTGTGCCCTTTTTGGTGACCGTTGATTCTTGAAGAGGTGGTTTTTGATGGCCTCTTCCTCTTGTCTATATATTTTTTGTAAGGACGACGGGTTAAGCAAGTCATCTAGACTATGCTTGGGTATTTGTGTAGATCTTGATTGTAACTCTTGTTAGCTACTAGTAGTTAAATACTTGTAGTAATTGTAACCCTTTTGTGCCGGCATTGTGTTAGCCGAGTTGTGGTTAACTTGTTATTATTCCACTGCGTATTAGTCTTCCGCTGAGCATGCTATTAGCTCTTATTTCATCCTTGTCCATAAACTGTTAGCTTGGGTTCCGGCATGTAGTGTCGCCGAAGACTTGGTTATATTGTTTAACTGTTTATCAGGTTGAAAAGATTTTTAAAATACCGGCCTTTTGGTGCCGAGGCGTGCTACGCCTCCAATGTTGCGTCACGTCGTTTTTATAAATTAAGTCCTTGCATGTTTAATTGCCTACTTGTTTCCCTCCTTATTTGGGCGGTCCGACCCTCGGTCCCATCTCGGGCCCGGGCCGGGTCGCCACAAGAACACACACGAACCTAGATCTAACCTTTGCCCAATTAGGAAGTCTGAGAGATCTATTTATCAGTTAGGTTGGCCAATATATAACTCATGCATGATCATGCAGTTTGTTATACCCAAGAGATTACAGATTCAGTAACATGACCATTATCTGTTAGTTTTATTATAAACCAGAGATAATCTAAATGATAAACAATAATTGATAGAATAGAATTTATAATTAAAACATAAGATTTGATACAAATTACCTCCAATCCCTAGATAGATGCGGTTAGTTCATCACAGGCGATGGACAAATCATTATGGAATAAGAGTACATCCTCAATCTTCAATAATCGGCAATGAAAAGAAATCAAAGAGTGTTTTCAGTCTTGAGAACGGGTCAACAATTGCTAATATTCGGATCCATCAACCTGTACTAATAGGGTTCTATTTATACAACGTTAAATAGTTTGAGAAATTACAAAATGACCCAGGCCAGAAAACGGGACCAAGCGATCGCTTGTTCCTTATGCTGAGCGACCGCTTAATGGCTTTTTGTCTATGCTCTTTATATTTTTTGAGGATTGTATCCTTAGTCTAGCTTATTTCTTTTCCGAGGTTAGGCTCCTTTGTCCTCCCATTTATAAGGGCCAGGCTGGTTGTCCCCCTCAAGTTTGTACCTTCTTTAATTAATCAATAAAATCTAGCAGGGTGCCGCCCCTATTTCCTTAAAAAAAATAATGCAAGTATGATATGAACAATATGAGCTCTATAACATGTTAAGGCACATAATGAGCATATTAAACAAGTATAGGAAACATATTACACAAGTGGGTTTTGGATTATCACACGCACGATCATGCAGTTTGTTATACCCAAGAGCTTACAGATTCACTAACATAACCATTATGCGATAGTTTCACTATAAACTAGAGATAATCTAAATGACAAACAATAATTGATAGAATAGAATTTCTAATTAAAACATAAGATTTGATACGAATTATCTCCAATCCGTAGATAGATACAATTAGTTCATGACATGCGATAAACTAATCATTATGGAATAAGAGTACATCATCAATCTTCAATAATCGGCAATGAAAAGAAATCAAAGAGTGTTTTTAGTCTTGAGAACAACTCAACAACTGCTAAAAATCGGATCCATCGAGCTGTACTACTAGGGTTCTATTTATACAATGTTAAGTAGTTTGAGAAATTACAAAATGACCCAGGCCAGAAAGCTGGACCAAGTGGTCGCTTGGTCCTTATGTTGAGTGACCGCTTACTGGATTTTCTCAAGACACGGTGATCGATGTTTTAATTAATCTTTTCCATTGCAAGTGGACAAGACTATTATAGAATAGTATTGGAAGCAAGGGTCGAACCCACAGAGACAAGTGATCACGAACAATGCAATTTATTGATATCAAATTATTGATCTAAAGGGGGTTTTTATAATTATTTCTATTCTAAACTACTATTTTTATTTAGATGTTTGACTAATTAGCAGTAATTATAGATATGAAAATCTTATGGTAAGTGGCAATCTAGGATTCTGGGTTTCACTTGCATCTCCTTTATGTTCAACTCATAATAATTATCATTCAATGTCTTGAGTTTGTTCACTTAAGATAGATATAGTGTCTTGAACAATTGGTTCAGCCTCCATCCCCGCAAAATTCATCCATTCTATATCCTAAACACAAGAACTGTAATCTAGCTGTCACCTAGATTTATGATCTATCTGTCACCTAGATCATGTATGAACCTGGTCCTAACTTATCACTCTCGTGCATTGATGGGTCCAATGTATTGTGATGGTGAGCCAGTGTACGACATATGCACATTGGTCATGCAGTTATCCGCACCTCTAGCCCTTTATTATTTGTGATTACATTCATGTGTTCAAAGTAAAATAATAGAGGGATTGATAAACAACACAATCAACAAGAATTGAATAAACATATATAAGAATCAAAACATAAATTTGATACAAGTTACCTCTCACCTCCTAGATTATGGATGATTTAGTTCATCATAGACAATGAACATCACTTGGAGATGAACGGATACATGATCTTGATCTTCATAAATTATAATTACACAATCTAACTATGTTATACAATCTAAAAACTACCTATAATCTACATAAGACTGCTTCCAGCCAATTTTCTCTAACTTACTCTCGGCATCTGACTTCAATATATACTCGGGAGTTGTATTCCAATCGAACCATTGTGTGAAAACCCGAAAATAACGCGTTCTCACCACCTTGCGGTCGCAAGGTGTTGAGTACCTTGCGTCCGCAAGGTCTCCAGTGTATCTGGCCTTGGATTGCTTGACTTTGCCCGTTACTGCCTACGTTGCGGTCGCAAGGTCTGATGTACCTTGCATCCGCAAGGTCTTCAGAATTGACAGTCTTTGATTCTTCATTATTTTTACTCTTTGTCCCTAGTTGAAATTTGCACTTAAAACCCTGGAGTTTGGCATATTTTCACTAATAACCCTGAAACTTACAAAACTCACCGAAAACATATATTAGTAGCCAAAAGCCTCGTGAAATAGCATAATTTAAGTCATAGAAGCATATAGAATCGACGTATAAAATACATCGATCAAATACCTCCAAACTTAAACTTTGCTCTTTCACGAGTAAATAATAAAAACTTATAAGTACAAAAACATATAAATAACAAAAATTAAAATCTTTTTGGAGGGTGACACTGTTTACTCTCCTCTATAAGCCCACAAACTCAAGGAGACTCTTTCGAGTGACTCGATTAAGCATATATATATACAAAAATTGATAAATACAAAAGCGGATAAAAATCAAACTTGAAATAAACATAAAAATGTTTTTGGTTTCAATCTCAAGTTATAAGTGTATGGCATGCAAAGTAATCTCAGTTCGATGCTCACCACATATACGGCTTAGTCATATAAAACCAACTGATCTTCTCTTAAAACTGCTACTACTTTTACTTTCTCCGTGTGTGTGTGATCACCCGTCTTAGAGAATATCTTAACTAAAACAGTTTTATTAAGCTAAACACCACATTCATATGAAAATCAAAGTTTGACAGAGAATCATGCATTAAGAATTATGAGATCTACCATCCAAACCCGGTCAGTTACAGACAGAAAGGTCCCAAGGATTTCTAAGACTTATACATCCATCCCATGCACTTCTATGTATGACATACAATGCTCTCCTATCCCAATTACCTTTAATAGCTAAGATTATGCTAACATAGTGAGCTTCAGGGTGAATAATAATGAACATGAAGTGTGTGATCAATTTCATATGACTCACTTGACAGTTAAAACGACATAAGCATTGGCAAGAAGATCATTAGGTCTTTATTTAGCTTGTAATGTAAGGCCAAGGTGTTGGGGGATTTGATGGAAAGGAATTGGAATTCAAAGTGAGAGAGTAAGACTACCCTTTTATCCTCATACTTCCAAGCAAAAGGAAGTTTTCCCTAATTAGGCTAGGACTTGCAAAGACCACAAGTGGATGGGTGCTTTTTGTTACTTTTTAGTTTTCTTCTTTCCCCCCCCCCCCCCAAACTTGTTTTGGGAAATATATTCTTCTAAAAATATCAATCCTTCTTGTCAGTATGATTTCTCTAACATATTTTCTCTAGAAAGCTATGCTTTCATTTGAATCCTTTTGCACTCTTCTTCTTTCGTTTCATTTTTTCGTCGATACATATTTTTCTTTTCTTTTCTTTTTCTATATATTTTTTTTCGACAACGGAAAGAAGAAGTCTTTAGAAAAATAACCTAACTAAAAAGAAGTGGTCCTCCAAAAATCAATTTCCCCACCCACATCCTACACTCTCAAAGGGTAGGCTAAAAGTGTATAGGCTTTTAGGGTTAAGTTAATGTGGGTAATAGGAACGATGGCGAATGGGGGTTTAAATAGTGTGCTTAGCGCACTCCATTCTTTTTCATTAGGCTCAGCGGGGACACTAGGGATATTTTTAGTATAGGTCAGGGAATATTTAGGCTCTAGCGATCCAAAGATGGCCTAAGTCATTTCTTAATGCCAAATGCTCATGTAGTTTTTAAAGCAAGTAAGACATACAAAATATCATATCAACTATGGGAATTGGGGGTTGAATGTTTAGCATCACTGGATTTCACATAAACATTCGCTAAGATAGATGGTAGGGACAATTGAGACTAACATGCATACACGATTCGAAAGTGTGCTTGAGATATATAAATGAGAAAAATCCAAGGGATCTAACTATCATGCAATTAACCCTAAGTCACAATTTAATGCAACAATTATGTTCGAATGGCTATGCATCATATTCTTGTGCATATCTAGTTGTAATGAAGTAGGTGCTATAAACTTTATAGAACTATTCTAATCAATCCATGATTATGGCTGGTGTAGGTGCATGAAGAATTTGGAGAAATGTAAAAGTTTCGCAAAATTAAATAAATTCCAGAGGGATGTACAGACTAACTATGCGGTTCATTGCATTAACTCCTCATCGACTACGACTAGCATTACCACACCTAAAACTTGTGGATGAAAATTTTTGAAATAAATATTTTTAAAAAAATATTTTTTAAAAGAAATTTGGAGATGATGACGATGACTCAATTGACGATGGGTCCTCACAAGAGGAACCCACGAGCATCCAATGTGAGCGTATTCTAGTCAAGGCAACACCTCCGAAAATAAGAAAAAATTAAAAACAGGAAAATAGGTTGAAGATTTAGATGGTCATCGTATAAAGAAATTTTTCTTCACCCTAGAAACATAGCCCAACTCTACTTCTCATTAGGCTAGGACCTGCTAGGACTTTAAGCTTAAAATCCCCCCCCCCAAACTTAATTTCTATTTTGTCCTCAAAATGGAGGAACATATGAAGGCTTGATGGGGACGGACAAATATCAAAAGGACGTAGCGGGTCCACATAACGAAAGAGAATGGAACTTGGCCCTCGACTCACGGTGAGTCGGGCGGAAATAACGAATGAGGATGTAACTCGGGGATCGTGCCAGGAGGAAACCCATAATAGGCGGAGACATTTTGTCCAACCGTGTTAAACCAACCAAATAGCCGCTCTTGGTCGGCACGAATTTGTGGCAACTGCTGAGTTGCCATCTAGCCTTCTAGGGCAACCTCTTTTAGCCTATTGGAGATCCCAACGAGCGGGTCCTCCTCTTCCTCTTCGGTTTCCTCCCCTTGAGGAACTCTCACTCTCGGCTGCTGGTGGTGCTCAAACAAAATGGCCCTAGTAATGGCCGGACCAGCCTTCAGCCTCTCCGCGTGTGTGGGCCATCTCACGCCTACGGCCCTACACAGCTCAGTAATCAAATGCGGGAACACGAACCCCACATTCGTTCTACCTGAAATAAGGGTCTTGATTTGGTTGTTGATCAAACGACCAACATCAACAGACCCACCGGACATAATGGTGTAGGTCAAGACAGCCCTCTCCCAAGTCACCGTATGTTGGTGACTGGAGAGCATGAGACGCCAACAAACAAATTTGAACACGGGCTTGGCCGTGTTCTGAAGGAAGGACTCCTCCATGGTGCGTGGACCAAAGGGTGGATTACGGTATTAAGTCCACACCACACCAGGGAGGGCGATGGTTGCATTGACCACCTCGACAGGGATAGGAGGGTGGAGGTGTGTGCTAAAGTCATCGGCACCAACCGCGAAGTTGGAGGTGCCGAAATAGTAATTAATGCTTTGGGACGAAAAGTCTACTACGACGTCCCTAATATTAACGGTGTCTAAGAAACCCCCATCTACGCCAATGCGACCATTGGCGTAGAACTCTCGAACAATAGGCACTACGACTGCCCTGCCCGGAGAGTCAGTCAAACGCCCCCACCTACGGATCGCAAAACTTGGACCAAGGTCAAATTCTTCAGCCTTGAATCCCCTCTCAGGAACCAAGGACTTGGAGAGTTTGGCTGTATATTTTTTAGAGGCCTCGTGGGATACAAATCGGCGGTGGTCAAAATTCGGTTCGTCTTCCTGAATGGAGCGGATGGACGAAGCACCGGAACCGGTATTTGTACGCTTACGAAACATTTTGTTTGAAAAAAACTTAAAACTAAAGTTTTTAACAAATAAAATAAGTTCTTATAATTTTAAATTAAAAGTTAATTCTAAAGCACACAAAATTTTCATCTACGTTAAACTATCTAACACCCTAGCATGCAAATATTTTACGTAAAAATTAAAAAGAGGGGTTAGGATTACTTGTTTGCAGCTTAGATGGAGAGAGTAGCCGGAGTGTTGAGCTTAATCGCCATCGGCAATGGAGTGTCTTCCTCTTTCTTCAAAAACTATTCAACTTCAATGGGGTGCAATGGTGGATGTGGGGGAGGTAGGAGATGAAGAATGATGAAGGAGGGAGGAGATTCTTAGAGTAAGTGCTGGAATTTGAACCGATTTCGCCGTATTTCTTAAAGAGGGAGGCGGCTGCTGCTGTTTTGCTGAAGGAGTTTGAGTTTTGTGGTGATTCTCCAAATGAAACCCCGACACAGTTTATATAGGGGGACCTTGCGATCGCAAGGTCTGCCACACCTTGCGACCGCAAGGTGGGCAGTCAAACCGCTTCATCTTCTGCTGATTCCCCATGTTCTGACAGTCCGTATTCACGAGATTCGCATTTACGGGGGACCTTGCGGTCGCAAGGTCTCCAACACCTTGCGTCCGCAAGGTGTCCAGAATCTATCCACTTGATTTTTTTTCTTCCTTTTCAACAGTTTTGCAAATCAGCCCTTCCGTTAATTTCCATTATGTTTTGTAACTTTCCTGTATGCAAAAACTTAACGAAAACTCTAGACTAAAAATATTAGTAACATATAAATACAACACTAAGGTGTTTTTCTCCCCCAAACTTGAATTTTGGCATATTTAATTAAAAATTAAATGTCCAAAAATTAAATTTAACGGAGAAAAACATATTTAAACTAACTACAAAAGCAAATAACATTCAAAATAGTGGGTTGCCTCCCACTTAGCGCCTTTGTTTAACGTCTTTTGCTCGACCAAACTGTTCGTTCAACTGACATCGGCTCTAGATATGGCTTGAGTCGGTGTCCATTAACTTTAAAAACTTCATTATTTTTAGTATTTTGAATATCAACAGCTCCAACGATTATAAAGGGACCAGACCATTTAGATTTCAACTTTCCGGGGAATAACCTTAATCTAGAATTAAAAACTAACACTTTCATCCCTGGATGAAACATCTTGTTAGCTAACCCCATGTCATGATATTTCTTGGTCTTTTCTTTATATGTTTTCACATTCTCATACGAATTCAACCTATGTTCTTCTAACTCATTTAATTGAAACAATCTTTTTTCTCCAGCCAATGTTAAATCTAAATTTAATTCTTTAACAGCCCAATAGGCTTTGTGCTCAATTTCAACTGATAAATGGCAAGTTTTTCCATATACCATTCTATGTGGACTCATTCCTATGGGGGTTTTAAAAGCAGTTCGATATGCCCATAAAGCATCCTTAAGTTTAGATTCCCAATTTTTACGATTAGGCCTAACAGTCTTTTCTAATACAACTTTTATTTGTCTATTGCTAACTTCTACTTGGCCAGATGTTTGAGGATGATAAGGTGTAGCTAACTTGTGAGTTACACCATGCTTTCTAAGAACATTATTCAACAACTTATTGGTAAAATGAGTTCCTTGGTCACTTATTATGGCCTTAGGTACTCCATATCTAGCAAACAATTCTTCTACGAATTTAACCACTGTTTTGCCATCATTGGTCTTGGTTGCTACTGCTTCAATCCATTTAGATACGTAATCAACTGCTACTAAAATATACTCACAATTATTTGACACTAGAAAAGGACCCATGAAATCAATACCCCAGACATCAAAGATTTCAACAACTAAATTAATATGCAAGGGCATCTCATTTCTCATTCCTATTCCACCTGTTCTTTGACACTTATCACATGTTCTATAAAACAATTCACAATCTCTAAAAACAGTTGGCCAATAGAAACCTAATTGCAAAATTTTTCTAGCAGTTTTGTTTCAACTTAAATGACCTCCACAAGAGTATCCATGTCAAAATTTCATAATACCATGCTGGTCTTTTTCTGGAATACATCTTCTTATTAAAGAATCTGAACAAATTTTGTATAAATGAGGTGCTTCCCAAAAATAATTTTTCGTTTCCGCCAAAAATTTCTTCTTCTCATAATGGTCAAAATATGGATTAATGATATCAGACACGTAATAATTGACAAAATCAGTATACCAAGGGTCTGAATCTTTAATTGCTAAAAGTTGCTCATCAGGAAACTCGTCATTTATGGGAACAGGATCATCAAGAAATTGACGTTCAAGCAAGGGTGAAAATTCCAATTTGGACAAATGGTCGGCTACGACATTCTCGGTTCCCTTTCTATCTTTGATTGTAATGTCAAATTCTTGTAACAATAACATCCATCTAATTAATCATGGTTTAGCATGTTTCTTACTTAACAGATATTTCAATGCAGAATGATCAGAAAAAATTATTACCTTTGATCCTAACAGATATGATCTAATTTTTTCTAAAGCATATACTACTGCTAAAAACTTTTTTTCTGTAGTTGTGTAATTCAATTGAGCATCATTTAGAGTTCTACTAGCATAGCGGATCACATGAGGCTTTCTATCTACCCTTTGTCCTTACACGGCTCCAATCGCGAAATCTGATGAATCACACATGATTTCAAAAGGAAGTGACCAATCAGGGCCAGATAAAATAGGGGCAGTAGTTAATTTTTATTTCAATAAATTAAAAGTTTCTAAACATTCTTTATCAAAAATAAATTCTGTATCTTTTGCTAACAAATTACATAGAGGTTTACAGATTTTGGAAAAATCTTTTATAAATCTTCGATAAAAACCAGCATGCCCAAGAAAACTTCTAATACCTTTAACTGAAGTGGGAGGGGGTAGTTTTGAAATAACTTCGATTTTAACTTTATCAACTTCAATGTCTTTATTTGAAACAACATGCCCTAAGACAATCCAATGTTTGACCATGAAGTGACTTTTCTCCCAACTTAAAGTTAAATTTGTTTCACAACATCTTTTTATGACTGATGTAAGGTTTTCTACACAATGATGAAAAGAATTTCCAAAAACTAAAAAATCAACCATGAAAACTTCAACAGTATCTTTTTAGGACTGATGTAAGGTTTTTCCTTGCAAGTGGACAAAACTATTATAGAATAGTATTGGAAGCAAGGGTCGAACCCACATAGACAAATGATCACGGACAGGGCAATTTATTGATAGCAAATTATTGATCTAAAGGGGGTTTTTATAATTATTTCTATTCTAAACTACTATTTATATTTAGATGTTTAACTAATTAGCAGTAATTACAGATATGAAGATCTTATGGTGAGTGGCAATCTAGGATTCCGGGTTTCACTTGTATCTCCTTTATGTTCAATTAATAATAATTATCATTCAATGTCTTGGGTTCGATCACTTAAGATAGATATAGTCTGTTGAACAATTGGTTCAACCTCCATCTCCGCAAGATTCATCCATTCTATATCATAATCACAAGAACTGTAATCTAGCTGTCACCTAGATTTATTATCTATCTGTCACCTAGATCATGTATGAACCTGGTCCTAACTTATCACTCTCGTGCATCGATAGGTCCAATTTATTGTGATGGTGAGCCAGTGTACGACATATGCACATTGGTCATGCAGTTATCCGCACCACCTAGGCCTTTATTATTTGCGATTACATTCATTTGTTCAAAGCAAAATAATAGAGGGAAGAATTGAATGAACATGTAAAAGAATCAAAACATAAATTCGATACAAGTTACCTCCCACCTCCTACATTATGGATGATTTAGTTCATCATAGACAATGAACAACACTGGAGATGAACGGATACATGATCTTGATCTTCATATATTATAATTACACAATCTAACTATGTTATGCAATCTAAAAACTACCTAAAATCTACCTAAGACTACTTCCAGCCGATTTTCTCTATCTTACTCTCGGTATCTGACTCCAATATATACTCGGGAGTTGTATTCCAATCGAACCATTGTGTGAAAACCCGAAAATAACGCGTTTTGACCACCTTGCGGTCGCAAGGTGTTGAGTACCTTGTGTCCGCAAGGTCTCCAGTGTATCTGGCCTTGGATTGCTTGACTCTGCCCGTTACTGCCTACCTTGCGGTCGCAAGGTCTAATGTATCTTGCGTCCTCAAGGTCTTCAGAATTGACAGTCTTTGATTCTTCTTTATTTTTACTCTTTGGCCCTTCTTGAAATTTGCACTTAAAACCCTAGAGTTTGGCATATTTTCATTAATAACCCTGAAAATTACAAAAAACTCACCGAAAACATATATTAGTAGCCAAAAGCCTCGTAAAATAGCATAATTTAAGTCATTGAAGCATATAGAATCGACATATAAAATACATCAATCACACGACTTACTGGAAAATACGCAGTAGCTCCACCATTTGGGTTGAGGGAGCGCTTGATGTCTTTTTCAGCTTTTCTGCCTTGATTTTCAAGCAAATTGCACTTAGGTCCCTGGAATCTTCATTTTATGGATCAATGGCCCGAAATTCATCAATCTTCTCAAATTTAACCTGAAACTTATAATGCACTAAAATTTTTAAATATAATTTTTGGATTTTTTTAAGAAAATGAAAATTTTAATGAAAAAACGAAAAGCTAAATTAACTAAATCAAAATAACAAATCCCTGGCAACGGCGCCAAAAACATGATGTCTTATAAATATACCTCGCAAGTGCAGGAACCAATATAGTGTATAGTGATCGGAAAGTAAGGGTCGAACCACATAGATTTATATTTTGTTTAAAGTAAAATTTAACTAATCTAACAAAATAAAGCAATTAATTACTAGGGGGATTTGGTTTTAATAAATTAAATTAGCTAGAAAGCAATAAAATATACTAATTAAAAAAGCATAATAAATATGAGATAAATAAAAGTTTGTAAAACGTCTAGGAATTGGGATTCACTTGTATCTACTCTAATGCTTTTTTGTCTAATGTATCAACCAATTAATCATGGGGTTCGTTCACGAAAGATTGGTATAGACCGTTTAATTATAATTCAGTCTTCATCCTAAATAATTTATCAAAGTCAATACCCTTAAGAACAAGAACATATGAATTCCCAGCTATCACACGGGAATGTATGAACCTAATTATACTACTAGAAACTGGGTAAATAGCAACGGAGACAACAACGACGGAGTATTCCATCGCTGAATAGCGACGGAAAATCTATGTCGGAGACAAAATTTCCGTCGATGTTTTCGAATTAGAAAAAAAATTGTTTCCGTCGCTAAATTCCATCGCTGAAAAGTATATTTTCAGTATATCCCTTATCTTTCGTCGCTAATTCGAGAATTCCGTTGCTGATCAGCGACAGAATTCTCCGTTGCTATGCACACACGAAAATTTCCGTCACTAAAAAGCATATTTTCTGAATATTCTGTTTTCAGTCGCTAGATGTGAAAATTCCATCGCTAATCAGTGGCGGAAACGTCCGTAGCTAATCAGTGTCGGAATTTTCGTCACTGTTTAGCTACGGGACATCTGTCACTAATTAGCGACAAAAAACTCCGTCGCTAGATGATGAATTTCGTCGCTGAACAAGATTTTGAAACCAAGTGAGCTTAATATTTAAAAAATATTGTAAACAGTAATAACCCTAAAAATACTCCATATTATTTTAAAATGTAGGGAGTAATTTTTCTTAAACATCATAAAAATCAACTTTTTAGAGAACCAATATTCAAATTGTTTTAGAAGAAAATAAACTAAATTCAAAGGGAGATATTTTTTAATACAATTTACATCAAACAAAAAAATATTACATCTTAAAATATTTTAAAGATAAGACTAAACAGATCAATGTCTATATTTTGAGACTAAAATTTGTACAATATAACAAGAACTAAAACTAGTTATTACTACAAACGTAGCATGCAAATGTATCACATTTTATCATACAATCAAAGCCTAGAAATTTAATTACTTAATCAGATTAATAAAGCAATATTGAAACAAACTATGTGCCAAGCGAACTGTATTTGGATTTTACTATTGATCATTAATTAGTGTGGATTTCTATATTTCGTTTGATAATTAAGATTACATAAAGGCTAAAGTTTTTTTTTTTACAGTTTTTATCACGAGATGGAACCATAAAAATGACCTATTAGATCGAACCGCGAAATTGAACTGTCAAACTGCACAAGTTGAATTGTCGTGGTTTTTGTTCAATTTAGTTCAAACTCTAGATCTAAGCGGTTGAGATCGATTTGATATTTTACAAACATATTGTGGGCAAATGGATTCTGGTTTTCGGGTCTCGACTCGACCCGACCAACTAAAACCCAATCAGATCAGATATTTTTACAAAATTTCTGTTAGCGAGGTACTCTAACCCGAACCCTAAAATTTAGGATTCGAGTTAAGGGTATAAACTAATTTAATCGAATATCACCATATTCGATTTGTATTCGTGAAATATTCTGAATAATAGTATTAGTTCATGCATCAATTTTGCATTGCTATCCAAAAATTGAATAATAAATGAATACGAATACGAGTATTCAGAATGTTTCACGAATACAAATCGAATATGGTGATATTCGATTCGATTAGTTTATACCCTTAACTCGAATCTTAAAGTTTAGAGTTCGGGTTAGGGTACCTCGCTAACCAAAATTTTGTAAAAATATCTTATCTGATTGGGTTTTAGTTGGTCGGGTCGAGTTGAGACCCGAAAACCAGAATCCATTTGCCCACAATATGTTCGTAAAATATCAACTCGATCTCAACTGCTTAAATCTAGAGTTTGAACTAAATTGAACAAAAACCACGACAATTCAACTTGTGCAGTTTCACAGATCAATTTCACGGTTCGATCTCATGGGTCATTTTTATGGTTCCATCTCATTATAAAAACTGTAAAATAAAAACTTTAGCCTTTATGTAATCTTAATTATCAAACGAAATATAGAAATCCACACTAATTAATGATCAACAGTCAAATCCAAATACAGTTCGCTTGGTACATAGTTTGTTTCAATATTGTTTTATTCATCCGATTAAGTAATTAAATTTCTAGGCTTTGATTGTATGATAAAATGTGATATATTTGCATGCTACGTTCGTAGTAATAACTATTTTAGTTCTTGTTATATTGTACAAATTTTAGTCTCAAAATGTAGACATTGATCTGTTTAGTCTTATCTTTAAAATATTTTAAGATGTAATTTTTTTTGTTTGATGTAAATTGTATTTTAAAATATCTCCCTTTGAATTTAATTTATTTTCTTCTAAAACAATTTGAATATTGGTTCTCTAAAAAGTTGATTTTTATGATGTTTAACAAAAATTACTCCCTACATTAAAAAAAATATGGAGTATTTTTAGGGTTATTACTGTTTACAATATTTTTTAAATATTAAGCTCACTTGGTTTCAAAATCTTGTTCAGCGACGAAATTCATCATCTAGCGACAGAGTTTTCTGTCGCTAATTAGTGACAGAAGTCCCGTAGCTAAACAGTGACGAAAATTTCGACACTTCGAGAAAAATATGAGCTTCCTCTTTCTCTTATACACATGCATTGCATTTCATATTGTGTATCTTTTCTTGGCCTCCTATTTGGTGATAGATTTCTGGAACTTGTTCAGTTCGCCTGACCTTCAGTGCCTAGTGATCCGGTACCACCGTTGTATCCTGGGAGACGATCGTCCCGTATAAGAACTCCACGGACTTACAAGGAGTGGGATGAATAATGTTTTAAGGAAAATGTGTGTTACATAGTGTGACGACCCGACCCGGATCTCAATACGAGATCCCAAGGTCGTGCCATCAGAACAAACTAGGAGACAGACAAGTACCTGCTAAGCATAAAAGTGCGAGTCAAAAGACGAGCCAACAAGCTCAAAACAGGAAGGTAAAGCCATAACGGCAATACAGGAAAATCAAAACCTAAAACCTGCGGAAGCAAAACCATAATGGGACCCGAGCTATCAAGCTCCTGAATGAAAACAACCAAAGAGATAGTAAATCTCTCGGCCCAAAAATTCGGCAGCGTGGCGCAACATTAGACACGCACAACAAACCATCGGCAACCAAGGCCGGCCAAATCCCAACGATAAACAACACTCAGCGGCTATAACATGTCGGAGGAACAATTCACTATAACCATATAATCAATGCTAAACCACCAACCAAACCTCATGACTAAAACTATCGGAGGTAGGAACAACAATATACCACAACAAGAATAAACGAGCCACACATGCTCGAAAGACAACGGGAATAAATTCTAAGGGTACAAATGCTCGGCAATACAACCGGCTCCCAAATACACAACCATAATATAACACTACAATCTACCCAAGTAAAGTCTACATAACTTTACATTCGAGCCTCACAATAAATACAACATAATAATAAATAACTCCAAGCTTTTGACTTGGAAGACCACCTGCTAAAAGTCGTTATCCGATTGCTGCTACTAACGGGATCACTTTGCACACACTAGGGAAAACAATCACACGGAGTGAGTCATAATGACCCGATAAGTTTCTAAATGCAACATGTGGCATATTATGACATGGCATGGCATAAATGCACAAACATATAAAATCATGGTATCATGCTAGTATACCATCATGAAACATGTACTTAATTTTTAAAGCACATAAACTCACATAAATCAAGTAGCATTTTATCTTTCATATAAATGCTCATAAATAAACATGTGTAACAGTAAACGTAATCGAACCGTTACAATCAAATCCGGGTTCAAAACCCAACCAACTTACCATGATATCAAATCTCAAACCATGATTCGGGCTCAATTCCCAATCAATAATACCCTAGGGTTTCCTCCCCAAATAATCTCAACTCATCAGTTTCCCTTAATGAGTACTCGTTACATTCATCCAACCTAGGATGAGAAATGAGAGCTCGATGTCAGGCTAGATGGCATAACTCGAGATCACATCCCACTATTGGCCAAATAGTGAGGAGAAAAAGGACCCAATGCAACGATTCATAGCGATTGTTCCCAAAGGCTATGAATCGTCCCATTGCCGACACAACAACCAAAACCCGCCAGCTGGACTTTAAACCAAACGTTCAAGTAGATATTTACTTGTCTAAACCAATGAGACCAAATTCATTATTATCGGACTCATTAAATCATGTAGGACATAATGCTCTACAACAACTCATAAACCATGCACATAATTGCACATAAACAAATAGGGCATAATGCTCCACAAAATCCCATAATCCATGCACATATTTGCATATAACCACGTAGGACATAATGCTCTCGAAATCTCATAAACCATGCATATAATTGCATAAAATCAAGTAGGACATAATGCTCTACCAAACATCATGAACAATGCATATATTTGCATATAACCATTGTGTTCAACTAACTTACAAGTTTAGTTCAAGAACTACTTTATTGAGGTATTCATTATTCCTCAAGTCATTAACCCATTCAAGCATAGCTTACAAGCTTAATAAAATATAATGTGAGGTCTTCCATAATCCTCAACTCAAACCAAACCAAGACTACTACGCTAGTCTCAAAATATCCACAATTCAAGACTTATTATTTTAGTCTTTATTTTAAGTACACGGACTCAATCATAGTCCTAATCGTCATACATGATCGATAACACCAACACCATACTTAAAACATCATGACTACTCCGTAGTCACTTCGCTAAGTGTTTTCATATGCGCAACAAAAATCCTTGAGAAGAGGATTCTCTCTTAATCTTCTCTTAAATAATCTTGTGACCTTATGTGGGTCTCCAATGTCCCATGCTCTAACAAGCATGCTTAAAATATATTTCTAGTTAGTCTCCATAACATAAGTGTCGCCATAGGACACAACCAAAAACCCGGTGTGCACAAACATAACCCAAACAAACCCAAACATTGTAGGGTTTCAACCCAAGGCTCTTATCATTTTATTGGCCTTATAACGACTCCGTTGAGTCTTACTAACACATTTCATTCTTTATGTGTTTTATAAATTCACACCGTAATAATTTCTTAAAGTTTACAACCAAATCTCAATAGTCATTCGGGCTTAATTCCCAAGACTAAAAATCCACAAAACACATCTCAATCACCAACCATTCAAAGTTTGGAAGTTATGTTCTTCACTCCATTAACCAAACGAAATCCAATCATCGTAGGATTTCAACCCAAGTTCAATTAGCACATAATCGAACTTATAATGACTCCGTTGAGTCAATCTACCCTTTCTAAAATTTTAGGGCATAGAGGCCATGGGTCTCAATATTCTCTATATGTTCATAACTATCAACAATAGCCATCATCCGGGTTCGTTTAACTCACATAAACCCAACAAAACCTTCACTAATATAACATAGAATAAATTCATCATTTTGAGCACAATTTCATTTAGCTCACCTTACCAATCATAATTCCCAATTCATGATTAAATCATACAACCATGGTTTAATATACTCTATTAAGCATATAAAACATAGTAATCAAGCTCACATTCAATAATTTTGCAAGCTAAACCAAATTTGGGCAAAACACCCTCCAAGTATCTCAACCAAACCAACATCAAATACTCATGGATAATCAACATAACCAAGTTCAATAGACTAGTTAGAACATGAATTTCACATATATCATGGTCTCACATAGGTAAATCAAGTTCTATCATCTATTTGAAAACCTAGGGTTCATGCTTCTCTACAAACCCTAGCAATGGCTTCCATTGACCTCACATAGCACAAATGATTGTTTCCCTAGGGTCAATGGAGCCCAAAAGCAAAGAAATAGGGTAGAAACTTACCTTATCACAGCCCCTAACAAGCTGCCATACCGAAATCCAAGAGGTGAGGTTGTCTCCTCAACTCTCTCTTCAAACTCACGGTGAAAGGGGAAGAAGAACCCTAGCTATGGCCTCCAAGATCGCACCCTTCAAGCCCTAGAAATCGCCCCTTTCTCGGCTCTCTCACGTTCGCAGAAGACGGGAGGAGAAGTCGTGTTTGGCCGAACAAATGAGAAAGAGTGCGGCTGATTTTCTTTTATATGGGGGATTAAGTTCCCTTAATCACCCACTAATCAACCCCTAAATCTCTAATAATGTTTAGGACTAGTATTAGGCTAAGTAGGTGGGTTTAAGTTAGGTTTAGAATGGGTTTAATTGGGTAAAATTTGGACAGTGCACAAAAGAGGCAAAATCCCGTAACTCGGGGACCCTTGCGGTCGCATCAATGATGCGGCGCATCAATTCCACACCCCCTTTGTTCAATTCCTTGCTCGGTTTCGGTCGTTCCCGCATGCATCCTCGAGCCTTAAGGCTTCGAAATGGCTCACAATTGAACCCTTAAAGCCCTCAAACATTAAACTAATCAATCCAAGTCTCAAACCAATTTTAAATTAGGTCTAGACTCCCATAAACAACACCGAAACAACCGGGGCAAAACCGGCGCAAGGCGTAACAACTTGCTATCTAAGCGTCGAATGAAACCACAAACCGACGGGTAATAACCCATGATTGTAAACACCTATTAGGGCTACAAAATAGGCCTGAATGCCTCTCAAATGATAAACAACGAGATAGGAGAAATAAGCTCCCGAAAGGCGAGGCGTTCGCCGGCTCAATCTCAAACTACGCGATAAGGAGAATTGCTATTCTCGAGGCGTCAAAACTTCACGAGACTTATGGAATACATCCAATTAGAAGTCTAACACATCTAAACATGTTATTTAATCATCATGTAAAGATCTGGGACCAAATCGAGGTCCAGAACACAAAACCCGAATAAACTCTCAATCGCGTCGCATTTCGACTATCGTCGGGTTACGACTTTTGACTTTAACAAGTCAACCACTATATGACATCTCTTAAAAGTGTTTTAGTCTTAATGTGATCTCTCATACACATTTAGACTCTCTCACAAACCAAGCGAGCAATCAACCAAAGAAATGCGAGCATTGCACGCAATTCAAGCTAACCGGGAATCGGGATCTTACATCCTCTCCCCCTTAAAAAGAATTCGTCCCGAATTCTAAACCGTATCTCAAACCAATGCTAGGTCATAATCCCAACATGAAATACCCAGACACCACTACGGTGTCTCACAATCTCAAGTGAACACTCGATGCTCAAAAACCATAAACCTAGACTCAGTCTCCGAGTCTACCATCACAATAACCAAACCAAGTATATGAGGATCAAACTTCCGTGATCCAAACTCAGGTTTCAAAACCTCTCAATAGGCACAATAACATTAAACTCTCTTTAGATTGAAAATAATATGACTCATATTTGAGTCGCGAAAACGCACATGAGCAGTACTAACCAAACTCGTACACAAACCCCAACGTTTAACATGAAACAAGTTCAAGCACATCATAACATTCAACTACGGAAACTATTTGTTCGGGGCACATCATAAAATTAGTGCATAACAGACCTTAAGTCACAAGAAGTAATAATTGCCTATAGAGCAATTTTCAACCAAATCAGAGACAATCAAGCTGACATTTCAAGCCACGCAAGTAATACTCGCGATCTCCCTATCGCGGGTAAGAACACATAAGAGTGCAACAATGAAATGTTTTGAAAATTCTTTTCATTTAGGTCCATTCCTTTTGGTAATGGGTATAGTCGATTCTACCACAATTCATACCAATCCTAGTCCAACAACGATCACTTTTGATCACCAATTTAGGGTACCGGCTAAATTGGATATTCAAAAGCTTTCGTTGCAAGGATCTGAAGGTTCATGATAAAAAGGTTTTAAGCATCCTTTTAATAGTCTCCTATGCTAAGGAAATGAATGAGCAGGAGATAACAATTTATGAAATGAGAATTTAATATACTACAATGTAGATGCATCAAGTAGGTGTTCCCTACAACTAATGCACATAACTGAATAAAATCAAGTCAAGTAACAAGGTCTATTACCTTGACAAACAACAACCATATTTTACCACAAAACTCGTGCACCTAGCACGCAACCATGAAAACTCGCTAGAAGTCACCACGTATCGACTCGGCTACTAGTAGTCGTAACGTCTATACTTCACAAATCCAACCTTTCTTAAGCTCTAGACCAAGGCTACAACCGACGTATATTCTAACGTCCCCAAAACACCAAAACTTCAACAAAAATTGCGGTGAAACATCATACTTGTTCACGCACTAAAATCAACCCATAAATCGCAATACTTAACCTTCGCACTTATCGAGTGTATCCTACTCGCATAATAATCATAAACAATATTATAGATGTATATTATTCATCACCTTAAACATATCCCCATAGGATATACAAGTATCATATCAAACCAATAAATATCATCATACAATTCATGCTTCATATATATATACATATATATACGAATATTCATACCCCGGCTCTTAATATAGGCCGACAAAACCGTAACCCCATAAAACCATTGGTTACTATCATCGTAACACAAATTCATCCTCAATGCTCTTTATATATAGTATAGTCCTATAAATATATAGACTACACAAGAATCCACAAACCATGTGTGATTACCTACCGGCAATTCACAAATCAAACAATACCACAAACCAGCATCTCATTGGGGCTTTATCCCCAATCAAACAATAAACCAACAATATGCAATACACCATGTAATGTATGTATGAATGCACATGAGCTACCGATAAGACGTGTACTCATAATAACAATAATAGTAGTAACGGTATAATATATATACGAGAGCATACCTTCCTATTCGGATAGGTTTCAAAACTCCGCAATGGCCAACCGCCACGCGCACACGACCTCAAACTCTAGGTCGACCATCACCATCTCTCTTGGAGCCACCAGATTGTCGACTAGTACTCCCAAGCTGATTAACCCTCATCTTCGGGCAATCCTTACGAACATGATCACCACCACAAGCAAAGCACTTTCTGCCTTGCCCCACACACGTTCTCGGCATGTCACGTCCTCGAACAAAAATTACATATCAACTCACCGCCTTGTCGTCTCCGACTAGAGGTAGGAACATCACTCCGTCTACCAGTACGTGTGATTCCTTGATTAACTTTATGAGGTGCTAATTGCCTCCCAATATTATCATCACTCTTAATAGCTCTCGAGGTTCTCTTTTGAGCATATTCCTCGAAGTCTAACTCCATCGCATAAGCACGATCCACAGCATCTCGGTACTCCGTGAGCCGTAAGGGAATAAGCTGCCTACGATACTTCATCTTTAGGCCTTTTACAAACCGATGGGTCTTCTTAGCCTCATCTGGTACTAAGTAACCACAGTAACGAGCCAACTCTGTGAACTTCAATCTTGAGCCACAGTCATATCTCCTTGTTCTAGCGCAATAAATTCCATTTCTCTTCTTTCCCGAACTACTAGGAATAAGCGTGCCCTAAATTCCATATGAAATTTTCCCACACTTGGGGCACTCCAAAGTGTCTCCAATTATCTCGTAACACGTGCCACCAATGGTCAGCCGCACCACTCAAGGTAAACACTGCTAGGGTCACCATCTCTTTTGATGTACAACCCATAACGTCAAAAATCTTTTCCATGCTTTCTAACCAATGCTCGGCTTTAGAAGCATCGGGCTCTCCATCGAAGCCCTCGGGTTCCAACTTCAAGAATCTCCCAAGTATAGTGGAATCATTCTCCCCTCTAAACATTTGTTGAGGAGTCACACGAGGATCATTAACATTTTCTCCTCTCTCAAAACCACGAGCGGTACTCGAGCAGTGCGCTAGAACTAGCTCCACGCCAAGCCCACGACATGATATACCTACAAGGAACACTCGGCGTTAAAAATCTCAACAATAAACCCAACCCAACTAGGCCAAGGAACCTATCTGGCGAAATAGCTAACCAATAGCTCGATACCAAGCGTGACGACCCGACCGGATCTCAATACGAGATCCCAAGGTCGTGCCATCGGACAAACTAAGAGAGCAGACAAGCACCTGCTAAGCATAATGGTGCGAGTCAAAACGAGCCAACAAGCTCAAAAGGAAGGTAAAGCCATAACGGCAATACGGAGGAAAATCAAAACCTAAAACTGCGGAAGCAAAACCATAATGGGACCCGAGCTATCAAGCTCCTAAATGAAAACAACCAAAGAGATAGTAAATCTCTCGGCCCAAAAATTCGGCAGCGTGGCGCAACATTAGACACGCACAACAAACCATCGGCAACCAAGGCCGGCAACAGACAAAATCCCAACCTGATAAACAACACTCAACGGCTATAACATGCCGGAGGAACAATTCACTATAACCATATAATCAATGCTAAACCACCAACCAAACCTCACGACTAAAACTATCGGAGGTAGGAACAACAATATACCACAACTAGAATAAACGAGCCACACATGCCCGAAAGACAACGGGAATAAATTCTAAGGGTACAAATGCTCTGCAATACAACTGGCTCCCAAATACACAACCATAATATAACACTACAATCTACCCATGTAAAGTCTACATAACTTTACATTCGAGCCTCACAATAAATACAACATAATAATAAATAACTCCAAGCTTTTGACTTGGAAGACCACTGCTAAAAGTCGTTATCCGAAGCATTGCGTACTAACGGGATCACTGCACACACTAGGGAAAACAATCACACGGAGTGAGTCATAATGACCCAGTAAGTTTCTAAATGCAACATGTGGCATATTATGACATGGCATGGCATAAATGCACAATCATATAAAATCATGGTATCATGCTAGTATACCATCATGAAACATGTACTTAATTTTTAAAGCACATAAACTCACATAAATCAAGTAGCATTTTATTTTTCACATAAATGCTCATAAATAAACATGTGTAACGATAGCGTAATCGAACCGTTACAATCAAATCCGGGTTCAAAACCCAACCAACTTACCATGATATCAAATCTCAAACCATGATTCGGGCTCAATTCCCAATCAATCATACCCTGGGGTTTCCTCCCCAAATAATCTCAACTCATCAGTTTCCCTTAATGAGTACTCGTTACATTCATCCAACCTAGGATGAGAAATGAGAGCTCGATGTCTAGCTAGATGGCATAACTCGAGATCACATCCCACTATTGGCCAAATAGTGAGGAGAAAAAGGACCCAATGCAACGATTCATAGCGATTGTTCCCAAAGGCTATGAATCGTCCCATTGCCGACACAACAACCAAAACCCTGGACTTTAAACCAAACGTTCAAGTAGATATTTACTTGTCTAAACCAATGAGACCAAATTCATTATTATCGGACTCATTAAATCATGTAGGACATAATGCTCTACAACAACTCATAAACCATGCACATAATTGCACATAAACAAATAGGGCATAATGCTCCACAAAATCCCATAATCCATGCACATATTTGCATATAACCACGTAGGACATAATGCTCTGAAATCTCATAAACCATGCATATAATTGCATAAAATCAAGTAGGACATAATGCTCTACCAAACATCATGAACAATGCATATATTTGCATATAACCATTGTGTTCAACTAACTTACAAGTTTAGTTCAAGAACTACTTTATTGAGGTATTCATTATTCCTCAAGTCATTAACCCATTCAAGCATAGCTTACAAGCTTAATAAAATATAATGTGAGGTCTTCCATAATCCTCAACTCAAACCAAACCAAGACTACTACGCTAGTCTCAAAATATCCACAATTCAAGACTTATTATTTTAGTCTTTATTTTAAGTACACGGACTCAATCATAGTCCTAATCGTCATACATGATCGATAACACCAACACCATACTTAAAACATCATGACTACTCCGTAGTCACTTCGCATAAGTGTTTTCATATACACGCAACAAAAATCCTTGAGAAGAGGATTCTCTCTTAATCTTCTCTTAAATATTCTCGTGACCTTATGTGGGTCTCCATTGTCCCATGCTCTAACAAGCATGCTTAAAATATATTTCTAGTTAGTCTCCATAACATAAGTGTCGCCATAGGACACAACCAAAAACCCGGTGTGCACAAACATAACCCAAACAAACCCAAACATTGTAGGGTTTCAACCCAAGGCTCTTTATCATTTTATTGGCCTTATAACGACTCCGTTGAGTCTTACTAACACATTTCATTCTTTATGTGTTCTATAAATTCACACCGTAATAATTTCCTAAAGTTTACAACCAAATCTCAATAGTCATTCGGGCTTAATTCCCAAGACTAAAAATCCACAAAACACATCTCAATCACCAACCATTTAAAGTTTGGAAGTTATGTTCTTCACTCCATTAACCAAACGAAATCCAATTATCGTAGGATTTCAACCCAAGTTCAATTAGCACATAATCGAACTTATAATGACTCGTTGAGTCCAATCTACCCTTTCTAAAATTTTAGGGCATAGAGGCCATGGGTCTCAATATTCTCTATGTTCATAACTATCAACAATAGTCATCATCCGGGTTCGTTTAACTCACATAAACCCAACAAAACCTTCACTAATATAACATAGAATAAATTGGCCATCATTTTGAGCACAATTTCATTTAGCTCACCTTACCAATCATAATTCCCAATTCATGATTAAATCATACAACATGGTTTAATATACTCTATTAAGCATATAAAACATAGTAATCAAGCTCACATTCAATAATTTTGCAAGCTAAACCAAATTTGGGCAAAACACCCTCCAAGTATCTCAACCAAACCAACATCAAAACTCATGGATAATCAACATAACCAAGTTCAATAGACTAGTTAGAACATGAATTTCACATATATCATGGTCTCACATAGGTCAATCAAATTCTATCATCAATTTGAAAACCTAGGGTTCATGCTTCTCTACAAACCCTAACAATGGCTTCCATTGACCTCACATAGCACAAATGATTGTTTCCCTAGGGTCAATGGAGCCCAAAAGCAAGAGAAATAGGGTAGAAACTTACCTTACTCAGCCCCTAATCAAGCTGCCATACCCGGATCCAAGAGGTGAGGTTGCTCTCCTCAACTCTCCTCTTCAAACTCACGGACTGAAAGGGGAAAGAAGAACCCTAGCTTGGCCTCCAAGATCGCACCCTTCAAGCCCTAGAAGTCTCCCCTTTCTCATCTCTCTCTCACGCCCTTGGTCTGTTCGCAGAAGACGCAGCTGAAGGAGAAGTCGCACTCTGGCCGAACAAATGAGAAAGAGAGCGGCTGATTTTGCTTTTATATGAGGGATTAGTTCCCTTAATCAAGCCACTAATTACCCCTAAATCTCTTAATAGATGATTAGGATTAAGATTAGGCTAAGTAGGTGGGTTTAAGTTGGGTTTAGAATGGGTTTAATGGGATAAAAGTTCGGACAGTGAGCAACAAATTAAAAATCCCGTAACTAGGCAAGCAGGGACCCTTGCGGTCGCTTGCCATCCTCATGATGCGACCGCATCATAGCTTCCACACCAAATCCCCTCTTGTTCAATTCTTGTTCGGTTTCGGTCGTTCCCGCATGCATCCTCGAGCCTTAAAGCTTAGAAGTGGCTCACAATTGAACCCTTAAAGTCCTCAAACATTAAACTAATAAATCCAAGTCTCAAACCAATTTTAAATTAGGTCTAGACTCCGATAAACAACACCCGAAACAACCCGGGGCAAAACCGACGCAAGACGTGACAACTTGCTATCTAAACGTCGAATGAGACCGCAAACCGACGGGTAATAACCCATGATTGTAAACACTTATAAGGGCTACAAAATAGGCCTGAATGCCTCTCAAATGATAAACAACAGATAGGAGAAATAAGCTCCCGAAAGACGAGACGTTCGCCCGGCTAAATCTCAAACTACGCGATAAGGAGAATTACTATTCTCGAGGCGTCAAAACTTCACGAGACTTATGTAATACATCCAATTAGAAGTCTAACACATCTAAACATGTTATTTAATCATCATGTAAAGATCTGGGACCAAATCGAGGTCAAGAACACAAAACCCGAATAAACTCTCAATCGCGTCGCATTTCGACTATCATCGGGTTACGACTTTTGACTTTAACAAGTCAACCGCTATATGACATCTCTTAAAAGTGTGTTAGTCTTAATGTAGTCTCTCATACACATCTAGACTCTCTCACAAACCAAACGAGTAATCAACCAAAGAAGAAATGCGAGCTTTGCACGCAATTCAAGCTAACCGGGAATCGGGATCTTACACATAGGCCTCGGTTAGCAGACTTCAAGAGCAGACTTGCTTCCTTCCACTAGCAGAATTCAAGAGAAGACTTGTTTCCTTCCGCAAGCAGACTTCTCAAGTCTTCCCTCCCGCAGACTTCTCAAGTCTTCTTACCAGCAGATCACAAGTCTTCTCACTAGTTCACAAGTCTTCTTCAAGATAAGTCTTAAGAGGACTTAACAGTAGCAGTTCTACTCAAGGGAAACGGTTTTGTTTTCTATTTTAATTATTCTGTTTTATATTATGTAAGATTATAAATAGGGACTTTCCCAACACACATTGCATTCTCCGCGAGACTCATTTTGTAGACCTATTTAGGATGAGTAACCGTCTATACATGAGTGTTGCATTAATTTGTAACTTTGGATCATTTTTAGATAGTTTCAATTTTTGGAATTGTCTTGCTAATATATCTCAAGGACACTTTTAAGTCGTGATTACCTGTCAGTCTTTCATTTCTTGACATCTTTTCTAGCGAATGCTTGTCAAATACAATACTAGTTGTTCTTCATTTCATATATGGATGTGATATTTATAATTGCATTTCATTTTCTATGGAATTTTACATGATGATTTGGCACTAGGACATGATTTAGGTCATCTTTGGATCGTTTGAATCTTTTAGTTTCCTGACCTATCTATATTTATATATATCCCTAGTGTCCCCTTTGATCTTTATTAAAAGAATTGTGTTTGCTAAGCACACATCGACCCCCATTTGACATCGTCACTACAACAAAAAAGAGCTTTCACAACATTTGTTTTACAACGTTTTTTGAAAAAACGTTGTAATTGATTTATTTAACACAACGTTTATATTAAAAACGTTGTCTATTACTATTTAAAACAACGTTTTGAGTTGTGTAATACATTTTATTAATAAAACCTATTGTGCATATCCTTTAAAATAACAACGTTTGGATTCTTAACGTTGTATTAAACTTGCAACGTTTTGCTAAAAAACGTTGTAAAGCCCCTTAAACACAACGTTTTATTAAAATGTGGTAAATCTAACCCACCCAAAAAGACGCGGCATAATTCCCCGCTCAATCTATTTTTTTCCCCGCTATTAGATTAAAAATCCTGTCACTAAGACCTTTCTCTCAAGCTCTCTCAGTACGCTCTCTCAGTACTCCTTTTCTCTTAGCTCTTCAATCTTTTGCATCAAAGGAGGTAAGTCCAAAATTTTCAATCCTAACACATAAAACGTGTGCTGATCTTTCTCAGTTTCTCTTCCCCTTTGATGCAAATTTCGTAGGAAGAATTGTGGTTTTGTATCTGCGATTAGGGATTGTTTGGTCCCTTGAATTTTGGGTTCATCTTGTAAGCACCTCTCTCTTTGCTTATCTAATATTTTCTCTAAACCATGTAACTATGCCCTAATACATAACATCTACGGCTCTGCCCTAAAATTTGACTATGTAACTATGTCCTCATACTAGCTTTTCCCACTGTTATGGGAACACTTAGATAATTAAGTTAGTAAGGTTTTAATTCCCTAAATCTCTTTCCCTTTTTGTTTTTGAATTCAATGTTTCTTTTTCATTTATATTTGCATGAAGTTTTATTTTCCCCTCTCATTTCACTATTATATGAGTATTACCACTGAATTTGGTTTATTGTGGATCCCAGAAGTTAAGAAACTAGTTTAAAGTTCACACGTTCAAGTCAATTTTATACTGCCTACAAGGTGTTTGATGTTTGGCCTCTAAGAAAATTTAGCATATATTCATCCAAAACTTTTTGTTTTAGTAATCGAGAAGCACCTATTTTTTTTATAAGAAAAAAATTCTTCGATACCAACACATGTTATACAAAGAATGCATGATGCATCAGTCAGTCAACTTTTAATACCAAGAAGTCATGTTCAAAGAATCAAAATTTCTTATTGAAATCCTCAACTCTGAAATGCTAAAATTATGTAACGGTACACTTTGTTGTTGTTGTTGTTGTTGAAGTTCATGTAATTCTGTATACGAATATTAGGTTTTGTTTGTTCTTGAATGTCATGTAGTTCGATTGGTGTAAAGTTACTTTTGATTCTCAGTTATTGGACTTGATCCGAGTCTGTTTGTATGTGTTTTGGTTGAATTCTGTTTTTCCCCCAAATTATTAATTTAACTTGATATTAATATGCGAATATTGGGTTTGTTTGCTATGGTACAATGATTTCTATTGAACATCATTGTAGTTTGATTGATATAGAGTTGCTTTTCAAGTTCTGTTATTTGGATTCAATCCGAGTCTATTGGTACGAGTTTACATTGAATTGTGTACTTGTGGAAATTGAGTTGAATTTCATCAGCTGTGTTGTTTTTATGGTTTTATCTAATAAATTATGCTTTTACAGGAAGCGTTTTTGAGCTTATAATTTTGACGAGTGTCTTGGAGGCAGATCTGGTCGATCTTATTACAACAACAAAGCTGGCTGCTACGCTGGCTTAGAGGTATTCTGCCACCAATGGTAGCAGCCTTGCTACTTCTGATCTGGTACTTCTGTCCTACAGTTTGTTACATCATATATTTTATATTGTCCATTCGGCATTAATTGGATTTGAGTTCAAAGAGATCTTGTAATAATCTCATATATATTAAGCGGAGATAAATGTATGATGAGTTTCGGTTACCCACTTGTGGTGCCTGCTCAAGGAATCAATAGGAATATTTCTTGAACCAATTTGACGTTGTATGTTAGTCAGATTACTATGCTCTCAATTTGATATTTTTTTCTGTTGGCTTGACTGAATAATTGTGCTGGAATTTACAGATCATATAAATGCAGTCTGAACTTGGGCTTTGCTTTCTTGTGTGCATGTGTTATGATGGAAAATGTGTTACGGTAGTGGTGGCCAGTGGTCTCCTTCATCAGCATAAAATCTTACTTCTAAAGTAGCATTTTTTTTATTGGACAGGATTGTGTAGAAGCATAGTTCTTATATCTGCTCGACTCTAATTGATTGCAAAATCAACCATCCATATAGAAATTCCTATCTGCTGTAAAGTCTGCTTGTTTGTGACTAGGCAACTTAATTGACTTTGTCCATGAGACTGAAACCTAGGGGTGGAGGTGTGAATGCGTCTATTTAGAATGTTGCAGGTCCAGACCTAGATACTTCAATCTAGGAATGAGCTGGATCTCTTTCCTTTTTTTTTTCCCGAATTCAATGTTTCTTTTTCATTTATATTGACCCGAGCTTCTCTAGCTTTTATGGTTTCTCAACTTCTCAAGAATTCGCAACCAATCTAATTAAAAATGAGAGAATTTTCAAATTCATTTTTCAGTAAAATCAGCAGGACTTCGGTAGGGACGAAACTTCCTTGCAGCCATTAATTGTTGTATCTGTTTTTTGCCTGGCTCAAATTTCTTTGCAACATCATTATCTCTAATTTTCTTTGCAGCATCATTATCTCTACAAGTAAAACATTTCCTAGTTTTTGTCGCACAAATGCGAGGCTTATTTTAATGAATCGACAGGTCAATTTAGGTGCTTAATACATGAGGTCTAATTTTGAAGAAGCCTAATTTTGTCATCTTATCCATTACAACACCCTATGCAACAGAAGCCACACCAATTCCAGTTCCAGAATCTGTAGTCTTCTTCCTGCCCTTGTGGTGTACAAGAGTACCGGTATGTATATCTTGAAACTACTATTTAAAAAATGAATTATTATTGCCTTATTCAATTTATAGTTCAATGTAGTCGATTTTTGTCACTTTAGCTTATTGCCTGTAATGTGGATGTTGCATTTCCAGTTTCTGCTATTTATAAATACATATATATAGGGGCCATGAATTATGAAGCTAATTTAGAAAAAAAAAAGTGTTCCTCGTAATCGAGACGACATAGGGACCATGGATTCTGCATTTCCATTTTCCACAGGTTCATTTTTTTTATTTTGTTAGTTTGAAAGGACTTGGGCTCACTAATTGGAAACCGCCGGAAGGAGAACTAGAAGATTTGATGAAAGCAAAGTTAGGCCATGAGAGATCTAGGATAAATGACCTTGTAGGTCGAACCGTCCAAACACAACCGTTTAAAACCATAAAATAAAATAAAAACAGTACAAAGGATAGATGGATTACATGGCGAATGGCGGACAATGTGCCCTTTCCAAGGGATGTTGATGTACCCATGAAATCAAGATCATTGCCTATCAATTGAAATGCCAACCCTTGTAGAAAATGATTACTGCTGGAAAATCTAAAAGAGTTGTTTTATATTAGCTGAAGATGTTTCTGGCGATAGCTAAGCAAGTATCCATAAGAATAGTATCTGTATATTAGTTCAGTTTCTAACATCCAATCTCAAGATTAAAGAAGCGACCTGAACCATGTAAATACTAGGAATGTGTTTCTAGCTTTTTCTGCACGTTTGACGTATCTTACAAAAAACAAGCATCTATCTCCTTGCTTGATAGGAAAAACTTGAAACTTGGTTTAGAACCCCATAAATTTTTCACATGAAACATGGTTTAGATTATGGAAGTTATTATACATTGGCAGTATGTTACTTACTAGATTTTCGTCATACTCATAAGACAATAGAAACAAGTTCATTGGACCAGCTTTTGCATTGGAAACATCGAAGTCTTCCAATACGAGCAGCGTCTCCACTATTAAAGTCTATAAAACCAAAAATAGCACGTACCAGGCCAACTAAGAATATCACAGATCAAACTGCATAGGCAAGCAGTGGACCAAGCAAGAACCAACTTGCAACAAACCAGTGACGACAAGATGGGGAACATCTCCATCTCCATTTCATACTCTGCTCACAGCAACAAAAAATAAAAGAATAGATAAGATAGCACTACTACATATCCCATTTACTACAGCTACGTTGCTCACTAGCTGATCATATCTTTTGACTATTCTTCAGAACCAAAATTGTCATACATTTGAGATACCCAACATTAAGTGAAAACAAAGAAAGAAAAATATAATCCTCCATCGATAAACCCAAGTAGTAGCAATTTCTAGCATAATGAATATTTATTAATCTTTAGTCAAAGTATAATTAAGTCTAACCAAATAAAATTCAAAGTGGGTCTATCTTTTTTGGAGACGGAAGGAGTATTTCTTAACTGTGCAATCAACTGTGAATAATGCCCCGACACCTTCGCCTAGCATCACACCACTCGGAACAAAATCGAACCATTTCTGGTACCTATAACATAACAATAGCAGGTGAAATCACACATGGTTCAGTTCTTATCTTAGCGAAAAAGAAATTGACAGTTTGGTTACTGATAAAATGACAAAAAAGAGAACCCCCAAGCTTCTAATTATTGCTTGCCGATAAATTAATCATTCACCTCCCCATTATTAACAGAGAACTTGAGGCAGCTTATTGCAAGAAAACATGTTCCGATAAATTAATTGTTCCCTTTGTGCTCTTTTTTTTAATTTTATTTTATGGTTTTAAATGGTTTTGTTTGGACGATTTGATGAAAGCAAAGTTGGGCAGCTAGCTCGTCAATGTCTTTATGATTTAACTTATTACTTTTTTGAAAATTCCATGAGACATTCTCTCTTACCGAGATACAAAAATTGGAAACATGGGTCTAATAAAGAGCCACTGAAGTGCTGCTAGTCTGCGAGTTTCATTGGTTATCTATTCATCCATCCTTCTTGAAGTCCTTACGATTTAGCAGTTGTTAATATTTTTAATATGTTTCTGAAGTGCTGCTAGTTTCCTACAATAATGTCAATTCATTTGCTTATTTGACATTAAATAACAACTGGTGCTTGTTGGCTAGTTTCACTGGTTTTGAAGTGCCGAAGTGCTTACTGCTAGTTTCAATGGTGCACTTGATTTGTGACGGCCCGACCTGGACCCCAATGCGAGATCCCGAATCGTGTCGTCCAAATAGACAATAACACAAGCATGCGCAAGTAGATTTATGAAATTCATGTGGCGCAACATCGCATACGAATAACAACTCGACTACACTTGGCCGGAAAAACAACTTAAAATAAACAAGTCATCCGCGACGTTACAGCCGGAACCCAACAACTACTCCTACAATTAACACATGTTTATAAAACCTCAACGGCCACAACATGCCGGAGAAAACAACAACAATAATATTTTAAACGAGCTTTAGCGGAAGAAACTGTAGTGAACCATTAACATATAAACAAGCACGACATATAAGTCGGCATACAAAAGATATTAAGTATCAAGTTTACTACAACAACAAAAACCCAAAGCCAAGTCTAAATGACTTGCTTCCCAACGTCCTTGCCAAAACAAAAGACTAACTACTAAACCCAAAAGAACAACCTCTAGCTCGCAAGCAACCAAGCGTGACTATGGCGAGTCTAGCGTGGAATGTCTCCTTGGCTCTGATCTAAGGAAACAAAGCAAACAAATAGGGTAAGTCGAAAGACTTAATAAGTTACCAAATATGCATGTTCATGTTATAGCATGACATTTATCTCAATTATGGTACATGATCATCATTTAGCACTTAGCACATTATTCACATAAGTGCGGGAAAATAAATCATACAAGTAGGATATGATATAGTCACGGCCGCTTCGTAGCTCCTGCAATACACTATGTTACTGGTTCGTGTCATCGATGTTTTGTGAATTCATCGACTCATACCAAGAACCTACTCGATTTCATTTGCAAGCCAATGTGACACGTATTGATACGACAAAGGGGCTACTTCCCCACTGCGGCCCACAGTGGAGGTGTGTGTGAGGTCCCAGGTGCGGCGATCCATAGCGAGCACGAATCCCATAATTCGTGAAGGCGATGCATCGTCCCACCCTGACTTAATAAACAAACCAAATAACGCTAGCTGGACTCAATGTGATGCACAAGTAGATATTTACTTGACTTAAACCAATTAAGGACCGAATTCGACAAGAGCGAACTCATCTGACAAAGTAGGTTATGAATCTCTACCATAATTAATGTCAAGGCAATTAATTGCTCAAAACCCATCATACAAACCAACTTGTTGCAAACAATTAAACCAAGCTCATATTTGAGTAACTCAATCAAACGGTGTCCAAACTTTGTAGGGATTGAAATTAGAGTTCAACAAGTTCAATTCTTCCCTAGAGTCGACTCCGTTGAGTCATTCCTCTAAATTCCCAATTTTTGGAGAAATTGAAGCTATGTGCTTCATAACCCAACCTAGGTCATTTCTAAATTCAACAAGGATGTAAATTCACCAAGGCATTGCATTGTGATTCATATACATCATAGAGTTCAATCTATAGGATAGAACACATAGAACATAACAACATATAATGTAGGCTCAATTTAGGGCATTCTCATATAACACTTGTTCAAGCAACACATGTAATACATGTTTCTAACATGTTCAATACTTTAAATAGACAAGTTGAAAGAGTGTTGTAAACTTTCATAAGCAAGAAATCATCCTATACATGCTCCTAGCAAGTTCATATTTTCAAAATACAAGTAGAAAGCATAGGAAGCAATTATGTGTCCTCATTGACCTCATACATCATAAAATTTGTTTCCTTAGGGTCAATGAGAACTAGAACAAGGAACAAAGGAGGTAACTTACCTAGCTTGAGTGAAAACTCAAGAGAATCAAAATCCAACGGTGAAGTTGTTCTACCCGTCGCGTACGTCAAGAATACGAAGTTTGGCGGCAATCGAACAGTGGAATCTTCGTAGATCGGAGGAAGAAGAAGAAGCTAGGGCTCAAAACTTCAAGCCCCCAACTATCTCTCTCTCTAATATGTAAGAAGGAGGTGAAGAAATGAGAGTATTTACTGAAAATTGCCAAGGGTTTGGGTATTTATACCCCCAAAATTGAGGAGGGCACAAAAGACATTTCTCAAGTACAATTAGTAGAGATTAGGGGTGATCAAACACTAATCTAACCTAAATTAACTTCCAACTAATGTTAGGGCATGATTAGGGCTAAGTATGGGTGGTTAGGAAGGGTTTAGAGGGGGTTTAATGAGGGTAGGATAGGTATTACACGTCAAAACACAAAACAGGGGAAAATCCTGTAACTGTGTATCTGATGTTGAGGCGGGCGCCTCAACATCTCCAGGCGGGCGCCTCAACTGCTGAGCCATCTCCAGATTTTGTTCATTTTGTAATTGCTCCCAGAACTTGAGGCGGGCGCCTCATTAGATGCCAGGCGGGCGCCTGGGCTGCTGGACCTTCTATATGTCGTCAAAACTTGGTCTAAACATGTCCTAAATGGTCCCAACTTATGGGCAACCATTCTAAGTTCTAACCCAACCCAAAACAAGTCGGAAACGCTCCCGAACAACAACCGGAACAAGGTAGAACAAGGCTCAAATCAAGCGACGAATGATTAACGAATCAAACACCAATCAAACTAGGATAACTTGGTCATGGAAAAGGATTGTTTCAACATGGTTATAACCTGAATACAAAGCCAAGAACTCAACGAACACTTCGCACGACGAAATAGAAGCAATACGAGCAACGAAGGGAAAATCGCTAAGACCAAAACAAGGCAATCGAACCGGCGATTCAACAAACAAGCTTACATGATTCTAAACATGTTATGGGCTTCATGAATGACTTATGAATGTTTCTAAATCATATATGGACTAAATAAACATGCTCACAATCAACCAGAAAGTATGAAGGCAAGCATACAATGCACATGCAAGAATACGGGGTGTTACATGATTTTGCTCATTTTTGTAACTGAAAATAAACATTAACTTGCAACTTTGTTTTGGATGGATGAGATATTACAAAACTCGATGTTGCATTAATATTAATTGGTGCTACTAGATAAACCCCACTCATTATGTTGCATTGTTATTATATATATATATATATATATATATATATATATATATATATATATATATATATATTCAGTCAATGAATGTTAGAATTTATCATGAGCTGGGATTCCTTAGAGGTCTTTTACAATTTTATTTTATTTTCTTTTGTATTTTTTCTATATTTAATTATGAATGCTTTGATTTTGTTAGTTTCAGGCCAAGTACTTTGTAATTTCATACATTGCTTTAATATGAGTTGGATTCGTGTAATAATTCGGTAGTAAAATAATTTGACACTGTGTTTGATCATGCCTTTTTGAGGTCTTTTATCGGCTGCATCATCTTCGGTTTCATCATTGTCGATGGTATGCTCATGCTGGGGGTTACTTCATCCTAAAATTGGGTTAGCTAATCCTTTCCTATCTAACTTGTCAAACTCTTAGGGTGGATTCCAAATTGATAGATGCAAGATTATGTGCCTTGTTATACTTGATCATTATATGCTGCCTTAGGGTTAAAGGGAAATAGCAGCCTTGGTAGCAATGCTACAATCTATTGTGCTCAGGCTTCATTCAAATCAACAGTGAAAAAGCAATGGGTGCAAGCATAATCCATGTTTCTGCACTTAGGAATTCACAATATTATCAGGTTTGGAAGGTTTGGAAGGTAAATCCCAATATTATCAGGTTTGCCCTGCTTCATTCTTTCTTGAGTAATCTTCCACTAGAATGGTTGGAGAGTACACATCTATGCAAGACTGTTATCTATAATCTATGTTAACTAAAAATAGTTTATAGTTGGGTGCTTCTGTCTTTTGTTTGGTGCTCAGACATTTTTACATAAACTGATGTTGGTTGAGTTCTTGTAATTTCGTAAGCATTTCTTGATTTAATTAAAAAGTTGTTAAGTCCTGATCATCCTTATGGTGCTTACACATTCTTACCTTTTCTTTCTAATTACCTTGTAGCTTTGCTGCCATATGGAGTGTTAGATGTATGGTAATTGAGATGGCTAATGGAAAGCCTCCTTGGAGCCAACAGTAACAAGAGGTAAACAAAAGTAACTTTTGTCAAATTGGGTTTCGTCTGTACTTGTTGGCGATGCTTTGCTAAGACACTGCTTTGTGGCATTCTACTATTGTAGGTTTGTTTCAGGTTGCTTCTCTTTTTTATATTGGCACAGCAAATTCTCAACCTCCTATCCCTGACCATCTCTCACTTGAGGCAAAAGATTTACTGCTGAAATGTCTATAGAAGTAAATACTATTAACTAAGACAGACAAAAGGATCCTAAACTAGACTAGGAAGACACATATTAGAGAAAAGGAAGAGAAGAGAAAGAAGGATTGCTTGTTTGAGTAAAATACTCAAAATCAGCTGCTGCATTTCTGAACTATTACAGAGGAGAATAGTTCATAAAGTACAAGATAAAAAGATGTCTTCTCGAAGAAGCAGCAAGGTAATAATTAGGAATGCATCTTTGATATTGCAAGTGGTCTTTCACCTTAGTTTTGATCTTAAATTCTAGGCAACAACATCAATGAACTCCTCCGTGTTCAAGTAAAACTCCCTTGTTACTGATACGTGAAAATCTACTTGAGATAACAAATATGTCCAACTGTTTTGGACAGCCCCTTAGCCGAACACAAAGCCTCGCAAAACAGCCACAAACCTGCCACTAATTCTCCCAAAAATCTGTTTGTTCCTTGTAGCTTTTCCCTTACAATAATAGCCCCAAAACCTTAACCTTGTTTAAAGAATTACACAAGGTATAATCTGCCCAAAGACAGCCCACGCCTTTAATGAACAAGGCTGCCACAAACTGAAAAAAAAAAAAGAAGTAGAAGATCGGCTTCACCAAACGAGCTTCACTCACTCGTTATAAAGAAATCCGTTTGATTCACGATCAAGGCTTCACTCACCTTGGAAAGAAGAATCGAAAGAAGAACGTACTCGTTCTTTGCACAATGTTTTCACACCAAAAAAATCTCCTCTATTCATTAATTAAAATGCCTTATAAAGGCTTACAAAAAACCCTAATTCTATAAGGAAAGTAAAACAATTTTCTAAGTCCTTAAGGGACTCTAATTTGCAATTAAAATAGGAAATTACTAAGTAAAACCTAGTCTTTTAAGGCCTTTACTTTACAAAAACGGGATTTAACTAGTTAGGAAACTAATTAAAGAAAACAACTAAATCTGACTTGTAGCCGAGTTCCCCTTGTACCCCTTGAGTGCAAACCTAAATCTGCCTTGGGCCATTTTGTCCGCCCGTGTCCCAAAAGCAAACCTAAATCGCAGTTCGATAAGTTGTCTTTCACTAACAAAAATCCTGTTCAAAGATTAATGTACTACTTTGCTGATGCTCTTTGAGAGAAAATATATCGAGAAAGAGGAAACAAACATATTGGTTTGGGGAAGAAATAGTCTGAAAATCCTGTTCAAAGAATCTCGGAATGGAGAAAGAGGAAACAAACATATCGATAAGTTGTCTTTCACTAACAAAAATCCTGTTCAGTTTGTACGCTCCCCTGTTTCCATGTTTTTTCTCTACATATGGGTCATGCACACTATAGCAACCAAAATTGTTTTGGAATGGAGATGCTGAGAACCAGAGTCCTCATCTGAAAAAAAATCACACACTACCAATTTCGGATGCCACTAGTTTACTGATGAAACAGGTAGGGATACTCTTGGTTACGCTCGTGCTTTATACTTTTCATCAATGGGACCTTCAGTGACATTATTTGTGTTGTGAACTGGATGTGTTATTTGCAGATATTCCTGAAATCTGTTAAGAGTGAAAATGGTGAACTACATGTTGATGATCACGGCGGAGCTCGAAAATCTCACCTGCCTTCAGCCTGAAGGTGGCTGCGACGATCCTAAATTTACCTACTACTTCAAGTTGAAATGTGAGAGCTGTGGTGAGGTGACCCAGAAAGAAACTTGTCTGAGTTTGAATGAGACAGTTCCCATCCCAAAGGGTACCACTAATCTTCTCCAAAAGTGTAAGTTTTGTAGAAGGGAGGGGTCTGTTACTATGATCAGTGGCAGAGGCCGCCCACTTACACAGGAACTTGCAGAGTCAGGGAAATATGCTCCATTGATGTTATTTGACAGTAGGGGTTATGAACCTGTGGATTTTGCCTTTGGCAGTGGATGGAAAGTTGAATCTCTTGAAGGGACTAAATTTGATGTCATCGACTTGTCTGGAGGAGACTTTGCTGAATACGATGAAAAGGGACAGTGCCCAGTCATGATATCCAACCTCCGCGCTACTTTTAATGTGGTGAAATAGCTGCTGATATCCCGGCTGAATGCTCCAAGTGTATACAATGTGAAAATGGTAGTGAAGTAGCCATTGCTATCTAGTCATATGCTATGAAAATGGGTACAAAAACTCGTTCTTACTTCTCGCGCACAATGTACTAAAATGTTGACCCGTACATTCTGGATATGGAAAATTCTGTCAGTTGGTTCTGGCCTTAAAAAAAAAAAAAAACTACCATCGATATTAAATGATTGTATAATGTGGAAAATCACAATCTGAAGACTCTGAACCAATCTTTTTTAAGACTATGTTATCCACCCCTTCCCTGTAGTAATTTGATATTATCTGCCTTGATTTTACAAATAGGAACCTAAAAGTATAATTCAGATTAGAAAAAATTAATGTTTGTTTTATTAGTAATATTTTTGATGTGTTGTTACACGTACTCAGGCAGAGTTTTTGTTCTCTCTGTCAGGTTGCACGGATCTCTACCATGGTTGGCCCACAAATTACAGAATCTGCAGCTTAGGTTGTTGTCGCAGCCCTTTGCAATGAAAACCAGTGTCCAAGGGAGATATTTGAAGAAGAAGAGTGCGATGACGAGTTAGGTTCTTCTATTGAAATTAATGAGATAGAAAGGTTATCTATCTTGCTTGCTCTTGTATCACGTTTGATGTCCCTAGAGCTTATGCATCTTTGTATGAACTATAAAAACTACAGTTTGGAATGAAAATAGCATCATTTTTTTTCCAGAACTGCACCGGGTGATGACTCAGAGATGGATGGGATACCTCCTCATTCAGGTACTTGTGATATGCATCATTCTTCAATCTTTTTAAATTATTGACTCATGAGATTGCTTTATTAAATTTGTTATTCTTAAGGTTATATGTAATTTCATTTTCTTACTATCCCTTCCTGAATACCTTATGTAACAGGGACTCTGGAGACAACCTTCGAGAAAAGAACTCTACCTTGAGCTTTACGAGTGAGAGCTGCATCTGCAACAGCTCTTAGAGCTGCTGCTGCTCATGCCAAGTTATTGGCAGTTCAGGAAGACAGGGAAGCCGAACAACTAGTGGCAACAATTATTGAGGCACAGGTGAACCACAACTAACAGCTTACTCCTTTTCACTTTTATCTAGTGAGGCTAGAACATGTGACTTAAGGTAAAAATTTCAGACTAAGAGCCAGATACAGAAAACCTTTTTGATTTTATGGGTCATGCAAACTATAGCAACCAAAATTGTTTTGGAAACAAATTTAGGAAAAAATATTTAAGGATCCCTAGTATTTTTTATACGAGATAGGGCTAAGTTTGGGCCTGCACCTCTTATATTCTCAAAGAATTTCGTGGCCGCCGTTAAAATCTTGTTGTCGCAACCAGTTTCATTACTTGATAACTCTCATGCAGAGAAGTACATAATATTGCTCAATATAGCCCCGATCGGTACATATCATATAATCTTAAATCTGATGTGGGCTACATAGCTGCTCCAAGGGTGAAGAACACTAAGCGGTGTGGGAGTACAAATCCATTGTAACACTGTTGACATTTTGGAAGGGTTATACGCCTTAATGATGATGACCCGTCCATCACACGATTCTTGGATCGGTGTTCACGATAGAAAGTTAAGTAAAGGGTTATCGAGGTCAAAGTGTTTGGAGAGTTAGAGAATTTCTCAATTGGCATTTTTATATGAATTCGATCCGACCACCAACTTCCCAAACTTCTTTTCCATTCGGGATCACTTTGTTACTTGAATCGGTCCCTTAGTTACTCGTGGTTCTACCGCTACCACATCCACTTCAATTTATACTTGATGCAAACAAAATAGAAGTCTTATATTTGTTTCAAACTTTCCTAAACCCCGCCTCCCCACGCCCCTGCCTTGCAAATATCTCGAGTTGTTTGTGAAACCCAACAGATGTAGTAAGTTTAGTTATTTTTAATTATTGGATAAGTTCTTCATTTGGTCATGATACCAATGATATTCATGTAATTGCACAACTCGAGAGGGGGCCCAAGGTGCATCTGAGGAAATTGTGGGGGGGGGGTTAAAAATTGAACAAAATGCTATTATATTTTTTTTTTTAAAAAATAGATTTTACAACATTTTTTAAACGTTGTAAAAAGTCTATTACAACGTTTTTTAAACGTTGTAAAATACTTTTTGACAACGTTTAAAAAACGTTGTAAAAGGCTTTTTTACAACGTTTTTTACACGTTGTCAAAGGCTTTTTTACAACGTTTTTTACACGTTGTAAAAGGCTTTTTTACAAGATTTTTTAAACGTTGTGAAAGGCTTTTTTACAACGTTTCAAAACCGTTGTAAAAAGCCTTTTAAAAACGTTGTGCCACAACGCTTAAAAACGTTGTAAAAAAGCCTTTCAAAACGTTTAAAAAACGTTGTAAAAAAGCCTGGCCTATTACAACGTTGCCTAACACAACATTTTACAAAACGTTGTAAAATGTTTATTACAACGTTTTTAAAACGTTGTTAAAGGCCTTTTTTGTTGTAGTGCGTTTCTTAAACCCAAATTAACTAAACCCTTTAAAGCTTATACACTGTTGCCTACCTTGGAGAAAGTAGAACGTGGGTTGGGAATTGATGCTGCATGGGACTGTCATTGCAAAAAATCATCCTATAATTTCATTTTCTTCGTTCTATTCTCCATTATCTTCATAAAAAAAAATAATAAATAAACAGAGAAAACAAGATGAAAATTAATAGTAAAAGGAGTGCAAATTAAAGTAAAAGATGGCATAGCCAAAAAGAAAAAAAGAATATAAAGTTGGGCACTCAGTTGAAAAATGAATATATAGTAAAATACATGCTTGGGGGAAATTTTCCCAAGTCTTTGTCTTTTCAGGTCCTAGCCTAATGCATGTATCCATATAATGGGGATTTTGGGTAGTTGTGCTCTTTCGCTTTGAATTCCTTTACTTCTTTTTGCTACCCCTTTTACCCTTGGCCTTACATTACAAGCTTAATGAAGTCCTATTGACCTAGTGTCGCTTTACCATGTTTTATCTTCATGATTTGATTAATACATGCTTAATTGATCCATGCTTCCTTCATACTCTTCTTGGTAAACCTCAATGCGTTAGCATAATTTTAGCTATTGCAAGTAGTTGGGAGATAAAAGCAGTGTATTTACTATATTCTCTCTTTTGTAAAATGACCGGGTATTGATGGTAGATTCTCCTTTTTAGTTTTGCACTTGTTTTTATTTCAAAATATTGGAGAATCAATGTTGTGTTTTGTTTGATTACACTATCTATGTTTGGAAATGCTTTATGAGTGGGCGTTCACACAAGTTGAATAATTATAGTACTATTTGCATAAGGGAGTGAACCCATTTGGTAATGGATGTAGTCCTTACACATTTGTAGGGCATTCTTGAGACAACTTGTAATTTTTGCATTGTTTAGATTTGAGAATAAAAACAAAAAGAGTTTATTTTATTTATTTAGTTTTGCTTTGTTAGTTTAGTTTTAATTGCTGTTGTATTTATCTGCATAGTTGAGTCGCTCTTTTGAGTCTCCTTGAGTTTGTGGGTTTCTAGAGGAATGTAAATAATGTCACCCTCCAAAAAGATTTTTTTATTATTGTATTTTTATTTCTTTTTATTTACTGCTTTTGTATTTATTTGTTTACTCGTGGACGAGCAAAATCTATGTTTGGGGGTATTTGATAGATGTATTTTGTACGCATCTATTGTGTGTATATTCCTACTTAGATTGTGTTTTTTTACGAATTTCTAAAGCTATTGATATGAGTTTTGAGTGCTTTATATGTTTCAGGTTAAATTTGAGAATCTTGATGAATTTCGGGCCTTTTATCCATAAAATTAAGATTCCAGGTACCTGAGTTCAATTTACTGGAAAATCAAGGCAGAAATGCTGAAAAAGACATCAAGCACTCGCTCAGACCAAAGGACTGAGCTACCGCGCATTTTCCAGTAGGTCATGTTCGGAGAAAAGCCATTAAGCGGTCGCTCAGCATAAGGAGCAAGCGATCGCTTGGTCCCGTTTTCTGGCCTAGGTCATTTTGTAATTTCTCAAACTATTTAACATTGTATAAATAGAACCCTATTAGTACAGCTTGGTGGATCCGAATTTTAGCAATTGTTGACCCGTTCTCAAGACTGAAAAACACTCTTTGATTTCTTTTCATTGTCGATTATTGAAGATTGAGGATGTACTCTTATTCCATAATGATTTGTTCATCAACTGTGATGAACTAACCGCATCTATCTAGGGATTGGAGGTAATTTGTATCAAATCTTATGTTTTAATTATAAATTCTATTCTATCAATTATTGTTTATCATTTAGATTATCTCTGGTTTATAATCAAATTAACGGATAATGGTTGTGTTAGTGAATCTCTAATCTCTTGGGTATAACAAATTGCATGATCATGCATGAGTTATGTATTGGCCAACCTAAATGATAAATAGATCTCTCAGACTTCCTAATCAGGCTAAGGTTAGATCTAGGTTCGTGTGTGTTCTTAGTGATCTTAACGGACCCTTAATTGCTGTGTGGACGGATCAAGAAAGCACACTTAAAGCATGGTACTAAGGGTTGCAAATCTTTATCCATGAGTCCCAATCCTTTACACTAGTGAACAAATCCCTAATTGGATACATACATTAGTGCATGGTACTAAGGGTTGCAAATCCTATATTCTCCCCACATATCAATCTTCGTCAATTCTTTGATTCCTGATATACTTGTTAAATTAGTTTACTTAATTAATCTTTAATTTAATTAATTACAAATCAAAACCCCTCATTAGGTAAAATTGTTTTTAATTATTTTTTTATTAAATTATGTTAAATTGGTATTCTCTCTATGGTTCGAACCTTGTACCGCACACCTATAACACACATCAGTAGATAAGATGAAGAATCGGTATAAAAACTTATCTAACACCATTGGATGGAAAAGAGATAAACATTATTGAAAAAGAAGAATTAGAAGTACGAGAGAAGTTGATTCAAGAAGATGACGAGATACCATGGGAATGGGAAATCGCTAAGTGGGAATATGATATAAAAAGGGGTACATGGGAGCCATAATACCTTGAAATACTTCAAGAGCGTTCAGATGAATGGTACCGAGTATCTGGTACTATGGCACCCCGCTCCTTCGTTAACTCGGTTTGCGTGTTATACTTGCACTTCTTCCTTTGTTGACTGTATGTTTGGTTTGCGAGAGGGTCTAGATATGTATGAGAGACCACGTTAAGACCAAAACACTATTAAGAGATGCCATATAGTTGTTGACTTGCTAAAGTCACAAGTCGTGACTCGACAATAGTCGGAATGCGACGCGATTGAGGGTTTGCTTGCGTTTTGTGTTCGTGACCTCGGTTTGGTCCTACACCTCTATATAATGGTTTATTAACATGTTTAGATGTATTAGACTTCAAGTTGGAGGTGTTCCTTAAGTCTATCGATGATTTGGAAGCTTTGGAGATAGCGTTCGTCTCTATCGCGTAGTTCGGGGATTGAGTCGTATAATCGTCTCTCCTTTGGAATTCTTATTTCCCAAGTTGTTATTCAACTTCATAGAAGTATTCAAGCTTCTTCATTATCCCTTAGACTTGCCTTAAAAGTCTCCTTTCATTGCTCGTTCGATTGCGAGTTCATTCGTCGTTCCGGTTGCACGTAGTTGCACCTCCACCCGGTTTCGCTCCGAGTTGTTTCGGATGTTGTTCGGGTGTGTTTACGACTTGTTTTGAGTTGGGTTAGACCTTAGAATGGTTGTCCATGAGTTTGGGACCATTTAGGAACATTTTTCGACCAAGTTCAAGGGCTGGACCATGCTTTCGCATCGAATTCTGATCACTAGCTCGCGGGGCAATGCTGAGAGAATTGCAAAATGAACATAAATAGGTCCAGAAGTCCAGGCGCCCGCCTCAAGTTCTGGGGTCACCTACGGAATTTTTCCCCTGTTTTGCTGTTTTACGATTTTTGCTCCTAAACCCCTATCCAAAACCTTTTCTAAACCCCACTTAAACCCACCCTAACCCTCCTTACTTATACCCTAACATCTCTAACAAGTTTTAAGAGTGGATTAAGAGACCTTTAGTGATTAATTAAGCTACCAAAATCAGATATTTATAAACCACATCATGTTGACACTTGTCCCACTCACTTGTTGACCATTCTTAAGCCACAAATCTGATGTTGTGAGCTCATTTCTCACCCTTCTCCTCCAAAAACGTGGTTATCCTCTCCCATGGAGTTCTCTTGAGTTCTTGAAGCTATCTTCTTCATCCTCCATGATCCATCCTCCATTTGCTCAAGCCACCTCCATTAAAAGTGAAGAGCTTGAAGAGTATATCACTTTCAACCGAATAGTTTTCTTCCTTGCTTTCTTGGGTGTAGAATACAAGTAAGCTACTTCTCCTCCCTTTGATTTTGTACTCATTGATTCTAAGGAAAACAAACTCTATGCTATTTGAGGTCAATGAGTACACATACTTTCCTTGTGTGATTTTAACTTGTGATTTGAGCATGTGAACTTGTTAAAAGCATATGTGGGATGACTTCAATGATTGTTGAAGTATATTGTTACTCTTCATCTTATGTTTCTAGGATTGTGAGCATGCTAGAAATCATGTTTACATTCTATTTGGGTTTATTATGAAAGTATGCCTAAGTTTTGGGGCCTTGGATGTGCGATCTCACTAGATATCATGAGTATGACCATTTAATTGAAATTATGTGATTTATAAAATGGGTATATGATTATGTTGAGTACTATAGATTTTAAATCTTAGGAATCTAGCCCGAATGATTTTTGGGAAAATTGTTATAAATTTGTATGATGTGTTAATTTGGGGATTTATGAAATAGGTATTTAATGATGTGTGAAATTAAGACTCAATGGAGAAATTTTAGGTTCAATATTATGATAGTGAGCATTAGGTTAAAATCTTTCAATGTTTGGTTTTGGGTTGGTTTTGATTGTAAGTACCCGAGCATCTTGAATTGTGTACCATTTGTAACACCCACGATATAGAGGCTTATTGGGGATTTATTTAGAGCGTGCTCGTTAGAGCACGGAGCATTAGAGACTAACCTAAGATCTCGTATTACTTTAAGGAATGATTATTTGAATAAGGTCTCTTTTAGGGAATTTGGGGTCGCGTGCACATGAAAGCACTTGCGAGGATATGACTACGGCTTAGTTTTGGTACCCTTGAGATTGGCTTTTAGGATGTCGATTATATACGATAGGTTTGGACTATGGTTGAGTCCGTTATGCTTTTATGAATAGACTAATCACTAAGTCTTGATTTATGGTTGCTCTTAGACTAAATAATAGACTTGGTTTAATCCCGAGTAGAGGGCTATAGTAGACCTCATATTGTGATTTCTTGAGCTTATATGCTACGTTTGATTGGGTTGTGACTTGAGGGTTATGAATACCTCAATATGTGGTTCTTGGACTAAACTGATAAGTTAGTTAGATTTGTTAAGTATGTGCAAATATGTGAATTGTTAAATTGGTGTGTAGAGCTTTATGACCTATTTGATTTGATAAGTCCGTTCTTCACGGTCTTGGTTCTTGTTTGAGCATGCGATTTGTGCATTGCATATAAGTCCAACTGGCAATATTTGGATTGGTTTTTATGTCAGGGTAGGACGATACATCGCCTATACGAATTGTAAGATTCGTATTCTCTATGGATCGTTGTACCTGGGACCTCACACACCCTCCACTGTTGGCCACAGTGGGGAAGTTAGCCCATCTCATAACCAATAGAGCGAGTGGATTATGCTAAGCTCGACTGAGAAAGGGTTGCCCTTGCGGTGTAGCCGCTCAGTATGTCGATGTAATCACGAGCATCGATGGTACAACCCGGTTACTAATGTGTATTGCAGGAGCAACACAACGGCACTATTTGGGTATCTTCTCTATCCCTTATGTGGCTTACTATAAGCACTTATATGAAAGATAATGTGCTAAGTGGTTTATGAAGTTTATGTTACTTGGTGACTTAATACAAGTTTATTGTTGGTAAAATATTAAGATGCCATGATTTTATGCATGCTTGTGCATTATACCATGCCACGCCATGCTATGCCATACATTTGCATTTAGTAACTTACTGGGTCATTATGACTCATTCCGTGTGTTTGTTTTCCTTTGTTTTTGCAGTAAGCTCGTTACTGCGCGTTGCAGCTTCGGGCGCTCATTGGTTAGCAGGTGGTCTTCCGAGCAATAGCTTGGATTATTATTATTATTGTTATTATGTATTTGTGAGATACAAATGTAAAGTTATGTAAACTTTACTTGGGTAGTTATGTTAGTATTTTATTGTCGTTTATTTTGGGAGCCGACTTGTTTGGTCGAGCTATTGTATTTATTTAGAAGTTTATTCTGTTGTCTCTCCGAGCAAAGTATTAGCTCGCTTGTTCTAGAATTTTGTTATTATTAATTCTATCTCCGACAACTTTAGTCGAGAGACATTGGTTTAGATGTTAGTGTTAAACCTCTTATTCTTTTAGTTGATTTGTTACTACGGCACGTTGTAGCCGTTGAGTGGTTATTTATCAGGTTGGTATTTTTTTGATTCGCAGGCCTTAGGTTAGCCGATGGTTTGTTGCACGTGCGCAATGTTGCGTCACGCGCGTCGTAGATTTGTCGAGAGATAGTTGTCTCTCAGCCTTGTATTCCTTAGTTTGTAACTATAGGCTTTGGTCCCACTTATGATTTACTTCCACAGATTTTAGTTTTTGGTTGTTCCGTATAGCCGTTATGGCTTTACCTTCCTACTCGAGCTTGATGGCTCATCTTTTGACTCGTACCGTTATGCTTAGCAGGTGCTTGTCTGTCTTTTAGCTTGTCTTGGTGGCACGACCTTGGGATTCCGCATTAGAGTCCGGGTCGGGCTGCCACAGTTGGTATCAGAGCTATATGTTAGCTATTTCGCCAGGATAGGTTCCTTGGCCTAGTTTGGGTTGGGTTTATTGTTAAGTTATTAACGCTGAGTGTTCTTTGTAGGCGTATTATGTCAGGAACGTGGCGTGGAGCTAGTTCTAGCAGATGCGATTCGGATACAACTCGTTGCGACGAGAGGGGAGAGAATGTTAATGATCCGCATGTGACTCCTCAACAGATGTTTGGATTGAAAGACGATTCTAACGTTCTTGCAAGGTTCTTGAAGTTGGAACCGGAAGGTTTTCATGGAAAGTCAGATCCCAATAAGGTGAAACATTGGCTATAAAGCATGGAAAAGATCTTTGTAGTTTTGGGTTCTACATCAGAAGAAATGGTGACCCTAGCAGTGTTTAGATTGGATAGTGCGGCCGAGCATTGGTGGTTTGAATTACGAGATCGTTGGAGACGGCATGGAGTGCCTCGAGTGTGGGAGAACTTTGTCAAGGAGTTTATGGTACGGTTTAGTCCGGCAGAAAAAGAAGAGAGATGGAATTCCTAGTGTTAGAACAAGGAGATATGACCGTGGCTCAGTATTCAACAAAGTTTGCAGAGCTGGCTCGCTATTGTGGTTACTTGGTACCGGATGAGGCTAGGAAGACGGAGAGGTTTGTGAAAGGCCTGCGGACGAAATATCGTACGCAACTTATTCCATTACAGCTTACGGATTACCAAGGGGCTGTGGATCGTGCACATGCTATGGAGCTGGACATCGAGGAGTATGCTCAAAAGAAAACACCGAAGACTAATAGGAGCAATGATAATAAGAGAAGACAGTCGGCACCTCAGACAGTTAGTCAAGGAAATGTGCGTTCAGGTGGCCGGAGTGGTGTTATTACTTCTACTCAGAGGCGGCGAAGTGATGAGTTGATATGCCATTATTGTATGAGGATGGGACATGCCGTGAATAAGTGCTGGGGTAAATAAGGAAAATGCTTTGCTTGTGGCGGCGATCATGTTCGTAAAGATTGCCCAAGGATGAGAGTTAGTCAGTCTGGGAGTACTAGTCAACAATCTAGTGGCTCCAAGAGAGATGGTGACGGTCAGCCTAGAGTTTGAGGCAGTGCGCGCGTGGCGGTTGGCCATTGTGGAGTTTTGAAACCTATCCGAAATAGGAAGGTACATTCTTGTATATATGTATATATTATATCATTGATACTATTACCGTTATTATGAGTACGCGCTTTAATCGGTAGCTCATGTGCATTCATACATACGTTATATGGTGTATTGTGTAATATTGGTTATTTGCTTGATTGGGAATAATGCCCCAATGTGAGATCGATATATGATATGGTTTGTTTTGTGAATTACATGTATGTAATCGCACGTGGTGTATGGATTCTTGTTTAGTCTATATATGTATAAGACTATGCTATATATAGAGCTGTGGTTTTGTGCGGTTATATACAAAGGCCATAGTATGTATATGTATGAATATATATATATATATATATATATATATATATATGTATATACATGAAACATGAATTGTATGTTGATACTTATCGGTTTGGTATGATGTTTGTGTGTTCTATAAAGATATGCTTTATGTAATGAATAGCATGATACTAAATTATTGTTAGCGGTTATTATGCGAGTAGAATACACTCGACTAGTACGAAGGTTAATTGCTGCGATTTATCAGTTGATTTCGGCTGCACGGGAGAGATTGACGCTTCACCGTGAGTATTGAGATGTTAACGTTGTGTTAGGGTGCTTAGTGTATACATTGGTTGTAGACTTGGTCTAAAGTTTAAGAAATGATAGTTTTGCAGACTATAGTTGTTACGAGTATCGGTAGACGTGTCGATTCCTTGTGATTCCTAGTGAGTTATCTTGGTTGAGTGTACTAGGTACACGATTTTTGTGGTAGATACGATTGTTGTTTGCCAAGGTAATAGACCTTGTTACTTGATTTGATCTTATTCAATTATGTGCATTAGTTGCAGGAAACACCAACCTGATGCATTTACATGGTAGTATATTAAATTCTCATTTCATAATTATTATCTCTTGTTCATTCATTTCATTAGCATAGGAGACTGTTTGAAGGATGCTTAAAAATTTTTATTCATGAACCTTCGCATCCTTACGATGGAAACTTTTGAAGCTAATTCAGCAGGTACCCTGAATTGGTGAGCAAAAGGTATTCGTCGTTGGGCTAGGATTGGTAAGAATTAAGTTAGAAATTGACTATATACCGTACCAAATGGAATGGACGTAAATGGAACGATTTTCAAAACACGCCATTAACGTGTTTCTTATGTGTTGTTACACGCGATAGGAAAATCGCGAGTATGATTTACATGGTTTGAAATGCCGATTTGATTATCTTTGATTTGTTTGCGAATTGCTCCATAGGCAATTATTATTTCTTTTAACTTATAACCTCTTGTTCTTGAATTTTGTGTTGTGCCCCGAGACAAATAGTTTCGGTAGTTGAATGTGTTCTTATGTTGAAAATTTGGGATTTTGCCAACTTGATTCGCATAGTGTCGTTCGTATGTGTATCCGTGACTCAAGTATGAGTCATGCTATTTTCAATCGTAAGTGTTGATGTTGTTGTGTCTATTGAGAGTTTGTTAACTTTTGAATTTGGATTATTAGAGTTTGAACCTCGTGCGTATTGTGGTTGAGTGTGGACCTAATGTTGGTTTGTATCATGATTTAGAATTCGGGACGAATTCTTTTTAAGGTGGAGAGAGTGTGGCACCCCGCTCCTTCGTTAGCTCGGTTTGCGTGCTATACTTGCACTTCTTCCTTTGTTGACTGTATGGTTGGTTTGCGAGAGGGTCTAGATATGTATGAGAGACCAAGTTAAGACCAAAATACTATTAAGAGATGCCATATAGTTGTTGACTTGCTAAAGTCACAAGTCGTGACTCGACGATAGTCGGAATGCGACGCGATTGAGGGTTTGCTTGCGTTTTGTGTTTGTGACCTTGGTTTGGTCCTAGACCTCTATATGATGGTTTATTAACATGTTTAGATGTATTAGACTTCAAGTTGGAGTTGTTCCTTAAATCTATCGATGATTTGGAAGCTTTGGAGATAGCGTTCGTCTCTATCGCGTAATTCGGGGATTGAGTCGTGTAATCGTCTCTTTTTTGGAATTCTTATTTCCCAAGTTGTTATTCAACTTCCTAGAAGTATTCAAGCTTCTTCATTAGCCCTTAGACTTGCGTTAAAAGTCTCCTTTCATTGCTCGTTTGATTACGAGTTCATTCGTCGTTCCGGTTGCATGTTGTTGCACCTCCTCCCCGTTTTGCTCCGAGTTATTTCAGATGTTGTTCGGGTGTGTTTCCGACTTGTTTTGAGTTGGGTTAGACCTTAGAATGGTTGTCCATGAGTTTGGGACCATTTAGGAAATGTTTAGACCAAGTTCAAGGGCTGGACCATCCGCTCACATCGAATTCTGATCACTAGCTCGCGGGGCAATGCTGAGAGCATTGCAAAATGAACATAAATAGGTCCAGAAGTCCAGGCGCCCGCCTGGACATATGTGAGGCGCCCGCCTCAAGTTCTGGGGTCACCTACGGAATTTTTCCCCTGTTTTGCTGTTTTACGATTTTTGCTCCTAAACCCCTATCCAAAACCTTTTCTAAACCCCACTTAAACCCCCCTAACCCTCCTTACTTATACCCTAACATCTCTAACAAGTTTTAAGAGTGGATTAAGAGACCTTTAGGTGTCGTTTGGTAGCCAGGGTTAATGGCAGATAGGATTAATAAGCCGAGTTGCCTAATGTTTGGTACGCAATAAGTGGTCGGGACTAATAACACGAGTTATCCGGATTAAGTCATTATTGCCTCACTATTAATACCAAGGAGGAGGGTGGTATTATTAACGCCCTCACTAAAAAAAATTGGGACTAACATTTGTAATCTCAAAATTACCCCCGATATACAAGTGATGATTAATAGCGAGGGCACTAATAGTACTGGAAGTAATAATACTGTGTATCCTTGTCTGATTACCTAACAAGCCCTTAGTGATTAATTAAGCTACCAAAATCAGATATTTATCAACCACATCATGTTGACACTTGTCCCACTCACTTGTTGACCATTCTTAAGCCACAAATCTGACGTTGTGACCACGTTTCTCACCCTTCTCCTCCAAAAACGTGGTTAGCCTCTCCCATGGAGTTCTCTTGAGTTCTTGAAGCTATCTTCTTCATCCTCCATGATCCATCCTCCATTTGCTCAAGCCACCTCCATTAAAAGTGTAGAGCTTGAAGAGTAAATCACTTTCAACCGAATAGTTTTCTTCCTTGCTTTCTTGGGTGTAGAATACAAGTAAGTTACTTCTCCTCCCTTTGATTTTGTACTCATTGATCCTAAGGAAAACAAACTCTATGCTATTTGAGGTCAATGAGTACACATACTTGCCTTGTGTGATTTTAACTTGTGATTTGAGCATGTGAACTTGTTAAAAGCATATGTGGGATGACTTCTATGATTGTTGAAGTATATTGTTACTCTTCATCTTATGTTTCTAGGATTGTGAGCATGCTAGAAATCATGTTTACATTCTATTTGGGTTTATTATGAAAGTATGCCTAAGTTTTGGGGCCTTGGATGTGTGATCTCACTAGATATTATGAGTATGACCATTTAATTGAAATTATGTGATTTATAAAATGGGTATATGATTATGTTGAGTACTATAGATTTTAAATCTTAGGAATCTAGCCCGAATGATTTTTGGGAAAATTGTTATAAATTTGAATGATGTGTTAATTTGGGGATTTATGAAATAGGTATTTAATGATGTGTGAAATTAAGACTCAATGGTGAAATTTTAGGTTCAATATTATGTTAGTGAGCATTAGGTTAAAATCCTTCGATGTTTGGTTTTGGGTTGGTTTTGATTGTGAGTACCCGAGCATCTTGAATTGTGTACCATTTGTAACACCCACGATATAGAGGCTTATTGGGGATTTATTTAGTGCGTGCTCGTTAGAGCACGGAGCATTAGAGACTAACCTAAGATCTTGTATTACTTTAAGGAATGATTATTTGAATAAGGTCTCTTTTAGGGAATTTGGGGTCGCGTGCACATGAAAGTACTTGCGAGGATATGACTACGGCTTAGTTTTGGTACCCTTGAGATTGGCTTTGAGGATGTCGATTATATACGACAGGTTTGGACTATGGTTGAGTTTGTTATGCTTTTATGAATAGACTAATCACTAAGTCTTGATTTATGGTTGCTCTTAGACTAAATAATAGACTTGGTTTAATCCCGAGTAGAGGGCTATAGTAGACCTCATATTGTGATTTCTTGAGCTTATATGCTACGTTTGATTGGGTTGTGACTTGAGGGTTATGAATACCTCAATATGTGGTTCTTGGACTAAACTGATAAGTTAGTTGGATTTGTTAAGTATGTGCAAATATGTGCATTGTTAAATTGGTGTGTAGAGCTTTATGACCTACTTGATTTGATAAGTCCGCTCTTGACGGTCTTGGTTCTTGTTTGAGCATGCGAGTAAATATCTACTTGTGCATTGCATGTAAGTCCAACTGGCAATATTTGGATTGGTTTTTATGTCAGGGTAGGACGATACATCGCCTATACAAATCGTAAGATTCGTATTCGCTATGGATCGCCGTACCTGGGACCTCACACACCCTCCACTGTTGGCCACAGTGGGGAAGTTATCACATCTCATAACCAATAGAGCGAGTGGATTATGCTAAGCTAGACTGAGAAAGGCCTGCCCTTGCGGTGTAGCCACTCAGTATGTCGATGTAATCACGAGCATCGATGGTACAACCCGGTTACTAATGTGTATTGCAGGAGCAACACAACGGCACTATTTGGGTATCTTCTCTATCCCTTATGTGGCTTACTATAAGCACTTATATGAAAGATAATGTGCTAAGTGGTTTATGAAGTTTATGTTACTTGGTGACTTAATACAAGTTTATTGTTGGTATACTATTAAGATGCCATGATTTTATGCATGCTTGTGCATTATACCATGCCACGCCATGCTATGCCATACATTTGCATTTAGTAACTTACTGGGTCATTATGACTCATTCCGTGTATTTGTTTTCCTTAGTTTTTGTAGTAAGCCCGTTAGTGCGCGTTGCAGCTTCGGGCGCTCGTTGGTTAGCAGGTGGTCTTCCGGGCAATAGCTTGGATTATTATTATTATTGTTATTATGTATTTGTGAGATATGAATGTAAAGTTATGTAAACTTTACTTGGGTAGTTATGTTAGTATTTTATTGTCGTTTATTTTGGGAGCCGACTTGTTTGGTCGAGCTATTGTATTTATTTAGAAGTTTATTCCGTTGTCTCTCCGAGCAAAGTATTAGCTCGCTTGTTCTAGTATTTTGTTATTATTAATTCTATCTCCGACAACTTTAGTCGAGAGACATTGGTTTAGATGTTAGTGTTAAACCTCTTATTCCTTTAGTTGATTTGTTACTACGGCATGTTGTAGCCGTTGAGTGGTTGTTTATCAGGTTGGTATTTTGTTGATTCGCCGGCCTTAGATTTGCCGATGGTTTGTTTCCCCTGCGCAATGTTGCGTCACGCGCGTCGTAGATTTGTCGAGAGATAGTCGTCTCTCAGCCTTGTATTCCTTAGTTTGTAACTATAGGCTTTGGTCCCACTTATGATTTGCTTCCGCAGATTTTAGTTTTTGGTTGTTCCGTATTGCCGTTATGGCTTTACCTTCCTACTCGAGCTTGATGGCTCATCTTTTGACTTGTACCATTATCCTTAGCAGGTGCTTGTCTGTCTTTTAGCTTGTCTTGGTGGCACGACCTTGGGATTCCGCATTGGAGTCCGGGTCGGGCTGCCACAGGTACAACCCAAAGGTGTAAAGAAAAAATTAAATGTCATTGTGGAAAAAGAATTGGAAGTAGTTGATGAGCCGATTGAAAAAGATGAGTTGATTATATAATCCCAAGATTTTCCACAAATTGAAGTACCACAAATTCAAGTACCACCTCATATTGGTAATTGGGTTTACAAAGACCAGGTAGTACCATGACTCCCTATGAAATTTTGCAACGAAAGAAACCCACTTTGAAATATTTCCATGTGTTTGGGTGTGTGTGTTACTTACTAAATGATACGGATTATCTTTCCAAGTTTGATTCTAGGAATGACAAGTGTGTATTCATGTGGTACTCCACTAGTTGTGCCTATAGGGTATTTAATATTAAAACTAAGACTATTATGGAGTCCATGAATGTTAAGGATGATATTTTAGGTCTGCTTGATTATGGTCATCTAGGATCAACTTCAAAGTACGAGTCAACATCTGCAGAAGATAGACAGTCAGACAGTGTTCTAGGCTCATATAATTCAGAAGGTGAATGTCCAGAAAGCTCTGGAAAGATAGATGTAGCTCCTGATGCAATTGCATCAGAAGATGCATTAGTCACACCTACTGATATAATTGAACTTGAACTTCCACATGCTGAAGCTAATCATGTTGTCAATAATAGATCCAGGATGTTCTCAATAGATTATAGAAGGACTATCCTATTTTAATAAGTCATCGGTTATGTTAATGATGGTATGTCTACAAGAAAACAAAGGTAAGATTGATTATAAGAAAAATTGATGTTTCTTTTCTCTTATGACTGTGAAGATTTCCATACATCTTGCTATGTTTCAGAAACTGAACCAAACAATGTAAATGAAGCTTTAAAAGATTAATGTTGGATTAATGCTATGCAAGAAGAACTTGATCAATTTTTAAAAAAAATGATGTTTGGATTCTTGTGCATAGACCCACCTCCGTGAATTTTATTGGAACTAAATAGATTTTTAAAAACAAACAAAATGAGGTGGGAGAGATAATTAGAAATAAGGCAAGACTTGTGGCTCAAGGGTACACACATGTTGAGTGGGTGGATTTTGATAAAACTTTTGCACCTATGGCCTGCATAGAGTCCATAATTCTTTTGTTTGCTATTGCATGCTTTCTAGATATTATTTTTCAGAAAATGGATGTGAATAAATGGCATCTTAGAAGAAGAAGTTTTTGTTAAACAACCTAAAGGATTTGAGGACCCTCATAAACCAAACCATGTTTTCAAATTAAAAAAGGTCTTGTATGGTCTCAAACAAGTCCCCCCAAGAGCTTGGTATGGGAAACTTACGGTGTGACGACCCGACCCGGACCCCGAGATGGAATCACAAGTCAAGTCGTCAAAATAGGAGAACAATACAATCAAAGACTCAGTTTTGGAAAACGACGTGACGCAACATTTCAGATGAAGCGCGACTCGGCACCAAAAGGCCGGAATATTTTAAAACTTTTTACACCTGATATAACAATTAATACAATTATACCAAATCATCGGCGACATTACTACCGGAACCCAACACTACACAGTTCATGCAAATATACCTCGACGGCTATAACATGCCGGAGAACAACATACTTAAATAAGAGTTAATGTAATGCCCAGTGGAAGTTTTAAACAGATGAACCATAATACAGCTATACAAGGCTCGGCGTACATGCGTCGGCACTCAAAATAGAATACCAGTATAGACACAAATACAACAAAACCAAATTCCCAAGCGAAGTCTAAATGACTTGCTATACCCAACGTCCTTACAAAACAGAACAAAATAAGGACATCTAAAACCACAACCTCGTCGCGTGCGATCACGGACAAGCGCAAATCCTGCAACACCTCAACGAGCGGTACCTGAACGGCTCGGATCTAAAGCAGTAAAAGGGAGGGGGTAAGTCATAAAGACTTTGTGAGTTAACAATTATGCATGTCATGGCATCATGCAACATACATATCAAGATATCATTTTTAATATCAAGTCAATCAAAGCGTTCATTTAATAAACACTTAAAACACATATCCATAGTAGCACATTGTTTCACATAAGTGCTATAAAGGTAAACCACATATACAGAGGATATGATATGAAACAGATGCCGCTACGTAGCTCCTGCAATACACAGCGTTAACATTCGTGCCAATGATACCCGTGATTAGTGTATCAAAGTATCGAGTTTTCTACTCGAGTGGAGTTCTCTGCTTTCGGGTACCAAGCTCTCTCCTTGGTACTTAGACCATCCAATGTGCTCTCTTGGTTACAGCAAAGGTGCTACTTCCCATGTGGCCAAAGTGGGCGTGTGTGATAAAAACCCGGTATAACAACCCATCACTATCACGAGCCCCATAACTCGTGACGGCGATGCATTGTCACACCAACGACTCAATCAAATATGCCAGCTGGACTCATGCAATGCCAAGTAGATGTTTACTGGTCATGAAATCTCAAATAAGGAATAAGTTCGACAAGAGCGAACTTATTCAACAAGTAGTTGTTTACTCATTTAAGGAATCAAATAAGAATTCGACATGTCAAATAGGTACACTATTCTACAACATGCTCTCAATCATGCATTTACTTCACACGATCACACAAACCACATAAGAACTCGATCGAGTCTTATAAGCACACATTTCAATTATGCCCTTCAATCCATCCCAAAGTCACGTAAGCTAATTCATTAGTCTAACGCACTAAATTCATCATGTTAAATAGATATATCATTCTCTAACATGCTCTCGATCATGCATTTACTTCACACGATCACATAAACCGCATAAGAACTCAATCGAGTCTTAAAAGCACATAAACCTCAAGGCATAAGCATCAATCCATCTCAAAGTATCGAAAGCTAATTCATTAGTCTAACGAACTACATTCGTCGTAGGGATTGATTGTGGAGTCGGTATTGTTCATAACTCCCTAATTTCAACTCCGGTGAGTTTTACTAAAATTCAACCAAGAAGAGCATCGACACTATATGTATCACATTGCCCTCTCCTAAGTTCTCCGATCATTTAGAACTTGATAACTAAGCCGTTCATGTCCTCGAACTAGCCTTAAACACAATCTCGAGTTTCAAACCCTAGTTTCGGTGATTTTGTTAAACCTTGAATTGAACCGAATTCTTTCACAAGAGTTATTCCCAAGCTTAATACAAACAACATTCATGCTTTAATAAATGTCAAAATCATAACTTCATAGAGATTTCATAAAATCATACTCACATTTTATATGTTGAATTGAAGGTTGTGTCTTCACAAAAGATGTTCACAATCAACATTAAAACAACTATAATGAAGGGGTCATGCTATTTTGTTTAACATGAAAATCTCAAGGAATTGTCACTCACCTTAGTCCTATGATTAATGGAGGAAAGGTTGATTAAAGAGAGGATTCTTGTAGAGATGATCAAGAGCTTCGATTTGGCGGTCTCGGTTCGACAATCGGACCACGGATCTCAGGAAATGGTCCTTCAACCTAGGGTCTCCTCCATGGACGAATTTGGAGCTCAAGCTTCTGGTTCTCTGGTTTTGTTAGACAAAAATGGCTGGAAGGCTGAATATTTGTGTTTATATACTTCCCACTATGTCCCTAATCCAAGTGAAAGGCTTTAAGAGACTTCTAATTGGCCAAGGCATGCTAGCCTTTGATAAGCCATGATCCAAGGGTCTAAAAGGGTGTTAGACAAGTCAACAAAGGTGGCCTCAAGTCATCAAGGTCGGCCAAGGGGCAAGGGTTCAAGAGTCATTAGCCAAATCCACTCAAAACTCACAAATGCAGAAAACTGGACAACAGATAGTCAATCTTGTAAAATCTACCATAAATAGCTCACACCTCCAAATGCGGTGATTATTGATTTTTATCAAACTAGACTATTTAAACTATAGTTTAGCCATTTAAATTACTCAATTTGGACTTATATTCATCAAAATATGGCTACTACAAGTTCAAGTACAGAAGCTGATTTCCTGAAAACAGAATTCTGGCACAGCCGTAAGTCAAGACCTAAATGAGGTACTTATACACCTTGGAAAAATACCATATTTTACAGGGAGTATACTAACATATGTAGGTAGAACATACTAAATTTTTAGAAAATTCTCTTTAGTAGATTGGTACCAGAATTATTCCCGAAGTTCGCCCAAAAACTGGACTGAATCTGTGAAGTAATAAGTTGATCATCATATTTCCAAATGCAACCAATCTATGAACATGTATAAGGCTTGTTTAAACATGGTTATGGCTTGTATTCAAGGCCTAGAACTCAACCGAACTTCTCTCGGGACGAAATGAAGGCAATACAAGCAATGATGTTAAACCACAAAACACAAACGAAGCAACGAAGCTTCTAAACTCCCAACCAAGCATGAAACAACTAAGATGAACATTGTAAATCTTGTATGCAATGTATTAAGACTCTCATGAAACTTATTAAGGTGCTAACACGTTAATCTGAACACCGAAACAACAACAACAAGACATGCAACGCATGGAAGACCATTATTCTATTATGATCTCAACCAACTCAATGCCAACACGATATGAATGAAATGAAGTCTCAAATATGTCAAGGCATATTAAAAACATGTCATAATGATGACAAACATGAAATGGGGTTTGGGTTCTCACATCCTCCCCCACTAAAAGGAATTTAGTCCCTAAATTCGTACCAGAAATCTCGAACAAGTAAGGGTATTTCTCCCTCATCTCAAGCTCAGTCTCCCATGTGGCTTCCTCAATATCATGATTCTTCCACAAGACCTTCACTAAAGGAATCCGTTTGGTCCTCAAGACTCGCTCCTTGGTATCAAGAATCCTCACCGGTTTCTCAACATAAGAAAGATCGGGCTCAAAGGTATTCTCCTCATAAGTAAGGACATGTGACTCGTCCTTCAAGTACTTACGAAGCATGGAAACATGAAACACATCATGAACACCCGATATAGACGGTGGTAACGCAAGTCTATAAGCCAAAGAACCAATCCGCTCTAAGATCTCGAACGGACCAATAAACCTTGGAGAAAGCTTCCCTTTCTTCCCAAACCGCTTAGTACCGCGTTGGGGCGATACCTTCAGGAACACAAAGTCACCAACCTGAAACTCAAGATCACGTCTCCGGTTGTCTGCGTAGCTTTTACGTCTACTACGGCCGTAAGCAATGTCTCTAATCGACTTCACACTCTCGGTATTTGCACCATCTCTGAACCCCATAATCTAGCCTCACCAACCTCATCCCAGCAAATCGGTGATCGACACTTACGCCCATACAATGCCTCATATGCGGCGCCATCTCAATCTTGGGCGATAGGCTGTTATTATCACAAACTTCGATTAGCGGTAGATGTGAATCCCAACTACCTTTGAAATCCATAGCTCACGCACGTAGCATATCCTCAAGATCGTATCAATCTCTCCGTGACCATCGGTGGGGATGAAGCGATCTTGAAATTCAACCGTACCCAAGCCTCTGCAAAGAATGCCAGAACCTAGAAGTAAATCTATGATCTCTATCTGACACAATGCTAACAGGTACGCCATGAAGTCTCACAATCTCATGAGTGTACAACGCCAAGCCGACTCGAGGCGTAGGAAATCGCAATAGGGATAAAATGAGAAGACTTAGTCAACCTATCAACGACCACCCAAAGCGCATCAAAGCCTCTACAGATGCGTGGCAACCACGTAACAAAACCCATGGTGATATGCTCCCACTTCCACTCAGGAATCTCAAGTGGATGAAGCAAACCGTAGGTCTCACGGTGCTCGGCCTTAACCTGTGGCACGTCAAACATCTCGAAACATACTCGGCTATCTCCCTCTTCATACCATTCCACCAAAGCGCCTCTTCAAGTCACGGTACATCTTAGTACTACCCGGATGTATCGTATCTTCTTGTGAGCTTCATCAAGAACCATGCGTTTCACTTCATCGGAAGAAGGAATGAAACCCTACACTGAAATGTCAAAATCCCATCACTGTTTATCGCGAACTCGGGTGTATTATTCTCACCCAATCCATCGATAATCTTCATCAGTTCTGGATCAGTAGCTTGAGCTTCCTTGATCCACCCAAACAATACTGGTGTAGCACGAACACTAGCAAAAAGAACACTATGCTCACTCACAAAAGGACTCCATTCACGGATATCCTCGAGCATCTTCCAAGAAGCGTCACAATAAACCACGAGTTCTCAGGCACTAGGCAAAGCTAAAACCGGAGTTGTAGTCAACCTCCTCTTCAACTCACAGCTAGCCTCACACTTGTCACTCAAACAAGCGGACTTCTTCGAGTAAGATTGGTCATAGGAGTGGCAATCTTAGAAAATCCCTCAATGAACCTACGGTAATAACCCGCCAAGCCCAAGAAACTACGGACTTGGTCACGTACTAGGAGTTTTCCACTTGGTATGACCTCGACTTTTGATGGATCCAGTAATACCATCACTAGACACAACATGCCCAAGAAAAGCAACTTGTTCTAGCCAGAATGCACACTTGCTAAATTTAGCAAAAAGTTGTTTCTTACGCAACACAGTAAGAATCTCTCTCAAATGATACTCATGCTCCTCTCGTGACTTCGAGTACACAAGGATATCATCAATGAACACCACTACAAAACAATCAAGGTACTCATGAAACACTCTATTCATCAAGTCCATAAAAGCGCATGCGCGTTGGTCAAACCAAGCGGCATCACAACAAACTCATAATGGCCATTGGCCACGAAAGCTGTCTTGAGACATCCTCAATGCGAACCCTCAGCGGTGGTAACCACTCCTCAAGTCTAACTTGGAATACACAGACCCACGAAGGCCCGATCAAAGAGATCATCAATGTGAGGTAATGGGTACTTATTCTTTATAGTAACTTTGGTTCAATTGGCGATAGTCAATGCATAACCGCAAACTACCATCCTTCTTCTTCACAAACAAAACCGTTGCACCCGGGAGACACGCTCGGTTTAAAAAAACTCTCTATCAAGCGTTCACAGCTGCTCCTTCAACTCTCTCAACTCATTGGAGCCATCCTATAAGATGCTCTAGAGATAGGTGAAGAACCGGGCAATAACTCAATGCAAAACTCTAACTCTCGGTCGGGAGGTAATGCATAATCGGTCGAAAAAGGAAAAACATCAAAATTCATTAACTACCGGTACATCCTCTATACTAACGAGAAGACATGCTAGTATCAAGCACACAAGCAATACACCCAGTACACCCACGAGATAGAAGTTTTCTAGCCGTGGCGAGAAATAACATGTATACCTCTCATAGCATGATCGCCAATAAACACAAACTCGGAATTCCGGGCATGGCAAAAGTAACCCTCTTGCGGGCAATCTACTAAAGCATGGTAAACACATAGCCAATCCATTCCCAATATCACATCAAAATCCGGATAGGCAATACTACCAAATCCATGCAAAGCCGATCACAAACAAGTACATCGCAACCTCTATAAACCTACGATCACCCAACGGTGTAGTGTGGCGACCGGCCGGGCCGAGGTGGAACCGAGGGTCGGACCCCAAATAGGGGAATCAAGTAGACAATAAACATGCAAGGACTTATATTTAAGAAAGCGACGTGGCGCAACATTAGAGGCGTAACGCCTCGGCACCAAACGGCGGGATATTTTAAAACTTTTAAACTGATAAACAGTTAAACAATATAACCAAGTCATCGGCGACACTACATCCGGAACCCAAGCTAACAGTTCATGGACAAGAATTAAATAAGAGCTAATGGCATGCTCGGCGAGAAGACTAATACGTAGTGGAATAATAACAAGTTAACCAAAGCTCGGCTTACACGGCACAAAAGGGATTTCAAGCACTACAAGTGATATAAGCATAGTAGCTAACAAGAGTTACAAATCAAGGTCTACACAAAAACCCAAGCATAGTCTAGTTGACTTGCTTAAACCCGTCGTCCTTACAAAATATAAACAAGAGAGAAGAGGACATCTAAACCACCTCTTCAATAATCGACCAACCAAAAAGCACAAAGCACGAACACGGCGAGTCTCAACGCAGAGGACTGTCTTGCTAGGATCTAAAAGCATTAAAGGGGAAAGGGTAAGTCATAGACTTGTAAGCTATCAATCATGCATGTCATGGCAATATGCAACATACAAGGCAAGATATCGTCACATAAGCATAGAGGTCATATATCCAAGATGCACATTGTTTCACAAAGGCGCATAATTAAATCACATAGGATAAGGATTATTGGAGGCCGGGCCGCTCGTAGTTCACGCATGGCGTTATCCGGAATGTGCGGGTATCGAATGTGTGTAAGTACATCGATCTTCAGAGGAGACCAGGATAGTCACCAATGGTGCTCTTAAATGATTACGGCAAGGGAGCTACTTCCCCCTTTGTGGCCACGGTGGAGGCGTGTGAACAAAGACGGGATGCCATTGGACTCATGCAAATGCCAAGTAATGTATACTTAACAAAATTCTCAAGTAGAGAAGAAAGTAGAAGCAAAAGAGCGATCTCGTTCAAGACAAGTAAATTATTCTCATCAATAACCAAGTAGGATTGAGTTCGACAGAGCGAACTCACATGTCAATTAGTCATTCTATAATATGACACTCAAGATCAAGCAAGGTAATCAATTCAAGTTCAAAAAGTCTAGAATTATTATTCTTAGAAGCAGCGTTTAGAGCAGTCGGTGGCCGGTATTGTTCAATGGCTCAAGCTAAACTTGACTCCGTTGAGTCGTCTCTAACAATTCATCCAATAGAGTTAGGGCGCTAAATGCATCATAAACCCTTTTCTAAGTTCGTATATGATCGGCTGGGTCATTAATCCATTTAACAAATAGTTAAAATTATCAATAATTAAATTC
>CM028380.1:39827407-40029043 GCA_013146195.2 Codonopsis lanceolata
GTTGTGAAAATGTTGTTTCCACTACTGGTGATGGTGGAAGTGAAGACGAAGATCATCGCTTAACCTTACAGGGCTATCATGGCTTTGTAAAAAGATGATGTGAATGTAATAAAAAGGTGTCTTGTTCAATTTTTGATTGGTAGTAAGTATAAAGATGAAGTTTGGTGTGATGTTATTCCTATGGATGCTTGTCATTTACTTCTTAGACCTTGGCAATTTGATCGGAGACAGGCATCATGATGGTTTCAAGAACACGTATACTTTTATTAAAAATGGTGAGAAAAATTGTTTCCAAGATCAAGTTGGAGTGTTCCTAAACCTTCAAAGGGGAGGGAAATAATTTACTCTCTAAGTCTCAAGTTGAAAAAGTAATTTGTGAATCCATGGAAGCATTTGTTTTGGTAGTTTTGGAGGAGAATGAAAAGGGAAATGTTGTCCCTTTTCAAGTTTAGCCCCTTCTTCAAGAATTTCATGATGATACAGAAGAACTTCCCTCGGGTCTCCCTCAATGCGAAGTATTCAGCATTGCATTGATTTGACTCACGATGCCTCACTTCCAAATAAGGCGGCTATCGAATGAATCCGAAAGGAGCATGAAGAGTTCTGAGCAAGTTGAAGATCTTCTCGCGAAGAATATTGTCCAAGAAAGTAAAAAGTCCTTGTGCGGTTCCATCCCTTCTTCTTCAGAAGAAAGATGTTTACGTGGCACATGTACATTGATAGTAGAGCGGTAAACAAAATTACTATCAAGCATCGTTTTCCTATTCCTCACCTTGATGATCTTTTGATCAACTTCATGGTTTCAAGATTGGTTCTAAAATTGATCTCGAAGTGGCTACCATCAAATTCACATGAGGCACGGAGATGAATGGAAGACAACCTTCAAAACAAGAGATGGTCTTTATGAATGGTTGGTTATGCGCCATTTGGTCTCTCTAATGCTCCTCTACTTTTATGCAACTTATGAATCATAATTTTAAACCTTCATTGGAAAGTTTGTTGTGGTGTATTTCGATGATATTCTTGTTTACTCTAGCCCGAAAAGAACATTTGGAGCACCTTGAAGGTATTTGAAGTGTTAAGAGAGCGTAAGTGAATGCCAATTTAAAGCTGTCATTTCTTCTGATTTTGATTTTCTTAGGCTATATAATTTCCTCGGATGGCATCAAGATGGATGACAATAAGCTTGAAGCTAGCTAAGTCGGCCAATTCCTAAATCTATTCATGATATTCGAGTTTTCATGGCCTAGCTTCATTTTACCGCAGGTTTATTCAAAACTTTGACCATTATTGCTCCTATAACCGAATGCTTGAAGGGTGGCGGTTTCAAATGGACGTAAGAAACTCAAAAGAGTTTCAAACTTCTCAAAAAAAAAAAAAAAGGTCTGAAGCTCCAATATTGTAGCTACTAGACTTTGACAAGGTCTTTGAAGTAGATTGTGATGCTTCAAATATAGGAATTGGGGGTGTTCTTAGCCAAGAAGGTAAACCCATTTCTTTCTTTAGTGAGATGTTGAATCATTCTCGGTGCAATTATTCTACTTATGACAAAGAATTTTTTGCTATTGTCCGCGCCTTGGATCATTGGCAACATTATCTCTTGCAGAAGGACTTTGTTCTTTTCTCGGACCATGAAGCTTTGAAGTACTTGAATACTCAACAAAAGCGAATTCTCGTCATCTTTGGATGGGTTGAATTTTTGCAAGCATTTAATTTTGTTATCAAACATAAATATGGAGTTTTAAATCATGTAGCGGATGCGCTTAGTAGATGACATTCCTTGTTGTCTAGCTTGCAAGTAAATGTGGTTGGGTTGGAGGTAATTAAATATCTTTACAAAGATGATCCATATTTTGGAAAGATTTGGGAAGAATGCATGAAGACTCCATTTAAACTTTTTTGATTCACAATGGGTTTCTCTTTATAGATAAACTTTTGTGTATTCCTGAATATTCTCTGCGACAAGCTTTTATCAATGAAGCTCACCATGGAGGACTTGCTGGACATTTTGGTAGAGATAAGACTCTTGCGCTTGTTCAGGAAAATTATTATTGGCCAAGGATGGATCGAGATGTCAAAAAGTGTATCGAGCGGTGTAGGACCTGTCATATTGCCATAAGTCATGGAAAAAATACTGGTTTGTACACTCCATTACCTGTACAATAAGTCCATGGGAGGATGTTAGCATGGATTTTGTTGTTAGGTTGCCTCGCACTCAAAGAAAGAAAGATTCAGTCACGGTGGTGGTTGATCGCTTCTCAAAAATGGCACATTTTGTCCCTTGCACAAAGACTTTGGATGCTACACATGTCGTTGATCTTTACTTCAAGGAAATTGTGCAGCTTTATGGTATTCCAAGGACAATTGCATCTAATCGGGATTCAAAATTTATGAGTCATTTTTGGCGTACACTTTGGAGGAAGCTTGGAACTAAACTTCAATTTAGTTCGTCTCATCATCCAGCATCGACGGACAAGCAGTAGTCGTGAGCAGGAGCTTGGGAAATCTTTTACGAAATATGATTGGCAAAAATGCACGTCAATGGGATGCAATATTGGCTCAAACAGGGTTTGCGTATAATCGATTTTCTAGCCAAACTACTGGTAGGAGCCCATTCGAAGTTGTGTATGGTCATAATCCAATTACTCCATTGGATTTAGCTCCCCTTCCTACCATTCAACATTTTAGTTGTGACGGTGAAGAACGTGTTGAGTACATCAAGAAGATGCATGAGCAGGTTTGACAAGAAATTATCAAGCGAAATGGAAAGTACCAAAGAAGTGCAAATAAGCATCGGAAGCAATCAGCTTTCAAGGAGGGAGATTTGGTTTGGATTACTTTTAGGAATGAGCGATTCCCTCGTGGACGTCATGGAAAGTTGAAACCAAGGGCTGATGGTCCGTTCAGGATCTTGAAAAAGATTGGTGGCAATACTTATGAAGTAGAATTACCGGATAATTATGGTGTTTCATCAACTTTCAATGTTGTTGATCTCTATCCTTTCGTTGGAGTTGAATCTGATCAAGTAAACTAGAAAAAAATTATAAAATTATATGTAAATGACGCAAAACTTAGGTTGTGTGTGGCAAGGTGGGATTCATAGATACTTTGGTGGAATTTTATATTTTTTAGTGTAACTATATACTTTGGGGTTGAGAGTTTGATTCTCCAACACAATTTTTTTTAAAGGGTCATAAATTCCATAAACGACATAATCAGAGTCTCAAACAAAAATGTGTTTATCTAAGATAATAAGTTTGAATTGTTTTCAATTTACAAACTGATAAAAATGAATGAACTCATGTTTGATATTAAAAAAAAAGATTTAAAAATAACCAACAAAAAAGACAAATGTGTAGGATAAGCTGCTATACAATGACTAAAAACATACATTATAAATGATCGAAAAACAAAGTATCATAAATGCTACACACACAACAACATAATTTATAAGTCTCAAAAACTGTAAATATTAAAACACACAAAAATCTAATAATTAAAAGTCAACAAAAAAATGAAGGAACCAACAAATCACTTTTAACAAAATCATTAACACCACATGCATCGCACGTGAACCTTACTAGTCTTTCTTAAAAGTCTAAAGCACTATTAGGAAATACAATCAACCGCTCTCTCCCTCTCTCAGTTCATCGGCTGCTCCAGTTCATCAGCTGCTCCAGTTCTTGCGCAATCCGGTAACTCTCTCTCCCTCTCTCTGTTCTCTTTTGCTCTCTCTCGGTTTTGCTCCTTTCTTGATTGTCGATATTCATGTTACTAGCGAAATATAAAGGATTTACTGCCTTATTTTTCCCTGGCAAGGTTTGTGAAAATCTCATGAAATTGACTTCAATGTTTTTCTAATTCTTCAACACTAAAGTTAGGATTTCAATTTCAAACTAACTCTCAGATTTTTGTGCTTTGAGGGTCACACAAAGCAATGAGACGTAGAGAATAAGAAATCAAAAGGGACACTCCCAAACCTGCTTGCGCAATCTAGATCTGCGAGCAGACTCCCTGTTAGATTGTTTCCTTCTTTGTCTTTTGATCTCTCTTTCATCCTGAAATCAAGTAATAAAAGCAGTCAGATAAAAGAGGCACAAATTCATTACAACTATTTTCTTTCCAGATGAATTGTAAATTGTAATGCAAGGGCACTAAAGGGAGTACACCATAAAACGAAAGATCATACAGTTTTCAAGTAGAAACTCCAGAAAGCTACACAATTATGCCCCCTAAGTTACTTGTAAAATCCAAGTACATATGTGTTCCAAAGAAGCGTATACACAAATGCCTTATCATCACTTGCTTGATTTAGAAGATACAGCAGTCAGTGCCTTCACAATATCTCCTCTTTCCTTTGAAATACTTGCTCAGCTGAAACCAACCCCACTCCAAGACCAGGCTCCCTCCTATATCCAGGACTTAAAGCAACTAAAGAGCTTAATACAGACTGGGGAATATTGAATGAAAAAATGGGACAATGGTGGGTTGAGCACAAGAGGCCAGGAGAGAATACCATAGAGAGCAGGAGAATGAAATCCATGCTCTTTATTTGTGAATGACAGATTAATATGCCAACGAAAACCTGCTCAAAACTGCCCCAACTTCAGCCACAAAACCTGCTCAAAATCCCTTCTAAAACAGCCCTGCATAGAGCCTCGAAACACCAATTTTTAAAAGCCGAAAATCTGCCCAGAACTATACGAGCAGGCTGCTCCGAACTCCAGCCCAAAACAGCCCCGTAACAGCCCCGAAACATGCACAATACAGTACCAACAAATCTGATTCGGCTCTCCTTATTCAGCCCCAAACCCGACTCAAAACTTGCCCCAAAATTACTAGCCAATTAACCAATAATTCCCAGCCCTTTAGTCTGTCCAAAACATGCTCAAAACTGCCCCAACTTCAGCCACAAAACCTGCTCAAAATCCCTTCTAAAACAGCCCTGAATAGAGCCTCGAAACACCAATTTTTAAAAGCCAAAAATCTGCCCAGAACTATACGAGCAGGCTGCTCCGAACTCCAGCCCAAAACAGCCCCGTAACAGCCCCGAAACATGCACAATACAGTACCAAATGAAGGATGGATAGGCGGACTCACCAGTCGAGTTTCACTCGCTCGACGTAAAGAAATCCGACGAAGAAATCAACCTCGGCTTCACTCACCTTGGACTGATTAATTCGATTTGAGAGAAGAACGAAACTCGTTCTTTGAAGTTTCTTGCGTTCACCCAAAATCTTGCGTTTCATTAAGATGCCAATGCCTTAAAAAGGCTACAAGAATTCATCATAATCTACTTACCAAAATAAAAAGAACTCCTATCAAACTAGGAAAGAAAAGTCCTAACTTAAATAATAAAAGAGTCCTAAATTACTTAGAAAGAATCAGACTTCAAAAAAAAAACATATGGAAACTTATAAATTATCCTATTATTTCAAGTTCATTGTTGTATTTGGCTACACTCAGTTGAGAAAGTTGTCCTTCTCTTTCTCTTTTATTGCTACCATAAATTATGCAATATTATGTTATGAAAATCTAACTTGTTATGATACTAATTTTGTAGATAAACAAATATCAATTTGCCATGTCTACACGTGACCGTAGTTGGATGTACAAACGTGCCTTACCAGATAACTCAGTAAATCCTGATTTTATTAAGGGTGTTGCTTCGTTTATTGAATTCGCAAAGGCCCACCCTCGCTTTATGGACGGGGACAAGATAAAGTGTCCATGTAATAAGCTATGTAAGAATGCAAAATTTATGCCAGCTAGTGTTGTCGAATCACACATCATCTATCACGGATTCGTAAAGGACTATACCAATTGGCATTTACATGGAGAGGCGTATGTTAGTCGTAGTTTGAGGCAAGAGTCATTACATCTAAATTGCAACGCAGGGACTAGTACGTCTCAGCAACCTATTCATCATGATAATCAACCTAGTACTCATGTTCCTTCCATTCAACCTAGTAATGTGGAGCTTGATGAGAGAGACGGGTTTGGGGATATGCTTCGTGATGTTTTCCCAAGCATGGGGAATGATGGCGGGCTTGAAACACCAAATGAAGATGCCCAAAAAATTTATGACATCCTACGATCCTTAGATGTACCATTATATGAGGGTTCTACCGTGTCAAAGCTGGCTGCTGCAGCTAGGCTATTAAATGGGAAAGTTGATGGAAATATGACCCAAAATGCCTTGAACATCATGATGTCCATATTTAAGGAGATTTTACCTGAAGATAATGCATTGGACAAAGACTATCGGGAGACAATGAAGACTCTACAACCTCGTGGCCTTGAGATAAAATACATTGTAATGATGATGGCCTAAGTTTACATTTTATTACTTATCTTTTGCTTGAAAGTAATTGTTTTCATTATATGTTATAAATGTAAATTTTAAGCAAAGTTCTACTGGGGGCCTCACAAGGATAACAAGGTATATATACAAAGTGTTCTAATTTTTTGTGTGCAAACTGTTATGTTCCCAGTTTTCTAATTTGTACAAATTTCTTTTTTTTTAATTTGTTATATGTAGGGGAATGAATGGCCTGGGTATACCGATGATGTTATACGCGAAGCCTGGAATTCAGTGGCAAGTACACGTTATTCAGATGCTATTAGCGATGCTAAAAAGGATTGGCTTAAGGGTACAAAGCCAACTTGGATGGGAGAAGAAGTATTTGCAAAGCAAATTGCAAGGTGGGAGTCATTTGAATGTAAAGAAATATCAAGGAAAAATAAGGAAAATAGATTGAAGGGTAAGTTCGGGTTGACGATGCAAACTGTAGGATCAATTCCAATTGACGAGCATTTAGAAAGACTCGTAAGCTTACTTCTTCTCTACATATCTAAGAGCCTAATTTGTTAATAAGTTTTTTATGTTGTAATTTTGTTTCAATGTCTATGTCTCCTCTATGATTGTTTACGTTGTGGTCATTACTTATAATGTCTCTATCTGCTTTATGTTTATCACTTTAAATGTCAATCACATATTGCATATTCGTAGGTTGATGCGGCCCCACCGGTCGTTGTGGGTGATGCTTGATGTCTTCCAATACACTCACAAGAAGACACTCCCTCCTAATATTGAGCCTACCTTGGAGGGTGGGTGGATGAAAAGGCAAAGGAAACATTTGTAAGTATATTCAAACCAGTGATTAGTGTGTTGTAAACTTGCAATATGTGATGTGTTCCAACTTGCATCTTTTTGGTTCCTCGTGCAGTTGAACACGTTGAACACATAACTGGAAATGATATTGTACATTTTGTTAGGTGACAAACTGGATATGTGTAAAGGAATAATATTTGGTATATAATGTTCTAGAAAAATGGTGAATCAAACAGGTGTTTGGGTCATTTTAAGAGTTAAGAATTTGTAATACTTGGATTGGTTTTCTTTTGCAAAACAATATCATTGTTTTAGGGAAAGCCGATAAGTTGATGACGTCCTCGATTTCTAGATAACAGTAATGATACATTGATTTATTTGTTTATTTTTTTCGTTTAGGCAGTTAATGTTTTATTTATTTTATTGTGTTCAGAATGAGTATAACTCAAAAGTTGCATTGAATGAGCTTGAGAGTGATCCTATGGCTGAAGAAGAGGCTACAACCCAACTTGACCACGCCTCAAAGTTTTTTGGGTCTCTTTGGAGAAGCGATTAAGAAGGTTGGGGGTAATACCCGGAGAAAGGATCGTCTCTACGGATTTGGCAACTCCATTCCGATAATCACATCCAATAGTAGTGGTTCCTCATCATCAACAAAGAATTGCAATTGTACAGCATCACAACTTTTAGCAGACGCCACGACGGAAGAGGCTATTGAAATATTAAAAATGCCTGCCTGGTAAGAGGCTTTTAGAGTAGTATTGTCATCCATGCAAAAACCAAGCCTCTCCTCAAACTCCTTATTCAACGGGCGACAGCATTCACATTCCTTGATCCTATTTTCACCTCGTTCATTGTGAGTTTTGATTCAAAATTTGGGTTGAAATTGTTTACCAAACTGATATTAGATTCAAGAACTTTGTATCAAGTTCTTTTTTGATCGTTGAGATTTTTGACAAATGTGGATATTTAGATATCGTTTTGAATGAACAAGTGGGTGTTTGATATTGTTTCAATTGAATATATGTTAAAGATATTTTTTTATGTTTATTAAGATTTTCAATATTTTGTTCAGGTGCAAATATTATTTATAAATATTAATAAATATACCATCATTTTACCTAGGAATTTTGCCAAGGAATATTTCTTAATAGTATACTTTAGCCAGGAATATTACCAAGGAATGTTCCTTGGAATTCTTTAAAATATAAATATATTAAATATAATAAATAGATACCAATGAATTTTAGCAAGGAAATATTCATTGGTAAAATAAATATTGCCAAGGAAATTTAGCAAGGAGATTAAAAATTATATATAATAATTTTTTATTTATACCAAGGAAATATATTCGTAGGCAATTTCGTAAGAAAAATATCCCAAGGAAATATGTCCATTTTTCAAATAATGGATCTGACATTACCAAGGACCAATTCCTTGGCAAATTCCTAGGCATGTTACCAAGGAATTACGATTCCTCAGCAACGTTACCAAGGGAGCAAATACCAAGGAAAAGTATGATTTTTGCCAAGGAAATTTTTTCCACGGTAAATTGCTTTTACCAAGGAATTTGTATAAATTACCAAGAAAATGTGTCTATGGCAATGCTGAGTTTTTTGGTAGTGTTCCTCTTCTACCCTGGTCTGCGAAGGTAAGTTTTTGCATGAATTAAGAGGCTGCCCAGAAATTGTTCCCTGCTTTGGAGAGGATATAAGCATGGAAAATGACAACAAAATGTACAATTTCTTCTTTGAATATGACACGTTTTTTTCAAACAAAACGCACAGATTTATCAAATGGTTCTTCTTTTTTTTTCTTCATCTTTTTGACATTATAACACATTTTCTTAACTAATTTATCTTATTTTATTCATGGGTAATAACTAAATATGCTACAAATTTGCTTAATATCTCGATATTCACCAACAATTCTATTATTATAGATACAATTTTTCATATAAATATAATAATGTCTTTCCCGAACATATTTAAAAAAGTAAAACCATATTATTTTTTAGTTTCGAATAAAGTTTTAGTATCTCGACTGAGTAAGGGTTTTTTTTTTCATTTTAGAAAATATTGGGCGACATTTGTAATTATAATGGTAGGCGGGGGAAACTGATAAAAAAATCAAAATACTAGACGAAATGAATATAATTAAAAAATGTAGAACCTAACTTTAAAATAGGTACAAGTCAAGGGAACAAATTATTATTTAATTATTAATTGAATTAATTAGCCTATGACAAATTTACTCTTTTTGTCTTAATTAATGGTGAGTAATTTATTATATTTATGACTAATTTTTCCAATCATTATTGTGTGGAATGGTAAATTTACGTGTATTGTCCTTAACAAAATGCATAGATTCATTAAATGATTCTTTTTTTTTCATCTTCTTGACATTATAACACATTTTCTTAACTCATTTCTCTTATTTTATTCATGAGTAATAACTAAACATGCTACAAATTTGTTTAATATCTCGATACTCACGAATAATTCTATTATTATAAATACATTTTTTTCATATAAATATACTAATGTTTTTCTCGAACACATTTAAGAAAGTAACACCATATTATTTTTTAGTTTCGAATAAAGTTTTACTGTCTCGATTGAGTAAAGGTGCTTTTGTCATTTTAGAAAATATTGAGCGACATTTGTAACGATAATGGTAGGAGGAGAAAATTGATAAGAAAATCAAAATATAAGACGAAATTAATATAATTAAAAAATGTAGGACCTAACTTTAAATTAGGTACAAGTCAAGGGATCAAACTATTATTTAATTATTCATGAAATTATTTAATTTATGACAAATTTACTCTTTTAACCTTAATTAATGGTGGTGATTTATTAAGTTATGAGGTAGGTTTATCCATACATTAAGTTCTAAGAGACAACTAAGACTTTTATAGCTAGTTAGATTAGATTAGATTAGATTAGATTGTATTTATATATATATATATATATATATATATATATATATATATATATATAGTTTTACATTAAAAAATGATTTTTTTTATTATTAAAAAAACTAAATATTTTTTTGCTTAAAAAATCGAAATTGCACAGAGTCCAACACAAAATCACAATACATACAAAGAAACCTAGACTAGAGAATATAGGTTGAAAAAATATAAGCATATTAGCAACAAAAAAAAAATGAGTCGAGCCCTCTAAATAAAAACTTTATTTCTCAAGGAAAGTCGTCACTGTGAGAATTTCGTTTACGTTAGAAAGCGAGTGGTTTTAAAAAAATTTAGTGCGAGTTCCGAGGCTAAGTTACGAGTTTGGCCGAGGCTAAGTTACGATTTTGGAAGGGAATAGACACACAACTCATCATTTTAGTCTCAAAATGAGTTTGTTAATATGCTTAGTTTATTATTTAATCTGCAGTACAGTTGATGTTTTATTCAAGCAATATTCTACAAGAACATTGTTGCATAATCCTAAGAAACAGACTTAGGATTCTGAACAAAAAAACAGAATTTGTAGTCCCTAATGAAGTAGTTCAACACAAAGGAATAGCTTCATATCCTCTAGTAACTTCATTCTTTACGTAGGCGATAGTTGGGAATAGCCAATAGATGATTAGCTCTAGTAACTACGAGACCAAACTCCTCAGTCATGTCCAATTCTGTTGGCGAAGCATTATTCGGAAGCTCCCAATCAAAGCAATGCACCAACTGAGCCACCACTAGCCGAACCACTGTAAGTCCTAACTGCATACCGGGACATCCCCTTCTTCCTGAGCCAAATGGGAGAAGCTGGAAATCATGTCCTAGAAGATCTATGTCACTTCCTACAAATCTATCTGGGAAGAACTTCTCGGGTTCAGCCCAAACGTTTGGGTCTCGTCCGATGGCCCATACATTTACCATGACTCGCGACTTTTTAGGTATATGGTAGCCATCAATGGTGTAGTCCTCCATGGCCTCGCGGGGAAGAAGTAGCGGTGCCACGGGATGGAGCCTGAAGGATTCCTTTACGACACTATCCAAGTATTCCAATTTCTCTAAGTCTGATTCCTCCACCATTCTTTCCATGCCTACTACTTCTTCCAACTCTTTTTGGACTTTCATCATCACTTGTGGATGCTTTATAAGATCAGCCATTAGCCAATCGATCGCTGTTGCTGATGTGTCCATCGATGCAACAAGCATATCCTGCCAAGAAATCAAGATCATATACGTTTAACTTTTTAAAAACAAAGGCGTCAAGTTTGAATCAGAGCTAATTAAGTGAGTATACTAAATCAATATCATGAACACCTTTAGTAGCAAAAATGTTGAAAAATATATAGATATATTCCCTCCGTTCCACAATAAAAGACTTGTTTGACTAGGTACATAGTTTAACAAAAAAATTGGGATTGGTCAAATGTAGCAATTTGACCCGATTGATGAACATATATGACCTTTGACCATAAATCACTTGGTCGATCACTGGTTGACCTGTCGACCGCACTTGTTGATCAAGTGGTTTACACTGGTTTATTGATAGACCAGTTGTCGACCAAGTGGTTTACACTGTAAGTGTAAACCACTTGGTCAGATCGACCACATCTGTCGATCAGTGATTTCGGATGCTTAGGAGTGCATTTTTACTGATTTACCGATAAATCAGTCGTGGTTTATCAATAAACCATGCCATAAAAAAGTTTTTATTTTTAAGTGAGGCTACAAGTCATCTTTGACTTGACCATTTTTGTAAATCAAAACAAAAACTAATGGAGTCTATTACAAATAGGCAAAATCTTAAAAAGAGTCTTACGTGTATTTTTGTAAAATGGATCTTTTTGACATCATCAAACGTATGTTGGTGGACTGAACTGTGTAAAAGTGATGTTGCGTTTTACAAATTATGATTTGTAAGACCAACAGTAATTATTAAAATAGGAAGAGAAACTAAGGTCCAAGTGTTTTTATAAAAAGGAATGTTCGGAAACTTGACTAGATCTTGGAATGGACAAAATAGAAAAAACAGGAACAATTATTTATAAAAGAAAGAAAGTATAAATCACCAGCATGGTAGCTTTAATATGGGTGCGATCAATCTGAAAATCTGCTCCACCAGATTTCATTATGGACAGCATGGTATCAACAAAATCTTTTGTTTTCCCTTGTTCCTTTGATTCATCATGCTCCTCAATAACCTTCTCCAAAAATTCATCAAACACATCTGCAGTAGCCTTCATGCGCCGCTTTAATCCTTGAATATCAAGCTTGGCAACGTAAGGAAAGTAATCGCCGAGATTAGGAGTCACAAATAATTGCATACCTTCTTTAATAACGGCTTTAAATCCCTTCTCATTAAACTCCTCCTCCTTGTACTTCTTCCCAAAAATCATAAGACAGCTCATATCGGCATTCATGGAAGCAACCTTGGCACTAAGATCAACGGCAAAGTGTTTCCGAGCAGCCTGCTCGAGCGATTCAATGAAAATATGAAGCTCTTCCTTTCTCATGGGTTGAAACGATTTGATCCTGAGACTACTAAGCAACTCTATGGTGACCAACTTACGCATGTCGCGCCAAAAACTACCATATGGGGAGAAGGAAATGTTTCTTTGGTCGTATGCTATGTGCTTCGCGGCCTCGTGTGGAGGCCTACTAGCGAAAACGAGATCGTGAGTTTTCATGATTTGTTCAGCATGATGAGGTGACGAGATGATGATTATGGGTACGAAGCCGAAACGCATGTACATAATGGGTCCGTGCTTTTGGGCTAGTTTACACAAATCTTGGTGAGCATTTTTACCTACAAGATGAAGGTGACCTAAAATGGGAATCCCTCTTGGACTCGGAGGAAATTTTTTGTGTTTGTTCTTCTTCAGCCATGATTGTAGGAACAAAGTAAGAAAAATCACTGCAAAGTACGTTATCCATGTCCAGGCCATCGATAACAGATATAGTGAAGTTAATTTGAACTATGTGGAGATGGAGAGAGACTGAGATGAACTATATGGAGGGGCAAAGTAATGGAGAACATTGAATTAGGTCCTTTTTTTTAGTTTTTGGTTTTTCTTTAATAATGAAGGTACTTCAAAACTGTTTTAAAGTCAACTAATTATTTTCTCTTTTGTTTTCTTGTATAAAGCATCAAATCTGCTGGATCAAATCATCTTATATCAATATAATATTAAATACTACTTGTCGCAATGACTTCAAAATGATGATATTATTAGGAATAATTACAAGCCGGTATATTTTTTAAAACATTTTTTCAAATCAATTCAGCCATTTTTTAGACATATCTTTTAGGTACATTTTTGGGGTAAAAATATATCACTACCCCCAATTATCATGTTGATCGTATTCCCCCCGATTAACACCATTTCCCGAAAAGAGTCTGGCTTATCTTCTGGGGAATACACAATCTCACCCTTCGAAGTTCTTGCTCGTGTTCATGGCCCGAAAATTGTCTCGCAGATTGATAACATTATGTCCACCATCGTTAAGACCCTAGCTTCGAGTGCTGGCTCTTTTGCTCTTCACCAGGCATGCTCAAAGGTGGTTCCAGCTATTGCAAGGTATGGGATTGACCCAACCACCCGTAAGACAAGAAAAGACATATCATTCATTCTCTTTGCAAGCCTCTTTCTCGATTCTCTTTTGGTTAGCCAAGACAACTTATCTTCTCGTGTCGCTCTCGCTTGAAGTCTCTAGTGGACTCGATAATCGGCGTTTTGCCTCGTGAGATGGTGAATGAGGTTTGTCAAAGAGTTGTTGGGCTCGAGAAGCATATGCACACCAATTCACACATTGCTTTAGTCATGGCTTTGGCCAAGCATAATAGTTTAACTGTTGAAGCATATGCAAGATTGCTCATACAATCTGGTGTAGGGATTTTGAATTTGGGGGTATCAGAAGGAAATTCCCAAAAACGATTGTCGGCTATTCAGATGGTGAATTTCCGATGAAGTGTTTGGATTCTAAAAGCATAATATCTCGAGCTTGGGGTTGTTATTGAGGCGATGGAGAAATGTCGGCCGATCGATGGCCTTTGTCAAAGGAGCCGCTTTTGAAGCACTACAAACAAAGAAGAAGAATAGCAACAGAGAAAGCGCCAAAATTTGATAGGGATTTAGGTTCGATAACTGGGTCAAATCGGTAAGGGAGAGAATTGAGGCAAAATAGATGGGGTTCTGAGATCAATCCCTCGCATCGCACGCCGTAATCACGCACCATGGATTCATTTGGTGGATACACTCCATGAGGCGAACAAGGAGGGAGCACAAGGAGATGGGGGAGGTGGGGAAGGGGAGGGATTTGCAGAAAATGTACTGAGCATGTGTTCTTAAGTTCTTAAGGTTTTTAAAATGTAAAGAAAAGAAAGGGGGTGGGCAGAGTGGTTGGCAAAGTTTGTTGTGTTGTGCAATGAAGATGAAGAGAGATTGCATAAAGCTGTGAAATTCATCTGATGCCAAGGCCTGGCATCAGAGTTTTTGGCATCAGCAATAATGGTGGGCATCAGCATTTTGGCATCAGTAATCTGATGCCAAAACTTGGCATCAGAGTTTTTGGCATCAGCAATAACGGTGGGAATCAGCATTTTGGCATCAGCAATATTTTTGGCATCAGCAACAATTGTAGGCATCAGCATTTCACCTGATGCCAAGATTTGGCATCAGAGTTTTTGAATTAATGATCCTGATGCCAAGATTTGGCATCAGCATTTTTGGCATCAACAATATTTTTGGTATCAGAGTTTTGGCATCAGAGTCCTGATGCCTGGAATTAATCATTCTGATGCCAAGACTTGGCATCAGAGTTTTCATTAATGGCATTTTTGTCATTTGACAAGCAATTTGTAGTTTTATGAAATGTGCAAAAAATTAATGGTTCTAGATGAAAACATGTTTTAAAAATGGTACCCACTTGAAATTCCCCCATATTATTACATCCAAACTAACCTGCTTATAATGCCAAAGTAGTTGATGCAGGCCAAGGCCAACAAAAAAACATTTGCAATATATGCATTTTTATTAAGATTTAATTAATTATTTGGTCCTTGACTTTACAAAAAAATATTTATTTGTTCCGTGTACAAAAAAATTAATTCGCTTGGTCTTACATGTTAACGTTTACTATCTGATTCCCACCTCCACACGGTTAAGGTTAAACTTTCCGTCAAATTTTTTTTTTAAATATCCAAAGTACCCTTACTTACATCAATACACAAATGAGAGTATTATTGTAATTTTGGGATTCATTCTTCATCTTCATCATGTTCACTCCCCAAACCATTACCGGAAACTTTGCAGTACCATTACCCGTAATACCTTTTAATGATCCATCATCCCCCCTCCCCCCTCTTTCTCTACCCCTATCTCTCTCTCTCTTTGTGTCTAGATCTAAAACTAAGGGTGGCAATGTCTGGCACGGCACGTTAGCACGAACCAATAAGACACGATTATAAAACACGATTACAGAGACAAATGACACGATAAGCCCAGCACGACACGACACAACACAAAACACGACACGAAAGACACGAAATTGTTAATATATTAAAATTAATCTTTATTGTTTTATTTATGATCAAATAAGATATATAATATTAAAACACGATAATGAGGCACGAACACGACACGATAACACGAATTGCCACCCCTATCTAAAACCCTGATCTTGATTTTGACACCAACATACGTTCCACAGATTTCCTAACAATCCAATGAAATTAGATACATCTTACTTGAATCTGGGAGAAGTGGGTTGAATTCCAAACCCTAGGTCTCGGATTTGCAGGTACGAGGAAAGACTTGTGGTGCCATTTTGGTCACTTAACCCCAACAACGTCCCAATTGGTAATGGAAGCCAATTAAGCCGAATCCCGAACTGGGTTTTGGTGAGAAGAAGATCGATGAAGAGATTGAAGAAATTAAGAGCGAGATTAGTCGGTTCACATCGAGATTGAAAGTGTTGATGCTCGAAAAGGCGGAGCTAAAGGCATAGAATCTTGAAAAAAAAATGGAAGGGTGGTGGTTGCAAAGTTCATGGAGCAGAAACAGAGTGATAAGAACAGCGAAGGAGTGCCTAAGGTTAAAGAAAGATTGAATTCTAGAAGGAGTTTTATCATGGGACTGAATGAGATCATGGTGGTTAGGAAATCAAGGCAACTGTGGGTAAGCGGAGAGATTATTCCTTCTATATAGAGCGTAAGAAAATCACAAATTAGTTTTATTCTATATTCATATTTTCCCAATCAGCATCTGTATAGGAAGATAAGGTTAGATCTGTGGTGGGAGCGAAGTGAAGCCCCTGGTCAAGTGTCACGACCTGAAAACCACCTTGAGGCGTGAACCAACCCAAACAAATCTCAAATGAAAATCACTTAAACCAAAAGCCCGTAACTCGTAGCGGATGAAGAAATAAATATTTTCTCAAAATAAAGAATTTTATAAAAAATATATTTTTTATTACAATTTTAATAAAGTCCAAATAAAATACATAAATGTTTTATTTTAGAGTTGAACATTTCAATCTTCTCTTGCTTCATATGTCAAACTTCTCTATTTAGCTGTAAGGGAGCATGCAAACAGGAAGAGGTGAGTTTAAGACCCAGTAAGATTCTACTAAACTCATGTATGTTATGCATGTATAGAGCTGTCAAAATGGGTTGGGCCCGTTGGGTTAGCCCGCCCCGCCACCTAAAAGAGGTGCGTTGGATTGGTATTTTTTAGGCCCGTCACTTTTTTGGGCTGGCCTGCCCTGCCCCGCCAAATGGCGGGTTGAAGTGGGTTGTGGGTTGGCTCGCCTAGAGGTGTCAAAAAGGTTTGGACCCGTTGGGCTAGCCCGCCTCGCCACCTAAATGTGGTGGGTTAGATTGGTATTTCTTAGGCCCGCCCCGCCCCGCCAAATGACGGGTTGAAGTGGGTTGTGGGTTGGCTCGCCCCGCCAACCCATTTTGACAACTCTATGCATGTATGCAGCAGTTTAAGATATATTATTATGGAGCAGTTTTAAAAACAATAATAACAAGTCGGTCAATCAAGTCTCACTACTACGCAGCTAGTTCAAAGTATTCACTGTCTCATACAAGTCAATACAATGAATTATCACGAGTAATAAGATCTCATACTCATATAAGTGCAATATAAAAATACAAAGAATTTAGCAATTGTTCATAGGGTCGAGATACATTTCCGACCAATCACTTCCGATCTTATAATTCATTGTTACAGTACTCATCATTCAATAACTTTCAAAAATATTAGATTATTATCAACTCGGGTACCAAGTCCACACGACGCTAAGTCCCTACAACCTCAGCAATCATGCTATTAAAGAGTGCTACCTCTGCCATGGTCAGTAGTGGGGTTGGGTCACATAGGGCTCCACACCTGACTCACGCAGCCCTTCGCCCCATGTCAGATCCGGTGTTGCCCTACATTTTCTTAAAATATTGTTTTCACATGATAAATACCACCAGATGTTCCAAGGTTGTTCACAAAGACTGTTCTTTTATTGACTATTAAAACTGTAACAAATACAACGAGTTATAAAGTAATTCGTCAACCGCTTAACATCAAGAATTAACGTATATCACCTAAGTTTGTTTATCTCAACTCAGTCACAATCACAATTTGTGAACATGTTCAAACTCACGGATCATCATCAAATAACCAACCAACTACCAATTAAACATCGAGAACGATCGATAATAATAATACATATCGTTAATAACATCAATAGACAATTTAACATACACAAATAGTATCTACTTCCCTCAAAAAAAGATACTCCCTCCGTTCCTAATTTATTGTCCTTATTGACCCGGTGCATCGTTTAAGAAAACATATTTGACTGGATTATTAATATTGGTTTAATGTGTAGTTTCCTTTTAAGCCCATGTATATGTGACTCATAATTAAAGTAGGGTGAAAAAGTAAGGGTAAAGTAGTAAAAGTGATGTTTTTAAAAAAGTAAGTTTCAAAGTGGACAATTATTTTGAGACAGACGAAAAAGAAAAAGAAGATAATAATTTAGGGACGGAGGGAGTAATATTTACGGATAAAACATGCTTAAAATATTTCATAATAATCCTAGTGTTAAAAGCGCAACCAGTCAGTACAAAGTGGAAGCATGGGGTGGAAATAACAATTCTCTCTCTCCCACGCGGCAGCAGGATTAAAATGGAAAATAATAGAAGTCTATCTCCAATCCTACACCCAATTACTCAAATATCAAGGCGGGTCCCACAACAAAACAATATCAACTCATTTCACTCTTAACTTTCTGTATAAGACAAACATAGCTTTGATAGAGTATCTTTTAACTTACGTTAAATTGATATTTTAAAGCAAAGCTTAGCATAATTTAACTTAGTCAAATAAAGAAAAAATATTAATATATTTGTTATCTAACATATTATAGATAAAGACATGATAAAAAAAATATTATTTACTCAAAAATTTCAAAAGTATTATTAAATTCATTTATTTTAAAAATTAATATAGATAAAATATCAAGGTTTTACACCAACTCCTCCTTCAAAAGAATTAGTCAGCAAATTTTAACACACGTTCCCATAATCACAAAAATATGAAATCACAAATTAGTTTTATTCTATATTAGCATTTTTCCCGTCATACAAATTAACCCTATAGGGTCCATTATAATCATATAACACTTTTGGGCGACATACGTTAATTATTAATTAACCTATAATTATCAAATAACAATTACTTATTATCTCATCGTAATTTTTATAAATATATAATCATCCCCTAAGATACAACATACAAACAGGGTGATCACAAATTTATCAAACGATCATTTATTCATGTAGGATGATGTTCGTGCATATGTCACATTCACAACAATGCGTACACATAGCGAGCGCATAATATTACTTACATGCTGTCATTCATTTTATTGTTTCATTTCATTTGGTAGTAGAGTCGGTCAATTTCTATTCTACTTACTACCAACTTAATTTTTTTGACAAATATCTTCTGACAGCCAATTCATTGCACCTACTAAAATGGCTTCAAAAGCTTCCATCGCAATGGCACAAGGTAATTGTGGTCAATAATTGTACCCTTTAATTAGTCTCATGCACAAATAGCAGCTATACATGGCAAGAATCTTATGAAGACAAATCAGTCATACTATTAGAAACATCTCCTTAGAAATCCGTGTTCTTCCAAGTAACAATTCAATATAAAACTATATCTCTCACATCAGCAATATTTGACACAACTCTACTCTCCGTATTAAGTAGCGAAGCGAAACTCAACTCATTGTCGAGGATAGCTCGCTCTGATACCCAAATTATCACGCCTCGAAAAACACCTCAAGGCGTAAACCAACTCAAACAAATCTCATATGAAAATCTCTTAAACCAAAAGCCCGTAACTCGAAGCGGAAGAAGAAATAAATAATATTTCCTCAAAATAAAGAATTTTATACAAATGTATTTTTTATTACAATTTTAATAAAGCCCAAATAAAATATAAAAAAAGTTTTATTTCAAAGTTGAGCGCTCCAATCTTCTCATACTTCATATGTCAAACTTTTCTGTTTAGCTGTAATCTAAGGGGTCACGGAAACGAGAAAGAGTGATTTTAAGACTCAGTAAGGTTCTATTGAACTCATGTATGCAGTAGTTTAAGACATATTATTATGGAGCAGTTTTAAAAACAATAATAACAAGTTAGTCAATCAAGTCTCACTACTACGCAACCAGTTCAAAGTATTCACTGTTCCATACCAGTCAATACAATGACTTATCACGAGTAATAAGATCTCATACTCATAGAAGTGTGATATAAAAACAGATAGAGTTTACCAATTGTTCATGGGGTCGAGATACATCTCCGATCAATCACTTTCGACCTTATAACCCATTGTTACTGCAATTCTCTTCATTCAATCACTTTCAAGAGTATTAGATTATTATCAATCCGGTTACCAAGTTGACTTCAGGCACGACACAATAACACAACATGAACACGACAAAAAATTATAAGGTTTGAGCCAGGGCTTAACGAGTTCGGCCACCCGACACGTTAAGACACGATAATTCCAGGTCACTATCGGGTTTTTATCGGGCTAACCCATTAAGGCACGATAAGCTCGATAACTTAAAACAAAAAAATATGATAAACAAAAGTTACAAAACCCTAGGTATTAATATAAATTTACACTGTAAAGGGAAAGGTTTAAAGAACACAAATCTCTCTCAGTCGACACAAGAGGCATGACGCAATACCATAAGGTCCATAACGCCGCATAGCCTTTTAAGTTGAAGGCCGATGCTCTCGCCTCTCTTTGACTCTCTCTTTTACACCAAGCCGAAGAAGATATGCCATAATAGTTCCTTCATTCCCAGTTTCGACTTCTATTTCATCTTCTCCGACTGAATCTCTCCCTTCTCCGCCTCTCACAAGATCTGGTAAAACACCCCCATCGCTAACAAAGACACAAGCCCAGATCTGAAAGTAGTAGTAACCGTTTCATCTCTCACGATCGGCTTCTCCCTCTCCCCAATTCGCCATCACTACGTGACTATCTCCCCCCATTGTAGCCTACAGATTTGAGATCTACATCACCCTTCTTCATATTTTCCAGCATAAACCCCCTCAATAAAACTGCCAAAGCAACATCTCTACTCCAGACCTGGCTAGTAACATCTCGTCTCCGTCTCCGACGCATCCCTGTCGCAGCCGAGTACCCCATGTCTAGTGCATAGTAATTCAGATCCGCCCGAGCTCTTCATTTATAGCGGCTAGATCTCCAAATTTGACCGCCTCACCATCTCTGCGCCTGCATCTCCATTGTGTATAATTGTATTAAAAAATCATTTATTTCATAACGTGCCTAACGGCTAACGCTCCTAGCGTGCTTGGCTAAAAAAAAGTTTTGTTTTTTTGTTTATCGTGTTTATCGTGACGTGCCGTGTTTTCGTGTTTTTAACGTGTCGTGTTTGTGTTAAGGATTATCGTGTCGTGTCGTTATTGGGTTGGCACGATAACGACACGACACGATTGACACGAACGATTTGCCGCCCCTACCTACAAGGCTACAACCTCAGCAGTCGTGCCATTAAAAAGTGTTACCTCCGTCATTGCTAGTAACGAAGGTTGGATCACATAGGGCTCCATACTGCCCTTCACCCAATGTCAAGCCAGGGGTTTCCCTACACTTCCATAAAAATATTATTGTCACATAACAAACACCACCACGTGTTCCAAGGTTGTTCACAAAGACTGTTCTTTTATTGGCTATTAGAACTGTAACAAATACGACGAGATATAAAGTAAACTCGTCAACCATTTAACATCGAGAACTAACATATATCACATAAGTTTGTTTATCTCAACTCAGTCACAATCACAACTTGTGAACAAGTTTAAAGGCACGACTCATCGTCAAATAACATACTACCAATTAAACATCGAGACGATCGATAATAATGACACGCATCGTTAATAACTGTTAGAGATTAAATTATTGACATTGTTTAATTATTTCTATTGTTTAAATTAATCTATTATTAGTTTTGCCTTTGTTGGTTGGAACTAATTAATTATTATCTATTACACAAAGGTTATTTTTGGAAGAAATTATTTATTAGGGTTTATATCTTTATAGTTTATAATTACTAAGCATATGTTTATATTGTTAGAGTTTTATAAATTAATTTTGTTTTAATTCTTTATATAGTTAGAATATATTATTTTTTTGTTTTACCTTTTCTTGATATTTAAGTTGATTAATTATTACTTGTTATGTCTTTTATAGAAATGTTATTTTAGAGACTTTGATTATATTGGTTTATAGTTTATATAAAAATTTGTATATATTGTTTATTACTCTTTAGAGTTTGTGCCATGTTACTTGTACTCCTAAAGACACGGCTGACCTAGTTTATTTTTAGTATAGAATCTGTATTTTTGGGAAGTTAATATTAATTAGAGTTATAGTTCTTATTTATTGCACAAACCTAATAATCCTTTATGGTAAGTTTGTTTGCTTGTCCTACAATGATTTTAGGTACTCTTGGTGCTTATAAATACTAGAGGACTTTCTCTATCAGACACAAAGAAGTACAAATCACAAAGAGAGAACACAATAGAATAGAAATTTTTTTATCGAAGAACTGCTGCTGCATTCTGAAAGAACTGTTGAATTAAGCTACATCGGAACTTTCATTCATCCTGTCACTAGCACAGTTTTCTATTTATATTTCCTACCGTTTTGTTAAAAACTTTTAAACATAAATCAGTCTAGGTAGTGTAAGGTGTTTATATTATTAAATTCATATCTCCTTTGTCTAAAGATTTTCATAAATTCTAATTTGTTAGTCTTTCGAGTTGTATCAACTTTAAACATATATTTTACTAGTAGATATTTTTAACCATGAGGCTCAATGAATAAGTGATTTACTTATTGATCAAAGTACATCTCTCGTGTTCAAAGTTTCTCTTTACTTCCTTCTTACTGTTTTTATTTTATTTTATTTCCGTTGCATTCAAACTTCATTGATCTTTTCAATGAACTCTTCATACAGTTTTTTTTTTAAAAAATATTAAGCAATCTGTTTATTTTATTGTTTTGTGTTTCTGTTTTTATTTATATTTTATTAGTTAATCTTTATAATTCTAGTTACAATCAATTTCGGCCCCTAAGGGGTGGCCCAGTGGTAGACATGGGGCTTCACAATGTGTGAGGTCTCAGGTTCGATCCCTTCTCACTCCTCCCTTAGGAGTGAAAAAAAAATAATTAAAAAAAAGTCACAATCAATTTCTTAATAACGTTAATAAACAATTTAATATACACAAGGAGTATTCTCTTACTTCAAAAAAAGATACTCCGTAATATTTACTGATAAAAACATGCTTAAAACCTTCCATGATAATCTTTGAGTTAAACGCACAACCAGTACTGAGTCATAATAGTTTATTCGCTGCTTAAAACTACGAAACTCGCACGAGGTGGAAATAACAATTCTCTCTCTCCCACTACACAACAATATCAATTCATTTCACTCTTAACTTTCCGTATAAGACAAACATAACTTGATACCTTTTAACTTACATTAAATTGATATTTTAAAGCAAAGCTCAGCATAATTTGACTTAGTCAAAAAGAGCAAAATTATTACTCCTATGTCATTAAATAATCGTTTTAGTTAATTTGATGCATAGTTTAAGAAAAAAATAATTGATGTGATTATTTATATTAGTTTAATGTGTAGTTTTTTTTAATGATCATGTGTATGTGGCCTATAATTAAAATAGAGTAAAAAAGTAAGGATAAAATGGTAAAAGTGATATTCTAAAATGGTAAGTTTCAAAGTGAACGATTATTTTGGAACGGACGAAAAAGGAAAAGGAGGACGATAATTTAGGGACGGAGGGAGTAATATATTCGTTATCTAACATATTATTTAGTTAAAAATTTCAAAAGAATTATTAGATTAGTTTATTTTAAAAATTAAAATAGGTAAAATATCGAAGTTTTATATCAAGAGTACTACAAAGATAACGAAATATTTTTTTTAACAACTTGCAAATAGGGAACTCAAGGAGCATTCATATATTAACTGACGATGCTAACATCATAAGCAATATCAAGTCGAGTAAAAGTAAGATACTAGAGTGTACCTACCATACTACGATAGGATGTTGGATCAGCAAGAAGAGCACCAATATGACTAGAGGGTTGGCAAGAAGCAAGAATTTGAATGCTAATACGTTTAGCACGAGACATTGAAAAACAAGACAAGAGATAAGTGTAACGCCGTTGAGTGAGATGCATACCAGAAGAGGAGTGAGAAAGCTCATTGCCAAGAAAATAGTGAAGATCCCCGAGATCTTTCATAGAGAATTTAGTAGACAGAGGGGAGATTAAAGATTTAATTGCACTTGTGTAACTACATGTGAGTATTATGTCATCAACATAAAGAAGAAAGATGAGAGTAACAATATGATGACGATAAATGAACATGGAAAAATGACACGCCCTAACTCGGACCATGATGAGGAATCTTGAGTCGGCGTGCTGGAACAACCTGAATAACAGACAGATACTTGCAAAACATTGTGGCACCTTCCAAAAACTCATGTGCCAATAAGGCCTTAAGAAACCGCATCGCCAAGTGGCGATACTAAAAATTGAAAACTGAATCTACCGAAATATTTATAGAGTGAAGCCCCAAGATAGAAAGCTTGAAAAATAACCAAATGAACCCAAGAGAGACAATTGTCTCCCGAGGAGAAAACAAAATTCGTGTGCCGCAACATTGCAGACACAGAACAAAACACCAACCTTAAATGCTCCTTCAAATACTAACCCTCTATTTCCAAACACCAACCCTCAATTTCCAAATACCAACCCTCAATACCAAAACACCATCCCTTAATACCAAAATACTAACCTTCCTCCAAATACCAACATATCAATCACCATCCCTCCTTAGTTCCAAAATGCCAACTCTCCTCAGTTCCCAAACATTGGCCCATCTTTTCCAAACACCTACTCCCCATAAAAAAACACCAATATTCATCCAAATACAAACATGACAAACAATAACATCTCAAATACCAACCACCCTTTTCAAAACACCAATATCCCACAGCCAAATCCATGTGGTTTTCCTTTCCCTATCACTAACACACTCCAAAATAGCCCACATGTAGGTCCCATAAGCTATGTCTCACAAGGGAAAGTTACAACCTACCTCTCATTCAATGATTTTGGTCGTCAGGTAGGGGCTGTAAATATTTCATCTCCCTACAATGCCTACCAAGCACCACAACTGACTACAGGGATGAACCCTACTGCAACAAATCCCTTGAATACATACAATGCATCTCCATCCCCACCTATCTCAAAAATGGTGACAAATGTTGAGAATCTCAAAGAATTAATGATCAAAGTTCTGAATAAAAGAGAGTTTTCTACACGATCATTGACTCTCCTACCCTCAGCTATATAACCGCAGAAATTTAAAATGTCAGAGATAGAGAAGTTTGATGGGACTAATTGCCCTATCTCCTACTTAAAGTCTTACTCCATTACAATGCAATCAAGAGGCGCATGTTTTGAAGCAATGACCTCTAATTTCCATCTAACTTTAGTTGGATCATCTAAACAATGGATGATGTTAGCACATAGCAGTACAATGGGCACTTGGGATCAGATTACTGAGGAATTTCAAAAAGAGATACAAGGGCAATAGCAACTCTGAAAATTAAAAAAAAAACTTGAGGCATACACCCAGAGAGAAAAGTAAACCTGTGTCGATTTTGCATCCAAGTGGAAAACAAAAATTGCTCAAACTCAAGATAGACCCGATCCAGCTAAATAGCTCGGATGTTTATTAATAACCTTGAACCAATTTATCTTGAACGCATGACGTACCTCCCCTATGGCAATTTCAGCGCTATTGTTGAAGTGGGAATTCACATAGATGAAGACAGACGTACAGGGCACTTGAAAGTTGATGCATGATGTGAAATATACTAACCTCGCAAGTTTACCAGTCAACTAGAGTATAGCGATGCAGAAGCAAGGGTCGAACCACGTAGATAAATAGAAAAACAGATAATTAAACTAGTAAAACAATTATCAAACCAAGTGGGGGTGTCTTGATTAAAATAATTAACTAACTAATCAACTAAGCAATTTAAATTAACTAATAGAGAGCAGATTATCAACACAAATCGAGAGCAAGATTATAGTATGAAGATCAAATTTTGGGAAGGATCTAGGAATTATGATTCACGTGTATCTACTCTTATGTTTTTCTAATATAGTATCAATCAATCATTAAGGGTTCGTGCACGAAGGAAAATAGTGGTACGCTTCAATTAAGGTTGACAAACTTAGTGTCACTAAATTGTTATACTTTCCTTAGTAGTCGATATAAAAATTGAACATATACCTTAAGCACAAGAACACAAGAACCTAGATCTCACCTTAGCTCGATCAGGAAATCAATGAGATCTAATTATCACAAAGGTTGGAAAACGATGAGCCCAAGATTTCCACGAAATTTTTCTTGAATTTCCTTTTATTTTGTGCTATTTTGAGTTAATTATGCCTTGGAAATATTATTATTTGTGTATTTGTTATTTAATGTAGGTTTCTAAGGTTTAATCGAGCATTCATGGTGTTTAGCACAAAGTTTGAGGTAATTCCGGGCTTAAAATTTGAGTTACAAATCATTCGGTCAAAGTTCGTTAAGCCCGTTTAGAGTTCCAAGGCAAACAAGAGATAACAGAGGTTAACAGAGGCTAACAGAGGACTTAATTGCACAGCCTGGGCAGAGAAGGACCCTCACCGTACAGCCCAGAATCTTAGGGGCATCGAAACAAAAAAAGGAAATCTGCCCTTTTGAGTTGTCGATTTCTTACTAAAGCCATATGTCATCCGTGCAGCTGCCTCCGCCTCCTTAAGCTTGACCTGCGTCCCTCCTTGTTGGATCCACTCCAAACCGGCCCATTCACTGACCCTCCAGCCCACCTTTTCACCCTATTTCTCTCATACTCTCATCCATTTGACCGAGGGTCAATCCGAGTCCACCACCCGGTCCAACCCAACTCCTGGTCGTGACCAAACTACTTCTTTCTTCCAATTTTAGCCCCTAAAACCACCTACAATTTCTCAAACTACCCCCTGCTTGTGGAAGACTCTTGATCCCTTCATATTTAAGGTCCCAACAACCCTCATTCATTTTCCAAGCCCCATACGGGCTGTTGACCCCTAAAAGGGGCCAGTAGCCCCTCTTCACCAAAATTCTTCCATGCCTCTATTGATTGATCACCATTTGCAAGTGATTTCAACCTCGGATCCACACATCATTTGGTTTAATTCTTCCAACTTATATATCTTGAGATATTTAATGTATTTTCTTGGGTTGATTTCTTGTAAATTGTGGAATTGGTTATGTTCTTAAATGATTTATGGATGCAATTATTTTTCTTTCTAGTGTAATGTTTTAATTTAATCTCTCTTTATTTAGTATAAATTCATGTTTGGTTTTTATTTTGTGGACTTAATGCTTTTAATTGCTTGACCATTAATTAAATTATGTAAGAAAAGTTTAGGATCCGCGAGAACTATCTTTCCTTTTTGGACCAATCAATTTAATAGTTGGTGTTTTTGTGACGCTCACCGATAATTAATCGACTACTAACATGATTTGTAGAAAATAGAGAGAATATATTTTTGCGAAGTATTACCAATGTGCTTCGTTATTATTGTGTGTTCTTAATGCTTTTAATGGTTTAGCCACCATTAGATGATCGCTAGAATTATAGGATCCATGGCGAGAGCTTGTCCTATTAATTCCGAAAATCACAATAATTGTGTGCGTTTCGTGAGACCGAGAGGAGATCGTACGTAGATAGTCAGTGGGTGCTTGTTTTGACAAACGATCAATCAACCATAGTCATTCACAAGGTGAGGAAGATTATGGTTGCTATAAGATGCGAGAGCACGTAGTTAACTAATTTCGTGCGTCCGACTACCAAGACTTGGGTTAAAGAAAAGTAAAAATTAGATTAAATTAAACACTGGCTAGACTATAAATTTTGCACTCCTATCGTTTTAATCATGATTTGTTGTTGTCAAACCACTTGCACGTTAGTGTAATTTTAATTGCTTTCTTAGATTTTTTACATTTTTTGTTTTTAATTAATTTACTTTTAGCTCAAATATAATTAGTAAGCCCAATTTTGGTACTTAGTTGGAGTTAAAATTACGTACATTCTCTGTGGGATCGATAGCTCGTACTTATGTACACTTTTTTACTTGGTACGACCGGGTATTCTTGTATGAGATGCGTTTATGGGCACATCGTGTTTTTGGCACCGTTTCCAAGGAATGGTTTAATTTTTTCTCCTATAAGCTAATGTCGATACCAAGCGAAGCTATTTGTAATTTTAACATGTTTTTTTAGTTAGTTTACTTGTTTTTGTATTTATATGCTTTGTATGTTGAGTCACTTTTTAAAGCCGTGCCGAGTTTGTGCGTTTGTAAGGAGGTGTACATATGTCCCCACACAAAAAGATTTTCTTTTCTTTTGAATCTATAATTGTGCTCCTACCCTTTTCTATTCAGCTTGACTTGATGCAAGGGTTAGCGCTTCATAGTAGGTTGTTGCTAGCTTGTGGAGATTATTAGAGTAGATATTTTCGGCTCGGACTCCATAAGAAATAATCTTTGAGGGAGTTTTCTTCCCTTTCCTTCTCCTTTTACTTTAAGTTTAGGAGTATGGTTTGGTTGGTGAACTTCGAAAAATTTGAAAATCTTGAGCTTGAAATGCTCTAATTCTTTATGCTTTGATCATTCACCTCTCCATCTTGACGCTCTTTGATTTGTGCTTGCATTATTTTCTTACACTCAATTTTGAGATTAATATATGCATAGTTGAGGATATGATGGTGATTCATGTACTAGCATCACCTTATTCACGATGGATAATGCCCAAGTGTTGATTGAAATATTTTTATGCTTTGCTTTAGTGATGGTTGTGCATGTCGATGTGTATCATATTGTGAGTCTAGATGACAAGAGTTATGTTTAATGATTAAAAGCTTGGCTTGGGCATGTGTGTATGACAAGCATGATATAGGCTATCTTTGAACCATTTGAGCTTTTTCTCTATCCTACCCATTTATTTCACATTAATTCCCTAGTGTCCCCGTTGAACTCATTTATAGAATGGCGTGTGCCTAGAGCACATAATGTGTAATAGCCCCAAAATTTGGGCCAAGCTATAGGGATCACATAATGGCCACGTCACCAAAAAACCTCAAAAATCATACTACAACCCAAACGTAAAAATGTACCTTCCACTTAAACATCAAATATTCTAACACAAATCCCTTAATAAAATTAACTTACAATAAAAACAGTAGTCTAAAATAAATCTCCCAAAAATATCCAATTAACGATTCTAATAATAATTCATAAGATAACGAAATTCTAAATTCTTCAATTGGACTGAACCGAACCGAAATTTTCATGTTTCCATTCCTTACTTATGTCCTTGAAAGAAAAAGGAGTAGGAAAAGGGTGAGCAAACAAAAGCCCAGTAAGTTCATATACAACCCCTCCGGTTTCTAAGGAGGAGTTGACCGGGAAGAAAAGTCAAACGAAATATTGTAAACAAATAAAGAAATTATGGATATGTCAAAGGAATCATTTTCTAGATATCCACAAGATTAAATACATATTGACCGAAGAATAATTAACAATTTCACAAGAATCAATCGGAATAAATATCAAATAATTAGGAAGATGTTATGATCACATAAGCGGTCATTTTAGACCAAACAAAAGTGGCTCCAAGGAACCCCAAATATCAAAGTACCCCAAAAGGGTCAAAATCAAAATGGTATATCCGGATTATCCCACCATATTTCCTATGGTGTAATGTCGCCTTAATAGGCCAAATGGTCATTCAAATTTTCTTAGTGATCATAACGGAGTTTTTCAAAAAAATATAATAATTACAATTCCGACAAAATCAAATACTAGTGATGACCGAATAAAATGTCACACATCGAGTTCAAACAATTATGTGATTCATAAAGTAATATCACAATTAAGAATAACGAAAAGACGGATACGACGAGATTTCAAATTCAAAAACCAACCCAAGGTCGGCACACGTTTTCAAAGAAAGGTAATGCCAAGGAAATAGCGGAAGCCTAACATTTTGGAATTAAAAATTCAAAATAACCTAAATGATGTATAATCCCTTACCTTAGCGATGCTGTTAAAAAATGTCTTGAGCACAATGTACCGCTACCCACGCTTAACCGAATCTAAATAAAAATACAAAATATAATTTTAACTTTAGGGACTTTTAAATAACATTAGCAAATTTAAACTATAATTAATCACTTTTAATATATAGTTAATGAAACTATTAGGGATTGTTTAACAATTTTAGTAATTTATGTTTTCCCATCATTGGTCAATATCAGTACCCATAATTGCACTTCCATTGCCATGCATTTCTCCACCTACAATACTTGTCTTACCAAATAGTCAAGATTTATGTGATGAAACCCAATATGCAAACATACTTTTACCAAAGAAACTTAAGAAACATTTTTGTTTAGATAAATCTCTTAATTTCACATAGAGTCCCCATATCACACTTGACTTACCCAAACTGCAGAAGCATTTTCTCCCCAAAATGCTTGGAAAAAGAAAACATTCACCTTATATATTATTGTCCATGGAACCAGACCACCATGGTGTTACTTGCTTCGAAAATCAACTCTTAAAGGAGGTATTGGCATGAACAATACCTCTTTAACATTTCTCAAAATTCCTTTGTCATAATGGCTTTTGGTACCCACATATCTTCCCCAATAGTTTTTATAAGCTGTCTGATTTGTAGTAACTAGATAAATATGGTAACAAGCAAGACCACCAAGAAAGCAATAGCTGCAATACTAAATGATGCCACTGCAAGTGTTTCTGCCTGGTTCTTTATGATGCTAAAAAGCCCGCTGCCATTTCGCAACATCACCTAATGAATTCTAAGGCATGAAAAGGCAAAGATGTAGACGAAAAAAAATATTTTTGGCAATGACGAGTAGACAAAAAATATTTTTGGCGACCATAATGTTTGGTAAACCGATAATTTCTCCAATGCATTGACCAATCCAAGGCAGTGGTGATCAAATTTCTCAACACAATTGTCAAGTACTTGTCTACTAACCAAAAGTTAGTCAAACAAAAGGAATAGAAAGTAAGGTTAATCTAGTTAATTTATCCTACAAAATTGCAACCAGATTGGATAAACTTCTTCTTCACCCACACATTCAAACAATCCATTTTATTTTCTTCTTCCTTTTTCTTTCTTTCTTTCTTCTGTCACCAGATCTATTTCTCTGTCATCCCTCTCTTTCTGTATATTCATAAATATAGAATTTACACAACCCATTTAAATTTCTTGATTTACACTCCACTGTATTCATACACATACGTAATCAATAGATGAAGCAATATCTTACCTAAAATAGACGATTCTTCCCTTTGTGTTCTTGCCCAACAGTGTCGATGCGTCGGCGGTTCTTCCACCCGGAAATCTCGCAAACAACTTCCTCCGTTACCGTGTCTCTTGCTCGCCTCACTTTGGGGAAAATCCCTTGCTCCAATAGCTGGCTCTCTCCCTCTCTCTCCCTCTCTAAACTTGGTGTTTTGGAAGGTGATTCTTTTCATCTCTCTCCCGTTTTATTTCAAGAAGAGGGAGATTATCGGTTCCTTTGCCGATTGGTTTGTCTTCCCCGATTCGTCTTCCGTCGATTCCATTTCCGTCCAAGTTGTCTCTCTCTGCGTCTATCCCTTTTCTTTTCCTTATTTTATTTTTTATTATTAAATTATCTTTTTGCTCTTATTGTTGACATTTTAATTGTTATTATTTGTTGAAGACACTTAAGTTTGATGGGCCAAGCCCAATCTCAAAATATTATAGGCAATATACACCAAGCCCACTAAAATTAAACTTAATGTACTACGCCTAAACTAATTCTAATAAACTCCAAATTGAATAGTTAAGCCCACAATAATTATTGATATTTGGTATAAATTAATAGAATAAAATTTATTTTAATATAGAAAATTTGGGGTATTACACTCTCACCCCCTTAAAAGAAGTTTAGTCCTCTAAACTTTACGCCGAAATAACCAAGGTTTTGGAATACAAATTTATTCAAACAGTTCAGGGAACTTTTCTTGCATATCTTCTTCCAGCTCCCATGTGGCCTCTCTCTCCGTATGATTACTCCACTGAATCTTGACATATGGAATAGTTCGTCTCCTCAATACTTGATCTTTCCAGTCAACAATTCGAACTGGCTTCTCATCATAACTCAGGTCTTCCCGAAATTTTAACGGTTCGAACACAATCACATGGTTCGGATCTGAGACATACTTCCTTAGCATAGATACATGAAATACGTTGTGCACTCCAGATAGTGTAGGCGGCAAGGCTAGTCTGTAAGCGACCTCACCAACCCGCTCGAGTATTTCAAAGGGTCCCACAAATCTTGGACTAAGCTTTTTTTTTGTTTTTTGTTTTTTGGAAGAAGCAGGACGGCACCTGCGGAATTTTATTAATAAAAGAAAATATACAAACATGAGGGGGACAACCCGCCACCAACAGGCAAGGAGCCTAACCTCTAGAAGAAATACAAGATAGCCTATTTCCGAAAACTATACAAACCAGCAGCATCAAACGCCAAAGTCTTTTTAACAACAGCAGGCAAAGGAGAATAATCTGTGTAAACTATCTGACTATCGTGCTCATGGGCAATAGCTGCAAGCCGATCTGCCACCATATTCTTCTCCCGATAAACATGCAGTAAAACATAATCACCCAATAATTCCTTACAATCTCGAAGAGAATATGCATACCGCCAAGGCTCATGGTGCCCTCTCGATAAAACATTAACTGCCGTAAGCGAATCCGATTCGACCACCACAGGACCAAGCCGAAGGGACCTACAGAGATGAAGCCCCTCTTTGAGAGCCAAAATTTCTGCCATCATATTTGTACCATGCCCATAACTACTAGAAAAGGCCCTTACAAAACCCCCGGAAGAGTCTCGAATGATACCCCCACCCGTACACCTCCCATCTTTTGAAGAACCATCCGTATTTAGCTTGAAACCAACAGCCGGAGATTCCCAACGAACCCAAACCCCTCGTTTAGCACGGATTGGCTTGACCCATAAAATACAAGCCTGAATTGCAGCGCAATCAGCCCGCCCGCTTTTAGACTTGGGACTGAAACACATGGAAGCATCACGGACCCCCTCAAAAATCCAAGAAATTAACTGATTCCGTTGCATTCTCTCGTTCTCAAAGACAGACGCACAACGAGCTTTCCAAAGCTCCCAAGTATAGGCAAATATATCGAAAAGAGTTACTCCTATTCGAGATCTTAATGAAACCAAGACCATACAAAGAAAAAGATGGTTGAGATTGTTATATTGCGCAACCAATTGAAACTGCGCCGCAAAACAAGACCATAAATCCTTTGCCATACGAGATTCCACAAATAAATGCAACAACGATTCAACAGAAGGCTCATCGGCACAGCAGTGACAACGCGAAGCTAAATACACATGACGGGCTTGGACATTTGTATCAAGCGGCAATGCATTATGGAACAACCTCCAAAGAAAGCAACTAACCCGACTAGGAAGCCAAGGCTGCCATATAAGTTGAGCCCACCTTAATTGCGGATTAGGGGTTCGATAATAATTCCAGTAAGAGCTTGCTTTGAATTCTCCAGAAGTAGTCAGTTCACTAACCAACCGATCTGGTATAGACGGATCACATACTATTGGGAAAACCAAATGCTGTAACGCCAAAGGAACAACCTGTTTGATATCCTCATAGTTTTGCATAGCTGAAGCTACCGTGAGCTTGCAATCCATAGGCAGTGGACCGATCAACCTAGTGCCACACCAGTTATCTTCCCAAAAGGATCTATTTCCTTGATCGATAACCCAACGACTGGTCTGTGCAACCGAAGAAAGCTGAGCCGAAATAGCAGTCCATGACTGCGTTGCAAAACGAGACCCATCCACCGGCTTCAAACCATATTTTCCAGCGCAAAACTGAGCCCATAACCCCTGAGAATTCAAAGCCTTCCAAGCAAGCTTCGCGTGTAGAGAGTTCATAATCTGATTCAAAGGATGGATACCCAGACCGCCTTCTGCCAAAGGTAAACAAACCCTATGCCATGCAATCCAATGAGTGCGCCGATCACCTTTGTTATGCCAAAGAAAATTTGCCATCTTTTGTTCCAATCGACGAAGAATCAGCTTAGGAACCCGCAAGGCTGCCATAGCATAAACTGGAAGGCTACATAAAACCGACTTAAGAAGAGTAACCTTTGCACCAAACGAAATAAACTTAATATGCCACCCTTGAACCCGACCAGCCACTTTGCGCATTAAACTATCAAAATAGACTTGCTTTAACCGACCTTTGAATAGAGGGAGACCCAAATAAGTCATTGGCCAAGACTTATATTTGTAACCCGACCATCGCTCGACATGCACAACTCGGCTATGTGGAAACCTCTTCGGAAGAAAGAACCCACTTTTACTGCAGTTAACCAACTGGCCCGAAGAAGTCTCATACAGTCCCAAAATTCTTTTTAAACCTTGAATTGAGCGCTTAGAGCCATTACAGAAAACCAACATATCATCTGCGTATAACAGGTACCTACAACAAAAAAGAGCTTTCACAACATTTGTTTTACAACGTTTTTTGAAAAAAACGTTGTAATTGATTTATTTAACACAACGTTTATATTAAAAACGTTGTCTATTACTATTTAAAACAACGTTTTGATGAAAAACGTTGTGTAATACATTTTATTAATAAAACCTATTGTGCATATCCTTTAAAATAACAACGTTTGAATTCTTAACGTTGTATTAAACTTGCAACGTTTTGCTAAAAAACGTTGTAAAGCCCCTTAAACACAACGTTTTATTAAAATGTGGTAAATCTAACCCACCCAAAAAGACGCGGCATAATTCCCCGCTCAATCTAATTTTTTTCCCCGCTATTAGATTAAAAATCCTGTCACTAAGACCTTTCTCTCAAGCTCTCTCAGTACGCTCTCTCAGTACGCCTTTTCTCTTAGCTCTTCAATCTTTTGCATCAAAGGAGGTAAGTCCAAAATTTTCAATCCTAACACATAAAACGTGTGCTGATCTTTCTCAGTTTCTCTTCCCCTTTGATGCAAATTTCGTAGGAAGAATTGTGGGTTTTGTATCTGCGATTAGGGATTGTTTGGTCCCTTGAATTGTGGGTTCATCTTGTAAGCACCTCTCTCTTTCCTTATCTAATTTTTGCTCTAAACCATGTAACTATGCCCTAATACATAACATCTACGGCTCTGCCCTAAAATTTGACTATGTAACTATGTCCTCATACTAGCTTTTCCCACTGTTATGGGAATACTTAGATAATTAAGTTAGTAAGGTTTTAATTCCCTAAATCTCTTTCCCTTTTTGTTTTTGAATTCAATGTTTCTTTTTCATTTATATTTGCCTGAAGTTTTATTTTCCCCTCTCATTTCACTATTATATGAGTATTACCACTGAATTTGGTTTATTGTGGATCCCAGAAGTTAAGAAACTAGTTTAAAGTTCACACATTCAAGTCAATTTTATACTGCCTACAAGGTGTTTGATGTTTGGCCTCTAAGAAAATTTAGCATATATTCATCCAAAACTTTTTGTTTTAGTAATCGAGAAGCACCTATTTTTTTTATAAGAAAAAAATTCTTCGATACCAACACATGTTATACAAAGAATGCATGATGCATCAGTCAGTCAACTTTCAATACCAAGAAGTCATGTTCAAAGAATCAAAATTTCTTATAGAAATCCTCAACTCTGAAATGCTAAAATTATGTAACGGTACACTTTGTTGTTGTTGTTGTTGTTGAAGTTCATGTAATTCTGTATACGAATATTAGGTTTTGTTTCTTCTTGAATGTCATGTAGTTCGATTGGTGTAAAGTTACTTTTGATTCTCAGTTATTGGACTTGATCCGAGTCTGTTTGTATGCGTTTTGGTTGAATTCTGTTTTTCCCCCAAATTATTAATTTAACTTGATATCAATATGTGAATATTGGGTTTGTTTGCTATGGTACAATGATTTCTATGGAACATCATTGTAGTTTGATTGATGTAGAGTTGCTTTTCAAGTTCTGTTATTTGGATTCAATCCGAGTCTATTGGTACGAGTTTACATTGAATTGTGTACTTGTGGAAATTGAGTTGAATTTCATCAGCTGTGTTGTTTTTATGGTTTTATCTAATAAATTATGCTTTTACAGGAAGCGTTTTTGAGCTTATAATTTTGACGAGTGTCTTGGAGGCGGATCTGGTCGATCTTATTACAACAGCAAAGCTGGCTGCTACGCTGGCTTGGAGGTATTTTGCCACCAATGGTAGCAGCCTTGCTACTTCTGATCTGGTACTTCTGTCCTACAGTTTGTTACATCATATATTTTATATTGTCCATTCGGCATGAATTGGATTTGAGTTCAAAGAGATCTTGTAATAATCTCATATATATTAAGCGGAGATAAATGTATGATGAGTTTCGGTTACCCACTTGTGGTGCCTGCTCAAGGAATCAATAGGAATATTTCTTGAACCAATTTGACGTTGTATGTTAGTCAGATTACTATGCTCTCAATTTGATATTTTTTTCTGTTGGCTTGACTGAATAATTGTGCTGGAATTTACAGATCATATAAATGCAGTCTGAACTTGGGCTTTGCTTTCTTGTGTGCATGTGTTATGATGGAAAATGTGTTACGGTAGTGGTGGCCAGTGGTCTCCTTCATCAGCATAAAATCTTACTTCTAAAGTAGCATTTTTTTTATTGGACAGGATTGTGTAGAAGCATAGTTCTTATATCTGCTCGACTCTAATTGATTGCAAAATCAACCATCCATATAGAAATTACTATCTGCTGTAAAGTCTGCTTGTGTGTGACTAGGCAACTTAATTGACTTTGTCCATGAGACTGAAACCTAGGGGTGGAGGTGTGAATGCGTCTATTTACAATGTTGCAGGTCCAGACCTAGATACTTCAATCAAGGAATGAGCTGGATCTCTTTCCTTTTTTTTTTCCCCGAATTCAATGTTTCTTTTTCATTTATATTGACCCGAGCTTCTCTAGCTTTTATGGTTTCTCAACTTCTCAAGAATTCGCAACCGATCTAATTAAAAATGAGAGAATTTTCAAATTCATTTTTCAGTAAAATCAGCAGGACTTCGGTAGGGACGAAACTTCCTTGCAGCCATTAATTGTTGTATCTGTTTTTTGCCTGGCTCAAATTTTCTTTGCAACATCATTATCTCTAATTTTCTTTGCAGCATCATTATCTCTACAAGTAAAACATTTTCTAGTTTTTGTCGCACAAATGCGAGGCTTATTTTAATGAATCGACAGGTCAATTTAGGTGCTTAATACATGAGGTCTAATTTTGAAGAAGCCTAATTTTGTCATCTTATCCATTACAACACCCTGTGCAACAGAAGCCACACCAATTCCAGTTCCAGAATCTGTAGTCTTCTTCCTGCCCTTGTGGTGTACAAGAGTACCGGTATGTATATCTTGAAACTACTATTTAAAAAATGAATTATTATTGCCTTATTCAATTTATAGTTCAATGTAGTCGATTTTTGTCACTTTAGCTTATTGCCTGTAATGTGGATGTTGCATTTCCAGTTTCTGCTATTTATAAATACATATATAGAGGGGCCATGAATTATGAAGCTAATTTAGAAAAAAAAGTGTTCCTCGTAATCGAGACGACATAGGGACCATGGATTCTGCATTTCCATTTTCCACAGGTTCATTTTTTTTATTTTGTTAGTTTGAAAGGACTTGGGCTCACTAATTGGAAACCGCCGGAAGGAGAACTAGAAGATTTGATGAAAGCAAAGTTAGGCCATGAGAGATCTAGGATAAATGACCTTGTAGGTCAAACCGTCCAAACACAACCGTTTAAAACCATAAAATAAAATAAAAACAGTACAAAGGATAGATGGATTACATGGCGAATGTCGGACAATGTGCCCTTTCCAAGGGATGTTGATGTACCCATGAAATCAAGATCATCGCCTATCAATTGAAATGCCAACCCCTGTAGAAAATGATTACTGCTGGAAAATCTAAAAGAGTTGTTTTATATTAGCTGAAGATGTTTCTGGCGATAGCTAAGCAAGTATCCATAAGAATAGTATCTGTATATTAGTTCAGTTTCTAACATCCAATCTCAAGATTAAAGAAGCGACCTGAACCATGTAAATACTAGGAATGTGTTTCTAGCTTTTTCTGCACGTTTGACGTATGTTACAAAAAACAAGCATCTATCTCCTTGCTTGATAGGAAAAACTTGAAACTTGGTTTAGAACCCCATAAATTTTGCACATGAAACATGGTTTAGATTATGGAAGTTATTATACATTGGCAGTATGTTACTTACTAGATTTTCGTCATACTCATAAGACAATAGAAACAAGTTCATTGGACCAGCTTTTGCATTGGAAACATCGAAGTCTTCCAATACGAGCAGCGTCTCCAATATTAAAGTCTATAAAACCAAAAATAGCACGTACCAGGCCAACTAAGAACATCACAGATCAAACTGCATAGGCAAGCAGTGGACCAAGCAAGAACCAACTTGCAACAAACCAGTGACGACAAGATGGGGAACATCTCCATCTCCATTTCATACTCTGCTCACAGCAACAAAAAATAAAAGAATAGATAAGATAGTAGTACTACATATCCCATTTACTACAGCTACGTTGCTCACTAGCTGATCATATCTTTTGACTATTCTTCAGAACCAAAATTGTCATACATTATTTGAGATACCCAACATTAAGTGAAAACAAAGAAAGAAAAATATAATCCTCCATCGATAAACCCAAGTAGTAGCAATTTCTAGCATAATGAATATTTATTAATCTTTAGTCAAAGTATAATTAAGTCTAACCAAATAAAATTCAAAGTGGGTCTATCTTTTTTGGAGACGGAAGGAGTATTTCTTAACTGTGCAATCAACTGTGAATAATGCCCCGACACCTTCGCCTAGCATCACACCACTGAACAAAATCGAACCATTTCTGGTACCTATAACATAACAATAGCAGGTGAAATCACACATGGTTCAGTTCTTATCTTAGCAAAAAAGAAATTGACAGTTTGGTTACTGATAAAATGACAAAAAGAGAACCCCCAAGCTTCTAATTATTGCTTGCCGATAAATTAATCATTCACCTCCCCATTATTAACAGAGAACTTGAGGCAGCTTATTGCAAGCAAACATGTTCCGATAAATTAATCGTTCCCTTTGTGCTCTTTTTTTTAATTTTATTTTATGGTTTTAAATGGTTTTGTTTGGACGATTTGATGAAAGCAAAGTTGGGCAGCTAGCTCGTCAATGTCTTTATGATTTAACTTATTACTTTTTTGAAAATTCCATGAGACATTCTCTCTTACCGAGATACAAAAATTGGAAACATGGGTCTAATAAAGGGCCACTGAAGTGCTGCTAGTCTGCGAGTTTCATTGGTTATCTATTCATCCATCCTTCTTGAAGTCCTTACGATTTAGCAGTTGTTAATATTTTTAATATGTTTCTGAAGTGCTGCTAGTTTCCTACAATAATGTCAATTCATTTGCTTATTTGACATTAAATAACAACTGGTGCTTGTTGGCTAGTTTCACTGGTTTTGAAGTGCCGAAGTGCTTACTGCTAGTTTCAATGGTACACTTGATTTTGCTCATTTTTGTAACTGAAAATAAACATTAACTTGCAACTTTGTTTTGGATGGATGAGATATTACAAAACTCGATGTTGCATTAATATTAATTGGTGCTACTAGATAAACCATGAGTTATGTTGCTATGCAGTTCGAATTGCTACTAGATTAACCCCACTCATTATGTTGCATTGTTATTATATATATATATATATATATATATATATTCAGTCAATGAATGTTAGAATTTATCATGAGCTGGGATTCCTTAGAGGTCTTTTACAATTTTATTTTATTTTCTTTTGTATTTTTTCTATATTTAATTATGAATGCTTTGATTTTGTTAGTTTCAGGCCAAGTACTTTGTAATTTCATACATTGCTTTAATATGAGTTGGATTCGTGTAATAATTCGGTAGTAAAATAATTAGACATTGTGTTCGATCATGCCTTTTTGGGGTCTTTTATCGGGTGCATCATCTTCGGTTTCATCATTGTCGATGGTATGCTCATGCTGGGGGTTACTTCATCCTAAAATTGGGTTAGCTAATCCTTTCCTATCTAACTTGTCAAACTCTTAGGGTGGATTCCAAATTGATAGATGCAAGATTATGTGCCTTGTTATACTTGATCATTATATGCTGCCTTAGGGTTAAAGGGAAATAGCAGCCTTGGTAGCAATACTCAAAATCTGCTGCTGCATTTCTGAACTATTACAGAGGAGAATAGTTCATAAAGTACAAGATAAAAAGATGTCTTCTCGAAGAAGCAGCAAGGTAATAATTAGGAATGCATCTTTGATATTGCAAGTGGTCTTTCACCTTAGTTTTGATCTTAAATTCTAGGCAACAACATCAATGAACTCCTCCGTGTTCAAGTAAAACTCCCTTGTTACTGATACGTGAAAATCTGCTTGAGATAACAAATCTGTCCAACTGTTTTGGACAGCCCCTTAGCCGAACACAAAGCCTCGCAAAACAGCCACAAACCTGCCACTAATTCTCCCAAAAATCTGTTTGTTCCTTGTAGCTTTTCCCTTACAATAATAGCCCCAAAACCTTAACCTTGTTTAAAGAATTACACAAGGTATAATCTGCCCAAAGACAGCCCACGCCTTTAATGAACAAGGCTGCCACAAACTGAAAATAAAAAAAAGAAGTAGAAGATCGGCTTCACCAAACGAGCTTCACTCACTCGTTATAAAGAAATCCGTTTGATTCACGATCAAGGCTTCACTCACCTTGGAAAGAAGAATCGAAAGAAGAATGTACTCGTTCTTTGCACAATGTTTTCACACCAAAAAAATCTCCTCTATTCATTAATTAAAATGCCTTATAAAGGCTTACAAAAAACCCTAATTCTATAAGGAAAGTAAAACAATTTTCTAAGTCCTTAAGGGACTCTAATTTGCAATTAAAATAGGAAATTACTAAGTAAAACCTAGTCTTTTAAGGCCTTTACTTTACAAAAACGGGATTTAACTAGTTAGGAAACTAATTAAAGAAAACAACTAAATCTGACTTGTAGCCGAGTTCCCCTTGTACCCTTTGAGTGCAAACCTAAATCTGCCTTGGGCCATTTTGTCCGCCCGTGTCCCAAAAGCAAACCTAAATCGCAGTTCGATAAGTTGTCTTTCACTAACAAAAATCCTGTTCAAAGATTAGTGTACTACTTTGCTGATGCTCTTTGAGAGAAAATATATCGAGAAAGAGGAAACAAACATATTGGTTTGGGGAAGAAACAGTCTGAAAATCCTGTTCAAAGAATCTCGGAATGGAGAAAGAGGAAACAAACATATCGATAAGTTGTCTTTCACTAACAAAAATCCTGTTCAGTTTGTACGCTCCCCTGTTTCCATGTTTTTTCTCTACATATGGGTCATGCACACTATAGCAACCAAAATTGTTTTGGAATGGAGATGCTGAGAACCAGAGTCCTCATCTGAAAAAAAATCACACACTACCAATTTCGGATGCCACTAGTTTACTGATGAAACAGGTAGGGATACTCTTGGTTACGCTCGTGCTTTATACTTTTCATCAATGGGACCTTCAGTGACATTATTTGTGTTGTGAACTGGATGTGTTATTTGCAGATATTCCTGAAATCTGTTAAGAGTGAAAATGGTGAACTACATGTTGATGATCACGGCGGAGCTCGAAAATCTCACCTGCCTTCAGCCTGAAGGTGGCTGCGACGATCCTAAATTTACCTACTACTTCAAGTTGAAATGTGAGAGCTGTGGTGAGGTGACCCAGAAAGAAACTTGTCTGAGTTTGAATGAGACAGTTCCCATCCCAAAGGGTACCACTAATCTTCTCCAAAAGTGTAAGTTTTGTAGAAGGGAGGGGTCTGTTACTATGATCATTGGCAGAGGCCGCCCACTTACACAGGAACTTGCAGAGTCAGGGAAATATGCTCCATTGATGTTATTTGACAGTAGGGGTTATGAACCTGTGGATTTTGCCTTTGGCAGTGGATGGAAAGTTGAATCTCTTGAAGGGACTAAATTTGATGGCATCGACTTGTCTGGAGGAGACTTTGCTGAATACGATGAAAAGGGACAGTGCCCAGTCATGATATCCAACCTCCGTGCTACTTTTGATGTGGTGAAATAGCTACTGATATCCCGGCTGAATGCTCCAAGTGTATACAATGTGAAAATGGTAGTGAAGTAGCCATTGCTATCTAGTCATATGCTATGAAAATGGGTACAAAAACTCGTTCTTACTTCTCGCGCACAATGTACTAAAATGTTGACCCGTACATTCTGGATATGGAAAATTCTGTCAGTTGGTTCTGGCCTTCAAAAAAAAAAAAAAAAAACTACCATCGATATTAAATGATTGTATAATGTGGAAAATCACAATCTGAAGACTCTGAACCAATCTTTTTTAAGACTATGTTATCCACCCCTTCCCTGTAGTAATTTGATATTATCTGCCAATAAATATTTTTGATGTGTTGTTACATGTACTCAGGCAGAGTTTTTGTTCTCTCTGTCAGGTTGCTCGGATCTCTACCATGGTTGGCCCACAAATTACAGCATCTGCAGCTGAGGCTGTTGTCGCAGCCCTTTGCAATGAAAACCAGTGTCCAAGGGAAATATTTGAAGAAGAAGAGTGCGATGACGAGTTAGGGTCTTCTATTGAAATTAATGAGATAGAAAGGTTATCTATCTTGCTTGCTCTTGTATCACGTCTGATGTCCCTAGAGCTTATGCATCTTTGTATGAACTATAAAAACTACAGTTTGGAATGAAAATAACATCATTTTTTTTCCAGAACTGCACCGGGTGATGACTCAGAGATGGATGGGATGCCTCCTCATTCAGGTACTTGTGATATGCATCATTCTTCAATCTTTTTAAATTATTGACTCATGAGATTGCTTTATTAAATTTGTTATTCTTAAGGTTATATGTAATTTCATTTTCTTACTATCCCTTCCTGAATACCTTATGTAACAGGGACTCTGGAGACAACCTTCGAGAAAAGAACTCTACCTTGAGCTTTACGAGTGAGAGCTGCAACTGCAACAGCTCTTAGAGCTGCGGCTGCTCATGCCAAGTTATTGGCAGTTCAGGAAGACAGGGAAGCCGAACATCTAGTGGCAACAATTATTGAGGCACAGGTGAACCACAACTAACAGCTTACTCCTTTTCACTTTTATCTAGTGAGGCTAGAACATGTGACTTAAGGTAAAAATTTCAGACTAAGAGCCAGATACAGAAAACCTTTTTGATTTTATGGGTCATGCACACTATAGCAACCAAAATTGTTTTGGAAACAAATTTAGGAAAAAAGATTTAAGGATCCCTAGTATTTTTTTATCTGAGATAGGGCTAAGTTTGGGCCTGCACCTCTTATATTCTCAAAGAATTTCTGTGGCCAGTTAAAATCTTCTTGCCGCAACCAGTTTTCAGTACTTGATAACTCTCATGCAGAGAAGTACATAATATTGCTCAATATAGCCCTGATCAGTACAGATCATATAATCTTAAATCTGATGTGGGCTACATAGCTGCTCCAAGGGTGAAGAACACTAACTGGTGTGGGAGTACAAATCCATTGTAACACCTGTTGACATTTTGGAAGGGTTATACGCCTTAATGATGATAACCCGTCCATCACACTGATTGCTGGATCAGTGTTCACCTGATAGAAAGTTAAGTAAAGGGTTATCAGGTCAAAGTGTTTGGAGAGTTAGAGAATTTCTCAATTGGCATTTTTTATATGAATTCTGATCCAGCCACCAACTTCCCAAACTTCTTTTCCATTCAGGATCACTTTGTTACTTGAATCAGTCCCTTCCGTTACTCGTGGTTCTACCGCTACCACATCCACTTCAATTTATACTTGATGCAAACAAAATAGAAGTCTTATATTTGTTTCAAACTTTCCTAAACCCCGCCTCCCCACGCCCCTGCCTTGCAAATATCTCGAGTTGTTTGTGAAACCCAACAGATGTAGTAAATTTATTTATTTTTAATTATTGGATAAGTTCTTCATTTGGTCATGATACCAATGATATTCATGTAATTGCACAACTCGAGAGGGGGCCCAAGGTGCATCTGAGGAAATTGTGGGGGGGTTCAAAATTGGAACAAAATGCTATTAAATTTTTTTTTTTGAAAAAATAGATTTTACAACGTTTTTTAAACGTTGTAAAAAGTCTATTACAACGTTTTTTAAACGTTGTAAAATATTTTTTGACAACGTTTGAAAAACGTTGTCAAAGGCTTTTTTACAACGTTTTTTACACGTTGTAAAAGGCTTTTTTACAAGGTTTTTTAAACGTTGTGAAAGGCTTTTTTACAACGTTTAAAAACCGTTGTAAAAAAGCCTTTTACAAAGTTTAAAAAACGTTGTAAAAAAGCCTTTCACAACGTTTAAAAAACCTTGAAAAAAAGTCTGGCCTATTACAACGTTGCCTAACACAACGTTTTACAAAACGTTGTAAAATTTTAAGTATTTTATCTAAAGACTTTTAAAACCAACATCACTTTCTAACAATGTGGTATACATATTTTCTATTAGTAATAATACTATTTTTAAAATCAACACCAATTTCTAATAAATATGAGATACATCTCTTCTATAGTAATAATAATACTTTTATCTAAAGATTTTAAATCAACATCTCTTTTTAAACAATGTGAGATACATCTTTTCTATTAGTAATAACACTAAAAAAAAATAACTAATGATTTTTATAACCAATACTCATTTCTAAATAATGTGAGATACATCTCTTTGTAACCAATGTGAGATGCATAATTTAAAATTCTTTAGACCAATATCACTTTTCTAACCAATGTGAAGTATCTCTCTTCTATTGGTAATAATGATAGACTTTTAAAACCAACATCACTCTCTAACCAATGTGGGATACATCTCCTCATTTGGTAATAATAGTAGAAGTCTTTTATCTTAAAAAAATTAAAACCAACATCTCTTTCTAAATAATACATCTATTCTCTTCTATTGATGATAAAAGTAAAAGTCTTTTATCTAAAGACTTTTAAAATCAACATGACTTTTTAACCGGTGTAGGATATATTTCTTCATTGGTAATAATAATATTTTAAAACCAACATCTACTTCTAACAAATGAGATATATCTCTTCTATTGGTAATAATAGTAAAAGTCTTTTATCTAAAATTAAAATCAACATCACTTTCTAACTAATGTGAGATATACATCTTCTATTGGTTATAATGGTAGAAGTCTTCTATCTAAAGACTTTAAAAATTAACATCACTTTCTAATCAATGTATGATACATCTCTTCTCTTGGTAATAATAGTATTTTTAAAGCCAATATCTCTTCTATTGGTGATAATAGTAGAATACTTTGTAATAAATGTGAGATGTATGCATCTATTCTATTTGTAATAAGAAGTCTTTAATCTAAAGACTTTTTAAACCAACATTTATGTTAAACAATGTGAGATACATATATTTTATTGGTAATAAGAGTAGACGTCTTTAATATACGACTTTTAAAACTAACATCTCTTTCTAAACAATGTAAGATGCATCTATTCTATGGTGATAAAAGTATAGAATACTTTATAACCAATGTGAGATACATGCATCTATTCTATTTATAATAAGAAGTCTTTAATCTAAAAACTTTTTAAACCAACATTTATGTTAAACAATGTGAGATACATATATTATATTGGTAATAAGAGTAGAATTCTTTAATATAAAACTTTTAAAACTAACATCTCTTTCTAAACAATGTAAGATGCATCTCTTCTATGGTGATAAAAGTATAGAATACTTTGTAACCAATGTAAGATACATGCATCTACTCTATTTGTAATCAGAAGTCTTTAATCTAAATTTTTTTTAAACCAACATTTATTTTTAAACAATATGGGATACATATCGTTTAATGGTAATAAGATTAGAAGTCTTTAATATAAGACTTGTAATACTAACATCTCTTTCTAAACAATGTAAAATATATCTCTTCTATGGTAATAAAAGTAGAAGTCGTTTATCAAAATACTTTCAAAACTAACATCAATTCATAACTAATGTAAGATACATATTTTCTACTGGTAATATTAGTAGAAATGTATTTCATATTGATTATAAATTGATTTTGGTTTTAAAAGTCATTAAGTTAAAAATCTTATATTTTATTACCAATAGAAGAGTTGTATCCCACATTGGTTTTAAAGTAATGTTGGTTGTAATTTTTTTTATATATAAGACTTATACTATTAATAATAGAAGAGATTAATAGTAGAGATTAATATCCCATTATATATTAATTATTACTAAGTATTTTTAATAGGTTATGATTGAGAAACAAAGAGTCACACATGAATACTTGAGTATGAAGATTTATCTAAAAAGATGTAAGGTGACACAACCATAATACATACTCCTCACCAACTTTAATATATATATAGATAGATAGATTTAAGAAGATTATTTCTTCTCTCTCCTAGATGACTTCTTAAGAAGATTGTTCCCATTGAATGGGTTCTCTTCTTATTTAAGAAAAGAGCTCTAAGAAGATTTTTTTTCTTACAATGTGATGCTCAAACCCTTCACAAGACTTTGCTTAAATATGGTGCTATTAATATCTATACTATACAATATAGTGATTTACCCTTTTCACCTAGAACATTCCAAGTTTCAACTCTTTATTCTTAAAATTTTATTTATTTATTTAAATAAATAAGATAGATAGTTCACTTTCGACCATCTCTCTCTCTCTCTCTTTCTCTCTCTCTATATATATAATAATAATAATAATAATAATAATAATAATAGTAATAATAATAGTAATAGTAATAGTAATAGTAATAGTAATAGTAATAGTAATAGTAGTAATAGTAGTAATAATAATAGTAATAGTAATAGTAATAGTAATAATAGTAATAATAGTAGTAGTAATAGTAATAATAGTAATAATAGTAGTAGTAATAGTAATAATAGTAATAATAGTAATAATAGTAATAATAGTAATACTAATAATAATAGTAATAGTAATAATAATAATAATAATAGTAATAATAATAGTAATAATAATAATAATAGTAATAATAATAATAATAATAATAGTAATAATAATAATAATAGTAATAATAATAATAATAATAGTAATAATAATAGTAATAGTAATAATAATAATAGTAATAGTAATAATAATAATAGTAATAGTAATAGTAATAGTAATAAAAAATTGTCTACCAACACCCACTCTCAAGCATCTCTTCTACTGCCCTTCTGGTCGTTTTCCTTCCAAACAACGACCTACCTCATAAATTGTCTACCAACACCCACTCTTGCTCACCAGTCTCCATACCACAAACTCTTCGGCTCATTTACGGTTCCTTCCACCCCCAGCACCTTTTTTATACCCAGAAATCACTGCCACCACTGACATCATCGCCACCACCAACTTTAAACTCACACAATTGTCAAAATCCAACAGTTGCCCACCATTAAATTTCAATTCATTTCAGACCCTTAATAAAAGTGCTGTTATATTTGATTATTTGTAAAATAAAAATTCAAATAAATAAATCAAGAAACTGAAGACAATTCGAACAATTAGGTATCTCAAACCCGATCGTATCCTCCAAGTCAATGTATTAGATAGGTTCATCGACACTTTTCTACCAAAATTGATTAGTAAAGTTAAAACCCTTGTGTCTTGCAAATAAGATATCAGTTCAAGAACCCGAAATCATTGATGTTTCCGACCTCATGAAAGATTTTGAAGACGAAGATGTTTCCGACCTCTAACATATCTGTACCAGGAAATATGATCATGTAAGCCGTCTTACAATTACGACAAAGGTTCACCACCTGGTAAGCCCCTCCACCACCACCCTTATTAGTTGCAACAGATGTATTGCCGCCGTTTTCGGGGGAATCAGCAGCGGCGGCGACATCTGAGTTGGATGTGGATGCGGAGGAAAAGGAGGAAAGTGGAATTAGGCAGCGATTGGAGAAAACGAGATCCACGTGCTTGGAGCAGCGAGGGCAGTTGGTTTCAGCCTTAATCCGACAAATCATATTGAGGTCATCGTTGGACGAGGAGCCACCTTAGTCCCACTTGTATCTCGCTTGCACCACCCCACCACCACCAACAAAGAGTGGTCACCTCCGACGAAGGTGGGACCCACCAACGTTTAAGCTATTCACGAACGGATGCTTCGATTCGAGTTATATTCTTCGTGGACAATTGGGTAGTGTTGACTTCCATTTGAGTTTATCAAGGGCAAAGAATGTGGCTGCTTTTGAGCAGACAACTATGGAAGTTAAAGCTCAGTGTACTAACATGGGGATACATAAGGGTTGGGGAAGAAAGAGAAATTTCATGTAGGCCCCTGAAATTTGGGTTTCTTCTAGTAGTATTTCAAACTTTCAACATGGTTCCTCAAGTTTAGAAAGGACCGGAAATGACTTATTTGGCCTCTTGTTTGTGTACGTGAGTTAGCACATGCCATTTAACGACACTTAAGTTAACGGAGTTAGAGTCAGGGACTACCGATGTATAAAATTTGCAATGTTTGGTCTGTGGCGTGCACTTACGTTATACGGGGACCGATACTGGACTTTTTCAAAGTACATAGACTAATAGTGAAGTTAACCCTAAAGTAAACGAAAGCATTAGGTGACTTTAATATTCTAAGACGAACCCAATATTAATTGGTTAGTGTTTTTATAACACTCAAATGTAGTATTATTATTATTATTATTACTATCATTATTAGTATTATTATTAATTTATTGTTGTTGTTGGTTTTGTTGTCGATTCTTTCCTCTCAACAACTTTCCATATTCATCCTCCTACTCTTTCCGAACCCAATTATATAGCATTCTCTTTTCGTAATCGCTTAATCAGCCAACATTATGCCTCTTTACTTTCTTCTTCTTCTACTCTTTCCTTCTTCTTTATTGACTACTTTCTATGTCCAACTCGGAAATGCTAGGCGCATTTCCCTTTCCTCAACACTTGAGAGCTGTAACATTGATAAGATTTATCAGCTGGGTGATTTTATGTTCGACACCGGAAATCTAATCCGAGAGTTTTCCATTGGAGCATCTAGCTCGTCTGCCAGGTTACCTTACGGCCAAGATTTTCACAACCGCCCTACCGGTCGTTGTTCCAATGGTCTACTCATGATCGACTACATTGGTATGCTATACTTCTTACTTAAAATACCCTTTTAATTTACATCGGATCATCCTAAAACCAATTGGTTCAACTAGCGTGGCCTAGCAGCCTCTTGAAGTAATAAGGAAACAAGCTTGTTTCTACTTTTTATTTTCGTTGATGTCATACTTTAACAAAAATAATCAAGGTTTCTTTCACAACTAGTTTATCTGTTAACTAGTAAAATTGCCACAAGAAATAAAAACCAGATAACCTAGGTACTTGAGGCCAGGGTACAATGAAGTTTCAGCCTCCAGATGAATGTAGTTGTAGTGTTGTTGGAAACAATGAATGTATTTAGCTCTAACTAGTACTTTTGCCCGTGTTGATGGCACGGCGCCGGTTTGAGAATTTATCAATAAATAACGGTGTCAGTATGAGCGTGATCAATGTATGAACCGAGCATGATTAAAATAAATTAATAAATGTATATTTCCTTTTACATATGAGCAAGAATACAAAATATTTTTTGATGCCATTGGGACGAATTTGACTATGTCCAAAATGGATAACGTCTTCCTATTAAATTAGGTCTGGTAAGTACAATCCAAATTCTGCTAACTCACCTAACGCAGTCTGAAAATTACCCGACTTAACCCGAGCCATTACGTTTTTTTGGCAAAATAAATTAACGGGTCGATTTGGGTCGGGTTAAAGTGTGTCGTGTCAAGCAGGTGAAGACTTTTTCTTTTGGAGTTGGAGGTAAACAATAAAAATGAGGTTCTCAATAGTCAATATGCACAGATAAATTGTTTTTGTTTGAAAGTTAATATTTTTTTTAAAAAAATAACAATTTTAATAGCCCATTGGTAATACAATAATATTTTTATACTTTAATTTTTTAAAATGACCGATTGAGATAAAAACGTGAATAGACGTGGATAAAAAACGGTTAGATTAGGTTGAGATAAAAACAATTTAGATGAGATTTAGGAAGAAAAACGTGAATAGGAAACGGTTAGATTAGGTTGAGATAAAAATAGTTTAGATGAGATTTAATCCTGGCCAGTGATTGTCTTTGATAAAAACAAATCTTGGCCGGTAATTAGCTTTTGAAATCTGAGTCAGGGCCAGTGATTGTGTTTGGTAAAAATAAATCCTGATCGGTAAATAACTTTTGATAACCAAACGATCTGTTTTATATAATAGATTGATATTAATGGATAGTTTTCACACGCACGAACATGTGCAAAAATAACAAAAAAAGGAAATCTCATAGGAGCTGAAGATGTTTCTTACTAGGTGGAGTAAGATCGAAAACTGGCTTATGGGGCACCATAGCCAGTTGTTGGGGTATTTCAAAAAGTGTTAAAATTTGTACATTTGGATGAAGGGTTGAGGGTAGCCGGACCACCACCATTGACGGTGGTGGCCGGAGGTTATTGAGAGAGAGGAAGAGAATACGCAGCAGAAGGAAATAGAAAGAAGAGAAACAGTTTATTGAATTGAATTAAATTCCTAAAAAAACTATTACATCATGAATTTATATCTACAACAAAGTAATTGAGTTAACAATGTAAATGAGCTCAAATGGGCTTACATGGATTGAGCCTATATTTTTAACAAAAAGGTTATATCGAATCATGGACGTTGATATTAAAAGAATGTACAAATGCCAAACGTACCATGTTTGAGATCAGCTGCACCAAAACAAAACAACAAATAACAACAATAAAAGAGATAAAGGAAAAAAAGGACTTTTTAGTTCGGGTTCCCTGTTTATACATACATACTTACATACATATATATATATATATATATATATATATATATATATATATATATATATATATATATATATATATATATATACATATATTAATTGCTGATATGTATAGGATATCCATATTCTCGCAGCATTGGCAGCAGATATTCAATTTGTAAATCCGCATAAAGTATTTCAATGCAAACTTTACAAATGGTGCAAACTTTGCCGTTGCTGGATCTACTGCATTACCCGCACATATTCTTGCAGATAAGAACATTCGAACCGATTGTACGTAGTAACAGCTCACTTGATGTTCAACACTTCAACTTCATTGGATGTATCTGCATTTCAGTTCTGTTTTCCACACATACAAAGGTCTGATCCTTACTCTATTTCCATAAAATCCAATCTGCTTTTACTTTACTTTATGATATAAAGTTTTCAATTCCACTTAATTAATTGGATTTTTATCTGCATGTAAATCGTTTGCGGAGATAAAATATATATAGTCCCTGAAGTTGTTCAAGCCATAAAGAATGCTGCGAGGGTAATGCTTCTCTCTTTGGTTTTCATTTTCTCCCACGAGGTTTAATGCATTATCTTAATTCGACATGTCAAATTTGGAGAATGAAGGGTAGTTGAAGAAGCTTGGTTGGTTGCCGAACCACCACCATTGACGGTGGTGGCCGGAGGTGAGGGAATATGAAGCTCTCGTACACAGGCAAAGAAAGAGAGAGAAATAGAAAAACTAAATTTTGTTATTGATTGAATTGAATTATTTTCCTAAAAGAACTATTACATTTATTTATATTTAAAAACTAATGCAAATGGGCTACTAGCCTACTAACAAAGTAATTGGGCCCAAATAAGCTAACAAGGATTGGGCCTATATTTCTAACACGCCCCCTCAACTCGAACATGCAACTTTGTGAAATGATCGAGTTGGAGAGGTGCAAACAAATGAGCCTATACGGCATATGGGCCTTTACGGCAAATGTTGTTGATGTGCCACTTTGGGCCTGAGTGTTGTTGATGTGCCACTTTGGGCCTGAATTTTGTTGATGTGCCACTTTGGGCCTGAATTTTGCTGATGTGCCACTTTGGGCCTGAATTTATTGATGTGCCACTTTGGGCCTGAATATTGCTGATGTGCCACTTTGGGCTTGAATCAATTTGCTGTGCCACTGTGGGCCTTGAATGTGCCCCTTTGGGTTGAATTTCCTTGAGGATGTGTTGCTATATTTCTCATCTATTGAAGTCTGAATTGGCTCAGTGAGCTGTTTGTTGAGCAGCCAAAAAAAACTTCGCCAACATATCAATGATACAAATCTTGAAATCTTGATATTGTTGTTGTTGATAACGTCCGATTTCTTGTGTTTGTGATTTTTCTGCTCTTGGGAGACCGACCTTTCGTCTTCTTGCCACGCCCACGCTTCTCTCTCCGGTTCGTTGTCTTCGCGGAGATGATTACTCGCTACTATTTGCTTGTCCCTTCCGCTACGGAACCATCTGCCACGGCGGCGGCTTCCTCCTTCGGCGCCGTCTTCCTCTTAGATCCCTTCTTCATGGTTTCTTGAAATTGTTGTTGTTACTTGACTTCGAACAGTCTCTTCAGCCGGTTTTAATTGCGAAGATAGCAACCGGAATCGACGAAGCTCTGAAAACTCAGGTACGAGGCCGTCACGGAGCTTGGAGATGTCGGGGAGGAAGTCGCGCTCGATGATCTTCTCGATTGCGGCGACGTATGTGTCCTCGTCGAGGACCGTATTGGAGCGCCTTCTGGGGTTTTGTAAATTGGGGAAGATAGGTATTGTTGTTGGTTCTTGTTTGGAATTGCTTGTTTTGGCTGTTGTTTGGGATTGCTGGTTGGGCGGTTGCTTGGCCCGCCTCGCTTGGGTTTTTGTTGGTAGGATTGGTGATGAGCGTATTTTCGATGGAAGACATGACGGGGCTTCTTGTCGAATCCGAGAGATAGATGTCGATCGAATTGTTCGCGAAATAGGTGGTCAAGAATCGTTCGATGAAATGCCACAACGAAATGTGGTTAATATGAACTCTCATTATCGGGGTTGGTTGATTTTGTTACGGTTCTTGATTTTCTACTCTTTTGTGTGCTTGACCCTCTTCTTGTTGCCGCCGATGGGAAGGCGATCTATTGCACTGAGGGGGATTTGCGTTGCTGATGGTCTTTGAAGCTGCTGTCTTCTACCATTGCCGTCACCATCTCCGATCAATTTGTGAAGGAGACGATGGGTTTCTTGGACAGACAGGGTGATATGATTTTGATTGTATGATTTTGATTGTTAGATGATCAGAATCTTTGCTCTGATACCATGTCAAATTTGGAGAATGAAGGGTAGTTGAAGAAGCTTGGTTGGTTGCCGAACCACCACCATTGGCAGACGGTGGTGGCCGGAGGTGAGGAATATGAAGCTCGCAAGAGAAGAGAGAAATAGAAAAACTAAATTTTGTTATTGATTGAATTGAATTATTTTCCTAAAAGAACTATTACATTTATTTATATTTAAAAACTAATGCAAATGGGCTATTAGCCTACTAACAAAGTAATTGGGCCCAAATAAGCTAACAAGGATTGGGCCTATATTTCTAACTCGATCATTTCACAAAGTTGCATGTTCGAGTTGAGGGGGCGTGTTAGAAATATAGGCCCAATCCTTGTTAGCTTATTTGGGCCCAATTACTTTGTTAGTAGGCTAGTAGCCCATTTGCATTAGAGATATAATAAATGTAATAGTTCTTTAGGAATTCAATTAATTCAATCCGTTTTCTATTTCTCTCTCTTCTTTTGGCTGTACAAGAACTCTCTCTTCCTCACTTCCGGCCACCACCGCCAATGGTGGTGGTCCGGCAACCAACCTTCATTCTTCAAACCATTCATCATCCATCTCCAAACTTGACAAAGCAAAGATCCATGGTATCAATCCTTCCCCAAAACAAGCAATCCCAAACAAGAAATACCAACAGCCAAATCACTTGCCCCAATTCCCAGAAACACCAACAACCAAACAATCAATCCTCCCCAAACAGCTACGGAGGCAGCAACAACAACAATGGAGTCGACCACGGCCAAATTCAAACTCCAATGCTCACTCTAAAACCCATTTCTGGATCTGAATCCAATTCTTCCCCAGCCAACAACGCAGTTTTCAACATTATTATCTGATTAGAACTCTAGATTTATTGCAGAGAGTTGTTTCCCATCTCTTATTTGACGAAATACGAAACAGATGATGCATTTGCTTATGACGAAAACCATTGTTTGAAGGATGGCAACAACCTTTCAGTCTACCATAATGATCACCTCCAGCAAGCTATCAAAGAGCTTAAACAAGAATTCCCCAATGTGACAATTGTATATGGTCAGGATTACTATAATGCATTCCTGTGGCTTCTTAAAAACGCCGGCCGACATCTTGGTAAATCTTAACATTAATTAATTTGTTTTCGATTTTTGAAGGATTTGATAACCGATCTACGAAAAAAGCCTGTTGTGGTGTTGGAGGCAACTACAATTATGATCCGAGCACGACGTGTGGAGCTCCCGAAGCAACAATTTGTGCCGACCCCGATGTAAGAATCAGCTGGGATGGAACACACTTAACCCAAGCTGCATACATGATCATTGCAGATTGGCTTCTTACAACTATCGTACCATAGCTTCAATGCTCTACTTTTCCCCTAACGGGGTGGTTTAGTGGTAGACACGGGGCTTCACAGTATGTGAGGTCTCAGGTTCGATCCCTTCCCATGCCCCCCTTAGGGGAAAAAAAATACTCTACTTTTGTTTCTGCCAAGTAGCTAAGGTTGTCGATTACTCATCCGTCCCAAACAAATAGCCCTACTCTTCATTATGAGTTGTCTACTATAATGTCGCATTTCTGAAATTATCCATATATTTTATACTCCCTCTGTCCCTAAATAATCGTCCTAGTTGATCCGGCGTACAGTTTAAGAAAAAACAATTGACTAGATTATTTATATTGGTTTAATATGTAGTTTCCTTTAAAGCACATGTGTATGTGGCTCATAATTAAAGTAGAGTGAAAAAGTAAGGGTAAAATGGTAAAAGCGATGTTCTAAAAACGTAAGTTTCAAACTGGACAATTATTTTGGGACAGACGAAAAAGGACAGGAGGACGATAATTTAGGGATGGTGGGAGTATATTTTTTTCTAAAAAATATTTTTCTAAGGTATTGTACAAATAAATAATCAATAAAATTTTACTGAAATTTAAATGAAATGGAAGGAAAACATGGTACAATATTAAAATATAAAAGAGATAATTGCAATAAAAATCTCTGATCTATTTCGTGAATTTATAATTAAACCTTTTTTTATTTTCAACCTATTAAAACCCATTTATATTATTTTTTTCAATTAAAGAATTCTGTTAATGTGAGGTTATTTATCTTAACAGAAGGTCGAGTTGGCTGATGTGGCAAAGGCGGAAAACAGATTCCCTCCAACATAATTGCAAAAGAAACCTTTTACTATTTCTTATATTTCAAAATAAACCTTTATTGCTTTTAAATATTTGAGTATTTTTTTGAATTTATTTTATATAAATGTTTATTCAAAATATTTTTATTTTTACAGTTAATAAATTGTCAAATTTTTCATTAATATTATTATTATTATTATTATTATTATTATTATTATTATTATTATTATTATTATTATTATTATTATTATTATTATCATTATTATCATTGATGTTTTTGGTGTTATTGTTATTTACATATTTATTTGTTAGTTTGTTATGTAAATAAAAATTGAAAGATAACTTAGATGTATGTGTTTATTTTTGGATATTAAATGTTGTTTCTTTTTCTTAAATCGATATATATATATATATATATATATATATATATATATATATATATATATATATATATATATATATATATATATATATATATATATATATATAATAGTAATCAATTTGATAATGAGTATTAGTATTAGTGTATATAATTTCTTCTATTGTCAATAGTAGAAGACTTATATTTAAAAAAAAAAATTATAACTAACATTACTTCTAACCAATGTGAGATAAAACTCTTCAAGGTGAGATATTATTTCTAATGACTCACTTTTAACACCATACTTTAAGCATTTATATCTTATTCATCTAAAACTTGATTTGGACAAATAAATATATCATTTCGATATTCTTGCCGAGTAGAACACATTTGCATAATTACTTTTGTCAACAAACAAATGACATGTAAAGAAATTTGTGTCTCAAGTTGTACAATTTCTTTTTACTAAAAACACGAATTTTTAAATAAGTATTATACTTTAAGTCTTGATATATTATTCATCCAAACTCGATTTGGACAAATAAATATATCATTTCGATACTCTCACCGAGTAAACCATATCTGCGCAATTACATTCACTAACAAACAAATGTCACGTAAAGAAATTCATGCCTCAAGTTACACAATTTCTCTCACTAAAAACACTAATTTTTTTAATGCGTATTATATTTTAAGTCTTGATATCTTATTATCCAAAACTCGATTTGGACAAATAAATATATCATTTTGATGCTCTCACCGAGTAGAATACATTTGCGCAATTACCTTCATCAACAAACAAATGACATGTAAAGAAATTCGTGCCTCAAGTTGCACAATTTCGATCTTTCACGAAAAATACTAATTTTTCAACAATAGAAGAGATGTATCTCACATTGGTTAGAAATTGATGTTGGTTTAAAAATACTATTATTAAATACCAGTAGAAGAAATGCATCATACATTGGTTGGAAAGTGATGTTGATTTTCAAAGTCTTTTTTTTTTTTTTTCTAAGGGGCATGGGAAGGATCGATGTGAAAGCTCCATGTCTGGGCCACCCATTTTCAAAGTCATTTGATAAAAGACTTTTACCATTATTACCAATAGAAGATTTATATCTCACATTGGTTAGAAAAATGATGTTGAGTTTAAATTATTTTATATTATTATCAATAAAAGAGATGTATAACACATTGTTTAAAAAGAAAATGTTAGATTTTAAAGTCTTTAGACTAAAGACTTTCACTTTTACAAGAGATGTATCTCACATGGTTACAAAATATTTTACTATTATTACAAATAGAAAAGAAGTATCACACATTTTTATTAGAAATTGTTGTTTTTATTAAAAATACTATTGTTAATTTACTAACTTAAAAGATGTATCATACATTAGTTAGAAAGTAATGTTGGTTTTCAAAGTTTTTTGATAAAGGACTTCTAACATTATTACCAATAAAATATGTATATCTCACATTGGTTAAAAAATGATGTTGATTTTTAATTATTTTAGATTATATAAAAGACTTACTATTATTAGCAATAGAAAATATATATCACACATTTTTTTTATAAATTGATGTTGGTTTTAAATTACTAATATTACCAATAAAATAGATAAATCTTACATTGGTTAAAAAGTTATGTTGATTTTAAAAGTCTTTAAATAAAAAGACTTCTACTTTTATCATTAATAAAAGAGAAGAGATGTATCTCATTATATAGAAAGAGATGTTGATTTTAGATATTTTTTTAGATAGAAAACTTCTACTACTATTACCAAATGCTAAAATGTATTACACATTGGTTAGAAGGTGTCGACGTAGGTATTACACATTGGTTATGATCCGGCGTACAGTTTAAGAAAAAACAATTGACTAGATTATTTATATTGGTTTAATATGTAGTTTCCTTTAAAGCACATGTGTATGTGGCTCATAATTAAAGTAGAGTGAAAAAGTAAGGGTAAAATGGTAAAAGTGATGTTCTAAAAAGGTAAGTTTCAAACTGGACAATTATTTTAGGACGGACGATAATTTAGAAGATTATTTTTTTTCTAAAAACTATTTTTCTAAGGTATTGTACAAATAAATAATCAATAAAATTTTACTGAAATTTAAATGAAATGGAAGGAAAACATGGTACAATATTAAAATATAAAAGAGATAATTGCAATAAAAATCTCTGATCTATTTCGCGAATTTATAATTAAACCTTTTTTTATTTTCAACCTATTAAAACCCATTTATATTATTTTTTTCAATTAAAGCATTCTGTTAATGTGAGGTTATTTATCTTAACAGAAGTAGAGTTGGCACGCTGACTGTGCACTGATGTGGCAAAGGCGGGAAAAACAGATTCCCTCCAACATAATTGCAAAAGAAACCTTTCACTATTTCTTATATTTCAAAATAAACCTTTATTGCTTTTAAATATTTGAGTTTTTTTTTTGAATTTATTTTATATAAATGTTTATTCAAAATATTTTTATTTTTACAGTTAATAAATTGTAAAAATTTTCATTATTATTATTATTATTATCATTATTATCATTGATGTTTTTGGTGTTATTGTTATTTACATATTTATTTGTTAGTTTGTTATGTAAATAAAAATTGAAAGATAACTTAGATGTATGTGTTTATTTTTGGATATTAAATGTTGTTTCTTTTTCTTAAATCGATGTATATATATAATAGTAATCAATTTGATAATGAGTATTAATATTAGTATATATAACTTCTTCTATTGTCAATAGTAGAAGACTTATATTTAAAAAAACTTTTATAACTAACATTACTTCTAACCAATGTGCAGAGCCGGTCCTGAACTTTTGGGGGTCCAGAGCAAAAAGAAAATAAGGGGCCTTTAAAAAATATAAGCATAAGAAAATAAGTATTTTTCTTTTATTTATGTTTTGACTTCTAGATAGATATTTTTTTGGTTACATGTATTGTGCACTATAAATTCAAGTTAAAAAACAATGAATTGACAAAGTAAAGAATTAAATAATCATAAGCAATAATTAAAAATGATAGTAACATAACAATAAATTTTGATTTTTTCTTGAAATATTGATATTATATGCCCAATCAATTGTTATTTTTTATGACCCAAATAAAAAAATTGATTGTCAACTAACTTTTTTTTATAAGTAAATTTAGCGAACGAAAAATAAAATTAAGGTTGAATAACTCTACTGAAACCGAATACAAAATATTTATCTTTATATAGTAACTCTTTATTCATTAGGTTCCGAAGTAATTAAAACATATATAAGTAGATTTGAAGTTGGTAATAAATAAATAAAATCCTTAATCACAACCATTATACTTACAATACAAGTGGAGGATAAAGATGAAATATTGTGAAATTATAAACATATTTTTTTAAAGTTGATTATTTATGTAAAATCTCTCAAAATAATATAGGAGACTATTTAGCTAAATCGGGGAAGTATATGATATAATATGCATATAAAATAATACTAAGAATAATTGACACCCAAAATAAAAAAAAACTACAAAAAAATATAATACTAATAATTGACACCCAAAATAAAAAAAAACAACTACAAAAATGCAAGTGAATGGGCTTGAACCTTGTACTTCAAGGCTTCTCTCAACACTTACACAAAACCAATCCATTGAGCCAAATAACATTTTGTTTATTAACATTACATTATTTATTATATACCTAAATAAAACTAACCTACACATATATAAAATTGGACCCTCTTACATTGGGGGCCCTGTTCGATCGATCACTCTGAACTCCCCCAAAACCGGGCCTGCCAATGTGAGATAAAACTCTTCAAGGTGAGATATTATTTCTAATGACTCACTTTTAACACCATACTTTAAGCATTTATATCTTATTCATCTAAAACTTGCTTTGGACAAATAAATATATCATTTCGATGTTCTTGCCTAGTAGAACACATTTGTATAATTACTTTTGTCAACAAACAAATGACATTTAAAGAAATTTGTGCATCAAGTTACACAATTTCTTTCATTAAAAACACTAATTTTTAAATAAGTATTATACTTTAAGTCTTGATATATTATTCATCCAAAACTCGATTTGAACAAATAAATATATCATTTCGATACTCTCACCGAGTAAACCACATCTGCGCAATTACCTTCACTAACAAACAAATGACACGTAAAGAAATTCATGCCTCAAGTTGCACAATTTCTCTCACTAAAAACAATAATTTTTTTAACAAGTATTATATTTTAAGTCTTGATATCTTATTATCCAAAACTCGATTTAGACAAATAAATATATCATTTTGATGCTCTCACCGAGTAGAATACATTTGCGCAATTACATTCGTCAACAAACAAATAACATGTAAAGAAATTTGTGCCTCAAGTTGCACAATTTCTTTCACTAAAAATACTAATTTTTCAACAATAAAAGAGATGTATGTCACATTGGTTAGAAATTGATGTTGGTTTAAAAATACTATTATTAAGTACCAATAGAAGAAATGCATCATACATTGATTGGAAAGTGATGTTGATTTTCAAAGTCATTTGATAAAAGACTTTTACCATTATTACCAATAGAAGATTTATATCTCTCATTGGTTAGAAAATGATGTTAAGTTTAAATTATTTTATATTATTATCAATAAAAGAGATATATAACACATTATTTAAAAAGAAAATGTTAAATTTTAAAGTCTTTAGATTAAAGACTTTCACTTTTACAAGAGATGTATCTCACATGGTTACAAAATATTTTACTATTATTACAAATAGAAAATATGTATCACACATTTTTGTTAGAAATTGATGTTTGTATTAAAAATATTATTATTAATTACTAACTTAAAAGATGTATCATACATTGGTTAGAAAGTGATGTTGGTTTTCAAAGTTTTTTGATAAAAGACTTCTACCATTATTACCAATAAAAGATGTATATCTCACATTGGTTAAAAAATGATGTTGATTTTTAATTATTTAAGATTATATAAAAAAACTTACTATTATTAGCAATAGAAAATATATATCACACATTTTTTTATAAATTGATGTTGGTTTTAAATTACTAATATTACCAATAAAATAGATAAATCTTGCATTGGTTAAAAAGTGATGTTGATTTTAAAAGTCTTTAAATAAAAAGACTTCTACTTTTATCATTAATAAAAGAGAAGAGAAGAGATATATCCCATTATATAGAAATAGATGTTGATTTTAGATATTTTTTTAGGTAGAAAACTTCTACTACTATTACCAAATGCTAAAATGTATTACACATTGGTTAGAAGGTGTCGATGTAGGTATTAAAAGTCTTTTTATAAAAGACTTGATACCAATTGAAAAAAAAATATGTATTTCACATTAGTTAGGAAATTGATATTGGTTTGAAATGTTTTTATATAATGTACATCGCATTGGTTATAAAGAGATCCACATTATTTAGAAACATATATATATATTGGTTATAAAATTCATAGATAAACGAATTTTTATGTTATTATCAATACAAGGTATATATCACACATTGTTTGCAAAGAGATGTTGGTTTCAAAACTATTTAGATAAAATACTACTACTATTATTATTTTTATGTTATAATCAATAGAAGAGATGTATTCCACATTGTTTAGAAAGAGATGTTGATTTCTAAAGTTTTTATATAAAAGAATATTATTATTACTATATAAGAATGTATCTCACATTTGTTAGAAATTAATGTTGGTTTTAAAAATACTATTATTACCAATAGAAAAGATGTATACCGCATGGTTAGAAAGAGATGTTTGTTTTAAAAGTATTTAGATAAAAGTCTCAAACTTTTATTACCAATAGAAATAGAAAAAGAAGTATCTTACATTGTTAGAATATGAAAAAGGTATATCTTACATTATTTTAAAAAATGTTAGTTTTAAAAGTCTTGTAGTAAATACTTTTACTCTTATTACCAATAAAAAATATGTATCTCACATTGTTTTAAAATAAATGCTAGTTCAAAAATCTTTATATTAAAGACTTTTTGTTACAAATAGAATAGATGCATGTATCCACATTGTTTAGAAATAAATGTTGGTTAAAAAGTCTTTTATCTACTACTATTATTACTAATAGAAAATATGTATACCACATGGTTAGAATGTGGTGTTGGTTTTAAAGTCTTTAGATAAAAGACTTAAACTTTCATTACCAATAAAAATATAAAATAAGTATCTCACATTATTTAAAAATGAATTATGATTTTAAAAGTTTTTAACAAAATGACTTCTAATATTATTATCAAGTTAAATGTTAATTTTAAAAGTCTTTAGATAAAAAAAACATTACTATTATTATTAATACAAAATATGTATCTCACGTTAGCTAGAAACTTATATTAATTTTAAAAATATTTAGGTAAAAAAATCGTTTAATAGTAGTAACAATAGAAAAAAAATTATAACCATGGAAGAGATTAACAATCTAATTATAATGTCCAAAAGTTATATTATTATTACAAAAAACAAAGTTGCAAAATCAAGAAAGAATTGAAGCAATTTTGATCTGTAAAAATTCAAAATATTTTGATTTTCATTTCATTATACGTGTTGATTGATTTTCATATTTCAAGATATGTGTTCATCTTCTAATTTTATTTTTTTTCTATTCGTTATGTTTATATATAATTTAATTTAAAAATATATATGTCGTGCGCTTAACGCACGGGTTCAAAAACTAGCTCAAAACAATTGTGAAGTTCTACAGTTCTATGGGTCCCAATGTGCACTTATTTTTATACGTTTTAATCAAATAAATTCATTATTAGTTTTAATTCATATATTACTATACTTTGTACATACAAATAAATTCATAATTGGGTTAATTAATATAAACTGACAAAGAAAAGTTATATTTTTTTCCTTCTGGTAAGAATTTACATATATGTAATTCATTCTCAGTTCTCACCCATAAGTTTCTTGGATTTGATAACTTTCTTTTTCCAACTCGAAGAAACAGATTGACAAAACACTGGTCGCAGACCAGCCGGTGATAAGCATAACTCCGGTTGTACTCCTCTCTGAGAGTGGTGATTACTCTGTTTAAGTATTTGATTTTTCAGATGGAACCGAGGGAATACTATCTATTATTTTTCTGATAATCCTTTCAATAATAATAGTTTAAACTCAATTAATCTTTTGTAATTAATTATATTAAAATCACCCCTATGAATAATGATAACATCTTATGTCAACACCTATGGCCACTTCTTTTCTTTGATCAATAATACTTCTTATATATGTTTTAATTTACTTTGAAACCTAATAGATAAAGAGTTACTATATAAAGATAGAAATTTTGTATTCTTCTCCAGGAGAGTTATTCAATCTTAATTTTATTTTGTGTTCGCTAAACTTATCAAAAAAATTAAGTTATTTGACCATCAAATGTTTTATCAGGATTATAAAAAATAACAATTACTTCAATTGAAATATACATACAATTATAATAATTATTGGGTATATAATATCTATATTTCAAGCAAAAATCAAATTTATTGTCATGTGACTATAATTTTTATTGCTTATGTTTGTTTAATTCTTAGCTTTGTTAGTTGATTTATTTTTAACTTGAATTTATAGTGCACACATGTTACCAAAAACATATCCATCCAAAAGTCAAAAAATAAATAAAAGAAAAAAATTGATTGAGTATATTATTTTTATTGAAAATTGTTTGAACAAATGAAGAATAACAGTTTTCATTAATTATTTAATACTTATTTTTCTTATATGTTTGTAGGTAGTATACATTTTGAATAATTTAAATGATGAAAATTCAAAAACTAGTTCGTCTAAAATCTTATTTTTATAATTTTTTAAAGACCCCTTCTTTCTTCTCGCTCTGCACCTCCAAAAGTTAAGAACTGCCCTGCTGTCAATCCACTAGATAACCTACAAGTCAATAAAAAAAATTGCATACCCACTTGCAAAGAAAAACCCAAACAAAATAAAAAAGAGGCGAACGCCATCTAAAACCAAATAGTGCAGCCATTATGGGGGAAAACGTCGTCTGAGGATGGTCGATCACAGTGAAAAAAGGATTGGGAATAAGGAAGAAAGAAATAGTACAACCCTAACTAAGAAATAGAACAACCCTAAATTATAAATCTCATAATTTCACTTAAAATCGTGAAACTCACAATATAGCTAAAAAACACATAGTAGGAACCAAAAGCCTCGTGAATTGCTATTTTCAAGTCATAAAATTACACAATAAAGACGTATAAAATACGTCTATCAACAACATACAATGATTCACAAGTACCAAAGTACATAATATCATTTTAATCATATTTCATTATATGCAGAACATTGATACACAAGGTCCAACAAGACAGTGTAAACATTAAAACAAACTTACAAAATCATGAAAGGATTGAAACAATTTTGATCCGTAAAAATTCAAAATATTTCGATTTTCATTTCATGATACGTGTTGATCGATTTTCATTTCAAGGTATGTGTTCATCTTCTAATTTTGTTTTTTCTATTAATTTTGTTTATGTATAATTTAATTTAAAAATATATATGTCGTGCGTTTAACGCACGGGTACAAAAACTAAGTTCAAAACAATTGTGAAGTTCTACAATTCTATGGGTCCCAATGTACACTTATTTTTATACTTTTTAATCAAAATATATATGTCGTGCATTTATCTTCACTTTAAAGTGTTGTCCTGTAATTGAAACTTGATTGTATGTAGCATGTTTAAAGTGAAGTGAATTCCTCTCCTGCTTAGACCAAATACCGAAAGACAGAAACAAGAAACAACAGAGCTTTCCTTGTTTTTATTTTGGTGGTGGTAAATTATGCTCAGTTGGATTATTAGGCTCTAAATGTTAATTGCAGTTGGATTATTAGGCTCTCTGAAACTATCCCACATTCGTTTTATTTTTATTGGTTGATTGTCATATAAGTATGTGTTCTTACTTTGAATGGGCGTACATTGTATTATCCTAAACTGGTGACCCCCTCATTTTAAGAGAAGGACAAGAGTCTTATTGACTGGATAAGTTCTAAATCCCCTGTGAATTGTGATGTCAAGGGCTCATGAAGCCATTGTATTGAACGTAATATTCTGTAATCGTTAGAAAGTGAAACAATAGGGATTAAATAAGATGGACGAAATGAACTCAAGAAGAAACCATGGAAGTTGTGTTTATGAATTATGATACCCAATGGGTGGCTAGCAATAAGGGATGGATATTGTTCTTGACTAGTAAAAATCGTGTGAGATACCTCTGTGAGAGATTTAGATGACGGTAGCAGCATCAAATTCTTCATCTTACTTTTGATTGAGATAAGTCTGAACTGGTGCTTGATTAGACAGGCGAGGCATCTACCTTTTCATTTCTTTTTTTTAATATTCTACTCTCAATTGGAGATAAGTGTGTATCTTTCTCAGTGTGACTGATAAAATATGTCCTTCCCCATTTATCTTTTTCACTCATATGTATAGAAGATTTGAATTTTTAGCTCAATTGGAGAGGATAACTAAGAGTTTAATGATTGCATTAATGACGATATAATTTTCCTATTATACATGAGCTTATAAGTGATTTTCTTATATTTTCTTGAAAAATGAAAATTATGTGATTATTTTAATTGATTGTTTTATTTTATTTATTTTTTCAGGTTGTTTTTGGGAATAGCGCAAGATGTCGTTCGATGCACATTGGTCAAAAGTTATCATAAAGCCTTTGTTTTTGTTTTTTTTATGATCTACTAGTTTTGACGCAGCGGAACAATCAACAGGAACTCTTTTCACGAGAAATTCCTAACAAATAAGCCTATGACGACTTAGAGTTTTCAAGCACAAAGCAAGAAAATAAGAAACTCAATTTTTATCATCAAAACTGTCGAAATAATTGTTTAAGAGGGTATTTATATGCCCTAAACAAACCAAACCCTAAAAGAAAAAGATAAACAAAAACAAAAAAAGATGAAAAACTCAAAAAACTTCCAAGGCTCGTAACAGTGCTTAAACAATATTTTTTGGGTTAAAAACGAGCTCGTCGGGAGCTTCGATTTGATATGCGACGGGCCCCGTAATTCATCTGGGCGTGAAAATTATGCCGTGTTAAAGTTTTGCTGACCGTTAAATAATTTCTACTAATGCATAATGGAAAACTAACGGAAAACTGTGAAAACTACCCGCCGAACCAACTTTTAGAAACTGCCATTGGATCCCCTGAATTTCGAACTCTCCCCTAAAGCCTTGCTCAAATACGTTTCGGCCACCTGTTCTACATCAAATTTGGAGTTTAAACTAGTTGAGACGATATTTTTATATTTCAAAAAGTTGTTTGTAGGTTGGTTAATTACTTAGGATCTAGTAGATTGATTATTTTGGTAAACAATCAACTTTATTAGTAGATTGATGTAGTGATTAATTATCTTTTATTATTAATGATATCTTCTTTTACTAAAATCTTTGTTTGTTGTATTGATGAAAATGCTAAATTTATAATTCGTTAATAGAATGCATATATAGATATAAGAAATTATATTTTTATAATTAGGACGAAGAGATCTTGACCCTAATGTTTTGTACATCTTTTGGGATGGTGGAAGTTGACCTTAATAAGTTTCCTACCAATTTTTCCAACATTATCCGTCACTATTTTCAGTAATTTCCCATCAAAAGTTTTGGCGCCAAAACATTTAGGACGGCAACAATCCGTCCTTTTTGTTTTCCCACCAATAATTTAGAACCAAAAGTGTTGGTGTCAAAACATTTAGGACGGCAACAATCTGTCATTTTTGTTTTCCCGCCAATAATTTATAACATTTTGAAAAGTATTAGGGTCGGCAAAAGTTTCGTCCTTAAAAACCTTTAGGGACGGATCTTCATGTCCCTAAAATATTTAGGACCCATGTTATTTAAGCCCTCATTTTGCCGTCGCTATGACCGACTTAAATACTAGTAGGGATGGCAAATGGACTTTTAGGGACGAAAAATGAGCGACCCAAATACTCTATTTTCTTGTAGTGTAATTTATAGAAATAGCACAATGATACATTTGTATATTGTATATGAGTACTAAGGTAAATACTCCTATAAGTCAGCACATAGAACTGAGCTTATGAAGTGCTAGTGGCAGAAGAAGAGAGAAAGACAAAGACAAAGTTTTGATAAGCAAGAGGAAAGCACAGGTTAGTGCAGAAGAATTTCAACTAACAAAAAAAATCAAACAAATGAATAAAGTAAATCATACTTATCAGAATGGATAAACAAGAAGAGCAAAGTATTATAAACCAATATCCATGCATTATATCTGCAGTAAAAATAGAAGAAAGAGAATAGGCATATAATAATACAACACGATGAGGATATATTCAGAATCCTGGTTAGCAAAGAAAGCATAACCAAAGTAAATCTGGTATATCAAATGCAAGAGAAGAAAGGAGAGATGACTGAAAGAGTAGACATGAATTCACTAGCAGTCTTGCACAAGAGAATACTCAGATTCTTCTTGTACAGAGAAATAAGAGTTTCTTAGAGATCTATATGAATTTGTGTTCCTGTAAGAGAACTAAATAATTCATTAGTAACATTTATGAGCTTAAGAAAGCTCCAGAAAAATCTAGATACATGGAAATAAGAGTTTCAAAAAATCCAAGAGAATATAAAATGAAGAACTTGAATTTGAATTTCTTATCTTCCCTTAATCACATATGCTCATTGAATGATGAGGTCCAGATGAAGAGGTTGAGCACAAGATTAGGGTGTATCTCAAACAATAGAATAATCCAGATTGTAGAAGATGTTCTCTGAAGAGTGTCCGTGGAATCTGGGCCAATTTGTCTACAAGCTTGATAGATGTTGCCTAAAGAGTAGATTTCCTTTGCAACAACTTATAATGTATTTTGTTCATATCTTTCAGTACTTAGTTACAAATAACTTTTGAATGAAATGGAAGCCAAGTTTTCAGAAACTAATTGTCATATAACAGAAGGATCAATCAATATTTTATGATAAGAAATTTTTTACTTTTTACCTTTTTAATTAATAAGCGGAAATAAGAACTTTAATATCTTTTAACTGTAAGGTTGTAGGATTTTGAACTAAAAGATTTCACTCGAGAGGGTGTTGGGTTGATAACAATCGTTAGCCATATGTCCAGAGAATGAGATTGAAAGAACATTTAAAGTGAAGTATCCATCGGAGTAATATACATATGAGATAATTCTATCCATAGTGCCAATTGAAGAATTAACTTCTGTCATATGAATAAATATCTCATAGTGAAGCAAAGATCGTCATAGAAATTGTCTAACTCAAGACTTTTTGGAAAACAAAATAGTTTTAAAATTTAGAACAAGTTTTTCAAAATTATTTCTCATGAAATTCCTTGTCAAAATATTTTTGAAATAAAATAAGAAAAGTAATTTTCTTTTGAAATGCATTTGGAATGAGCAATGAGAATCAAACTCTCAGGTGGTTAGATCTGGCAAGAAGCTCAGAAAGACCTGCTCTGATACCAATTGTTGGTCCCTACAATATTCCCAAATAGGCTAGAGGGGGGTGACTAGCATATCATGCTATTTTAAAAATAATTTTAAGATATATAAAGTGTAGAATAGATTTTAAGGAAATTGCAATCTGTAGTCGAGGCATGTCTGCTGATAACTCAGAACAGCAGACTTGCTCTGAGCAGAGTAATGAGCATTACTGGCAGATTGCTGATAAACTGTAAGCCATAAGGAAATATGGCAGTGGAATGATAAAGTCTTAACAGATTTATCAAAGAAGTTTTAAGAAGCTGTACACGAATATATGTTCAGAACAACATCATATTTAATCCTTCTCCAAATGCATATTGAAGGATTCATGAGAAGATAGCTTTTAAAAGATTAAAATAGTTTATAAAAGCTTTTAGATGAATCAAGGCTGAGTTTGATGAATATTTTTTTATGTAAGAACATCTGAAGTTTATTCAAAGACAAACGTACATAATACATCAACCTAAACTCTCTTTGTACATTTTCTATCCTCGTGGTCAAGAACTTTAATCCTTAATTACTTAAGAATTCATTTAAGAAGTTCTTAAGCAAAGAGAGCAATATGAAACAAGAGCGATGGATAGATATGAGAAGACAATTTTTAGGATCACTCAGATATAAAATATCTGAGCGACTGAGTGCTGAGCACTCGACTCCCTATGATGATACATGATTGCACAACCAATAGCACTTGCAAGGTATGAATGCAATGCAAACAGACAACTCTTCATCTTCTTTTGACATCTTTCAAGATCTATCTTCAACTGGATCTGAAGTGTTTGGCCTCTAGCTTAAGAATAAAGTATTTGAAGCTTTGGTAGAGATTAAGATCCTCCAAAAAGGTTGAAGAACTCAAATCAAGAAGTAGGTTCCTAATCAAGACACCGATCTTTGTCTTGTAGATTTTCTAATCTCTCTTCTCCTTTTCTCTTTTCTTCCTAGCAACACACAGAGAGTGTTTTGCTAAGGTCTGGGTTCTTTTACTGTGATCTCTTATGAATATCTAGGAACATCGTTGTTAAAGACGACTTCCTTTGTAGATCTCACAGCCTTGTCAATCAGCTCTATCACCAATTAAGCTCTTTGATGGCTTTGGCTTTCGCTATTCTGGCTTTGCTTGTTTAGAGAGGATGAGAATGATTTCTTTTATAGATAGAGGTATTTAGATCGTTGAGATAAGTTGAAAGATTTTCTATCCATTAGAACAATGTTGATGTTGAAGCCCTTTGGATTAAAATCTTTCTCTATAAATCTTGAACAGTGGCCTATCAGATTGAGTTAATGTGTCTATGAAGAATAGGTCTAATAAATAGTATACTGACAAATGGTCTGCCCAATAATATACTTTTTTTTTTTGGACCAAATGTAGAGAGGGGATATCTATTGGATAAACTAGGATAATATCTAATAGATTTTATAGATCTTGAGATGTCAGGCCTTTAAAATCAGATTGACCCTTGAAGCTTGAGCACTTTATTGTTTCTGAACAGCTGCAACCTTCTCTCTGTGATGCACGTGTAGATCAAGGTCTGCTAGTATAGCAAGTCTATTGGTGAAGTATCTTCAAGAGTTGTACAGCGCTAGAGCAGGTCTAGTGGTGCTTGTGTACTGAATCGCTAGTCTACATACTGATCATCATATAAGAGTAGGACTTGACAAACACTCTCATAGTCTTTATTTTATACCCCTTCCATTTCACCCAAAGAGTCCATGTTTGAAAAGTCTAATCATTAAGAAATATATAATTGGTAATAATTTTTTTTTTATCATAATCACAAAAATGTTTGAATATAGTCAATATGTTTTGGAAATTTGGTTAAAAAAATTAGTGAATTTCAAAAAATTTAATGTGTTGTTGTCCACCTAAATCTACTTAGAGATACGTAGGTAACTAGAAAATAATATAATTGACATTACTGGATCAATTTTTTAAAAAACTTTTTTTTATTTATTATTTTAATACCTTGAAGGGCTACAATTATAGAAGCTTGGTCTAAAATTCCTGAAAAATTAACCTTTAATGATCACATCGACAAGCTCTCAGGCTGGTAAAAGCATTCACTCTAAATCACTCTCTGATCCTCATGGCTGTTAACTTTCGCCATAGGCATATTCGTGGGCAATCTCTTCATCTCCATTTGCAAAGAATTCTCGATGTGAAAACATAGCCAGAAATCACCTTTTTCATTATTTCTAGCCCAGTGCATAAAAGAATCAGCCCCATAGTATAAACTATAAATAATAACCAACGCATCGCTTTGAATTATCAGGCAGGTCAGGCAGAAGCTGACCCGTCTCCTGCGATAAGTCAAGGATATTTGTTTGGGGGGAACCTGACCCGGCTTCTTCGTTATTTAACTAGGTAGAAGCTTATTGTTTTAGAGGTATATTTTATAAGACAAATCTCTCTAACCCGACCCATCGTGTGTTGGTGAGCTGAGCTTTAAAAGAGTGATGCTCAATCTTACGAGTTAGGATCCGTAAAATCTCACATAGGACCAAAATATATCGTTGTTGGTAAACGTTAGATTAAATAATGAATATTAGATGGCTAACTTTTGATTTTTGAGACATTTGTATATGAGTACTATATGACAAACGGATGAATGCGAAATCATACAGTATCTTACTCATACTAGGAATTTTTAAATAAATAGGGATTTCGGCCGCCTCCTTTGTCGTTCTCCTTGATTGCCGATAAACTATTTCCTATGGGTCGGCAGTTAATTATTTATTAAAAATAATAATTTTGTGTACGGCTTAATCTAATACTCCCTCCATTTTAGAACTTGTAATATTATTACGAGGTTAAGTGTTAGAACGGTTAGATAATTAAGTTGGTGATGATATGAAATGTCCATATCATTACTTTAAAAATAACATATTTGATCTACTAATATAGATTTGATCTATCGACACTAATACTAAAACTTGTAATAATATCTCAAACTCTAGCTCGTAATATCATATCTCTATATAATTTAGTCCCCTAAGATTAATCCCCACGTCTTTCTGTTCATCTCTCTTCCTTTCTCCCTCTCTCTCTCTCTCTCTCTCTCTCTCTTGTGATTGTCATTCTTGTGTGAAAACAGAAACTATACACACATCTCAAATCTATCAGACGTGCGATTAGGATATTACAAGTTCCTAAAATATTGCTGTGATTGATTTTTTTTTGAGACAAACGGACCGTTTTTAAAAGAAAATTAACATGTATATATATATATATATATATATATATATATATATATATATATATATATATATATATATATATATATTAATCATAAAATACGTAGTGTTGAGAATGAGATGACTCGATTACCGAGGCAACATACTGAGTTCCCTCCGAGGACTAGGCGACCGGTTAGTTTTAATGTTTCGGACGAAGCTTCTGTAAAATGTGTGGTCGCCTAGTGTCGAGGACTAGGCGACTGCCTAGTCCCGTTTTTGCCGGTTTGGCTGTTTTGTCCGGTTTTACTAGTTTTAAGGGTTTTAGGATTTCTATTGTATCCATATAAATAGTTGTATCTCTAGAACTGTTTCAATGTTGGCTCTAATAAAATTTCGACAGTCCGTTGGTCTAAATCTCTCTCTCTTCTTTACTATTGATTTTGTTATACTCTTTTAATTGTCTGCAAAGTCTTCCGCTGTGCGCAACATGTAGTTTGTAATATTTATTTTGTTCTCCAGTTTTTTATATTAAGATATACGTGTTTTATGATTATGGAAAATAAGTAGAGTAGGTCTCATGTGTGATCGTCTTATATATCATAATTACTAAGACGGAGTCCACTTTCTCACACCTCAGCTTAGCAAAACACATTAGGTTGAGTCAGAGAGATCCGACTTACAGAAAATATATCTTAAACGGTTTGTTTCTAAGTTTTTACCAAAAAATTATACCACAAAGTTTCTTTTGAAAAACAACCCGGCCGTTGACTCAAATAAGAAGTTTGGTTAAGTGTTCAGAAGTCCAGATCGCCTGTGCCACCCTATTTTGACCCACGTGTATATAACTTATTAGAGCATCCTCAATGTTAATAAGTCTTGATCTACTTAAGTGTCAGTCAGTTACTTACATAAATTGTTAACTTAAATGTTTTGATAAATTGTTCTTCAGCTCCTTCTTTATATTCAGTAATCTATTTTTAAAAGAATTTTTTTTTAAATAATTGTATCAGCCAGCTGACCAATATTCATCAGCTTCAGCCCCTTTAAAACATCAGCCAGCTGACATAGTATCAGTTGACTGACAAAATTACAAATTCCGCTGCAAACAATTCTCACCCTATCAGAAACTGTTTGGGTCTCATCCTCACTACTCCAAACTTTGTGCCTTTGGTTGTCTTTGCTACCCTTGACTCTTCCCATAAACTCGCTGCTCACTCCACTTCATGTGTCTTTCTCGGTTACTCGCTCACTCAGAGTGCCTATCTCTGTTATGATCCGAGCACCGCCAAGCTGTACATCTCACGTCATGTTCGATTTATCGAGTCTTCCAATGTCCACTCCAGCCACCAGCCCTGCTCACCCAGATACCTACGCTACTGTATCTTGGCTACCCCCTCATGAACTGCTCGACCACTCATACACACCGTCAGCTGCTCGCTCCAGTGCCTCCCCGCCAGTTTCTCCTCGCACTAATCACGGGACTATCAGCCCGGTGGTTAAACCGACCACTGTTCGTCTTGTTCTCTCACTGGCCATTTGTTAAGGTATGGGTTCTTCGACAACTGGATGTGAACAATGTCTTTCTTCAAGGCAATCTATTTGAGGAAGTTTTCATGGCTCAACCACTTAGGTTAACAGACAAGGACAAACCTCAACATGTGTCGGCTTCACAAGGCCATTTAAGGTCTCAAACAGGCTCCCCGAGCATGGTACAATGAGCTGCATCAGTTTCTTCTTGCCTCTGGCTTCAAAAACTCGGTGGCCGACGCATCACTGTTCATCTTTCGTACTGCAGGCAACATCATCTATCTCCTTGTATATGTGGATGATATCATCGTCACTGGGAACCAGCCCGCTGCAGTTCAAACTTTCATATCTCTGCTCGTTAATCGCTTCTCGCTCAAGGACCTTGGTGAACTTCACTACTTTCTTGGGGTTGAAGTTGTTCATTGCCCAAGTGGTCTTCTGTTCTCCCAGCGTGGGTACATAACTGATCTCCTTGCTCGCATAGGCATGACCGATGCTCGCCCAGTAGCTACGCCCCTTGCTACCTCGCCTACCTTGACTCTTCACACGGGCACTGCTCTCACAGATCCGACAGAATTTCGAGCAATGGCCGGGAGCCTTCAATATATGTCTCTTACTCGGCCTGATATTTCCTTCGCTATCAACAAACTCTTTTAGTTCATGCATAGGCTGACCACTGAGCACTGGAACGCGGTCAAGCGAGTTCTTCGGTATGTCTGTGGCTCTATTAATGCGGGCATCCTCCTTCATCACCAATCTCCTCTTGCTCTCCATGCCTTTACTGATGCGGACTGGGCTGGCAACAAGGATGACTACACATCCACCAGTGCATACATTGTCTATCTTGGAAGCAACCCAATCTCTTGGAGCTCCAAGAAACATCGCGCCGTAGCTCGCTCCTTGACTGAAGCTGAATACCGGGCAGTGGCTGCCACTACGGCTGAGATCAGGTGGATTGTGTCTCTTCTCGGCAAACTCGGTCTCACCTCCTCGACTCAACCAGTCATTTACTGTGACAATGTGGGAGCCACGAGTCTCTGCTTGAATCTGGTTTTTCATACTCGAATGAAGCATGTGGCTTTGGACTTTCATTTCATTCGGCAACAAGTTCAAGATGAGCTTATGCGAGTTTGTCATGTCTCCTCGACCGATCAATTGGCCGATGCCTTGACCAAGCCTTTTGCTTGCCAACGGTTTCATCAATTACTTCACAAGATTGGTCTCTCCTCTCGAACGTCCATCTTGCTGGGGCATATTAGAGAATAATATATTTATTATTAATCTTGTTGATTTGTAATTAGTATTTAGTGGTAATTATCTTGTATAATTATTTCCTTATGTTTTTTTCCTTGTACCCTACTCCAAGTGTAACCCTAATTGTAACTCTCCCTATAAATAGGTGATTAAATAAATGGAAAAGATATGTCATTTTTCTTAAACTTTATTAGTTTCCACACGTTGTCCTCACTTTTGCCTCCTTTTCTCTTTTTTTCCTTTTAATTAAAAAAGGGCAGAAATGAGATTTCAAAAAAAAATCACGACAAAACTCACGGTAACCTCCGTAAGGGGGAATCACACATCAAAAATTGAGTTTAAGGACAAAACGTATATTTCGTGGATAGTTCAGCGACCAAAAAATATGTTAATCCTTAAATAGATACTAACTCACCCGTCCAATTAAGCTCATTGCTCATATGGGCACCCGTCCATTTGCCACTTATAACTAAGACTAACTACATTAACTAATCTAGCTAATTAACTGCTGAATTAGTCATTACCCTAATCATCAATGAGACAGTTATGTTTATTATCCGTTAAGCAAAATAGTTAAACATGAATAAAGTAACTATGGATTTATTTAAACTATTTTTTTTTTATAAAAAACAATATCAGAGTTACTTGATGAATACGAAACAAAATAATGTGTTATTTAAATCACTTCACGTTTTAACTTCTTGTGCATAAAATTAATTATTTATCAAGTACATGAAACATTATTATTCCTCTGTCCCTAAATTATGGTTCTCCTTTTTTTTTTCGTCCGTCCCAAACTAATTGTTCAGTTTGAAACTTACCTTTTTAAAACATCACTTTTACCACTTTATCCTTACTTTTTCACACTACTTTAATTATGGACCACATACACATGAGCTTTAAAGGAAACTACACATTAAACTAATATAAATAATCAAGTCAATTGTTTTTTCTTAATCCGTGCACCGAATCAACTAGGACGTTAATTTAAGGACAATGGGAGTGTTTTTTAGGATTCATCCAATCGTATCCTCTCTTTCATTCCCCTACTAATTAAGGTGAAGTTATTCTTTCTTCCTACTATAAAGCATAAATGATATACTCGACTCGTACTTGAACATTGAGTCTATGACTCGATCAATTTGGATTATTTTTTGTTATTTTTTTAATTGGTACTGACTTTAACCTTTTACTTTCTTTAATCTCTATTCCAAAAATTTGGGTTAAGTCATAAGTGTAGTCATAGTCATGCACTATTAAAAAAGCTGAATTTAGTTCCTTTTACAAAGAAAATGTAAGAGTAAGGCCGATGGAGTTTTCCTCCAAAATCTTCTAAGATTTTTGACAAACAATGGAAGTTTTTAAAAAATCAAAACGAAATCGGCTGATGATTTAAACTCAAAAGGTATAAGAGAATATAATATATCTAATATATATTATATTTATAGTATTAGTAAATATAATATATTTGTAATATATTATAATTATCTTTAGATTATACTTTCCTAATTTACTTGTAGTTAGGTTTCCTAATCCCTCTTGTATTTAGACTCTCTAGGTTAACTTGTGTAACAAGTATTGTAACCCTATAAATATGTTTACAATATCAATGGAAAGACTATGCCATTATTCCTAAACTTTATTAGTTTCAACAAAAGGTTCGGCAGATGAACCTCCGGATTTTACGGCTTTTCCACAACAGCCCCTGCAGAAACGATGAGTTTTGGGCCATAGCCCATCAAAACGACATCGTTTTGATGAAGCAATTTTGAAAAAAAAATGCAAACAACCGACATTGCTCCTGACAATGCTTTCCATATGTCATTAATGTGGTGGTTGAGGGAATTTTTTCTTTATTTGCTGTTTAAGGGTAGTTTGGGTATTCAAAAAAACTTTTTTTAATTTTATTTTTAAAAAAACAGTACACATTTTTATCTATAAATAGTGACTTAGTTTGACTAATTTGGATACCAAATGAATTTTTTGCAAATTTTGAATTTATTTGTAAAACGACAAATAAAGTAATAATATTATAAATAAATAATAACGAATTATAATAAATATTATTCAAATTTTAATAAATAAATATTATTTTAATAATGACTATTTATATAATTTCGAAATTATTTATTTATGCAATATAAAATTTATTTGTTAGTATAAATTGAAAGAATATATTAAATTAATAGAGATAAAGATGGTGATGTATGTAAAGTTGTTGGAGATAAAGATAGTGGGGTATGTAAATGTGTTGGATTTTGTGCCACCATTGGGAGAGTTTTTTTGTTTTAAATCAAATGAGTATCTAATTGATTAATTTATTGGTTTTTAATAGATTGAGTTTGATTTTGTGTTTGATTTTCCCACACCATTGTACCTGCCCTAAGAGAATCACCATTGGCTCAGCCAACTTCTTAGAGTATAGAAAATTGTGCAAAGTGGCCACATTAGAAATTTTTTTGGCCAACTAGAAAAAAGGGGGTGGCCCATCTTCTTAATTAGAAACTTGCAAGTGGAGAGAGAGTGAGGGGACATCAACCGGGTGTGTGTGGGTGGGGGGTTTTGTTTATATTAAATAGTGTTAAATTTAATATTTTTTTGTGTAAAAAGTTGTGTAAGAATGATATATAATAAAAAGATATATTACTAAGTGGGTAAGAAGATAAAAATATATATAAATAACAATAGGACCTAATTAAAAAATAATGTTAAGAATATACACATCGAGGATGCTCTAAGCTAAAGACCAAGGCCAAATTTTTGGGAGCCAATTAGATACACACTAACCTGACCTCATCTCTCTCTCTCTCTCTCTCTCTCTCTCTCTCTCCTCTACCCAACTTCTCTGTCTGTTGACTAAGCTAAGGATGTAAATAAATTTTAAAAAAATTGATTGGATTTGGTATTTATATTTGAATATAGATATTCGTATTAATTCGAAATATTTAAATTTGAATTCGAGTCTACAGTATTCTTTTCGAGTATTTTTGAATATTCAAATAATATATATACTTATTTATTATTTTACTACCTTTTGACTTCTTAAGAAATACATATATATTTAATAATTAAATATACTTGTTGATATTTATTAGTTAAATATATCTTGAATGTATTTGATATTACTTCATAACATTTAGAATGATATTATACAACTTTTGTTTAAATAAATATTTAGAGAGATTGTGTTCAAAAAAAGTATTAACCAAATTTTATTTTTTAAAATAAAAAATTAAATTTCAAATCGAATACTCGAATAGTATCGAATAATTCGAATTTTAATTTCGAATAGAATACAAATTAATTTTAATATTCAAATAACAAACGAATACAAATACAAATACAAATATTCGAATAGTTTCACGAATACAAATCGAATACTGTGATATTCGCTTCAATTGAGTTTGTTTACATCCCTACTATTGGCTCTCCCTCCCTCCTCACTTTCTCTCTCTAACAACTAGTTTTATACAAATGCGTTAAATGCACATACATGTATCTTTTTCAATTAAATTATACATAAACAATATTTCCTGCAACATAATCTATATATAATTAAGTATTCTTTTAAAAATCACAAAACAAACATTAGATTTAAAGATAATTGATTTTTTTTTGCTATAACAACCTCATAGTATATGAACTGGATATAATTTAAATTCGGATCTGCTGAAATCACTTAGAGAATATATATTTTTAACATGTAATAGTTTCAAAATAATATAAAAATTGAGAGATAGGTTTAACTTCATCAATTCTTATTTCTAAGTATGTATTTGGAATAATGAGTTTTAGACCTTATGTTACTATGTAGTTGAGTTAATGTAACTTTATATTTTTATTTTAGTATATATGCAAATTGAAGTTTTTTAAATGATGGTTGTGCATAATTGTCATTGTTGTAGGCACGGACGATATATTGGCCAGTATACTGTACTCTACCTTTACAAAAAAAAATTCTTAGGTTGAAAAATATTTTTTATAATAAAATATTACCTTTCTTTTTTTTGTGATTGCATTTTTACTGTATGCGTTATACATATAACCCTCAAAGGTAATTCAAATAATAAAAGAAAACACTTTCCAAATTAAAATAAGAGATGGCGAATATAAATATAATATTAAACAAACGAAAATTTGAATACCGAAAAAAAAACACTACACAAAAACCACAGACTAACCTCTTTTTTAATGTCTATTGTAGTTTGATGAGGCCCCATACTAAGCTTAAAAGAGATGCTATTCTACGAAGTGGTGATTTTGTTGGTATATATTGATGGTACTCTTTTTTTTTCCTCTTTCTTTTATTTTTTTTATTTAGACCTTTCCCCAAGGGGGCATGGGAAGGGATCGAACCTGAGACCTCACATTTTGTAAAGCTCCAACTCTACTACTGGGCCACCCCTTAGGGTCATATTGATGGTACTCGACAGCTAAAATTGGGTAATATTTTGAAAGGAATGAACGTTTTTATAATTGCAGCAATATTTGGGTTTTAATACAATTTATCATTTATTTCTAGTCAACAATCAAACTATTAATGTTCTAAATGTACAAATACATTATTGAACACAACTATTCATATTCCTGTGTGATGGAGGGATAATATGTCTTCTAAGAATACAAAAGGTTAAAAGATTTATGACAAAAACTTGAGTAAGACATTCGTACGGATATTTTTTGTGAGACAAATTCTTCTTACCTGACTCACCATGTCTTGGTGGGTTGAGGTGTGTGAGAGTGAGACTTCGTCTTACGAATTAAGATCGTAAGACGGTCTTACAGGAGACCTACCCAAGATTTATTCATCCAATCAACCATACATATAATTCAGAATTTTCATTTCCCAAACAATAAAAAAGGTTTAAAATATAGAAATTTACATTTTCAGGGCAGTCCACATTTTTTTACACAAATAAAATAGTTTTTGTTTTTGACAAGTACATTTTGGCGAGATCTTATATATATATATATATATATATATATATATATGTGTGTGTGTGTGTGTGTTATATATATATATATATATAAATATATATATATATATATATATATATATATATATATATATATATATATATATATATATATATAGAGAGAGAGAGAGAGAGAGAGAGAGAGACACTCGTGATTTTCATCAAAAAATTTACAAATTAGTAATTCCAGATAATAATGTGTTTAAATTAATTATGAATTTTTATTATATCTTAAAAACAAATATTTTTCAAGAAAATAATTAGAAATTAACTTAGAAGTAAGTGTTAAATTTTATTTGGTGTGTATATTGTTAATAAGACTCAAATAATAATGTTTAGAAATTTCAAAATTTTAATAAGTTAATTAATGTTTTCCCTATTTACTATTTATTTAAAATAATTACTTTAAAAAACACATGATTTTCAAAAAATTCTTAGAAATTAGTAATTTATTTTTATGAGTTTTATGGATCCCACGTTGGAATTTAAGAATTTCTAGAGTGTATTTTTTGTGCACTTGCTTTTGAATTTTCGTTAAAGACAATTCATTATTAATGTTTTTGGAGTATAAACTATTTTTTAAATGACTTCTAAAAATTATTTTTAAGTTTATTTACAATATTTACACTATTTTCTTAAATTAATAATTGTTTTTTTAAAATGGTGAAAATCATGAGTGTTTTCTAAGAAATATTTATTTTAAATACCTTAAACTTTCAATTTGTACATGTTTTGACTAAACAGACGAGACTCTAATGATATTAGGTCAAGAACTTTGGTGACCAGCGTGTATTTGGTTTGCACAAGATTTTTTGATATGCACTTGACGCAGCAGAATTAACAAACAAGAGCTCTTACCACGAGAAACCCTTGTAAATAAGTTTGAAACATGTCAAACCTTAACCAACCTAGAATCCCCTAAGAAGAGATAACTGGAATCCACCAGATAAAAGAGAAAACTCTAATTTTATTAAAATATCAATTAAATTCAGAATTACAATGAAGCCTATTTTTATAGGACTAGTAATGCTTGAAAAACAAGTTAAAATCTCCTAAAAAGTAGTTTAACCTATATAATAACCTAATTAATAAGACTTAAATTCATCACTTATATACATATATCTACTTCTAAACATAAAAATATTACCCTATTAAAATTAAATACGAAAATTACAATAAAATAAAAATACACATACTTAAAATTTTGAAGGGTTACCATCACTCATTTTCCTTGTTTACTTTTTCTTGAATATTGCTTATTTGATACTTTGATAATTTTGCATTTACTAAAATCTTTGCGTAGACCATCATGATCATGGAAAAAATGGATTGATCATGGCCATTCAATCCAACATGAAGACGATGTTAGTTATATAAATATTCAATTTTCTACGGGAGATGCATATACATATATCGAAGAAGCATTCAATTTTTTTTGACTTGCATTAATCATGAGTTGAATTCCATAAAATTTCAGAACTCGTGTTACGTACAAGACCAATCATAGATCTCACTTTGGCCTAGCTTCCAGAAAATATAAATGGGTAATGCTAAGGCCACTCTCATTTTGTATTAAAATATGAAGTATTTTATGACGTGACATATTCTCATTGGTTAGATATTTTATGGGTCTCAACTCCACCCAATTGTGTCACATCACATCCTATTTTGATAAAATGAAAAACATTTTCCAATATAAATAAGAGATAGAGGAAAAAGATGGATGCATGTAGGTCTACTGGGGAAAGGGAGAGGAAAAGAGGGGGAAATAACTAGAGTGGCAACTAGCTTGTGTATATATATGTAGGCCAAATTAACGATGGAGGAGCAATATCTATCTCTACAATACAATCAAAGCTATATATAATGAAAATATTTTCATGTGTTATCTTCTATTTCATTATATTGGCTATCGTTTCTCCACAGCCAACTACCATCGGTATAGGAGCCCTTCTAGACAACACAACCCGCGATGGCAAGGAGGCGAAAGTAGCAATAGAGATGGCAATCCACGAGTTCGAAACCAATCAAAATTTGGTTCTTTACACCAGAAACTCTTATAGCACACCTGCCCAGATTGCTATTGCAGTACGTACGTAACTCATTGCTTGCATGCATGGTTTTACTTGCACATCATAATTACACTTGCTTGATCATCTATGTTCATAACTAATTTGGATAACCGAAACAAGAAAATTAAACAGCATAATTTTAAATTAAGTCTTTGAGATCAGAGCAACTGATAACTAGCTAGCACACTAAGCTAGCTACTAGCTAGTATATACTATTTAATATGCTACACTACACATATATATATTTGCTTTAGAGTCTCAACCACCCAAGACCCTCCCTTCCCTCTCCTTTGATGAATATTGCCGGCCAGGCGACCACCATTACCCACGATGGAATTATAGGACACCACAACACCCTCTCCTCCTGTCGAGCGGTCATGCCATGAGACAGTATCCATCCTAGTTCCCCCCCCGACACAAAAGCTTGCTCTTTTACATGTGCAAGCCTAACTCATCCCTTGTCATGGCCAACAACAACATAGTATGTCTAAGTTGTAAGCTAATTTTTGGTACAAGACTACAAGTCATGAAACGATATGATGTCTTAATCTATATATATATAGGTCATGTTTGATGTAGCTTATGCGTTAGTGTTTATGGCTTATGACTTCTCATAAGTCATTTAGAAAGTGTTTGATTTCAAATGTGGAGTAATAAGTCATAAAAAGAGTACAAGTCAACTAAAGCACAACTTACCTTATAAGTCATAAGCTTTAGAACTAGTGCTGAAGACTTATCAGATCAAAAAAACGGATGAACAGTGTCATTAAATATAATTTTCATATTCCAAAACTACCCTCATTTAATAATAATAATAATAATAATAATAATAATAATAACAATATCAATAATAATAATAATAAACAATATTAATATTAATAATAACAATATTATTAATATTAATAATAATATTATTATTATTTTATTTCAGCACTATTTCAACTTATTAATCACACACACACACACACACACACACTAACTTATGAAAGTTAATAACCACTTTTAAAAAGCTAAATCAAACATAAGTAATAAGTAATAAGTTATCAATCATAAGTAATAAGTTATCAGCACATATCAATAAGCTAGATCAAACAGACCCATAATAGCAATGGTAGATTTATCCCTCCAAAATCTCACTTTTGAATTATTGACTTTTGATTTATCCTTCCACTTTTTTTCTCTCGTATCTTCTCCATATTAATTTTCTCTAGTTGTATTTCTTTTTCTCTCTCACATCTCCTCCATATTTTCTCTCTCATCACCATCATCTCATCTCTTTTAATTATGTTTAAATATTTTTCTCTCTTTAAACATAAAAAATAGTAACTAAAACAAAAATAATAGTTCCGGAGTCAAGAAAACAAAAATATAAGAGGTTAGTAAAATAAAAATAATTTATGGAACAAGTCACTATAAAAATAAAAGTTACAGAATTAACAAAACAAAAATAATTTAATGCGAAGGTTAGTAAAATAAAATAATTTACGAAACAAAATTTTAAAACAAATTCTTAAAAATATATATGTAAAACAAAAATATGTTAGTAAAATAAAAATATTTGATGGAACAAAAATAATAGTTACGGAGTCAATAAAACAAAATCAATTTAAACTGAGGTTACTAAAATAATAAAATTAATTTACGGAACAAAATTTTAAAACAAATTCTTAAAAATAGCTATGTAAAACAAAAATACATTAGTCAAATAAAAATATTTGATGGAACAAAAATAATAGTTACGGAATCAATAAAATAAAAATAATTTAAACTGATTAGTAAAATTATAAAAAATAATTTACGGAACAAAAGTTTAAAACAAATTCTTAAAAATAGTTATGTAAAACAAAAATACCTTAGTAAAATAAAAATATTTGATGGAACAAAAATAATAGTTACAGAGTCAATAAAAAAAATTAAACTGTGGTTAGCAAAAATAATAAAAATAATTTACCGAACAATTTTTTTAACATAACGACGTTCGTAGATATGTTAAGTTTTGGAATTTTTGGTATTATAATTCTGATTTTAGGACTTTTTTGATACAAGAATTATTTTTGGGTATAAGAATTTTTTCGTGGTACTTTTTAGTATTTTTCCATATAATATATATATTATAATATCTATATAATAATATTATTATATATATAATATTAATATATTAATATATTTACACAAATATGGGGTGCTCGATTTGGTAATTCAGATAATAATTTAAAACCCGATAAATCATAAAGTGGGTTCGGGTAAGCGACAAATTTTAGTAATTACCCGACGCAATTGGGTAATATTTGTTCGGACCGGATCGGCACCCGAAAATCCGAATCCGAATGGTCACCCCTAATTTAGGTGCTCGATGTGTAGGCTGAGACATAATTTTTTTTTCCCAATATCATTCATTTAAAATTCATTCTTTAAACAAGTAACTGCTATTTGAAGTTATTCAGGCCTCCCAATAATGTTAAGATCATCAACATATACAACAATTTTAACAAATCCAAATATTTACTGATTGTATCATTTTCTCACCAAATATTTACTATTGTCCAAATTGTTTTAACGCATACAAATATATATATATATATATATATATATATATATATATATATATATATATATATATATATATATATATATATATATATATATATAATGTCAAGGGTAGATTTATCCTTCCAAAATCTCACTTTTGAATTATTGACTTTTGATTTACCATTCCACTATTTCTCTCTTCTATTTTCTCCCTATTTACTCTGGTTGTATTTCTCATTCTCTCTCGTCTCTTCCATATTTTCTCTCTTATCACCATCATCTCCTTTCCATATTTTCTTATTTTTTATCCATTAAGATTGTTTATCATTTTTATTTTGTTTATGTACAATTTAGTTGACGTGCATTTAACGCACGAGTTAAAAAAACTAGTTATACTATAAACACGTTGGGTAAATAATTAAAATGCCTAATTGCATCAATGTATATATTTGATCTTTGGGCCAACATTTTACAAGCAATTGGTTTTGAGATGGACCCCAAATAGATAGATCCATTCTGCTGCAATAATTTGCTAACATTGATGAAATGCAGCAAGAGATCTTATTAATTCGCATCAAATAAAAGCCCTATTCGGACCACATGCATGGGAAGAATCCTCAATAGTTGCAGAACTTGGTAGCGAATCTAATATCCCTACTCTTTCCCTCGCTGATTCAACTCCCCCATGGGCGATAGAACAGTGGCCCTTCCTTCTTCAAGCCTCACCAAGCCAATATGTACAAATGGAGGTAGTCGCTGATATTGTAGATTCATGGGGATGGCGCTGCCTCAGCATAGTATACCAGGATATAGATTCTAACTCCAGTGAAGTCATCCATCATCTCTCGCATGCCCTTCAAGGACGACTACGTGCAAAAATAAGCAAAATATTAGCACTCCCACCTTTCAGCTCATCTTCTTCATTGTCTTCATCGCTCAAGAGGCTCAAGAATGACCAGTGTAGAGTCTTTGTGGTTCATACATCTTTTCCAACGGCCATTCGCCTATTTCAGACTGCAAACAAGATGGGGATGATGGAAAAGGATTATGTGTGGATCACCACAAACACGTTCACAGATTTTGTCCATTCCATTAATGCTTCCATAATTTCCTCAATGCAAGGCGTAGTGGGAGTCAGAAGCTACTTCCCCAAAAATGGGCAACAAGTTCATGATTTCAAAAACAGATTTCGTACAAAGTTTCGTGCAGATCATCCTGAAGAAGACCACCATGAGCCAGGGATTTTCGCAGTCCAGGCCTACGATGCCGCACGAGTTGTGGCTAAAGCATTGAATCAAGCCAACAGCCTCGACGGCCAAGAATTGTTACAAAAGATTTCTATGGTAAATCTCAACGGCTTGATTGGTGAAGTCCAATTTAAAAAACGAAAACTAGCTCCATCACTTATCTTTCAGATTGTCAATGTGGCCGGAAGGAGTTACCGAGAACTTGGGTATTGGTCCAAAGGACTAGGCTTCTCAGAGAATATTGATGATAAAGCTTCTAGCAGCTCTTCAATGAAAATCTTGGGGCAAGTAATTTGGCCTGGTGGACCTTTGTATATTCCAAGAGGGTGGAATTTTCCCACAAGCACCAATCCAATTAAAGTTGGTGTGCCATCTGAATCCGCATTCAAACAATACGTGACCGTCACATACAATCACTGGGACGATAGTTATTCTTACTCTGGATTTTCAATTGACGTCTTCAGAGAAACCATGAGGCGCTTACCATATAACGTGTCATACAAATTTGAACCCTTTAACGGCACCTATGATGCTTTGGTGGAGCAAATTTATCTAAAGGTAAGAATTGAAGTTTCTTAATCTTGATTTATTTAAGACTTACAGAGTTGTTAGTTTTTCTAATATATATATATATATATATATTGTTACTATATATATGTTGGAGCTAGCAGAAGTTTGATGCAGTAGCTGGCGATGTATCATTAGTAGCAGAAAGATACAAGTATGCAGAATTTACACATCGCTATACAGATATAGGAGTAGTGATGGTAGTAGCGGTTCAGTCACAATTGCTAGACAAAACCTGGTTCTTCTTGAAACCCTTCACAAAAGGCATGTGGGCTGTAACACTAGCCATAGCCTTTTACAATGGCTTTGTGGTATGGGTAATAGAGCCAGACCTAGTCAGAGACTCTACTGCACTTGATATAATTGCAACCCCAATTTGGCTAGGCTTTTCAACATTGTTTGCGGGGCACGGTAATCATCCAATTCAAAACATCTTAAATATATGTGTATATATATGTTCTCACCAGCCCGACGTTCTTAATTCTGTTTGCATATGCATATACACATATAAACGTGCAGGAGGTAAACTTCGTGGCACTATGTCACGGATAGCATCTGTAGTGTGGCTGTTTGTGGCTCTAATAATCATTCAGAGTTATACAGCTAGCCTTGCAAGCATTCTCACTGTCCAAAGGCTTCAACCCCGTGTTACAAGCATTGAACAACTCAAGAAGAGCAATGCAATGATTGGGTATGATAAAGGCTCCTTTGTTGCAAATTACTTGGTGGATGCATTGGGCTTCAAACCAAACAGCCTCCAGGTAATGGCATCACCAGAAGAATATGCTGTGGCTCTCAAGAGTGGTGACATAGGGGCTGCTTTTCTTGAAACTGCTCCCTCTAAACTCTTCCTCGCCAACTACGGAAAGATATTTACTACAGCAGGGCCCACTTATAAAATTGGAGGATTTGGATTTGTAAGTGTATAATATTTTTAATTTTTTAATTTAATTTGTTCTTAATGAATTCATCGATATATAATAGTATATGATATGATAAGGAATTGATAGAATGAATACTTAAACTTGAAATTTCAGGCATTTCCAATAGGTTCTCTTATACTCTATGACGTAACTGAGGCCTTACTAAATGTGTCTGAAAGTGGGGAGCTTCAACGACTAGAGAACAAGATGATGGGGCCTCATTATGATCATAAGCAAATGGAAATGGAATCAAATTCAGGTAGTTCTGAAAATGGCAGTCTAAGCCTTCACAGCTTTTGGGTGCTTTTCCTGTTAACGGGAGGCACATCCACAGTTTTTCTTGCCATCTCAATGATATCCAAAAATTTTTAAATCGTGTACAGATCGAGCAAGGATTTGCTAAACCTATTTTCATGAAATCATCATCAGTACAAGCCATAGTCCTTAATTTAAACTAGCAAGTGCCGTACCTCGTACATAAACATACTGTATATACGATACTTTTTACGATTTTCGTTCAGTTGGAGGGGATCAGATCGAGATCGAGATCATGCATCCGGAATTCATAATTATCTTTTCATATGTATATATCCTTCACTGATCAGTAGTTCAGGTACTATTTGAGTTGAGATATATTTGGCTTTAATTTTGCAAATTGTTGAGTGTTGATCAGGCCTGCTAGGGGGCTTTTCTCATTTTCCGTTTTTGGCATTTTTATGTTTTGCTGCTCCACGTGGATGCTGGCATGCTGCAACCAAGCCCCTTGATCTCAATCATTTTTTGTTTTACTTTAATGTTGTGGATTCATACCGGTGTTGTATGGAGTGTGGACGATTAATAAGAATTCATTAATCAATGACCTAAAAAAGGGTGATAATTAGAGCATCCACATTGGTTATAATTCTTCTTCAAATTCTTAGTTGCGTCCTACTGTCACCTACACATTTTAGGAATTTCTCACTTTAAGAATTAATTTTCCTAATGGTTTTAATTATTTCTCCATTCTTACATGGATCCCACTACCAAATCATCTACTTTATTTACACTACTATTTTATTTCTATATATTACAAAAATCTTAAAAAGAAAAGAAAAAGGTAAGTGGCAGACAGATGGAGGTCTCACAGTGCACAGCCGCTCACCTCCCTCACCCACGCATGTGAGGCACACGCCCCACCCAGCAGTGCGGTGGCCTTCACTCTCACATACGAATCTCTCTCTCTCCTCCCTTGGCTTACCTTGGCCGATTATTAATTAGGAATTCTTTAAGAAAATTCTTATCCAAGAATCTCCCACATTGGTTGAAATTCTTGTCTTAGGGCTCGTTTGGTGCAGCGTTTTGAAAATGCAGCTTTTTCAAAATGCAGCGTTTTTAAAATGCTGCGTTTTCAAAACGGAGTTTTATATTTATAAACATGTTTGGAAAATTATTTCAAAACGCTATTTTTCATAAACAGACTATTTGAAAACGTAGCATATTTTTAAAACGCTACAAATTGGAGCGTTTTAAAACGCTCCACGTTTTTAAAACGCTGCGTTTTAAAACGCTGCATTGAAATACTTTTAATGAGAAAACGCAGCGTTTTGACCAAAACGCTCCACCAAACAAGCACTTAACAAGAATTAGTCTAAGAATCGACCAATGTGTATACTCTTATTGAGACTCCCAACCAACCTTGAATACAATCTATGTCCATTAAACAATCTATATATATAAAGTCTAGGTAGTCTAAACATAGTAAAATTTTGTCAAAAATAAATGCCAAAAATAGAAAGTCATCTATACACCAATAATCTGATTACACATTTAAGTCACTAAAGATATTAAATGTGTCTTGGAATATGAAAAAGTCATGCACGTGTAACTAATACTCCTTCTGTCCCAAAATATATGAGGTTTTGGGGCCACATAAGCATTCTATCAAAGCTACTGATCACCTCCGTATGGTTGTAGGCGAATGGAAGAAAAGCGAATTTGGAAATCTATTTTTCAATGGACTTACCTTTTACACAGACCAATGAAATATATTGTAATTTCATCAGATTCGTTAAAATTATATCAATTTTTTTTGGACAATATCCATCATTAAATCATGAAAATATTACTACAAAATTTGAACAAATATTTTTTAAAAAATTTATAATTTTACTAACACAAGAATGAATTTCTATTTAAGCAGTTGTCTCGAATATTACTTTTCATTTATTCTTCTAATTTTTTTTTTTTTTACTTTTGTTTAACTATATATGCTTTTAACAGACATATGTGAAACTAGTTGTAATAACGATACTGGAGCCACAGCTCCTACAAACTAATTAGTTTTGAGATATACCCTTGACTTTAAGATGATATTGATATGTATTAGAGGAAGCTCTCTACCGCTACAGGGGGCGCATACTTGAGACACTAAACCTCCATCCCACACTTTTAAGAATGAAACTAGAACAACCGCTGATTATTAAAGATAAATTGTTGGCACCTATAGAACACTACTAGAAAAATGATCTTTAGTAACTGAATTTTTCGTCGCTAAAGGCAAAATTCCATTGCTAATGACTCCTTAGCGACGGAATTTTTTCGTCGCTAGCCTGTCGGTGATCACGCGTCGCAGATGTCCGACGGACCAATTTTCGTCGCTAAAGGTTAATATCAACGACGGAAATTTCAGTCGCTGAAGGCTTTAAAGAAATAATTAAATTTTAATTTCAGTGACGAAAATTTCTGTCGCTAATGGCTTTTTAAAAATAATTACATTTTAATTTCAATGACAGAAATTTCCGTCGCTAAAGACTTTTAAAAAATAATTAAATTTTAATTTCAGCGACGAAAATTTCCGTCGCTAAAGGCTTTTAAAAAATAATTAAATTTTAATTTCTGCGACGGAAATTTCCGTCGCTAAAGGCTTTTAAAATTTAATCAAAATTTAATTTCAGTGACAAAAATTTCTGTCTCTAAAGGCTTTTAAAATTTAATTTTTAATTTCAGCGACGGAAAATTCTGTCACTAATAATGGGAAAAATTTTAAAAAATACACAAAAATACTATCATTATAAATTTGTGTACATGATAATATAACAATTAATACAAAACGAAGATACAAAATAAACAATAATATAAAACCAATTTAAAAACCTCAAACTCTAAATATTATTACATTGAAGTACCAAATATATACATACAAAATCAAAAATATCAAAAATCAAAAATACAAAACCAATTTCAAAATATAAATATTATTACATCGAAGGATTTTAAGTTGTATTTGCTGCTGTGAACTTTTGCTTCTCCATTTCTTTTCCTTCCATACCTGCATAGGGTAAAAGTAAGGTATGTTGTTGACTTGTTCCAAGTGAAGAAACAATTATTTTTGTCTAGTACCTTGACAGAAGATCCTTAGTAGGTGCTGCAATTACATTTCCATTTTCTTAATTAGCATAATCATCAATCTATATTTTTCAATATCTACAATGGGAGTAACAATTTTATTGTTTATGTGGTGTAACTTTTTTTGCATAGAGGCTTTTCCCATTGCGAGGGTAAGCTTTCTTCTCTTCATTCTTCATTCTTTCCTCCTTTTCTTTTGTGTGTGCCCTTGTAAGACGGTTCTTTGTGCCTTGTCCACCATCAATTGAATATGAATCCATAAGAATACAAAGGCAACCACCAAGTTCAGCACATGTAAACTGTCAGAACTTAAAATTGTGTGGCAGTAAGTTGTCAATCTATGTTTTTTTTGTTTTTTTTTATTTGCATTTTGATGGTAATTCAATTTATTTTGTCTATGAAGCATCCTCCTCAGCACTGAAGGAAATCTGAGTGATCCCGTTTGTTACATGCTGAATATCAGATAATGCAGATTTAAGGGAGATATCTAACAGGGAATTCCCAATAACCATGCATGCTTGTACAATATCACCTCACACTACAAGAAAAATGATCTATGGCAACACTAATTAAGTGTCGGAAACAAATGAAAAAGTGTCGGAAATTATGTTACCGACACTTGTTTGACACTTGTGTTAAGTGTCGGCATAGCCTTAGTCGCCTATTTACGACACTTAGTTAAGTGTCGGTTAATTCCGACTCATTAAATAACTGTCGGAAATGAAATTCCCGACGCTTCATGCGACATTTTGTTTACGTCATGGCTTCCCGACACAAAACTGTTAATTGTTGTAAATGTACAACACTTCGATAAGTGTTGGTAACTTCCGACACATTAGAGAAGTGTCGGAAATTAAATTCTCGACATTTCTACCGACACTTGGAAATGTCGGGTTACAATATGATATTTACTAAATTAACATTCCATTTTCCAACGCTTATTTATAAGTGTCACTTATTTCCAACATCTATTATTCCTTGTTAATTGTCGCTTATTTCCATCATCTATTAATCATTGCTAATTGTTATAATAAATTGTTTTTTATTGGTAAATATCAATAAATTTTGACATTTCATTTAAAAGTAATTTATGTTTTCAACAAGTTGACTTCATTGTGATTCAATACAACCATCAACATCATACAAAAAATAAAGTATTATTTGTTAAAGACTCATTTATTAAAGAGAAATGATATTATAATTATCAATTCTTGTAATATATTTCAAAATCTACCCATAAATAAAATATGAACAACCAAAAGCTTGTTTCTAGAGTTAACTTGGAAATTTAAACTTGTACCAATCAATGTAAACAATCTCTAATAAAAAAAACCTAAAAATATTCACGACATTCAGCTAAAAAACCTAAACTTGTACCAAACCTAAAAAATCATACGGTATGAGGATCAAGAAAAACTTCATCATCGCGGCAATCAGCTAAAAAACCTGTCAAAGTAAAATTATTATTATAATTAAAAATCAACTTGAAAAAGTAAATCATTGTTCTCGTAAGATCAAACAAGAAGCTTTATAGACTTACAATAAGAATACTTTTCTGGCATAATCATCATTTCTTTGTTTTTTTCACTGGATGAAACTAAAAATGTACATGTTATCCAAAATCGATTAGTTAATAATAATAACAAAAAAAAGTCCAACCCTATTTCCCCCACCACTAATATGAGTATTAAACCCGAGGAATGGAAAGAGAAGAAATGGAATGAATGTTGTTTGAAAATTGCTTCAATAACATGTAATCCCAAAACTATTAGTCAAAAACAACTAACCTCTTGTGATGTATTATCGTTGCTTGAAAGATTCTTCAAAAACTTATATCGCGGTTTTCTATGTTGATTTTGAGAAAGTTGTTTCAATGGCGATGTACCACTTGAATTATCAGGAACCTATTATATTTTGAGTGTGTTATAAGAAATGGAATGAATAGAAAACAATATTGTTGAAATGTTGAAAAATTACATGTCCAGTTACAGAACGTCCCTCAGATGACAAGTGATCCTCCAAAGCTTTCATCTTAGCGTCAAATGCCTTCTCCATAATGGCTAATTGTTCCTTGACCTGTGATTCCACTTTAGCATTCACCTGAGCGTCCATTTCTTCCATCTCTCCACGTATTTCTGTCAAAGCATGTTGAGAAACTTCTAACGCAAAGTGCACGCACGATCCAACTCTTTTTGAGACTCGGCTCGCCGCACCTTCTCCAATTCTTGTTGAGAAGAAAGTTCCATCTCAAAGACGTAACGTGTCTAACTGTGACTGAATATGTGTGTTTGTAGCATCTTGATAATTGCATTGCCTCCGTGACATTGAACCAAAGACCTTACTTGGAGCTACTCCTAGGCCAAGAGGGCGTACACGACCAGATTTTTCAGGCCCCATGACTTGGGAGAATATATCGTTTGCACTTATATCCGCAGATTCTAGGTGTTCGAGTGCAATACGATCCATTTCATCCTACATTTAAAATATTAATCATTACACTACTCCACAAAAGTAGAATGAAATTTAATTCATGACTTGATCAACTTCAATTTAGTAGTAACTATAACATACAATTGCTTTCGCAGCTTCTTCATGCACTGGTTTATCTCCCTTCGGCAAATACAATTTCTTATATATCTCACGTCGAGTTGGCGACACTCCACCCTTCTCCTTCTTTAGCTATTGTTGCAAATTGAGTTAAATTCATAGTTCAATAAAAATTATATAGGAATAAATACTCAAAAACTTCGTAAGACATAAATGCTAAGCTATTCAATTAGTACTATACCACATTATGATACAAAATATTTATCATCATAATCAGCATACCTCATTTGCAGCTTGTGCACTGCTCTTTCTTCCCAAGTGGCCGGTGTGGCACGGTTAGTTTTGTCCTACTAGCTTGGTTCTTTACACTCCTTTCCTGTTTTATAAGAAACAAAAATGTTTATAGTCTACAAACTCTTTTATGTTCAATACGATATTAATTAGATATCATAATGATACAATAAAAAATTAAATATTGTAGTGACCACAAATTAACATTCATTACATACCTTTGCTTCAGCAGTACTCCAATGAAAAACAAGCCTTCGCCACTAACTCTCCTCAACCCTATGTGGACAATGAGCTAAACGCTCCTCTGTTGTATTGTATTTGTCAAATCCTTGACTCTTTGCTTCATGCTTCCACTCCTTCCACTTTCTCCCAAGAGACATCATTAACACTTGTCTCATGTTATCAGTAGCATTTGTATTGTCCTATATTAAAATACCACAAGTTATCAGTAGCATTTATATTGTCCTATGTTCAAATACCACAAGTTCCCTTACATAATCATATATAAAAAATAAACTATGTATAGAAACAAATAGTTTTTAGTTTATACCTTGATGAGGTTGTCTTTGTTTAGTTTAGGGAGGAGCCTCCAATCAACATAATAAAGAGGTGCCATTATCCCATTCTTGGCTAGCACACCTAAATTTGAGGCAAGTCTAGATGCTTTTTCCTCTATGGGTTGCCCAAATTTATTGGTCTCAATCTCTAAAATTCCACCATCTGCACCCCAACCTTCTCGGTTCATCAATGTAGGGCCTCGAGTCCGAGTTTCAGTGTCATCGTCTAAATCAATTAAGCCTTCGTCTAAAGTTCAACACACATGTTAATGTCATAATGAGATTTGTATCAAATTAAATACACGTATGAAAAGAAAATAAATGTATGAATTACAAAAAATATCTTAGAGAAAGCATGCATGAAAAGATTTGTATCAAATACAAATAGTAAAAGAAAACTATTCAACATTTCTTTCATTGAAAAAGGGTTGTGCATCTAAGTGTATGCATAAAGAAACATCAGTTCTAAAATCTTTTCATTTCCAAGTACATGTATAATGGAGCAAAAGGAGTATAAGGTATCGGGCAGTTGTTGCCTATATCAGTATCATGGTAAATAAATGAATAACCGGTAATTTATCATACATTAGTTTGAGAATAATTTATTTTTTTATAAGTATTTGAGAATAATTGACTAGGGATACAAATTTGATTTCATGAATTGTATACTTCCATTCTGCAAATCTGTTTGGTAGTGTTTGAGATTGATGTATAATGGAATTTGTTTATTAATTAGCATTTAAATTTGTAAACGTAAAAATGTGCACTCAAAGTGTTTGATAAAATGACAAAGAGAATTAGTCAGAATGATGGTAGTGTTTTATTTCATGAAATGTTTTCTTTTTTTTTTTCCTTTTTTATAACAAATAAACTAAAGGATAAATATAATAAGTGAAAACAAAACATAGGACTACAGAGTTCTTGTGAACTCTTTACAAGAAGTAATATTCTTCTACCTTAACCACTAAACCAGACTAGGCAATTATAGTAAATAGCTTAGCTAGAAAGCTTAGCATGACTATGAAATTGCCTTTCTTGGAGTAACTATTTATTTTTGTTTTTCATCTTCTGTTACCTTTCAAAGAAAAGAACAACACCCTAGCTAACAATATATCACATGTATATATCAGAAAGATTAATGTATATATTTGGGGGGGAATCTGGGCTATGACGGGTCGACCCGTTTTAACCTGTTACCAGTAATTATAAATATTAACCTGAGCCGATTCAACATGACCACTCGTTTGATATTCGGGTTTTAATGGGCTGCGACTCGTTTTGACCCCTTACACATCCCAATCAGATCCAACCCACCCGCTAGTTTTGTTTGGTTTTTTCTTTGCAAATGGGTACAGATATGATGTTGAATCGACTTGTGCATTATGTAATGGATTGATGGTGGATTTGGGGTCCTATGAGTTAAATCTCTGCATAGAAACTTCAAAATGAAGGTGTACATGTATTTCGAGTATATAATAGTACTAGTTCAACTAAGAACATGATTCATGCATGACTTTGTTTTATTTTTAGTACTTACAATTATGTTTAGTTCTTCCCTAGCTAGCTAGTTGTCTCTTCAAAGCAATTTCTCTAAAGGGCTATGTACATGGTGGTAATCATGTTTTTGATAAACAAAGGAGTTGAGGTATTGTGTTAGTTAAACCTCCACCAAATTACTTAAAGGTTAATTAAAGTTGTAATTTCCCTTGGTTCTTAATTACCATCAATATAGGGGTATCACATCACTTGGAAATTTCAAAAAAATTTAAACGTTGAAAATTGTGCTTAGGTGTTGTGTGGTTATGTTATTATCAATATATAGTTCGTCGACTAACCTTTGGACGATCTTATGATATTGCATGGTTGCGTGAGGCTGATAAACAATTGATGGATATATAGCCACATGTTGTAATGAAATATTGGTCACCTACGCAATCTATTCTACGTACTTTTCTAATTTTAGATGGATGTACGTTATGAATTGATTCTTTGCTGACTTCAAACACTCTATTGGGTTTGGGACCATCTTGAAATTTGACTCAAGGTTGTTTTGTTACTAGATAGGAATAGATATAATTTTTTTTTGATTTAGCTGTTGGTATATTTAGGGTGAATATTTAGTTGGTGTTTTGTGAATTGTTACTTCTCGTCAATTATATATATATATATATATATATATATATATATATATATATATATATATATATATATATATATATATATCAATCGTCAGAGATATGAAATATGATTTTTGATCTTTATCTTTACCATATATCAAAATTATCCAGGGTGTATATTTACTTGATATTTTTAGATTGTTAGTGAGTTGACTAGTTTTTTTACATTTATTATGTCAAAGAAATTTCCGACTTTTCTTTATAAAATGTCATAAAATTTCTGACTTTTATGAACAAATGTCGTTATAAATTTACAACACTTAGTAAGAATTGTCAAATATTTACCAACACATGTACTATGTGTTGGGTATTTGCCGATTTTTATGATAAAATGTGGGTAATTGTTTCCAACACTTTTCTAAAGCATCGTAAATTTGTGACATTTATAAAAACATGTCGCCAAATTTCCGTCACATATATTAAATGTTGTTGATTTTCGACAGATATAGGAAAGTGTCGGTTATTTTCCGATTTTTATGAACAAATGTCGGCAATTGTTACCAACACTTTGGTAATGCATCGTAAAATTATGACATTTATAAAAAAAAAGTCGCCAAATTTCCATCACATATGTTAATTGTCGTTGATTTTCAACACATATGTGAAAGTGTGGGCAATACCCGACACTTATGTTAAGTGTCAAGAAAAAAGTGTCGTTATAGCTCATTATTCTTGTAGTGTCACTTAAAAAATGATACCATAACATGCAACTATTTCCACCAAATTCACATCTCAAAATTCTCTTTTCCTATAAAAAAGAATCCAAGGTTATGGACCTTATAGTATTCTAAGAGTTTGTGTAGGAATTAAAAGGCACTGATCACAACCACTCAATTCATACTTCTGTATGTGTTTCTGATTGGAATGATTGGAATAAAGTTGTGCTTTCTTTTTTCCAAGTAATATTTTGGGGACAAGGTGTCCTTACAAAAAAGTGGAAACTGTAAGGGCAAAATAGGCATGACCTATTTTGGTCTTGTTTCACCTTTCTTGGTCAAAATAGGATTTTTGATAAGTTTGTGTTAATTTAGGACTTAGTATATTTTATTAGATTTAGTTTAATTATTTTTGGTAGCATAATCGTTTTGTAGATTTCTACTGCACTTTTTTGGTAACAAAATCTTTAATTAGATTTTGTTTTTTCCTTGGTCCTTAAGGTTTTATCATTTTAGGAAACATAATTTTCCTAAAGATTTTTGGTTTTCTTGATTCTAAAGTTTAGGAGTCATTTTTGGAAACAAAATATTCCTAAAGATTTTTTGAGTTTCTTGGACCTAAATCTTAAGAGTTGTTTTTGGAAACTAAATCTAGTCAACAATCCTTTGTCAACCGTGTTTCTTAGAATCCTTGTTTATATGGTAATAAAATCTAGAAATAAGGTAAGTTGATTTTATTCCTTTCTACTAATCCTTGTCCTTGTTGGAGTTGTATTCCTTTATGTGTGTAGGAGATCTTGGCATTATAAAAAGAGGAGCTTGGACACGGTTGGAGACACATGCCTTGACAGTGCAGGAGAAGCAGATCACAAAGAGTGCGAGAAAATTGATTTCCGAATTGAATTCCGATTAAATGCGATTTGAATGTGCTTCCGGATGTTGCAACATTGGCAGCAACATTGAAGTGCTGGAATTTTTTTTCTTCCTGTTTTGTTTAAAGGAAGCTGTTTTTGTTTCTTCCCACGTTTTGTTTAACTTGTTTATGTGGGGTTTTTGTTCTCCAAGATTCATTATCTTGTGAGAATATTTTTTGTGTGATTTCACATAATTTTTTGTAAAACAATTCATCGTTTTTTTAGTGAAATCTTTTTGGCCATGAGGCTAGATCTACAAGTATAAGTTTGTAGATTGTTTGGTAAACTTTTGTGATTAATTTCATGCTTTAGTATTAAGTCTTCCGCTGTTTTGTTATTTTTTCTGTCTATTATGACTTTTCAATTGTAGCTTTTTCACAAGCTACATTAAATCTTTGAGAATCCTAGCTACTCCCGTTTTTCAATTGGTATCAGAGTCTTCTCTTGACTTCACTAAGAGTAGATTCTGGTTGTAGCCATGATGGATTCTCAATATGAGAATTTTGTTTGTTCTAATACTTTGAATAAGAAAGGTTTATACAATGACTTTTGTTGCTTTAACTCTTCTGTCTCTGAAGATGGTGCAAAATCAGAATTAGAACTGATGGATGCGTATAAGGAGTTGTACAATGATTGGGAAAAGAGAGTTTGTCAAGTTAAGTTACTTAAAAAGGCAAATGACTTGCTAAAGAAGGTTAATGAAGATCAAAAGGAGAACATTGCTAGACTGGAATGTTTGGTTAGCAAGAAATATGTGGAGCTTGAAGAACTGAAAGAAGAACTGCTCAAAGCTAAGGAGACCGTGGAAAAATGGAATTCAAGCCAACACAAAATGGATTATATGCTGAATTCTGGTAAGTCAGGTATTGGTTTTGTACCAAAAATATTTGTGAGAGAAGGAGAAAGCACATCTGAACCTAAACAGACTTCTCAGAATTTTCAAAACTCAAATTTCTTTGAAAACCCGAAATCAAGAAAGAAAAATTTTGTGTGTCATTTTTGTCATAAGCCTGGACATATACAACCTTTTTGTTTTCTGAAAAAGGCTATATATGAGGATGATGTTAGGCAGACTTTCTTGGGAAAATCTCAGATGCAGAATCGTATGAAGCAGCCAATGCGACAGCCAATGCAGCAACATTAGCAGTCACATTGGAAGTCTCATCAGAAAAAAAAAATTCAAAACCACCAACCCAAAATTTTTAAACAAATATGGGTTCCTAAGGGTAGTAATGACAAAGGCAAGTCCAAATACTGTGAACCCTTTGATATATGTCCTGGTGCTAAGCGGTTCTATGAAACCATTGATGAATACCATGATGAATTTCCTCCAAAATCTTGAACCATCGAAACCAAGAAATCGCACATGATCGAGACAGATCACGCATATTCGAAAGTTCAGCCAATGTGATTCACAATGTGTCACCCAATGTGTCACCCAATGTTGCTACATCGGCGACACATTGGGTAAACTTGGCGATTCGAAACAGTCTGAACTTTCAAAAACAGGTCCTGAATATTCAGAAACTCAGTCCAATTTGAATGATTGTAGCCATGACATTCCTAACCGTATTCAGAAAAACCATCAAATTTCTCAAGTGATAGGTAATATTCATGATGGCATATACACAAGGAGAAGAGGTAAGGTTGATTCTCAAAAATTTGCATGCTTATCAAAATATTTTTGAGAGAAGCCTTAAGTCTTTTATGGATGCTCCAAATGATCAAAGATTATGTGCTACACATTGATGTGTTAACCTTGTTTTTTGATAACACCTATGCATTTTGCTTAGTACAAAAATCCAGTTCATCATTCTCGTACAAAACACATTGATATAAGACACCACTTTTTTAGAGACTTGGTTAAATATGAAAATTGTTTGCATTGTACATGTTGGGATTGAAAATCATCTTGCTGATATATTTGCCAAGTGTCTTGTTTTTGAGAGATTTTTCAATCTTTGGAAATCTCTTGTGTTTTGTGTGCCATATGATTTTACACTTAGTTAATTATATATAAAAAAATCAAAATTAGGCATGATTGCATTTTGTCTTTAGAGGGCACTCTAGATCAATTGACTCACATGTATGTGTCTCTTGTGGTTGCTTGGGAATTTCATTCAAAATCAATTGTGATTTTTTTTTGTTATGATTCTCTCTCTCTCCCAGTTCTTGAGTATGTTTAAAGTCCACAAAGGAAAGAGCTACCTTTTGAAATTTTTGGGATGCTGCAATTTATCAAAGTACTATGGAACTTAGGTTCTCATGGGTTGATCTTGAGAAAATTGACTCCCTTGAATTGAAAAAGTGTGAAAGCTACCTAACGGAAAAGAGCTACCTATAAACAAGGTTTGTGGCACCTTTCTTTTGGGACTATGAATCGTCGGATTTCATGGGTTGATTAAAGAGTAAAGTGGCTTCCCTTGGTAAATAGTATGAAAGGTTCCAAGTGGCATGTTTTTATAGCTTGAAATAAAGTAGAGCTATATATTTCTAGTGAAATAAAGTACCTATGGATTTTTGTTGTGAAAAATTTACGATCTTGGGAGAGAAATATGGTTGAAAAAAAAATGCAATATTGATCATAAAATCACAATTTTGGCAAATGTTTCTTTCAATGCAGCTACATTAGGAACTACATCCTTTGATCTGGTCTTTATCACTTGTGTGTGATTGCATTTTTTTTTAAATTTTTTGCCTAGCTTTTAGTTATCATGTTTTTAGGCATAAAATTTTAGGACATGCATTGTTGGCAAGGATATCATCTTGGTGAAATTTTGTCCTAATATAAACTGTGCAAATCAATTTCCAAAAATCTCCATGTTGAAAAATATTTAGTGGTTGTCTAATTTTTGTGTGGAACTAAGAGGTTTTGAATTTGGATATGATGTGCTCAGTTATTGCTAGTGGTGTGACCAAATCTTGGTGAACACTTCATTGTTTTTTTTTTCAAAATCTTGGATTTTTGAGAGTTCCAAAAAGATTGTTTATCCCTCTTCCTCTTCCGGTCAAATAGGGGGAGAGAGATCAAGTGTTTCTTGTGATGGTGATGATTTCTGATTTGTGCACCTTGCACAAATTTAGGGGGAGATGAGATTTTCTAACCAATGCAGGTTAGATGGTTTGATTGGTGTTGAATAAACACTTGTCTTTTGATTTGACCAGAAAGGTTCAACAAAGGGGGAGATTGTAAGGGCAAAATAGGCATGACCTATTTTGGTCTTGTTTCACCTTTCTTGGTCAAAATAGGATTTTTGATAAGTTTGTGTTAATTTAGGACTTAGTATATTTTATTAGATTTAGTTTAGTTATTTTTGGTATCATAATCTTTTTGTAGATTTCTAGTGCACTTTTTTGGTAACAAAATCTTTAATTAGATTTTGTTTTTTCCTTGGTCCTTAAGGTTTTATCATTTTTGGAAACATAATTTTCCTAAAGATTTTTGGTTTTCTTGATCCTAAAGTTTAGGAGTCATTTTTTGAAACAAAATATTTCTAAAGATTTTTTGAGTTTCTTGGACCTAAATCTTAAGAGTTGTTTTTGGAAACTAAATCTAGTCAACAATCCTTTGTCAACCGTGTTTCTTAGAATCCTTGTTTATATGGTAATAAAATCTAGAAATAAGGTAAGTTGATTTTATTCCTTTCTACTAATCCTTGTCCTTGTTGGAGTTGTATTCCTTTATGTGTGTAGGAGATCTTGGCATTATAAAAAGAGGAGCTTGGACACGGTTGGAGACACATGCCTTGACAGAATTCTGTGAGAGCAGATCACAAAGAGTGCAGAAAATTCAGATTTCCAGAATTCAGAATTCCAGATTCTGTGCAGATTTGAATGTGCTTCTGGATGTTGCAACATTGGCAGTAACATTGAAGTGCTGGAATTTTTTTTCTTCCTGTTTTGTTTAAAGGAAACTGTTTTTGTTTCTTCCCACGTTTTGTTTAACTTGTTTATGTGGGGTTTTTGTTCTCCAAGATTCATTATCTTGTGAGAATATTTTTTGTGTGATTTCACATAATTTTTTGTAAAACAATTCATCGTTTTTTTAGTGAAATCTTTTTGGCCATGAGGCTAGATCTACAAGTATAAGCTTGTAGATTGTTTGGTAAACTTTTGTGATTAATTTTATGCTTTAGTATTAAGTCTTCCGCTGTTTTGTTATTTTTTCTGTCTATTATGACTTTTCAATTGTAGCTTTTTCACAAGCTACATTAAATCTTTGAGAATCCTAGTTAATCCCGTTCTTTCAGAAACCACAGAAAGCCCTAGGATAGCACCCACTCCTCTAAGAGCTGCAACTATCTATTACCAAAACTTCCGAAAAGCACCCATAGAAAAATCCTACAGTGAAGTTGACTTTCCATTATGGCATTATGGTCCCTCAAAAGCGGAAAAGAAGGGACTGGCATGAAGTCAAGCTTGTGGGCAAAGGGAGAGAAAAACTGAAACACAGGGACCTTATAAATTTCTTTAGCAGTCTTAAGAGTGTATTTATGGTAGTTTTCTCATTATCTCTTCCAGTGGAAGATCAGAAATGGTTCATGAGCAACTTGAATTTTCTCGTATTTGAAGCAAATCTAATGTAGATGATATGGCTCATTAAAACGATAAATCATCTTGTATGGCAAACTCAAGATGCAGTGATTTATACATACATAGTTATGATCATAACTGACCCAAGTTCCTACCTTCTGGGATTGGTCAGTAACTAAAGGCGTTGCCAAGATGCATCAAATATTGTAGTTTAAATAGTTTATGCAGAAGTCATCAATTAAATCTCTCGAGGGATTAAAGAGGGGCTATTCAACCACCAAGCAAATAGGATAAGGAATAAGCATGCTATCCATCTGTGCTCTATTGATTTCTAATATCTTTCAAATCAGGGAAGGGAAAATAATCATGTACTCACAAAAGTTGTTCAGAACAAATTTCCCTAACAACTCTGGATCCATCATATCTTGTGCAGTAATCAGAGGGTTTAACCAAGACAAAACATAAGGAGGACGCGAAGCAAGAGGATGAGCTGCCACAAGCAATGCACCTAATGGAACGACATGAGCATTTAAAGCCTGGGCAGGATCTGCCTATGAAAGCAGAGAGAACTAAAATCAGCTTCGTTTTGATACGTCGAAGCATTCAATGATACTAGTTGCAGGGAACGAATTCACGGTACAGATGTTTACAAGGGGTAAGAGAAGTTTCAGTGATGATTTTGAAGTAGTGTAGTCAAGTGAAGATCCAATAGTGATGATTGCTGCCAATTTAGAGTCCCTTCCTTCAAAACCTTGCCCAAAAGAAAAAAAAACAAAGATTAGCATAAACATAGCAACTACTTAACCAACCAGTACTTTTTGACAGTAGTCAATAATCGGATGAATACCACCAAAAGAGAAAGCAGATTAGATCACAAGACTGAATGAAAATGTAGATCAAAAAATTCATATCTAATACTCTAGGTAGATTTTAATTGTTCCCAGACTATTATACTCTCCTATGATTGGTGGCTGTACAGTGAATGTATGATTGTGATTATAAGTTTTCTCAACATTTTTCAAGCCAAATTGATGTTCAAACAAGCTGATTTGAAATGGTTTTTCCAATTCCCCTTGTTTTCAGAACCAAGACTAAGATCCCCATAAATGAAGAAACAATAGAGCTGCTTATGGAATAATTCTAAGAGAAACTACATCAGTCATATATGTTTTGAAATAATGCTAGTAAGGTGGTTTAGTGTTAAGTGTTTAGGTGTATAGTTGCTAATATAATTATTCAAAACAATTCTATTTGCCAATCAAGAGATGAAATACGCATTCCAAAAAGGCCAGTATGTGAAAGAAAGCTTATAAGAGACATCAGTACAAAACAAGCTCTTTTAGTTACCAATATTATCATACTAAATAACCAAGTGAACTAGGAATTACCACAACAACTAGCTATGCTCCTTAATCATCAAATTAGTGTTAATAATAATAATAATAAATTGGTGCGCAAGAGATTTGAGAATGAACTCTTTTATAAAAAACGATTTCTCCAATGTGTGAACACCAAAATGAGAAGGGGCTGAACCCATAAGGCTTGCATTTCTAAATTTAACTTAAAACAAATAAACTAATTAATCTCCTTAAGTCCCATGCTAGAAATCCACACGCATAACCAGATCGATTGATTTGTCAATTTGATATTCAACAAATCAGCAAACTGTCCTCGCTACCATCACAGTACAAAATCAAAAAAATACAGAACTTAAAGAAATGCATATGTAATCAATTGAATAAATTAGAATGACAACTTTCGTATAGTGAATCTGTAGGCTCAGCTAGAGTTGTTGGTAGTAGTTCTGATAGTATACATTTGGAGTAGTTCTGATTGTATTATATTAAAAACATGTATTTGAACGTGCCATTTAAATTATGTATGATATTCTTCGTCTGCTAATGCTTCTTTTATGTTGCTATGAAATGTCCTATGTTATACAAAGTCTGCAATAAGAAAATAACATGAAAACCAAGCCACACAAAAAGCATAGTCTGCTATACAAAGTTTGCTAAAAATTTCATTACCACAAAAAATACTAAAAACTGTTTTACAATTCATAACATTAAAAAAAAAGATAAACATAGTCCACATCACTATTCCCTCCTATGAGACGGTCCCGTGTCATCAGCTGGACCATTGATAAATGTGTGCACTCTATCAAGCAATGAGCCCAAGTCCACATATGGTATAGATCGGTCACCAGATCTCCAGCGATGCACTGTGGGATCAATCATAGTCCTCACAACTCCCAATATCACGTCATCGAGTCGGCGCGGCATCGGTCGTAGTGGTGTTAACGTATGCGGATCGTCTACCACGGGGCATGCGACTACATGTGAACGCTCCCGGTCTAAATAACCAGGAGCACAATCCCAAGCACGTAGGGCACGCCTGCCGAGTCGTTCTTCAGATAGGAGGTGGCTATCTGACGTCAACCAGTACCCATCAAAACCTAGCCACTGATGCAAGGCCTTCGAGTTATCTCGAGGGCCGCAGTTTGGAGCAATGACTGTCCTCGGAATCGTTTGCACATGCCCGAACTGTCGAAGGACTCTGTCTGGATGGTATGGCTCGACAACATAGCCCATCTGTATGCATCCTAGATACGTGGCAATCTGATGCCATGGAAACCGGTCCCTGACCTTACTATTGTAAGGAAGCCAGTCAACCTAAAACAATAGACCAACAAAAAGTCAAAAACTTTCAATACGAAACCTATTATTAAAAAGTTGTTGAAATCGATAGAAAAATACGTATACTCACGTCACGGCTCGTCAGTCTATCTAATTGCTCACGTGATGCTAATAAACGGTCAGCGCGTCGTCCCTGATTCCCTTGCGGGATCCACCTACGTGCAAGCGGGTATCTAGACTTGTAATCAACATTATGTGGTGGCCTTAGATATGGAAACCGCAAGTAGATCCACGCCTTAAAGCAATAAAATATACATTTTTAAAGATTCAAGTATCAAATAAAACATTTTAACTTTAATAGTAAATACACAACATAAAACTATAGAATAATTATAATTATTACCTCAAGTAATGCCATGGAACCAATATACGCCGTGTTATACCTAGATGTTTGTCCTAGTTGTCTATATAAATATGCAAGGGTGGCAGTTCCCCACGCATAAGTATCTAGATTTTGAAGATCCTCAAGCCACTCTAAGAATGCAATAGGTACACGGGTCCCGCTCTTATCAGCAAATATCGTGCAACCCAAGATCAATAAGAAGTATGCCCTCACAGCACAACCCACCCTAAACTCATCCTTAGACGTGACATCATCAGTAAACCTCACACGTAGCCACTCCAATGTCACCGAAGCCCCCCTCTTATTTCCCATGCCCTCAAAAACCTCCTCAAGTGACACTCCCAACATCTCACTCATATATGAGGCATCAACATCCCTAGCACAAGCTAATGGATCACCAGCGATAGGAAGGCCGAGCGACAAAACACATCGTCTAAACTAATGGTCATCTCCCCGAAAGGCATATGGAAAGTGTTAGTCTCTGGATGCCATCGTTCCACGAAAACAGAAACTAAGACCTTGTTCACATCAGCATAGCATACATGCCTTAGTCTACTAGGCGCACTACCCCTGACCATATCCCGAAATACCCTCGAATCTTCGCCATTAGGAATGACCCAATTAAGCAACTTCTGTGTGTGATTGTGGCATTTTAGAATACCACGCTCTTCTTTACCGGCCAAATATATGCATACGTGTGACTCATATGAAGTCGAACGATGTATCACGTGGACCACCGAAATCCGAGCTCAATCGAGGCTCATAAGTCTGCGCCTACTTGGCTAAACTAAATGGCTCCTCATCTTGCTCAAAGTCTGGCTGGAAAGTGCCTTGCCCATGCTCATGCTCAAAAGTCTACCCCGCCCAATGAGGCTCAAAGTCCTTGCCCATGCTCGTACTCAAAAGTGCCTTTGCCCAATCGAGGCTCAAAGTATGCCCCATGCTATGCTATACTCAAAGTGCCTTTGCCCAATCGAGGCTCAAAAGTGCGCTTGCCTAATCGAGGCTCAAAAGTGCCTCGCCCATGCTCATGCTCAAAAGTGCGCCTCGCTCAATCGAGGATCAAAAGTACGCCCGCTTGTCGAGGATCAAAAGTGCGCTGCCCATGCTCATGCTCAAAAGTGCGCCCATGCCCATGCTCGTGTTGTTATTGGTGTGCTTGTTCCATTTCTTTCTAGCGGATCTTTGTTACCTTTCCTTGTATAAACGTTCTTAAAAAATTTCTGTAAACACCAAATAAAATATATCATAATTAGGTTATAGTTCCAATAAAACAAAATCAAAGTCGAAAAGTGGCAAGGCCGGGCCAAGCTGCCAAGCCAAGCCGAGCCAAGCCAAGCCAAGCCAAGCCAAGGTAAGCCAAGGTAAGCCAAGGTAAGCCAAGGTAAGCCAAGGTAAGCCAATCCAAGCCAAGCCAAGCCAAGGTAAGCCAAGGTAAGCTAAGCCAAGCTGCTAAGCCAAGGTAAGCCAAGTTAAGTTAAGTTATTTAAGCGCAAGAAGTTAAGTTAAGTTAAGCCAAGTTAGCTTAAGCTTAAAGTTAAGCTAAGCTTGCTAAGCTAAGTTTTAAGCTAAGGTAAGCTTAAGTTAAGCTAAGTTAAGTTAAGAGTTAAGCTTAAGTTAAGCTAAGTTGCTTAAGTTAAGTTAGCTTGCTGCTGCTTAAGTTGCTAAGCTTAAGTTGCTGTTGCTGCTTGCTTGCGTGCTGTGCTGTGTTGCGCTGCAAGGTTAAGTTGCTGCTTGCTGCTGCTGCTGTGCTGTGCTGTTGCTGTTGGTTACGTTGCTGTTACGCTTACGTTAACGCTATTTACGCTTAAGTTACGCCACGCCACGCCACGCCACGCCACGCCACGCCATGTTGCCACGTGCTGCTGCTGCTTAAGCTGCTGCTGCTGCTGTTGCTTGTAAGTCAAGTTGGAAGTCGCTGTGCTGCTTGCTGTTAGCTTGCTTACGTTAAGTCAAGTTGCTGTAAGTTAAGTCAAGTTAAGTTGTTAAGTTAAGTTAAGCTGCTGTTAAGCTGCTAAGTTAAGCTTCGCCATGTTAAGTTAATCTATGTTAAGTTAAGCTAAGTTAGCTTGCTTAAGTTAAGTTGCTGCTGCTTTGCTGCTGTTGCTTAAGCTGTTACATTGCTACGCCACGCTACGTTAAGCTGTTAAAGTTACATTATGTTAAGTTAAGTTAACTTTACGCCACGCTTAAGCTAAGTTGTTATGTTATGTTACGTTAAGTTACGCCACGTTGTTGCCACACGCCACGTTGTTAAGTTACGCTATGTTAAGTTACATTACATTACGCCACGCTATGTTACGTTAAGTTAAGTTAACTTACGCTACATCCGCCACGCAGTTGCCACGCTACATTAAGCCACGTTGTTAAGTTAAGTTAAGCTTAAGCTTAAGCTTAAGTTAAGCTAAGTTAAGCTAAGCTAAGTTAAGCTGTTGGATTACGTTAAGTTAAGTTAAGCTTAAGTTAAGCCTTACGTTAAGTTAAGTTATTAAAGTGCTTGCCAGTTCCGGTTGCTGCCAGTTGCCAGGTTGCTGCTGGGTCAAGTTACGACGTTGCGTTGCCACGCCACGCCACGCCAAGTTGCTGTTGCCACGCCACGCTAAGCTTAAGGCATGTTAAGTTACATTACGCTAAGTTAAGTTACATTACGTTAAGTTGCTAAGTTGCTAAGTTAAGCTTAAGTTAAGCTTAAGTTAAGCTTAAGTTAAGTTAAGCTGCTGTTGCTTAAGTTAAGTTGCTGGCCACGCTTAAGTTAAGTTAAAGTTAAGCTGCTTAAGTTAAATTGCTTAAGTTAAGCTCGCTTAAGTTGTTAAGTTAAGCTGTGCCAAGTTAAGCTATGTTAAGCTGCTTCGGGCGAAGTGAAGTAAGTTGCTTAAGTTAAGCTTAAGTTAAGTTACGCCACGCCATGTTGTTAAGTTAAGTTGCCACGCTACATTAAGCTAAGTTAAGCTTATGTTTCGCTCACGCTAAGCCACGCCACGTTGTTAAGTTGCCACGCCATGCGTACATTAATTTAAGTTAAGTTAAGTTAAGTTAAGTTAAGTTAAGTTACATTACATTACGTTACGTTATGTTATGTTATGTTACGTTACGTTACGTTACGTTAAGTTAAATTAACTTACGTTACGTTAAGTTACGTAAGTTAAGTTACGTTACATTAAGTTACGTTAAGTTACGTTACGTTATGTTAAGTTATAACATTTTGCCAATAGGCATAGCGTGTTTTCATGTTATAATGTTACATCGTAGTCCATTACAATATTTCGCCAATAGGCGTAGCGTGTTTTCATGTTATAATGGTCCATCGTACTCCATTATATCATTTCGTTTAGAGCTATCAAAACGGGTTAGTGGGTTGGGTCAACCCACGGGTCAAGAAAACCCACCATTTAACGGTGTGGGGCGGGTCAACCCATCTAAGTAACGGGTCAATAAAACACTAACCCACCCCAACCCAACATGGGTTGTGGGTCAGATGGGTCAACCCACCAATTTTTCCTACCTAAAGACCTTCTTTTATTTTCAACTATATAATTTCTCCCAATGTGCAATCAGCATTATAGACTCATATCAGTGCCCTAAATCTAATCAAGTTCATTCGTTCTATTAATCTGCAATAAATAATCGCATCAATAACAAGATAATCAACATAACACATTACACACCTTAGCCCCAAAAGTAAAAGAAAACATCAACAAAACCAAATTCTCACAAATGAGAGTAGATGGGAACAAAATACAGAGAAAATAAAAAAATCTAAGGAAAAAAAAGAACTTACCGAAAAATGTCGTTGTCGGGAGAGACAGAGACTAGAGGAGTAGAGACTCTGTAAGGCTGAGAATCGAGAAAGATTTTGAGGAAATTTGTGAGAGTGAGCGGGAGAGAGGTTGAGACTTGAGAGATCGAGAGAGTGAGTTAGCCGTCTAGTAGTAGCCGCTGCCGGAGAAGATGACTAGATGAGCGCCATCAATCTCGCCGAAGAGTCTTTGGCCTCCGCCAATCGTCGATTCGCCATGGTCGACACTCGACTCGCACACTCGAAGCCGAAACGAGATTTTGATTTTTAAGATTTGGTTTGGAAAGGTAAATGTTGGGAAAGGTAAATTTTTGGGAAAGGTAAATCCACCAGAGGCCCATTGCGGCATTGCATGACAGCTTGAGCGGCGGCCAGTCTGAGACAAACGTGAGGCGTCACAGTCTCACAAACGAAAGTTACGAAACCGCCATTTGTAATTGTTACTTTGTTTTTAATTAAGGGAATTATTAATTAGTTCAGTGTTCAGTCACTTTAGTTGTCTTAGTTGACTTTGTTCCATAACATATTAAATTATTAGCATGTAAGGTTAAGTGGGCCACCAAGTAATTGTTATTTGTTACTTTGTTTTTCTTCAAACAGGCCTTTTTGAATGTTGACGCACGAGTTTGATTCTCTAAACGGTCAGCCCACTTAAAAACATGCCCCAACCCATTTGACCCGTGACCCATATGGGTCTAACCCATATGACCCGTATTTTTTTGGGTTGCCAATATCTCAACCCAACCCACTATTTTAAGCAACGGTTTGGGTTGACCCAACAGGTCCCGACCCATTTTGACAGCTCTAATTTCGTTAATAGGCGTAGCGTGTTTTCATTTTATAATGGTCCATCCGTCGTACTCCATTATACCATTTCGTCAATAGGCATAGCGTGTTTTCATGTTATAATGGTCTATCGTACTCCATTATAACATTTCGCCAATAGGCGTAGCGTGTTTTCATGTTATTATGGTCCATCGTACTCCATTATACCATTTCGCCAATACGCGTATCGTGTTTCATGTCATAATGGTCCATCGTACTCCATTATACCATTTCGTCAATAGGCGTATCGTGTTTTCATGTTATAATGGTCCATCGTACTCCATTATACCATTTCGTCAATAGGCGTAGCGTGTTTTCATGTTATAATGGTTCATTCGTCGTACTCTATTATACCATTTCGTCAATAGGCGTTGCATGTTTTCATGTTATAATGGTCCATCGTACTCCATTATAACATTTCGCCAATAGGCGTAGTGTGTTTTCATGTTATAATGTTCCATCGTACTCCATTATACCATTTCGCGAATAGGCGTAGCGTGTTTCATGCTATAATGGTCCATCGTACTCCATTATACCATTTCGTAAATAGGCGTAGCATGTTTTCATGTTAAGTTACGTTAAGTTAAGTTAAGTTAAGTTATGTTAAGTTACGTTAAGTTAAGTTAAGTTAAGTTAAGTTAAGTTACATTACGTTACGTTACATTAAGTTACGTTACGTTACGTTAAGTTTCATTACGTTACGTTACGTTAAGTTACGTTAAGTTACGTTACGTTAAGTTACGCTACGTTATGTTACGTTACATTACGTTACGTTACGTTAAGTTAAGTTACATTACGTTACGTTAATTACGTTAAGTTAAATTAAGTTAAGTTGTAATGTGAATTTTTTAATTTTTGTAATTATATTGATGCTAATCATTTTAATTATTGATATTATATTATTAAATTAACATTTCAAATATTAATTTAATTTAATTTCAATTTAATTTCAAATATTATTGATATTTTATCATTCATTAGAATTTAATTTCAATTTATATTCAGGGACAGAATTTTCCGTCGCTAAAGGTGACCTTTAGCGACGGAATTTTCTGTCGCTGAAAATAAACTGAAATTAAATTCTGAAATATTCAAGGACGGAATTTTCCATCGCTAAAGGTCACCTTTATCGACGGAAAATTTTAATCGCTGAAAATAAACTGAAATTAAATTTTGAAATATTCAGGGATGAAATTTTCTGTCGCTAAAGGTGACCTTTAGCGACAGAATTTTTCGTCACTGATAATAAACTGAAATTAAATTCTGAAATATTCAGCGACGGAATTTTCCGTCGCTGAAAGTTTGCAGAATTTAACTTTAGTTTATTTTCAGAGACGGAAAATTCCGTTGCTGATAAATTTCGTCACTGATACGGAAGTTTCCGTCGCTGAAAATTCTGTCACTGAAGGAACGCTTTCTAGTAGTGGAACCTAGTGCCTATTACATTAATAATCCATTTCAGATAAATAGTTCATTCTTGTCTCTGATTTTCAAGACGACATTTTTACTTCATTTGTTCCAGACAAAGAGGGTATCATATTATTTTGAGATATTTCATTTTCAGAGTCCACTTTCAATAATGTCCTCTGATCACGCAAAATTTGTGGTGACCTTGTCCTTTTGTCCACATAGCAAGCAAAGGTGGCCAACTATGTTGTTCCCGAGTGCAACCTGTGCAGGGCAAACAAATGTCGTTAAGGAGTCGGGAGTGCCCCGACTGGAACCCTCCAACGTGAGAATGAGATTTCCAGTTGGATGTATAATAAATGCGTTACTGTATTGATTGCTCAGATAAATGGATACGATAAGCAAGTTAGGATATCTGAAATTTGGCTTACATTATTACCGTGAAGGATACCTCCTATTTATACCCAGTTTGTCTCGTGAGGTGACGTGTTTTGGTAGGGGAGCATGTTGCGGCTGGTGATTAATGGTCTGCAGCCATGTCAGGAACGACTGGACTGGTCGTGGTCAGGGAGTGGGTGGAGGCGTGTGTCAGCCCTTTAGGGCCTTGGGAAGCTTCTTGTCAAGGTTGGTGATTATTGGTTATTCTGCCGAGGCCGAGGGGTTCGTACGACAGTTGCCAAGGCCGAGGGGTTTCAGGTGCGAGCTCTATTCGTTTGTTTGCCTTCGCTTACACATTGCAATTTTACCACCCTACTTGACTTGGCTCGGCTGCTTCTCTGCTGCCTCGCCTGCCGAGGACAGTCTTGTATCAGGTCAGGTGGGTCCCATATGGGTGCCGAGGTGGATTCGTGAGGTTACTTTTTGGCCGTATCTACCAATTAAGGGTCGAGAAGTATTCTCCTCGAATTCCTGGTGACGAGGTGACCTATGCCGAGGTTGAGTACCGTGTTTTCTTGGTGTTTTTGTTTTCGAGGACTGAGCGGAATATCATGGGACGTTTTTGGGGTAAACGTCCAATCACGACAGTTTATCTTCTCAACGTCTGACATAGCTTTAAATGCCTTTTTTGGGCGGCTTTTTGAATTTCGATAATCTTTTATTGCCGCTTTTTTACCAGGGCCAAAAATATCAAATGGGGGTATACGACGTCGTTTGAGGTAGGGATATAAGAATTTTTTTCTTCTTTTACTTTTCACTTTTCACCGCCTTACTGTTTGTCCAGCTCTTCTCTTGCTATTCAGGCGATTTCCGGCGATCTTTTCCAGCAATCCTCCCCGTGCCTTTTCTTCTCTGTACCGTAGGTTTGCCCTTTCCTTCTCTTTTGTCTTTGTTTTTCCTGTTTTTCTGGCAGTTTGCTTTGTCATCCTTTTTTTTTGTTTGTCTTCTGGAATGCTGGTTTTTCAGGGGGTTTTCTCCCGTTTTTTAATTTTTCGTCGACTTTCTTGTTTTTTCAAGCGTACCTTCTTCGTCTGTTGGGTTTTCCGGCGTCTTTCTGACTTTGTCTTTCTGCACAGTATTTACTCTCAATAACCCCTTTTATCTTTACTTGTTTTGTTGAAGAATGTCCCGTAGGGTCCCTTTTCCAGTGTTTTCATCCTCCTCATCCAGTAGCTCCTCAATGGAGTTGATAGATTACTGGAATAGGGTTATTCGCATACCACTGTCAGTTAGAAGTCCTCTTCTGCCTCTCCCTAGTAATGTAGTCGGGCCTTCCCCTTGGGCCAAGGGTGTCTCTGGCGCGTTTCCTCATGCCGAGGTCCCACCTTATACTGTGACTAGCCCTAGTGACGAGCTTCCCCTTCAAGCTGAGTGTAGGGAGGATCAGTTAAGAGACAAAGAGGTTGAGTCCACTCCTCGCAGCCCAGCCTGGAGAGATATTAAGGTGAGGGTGTGTTTGGCCGAGAAGAGAATCGTAGATAGCACTATTCGTGTAGAAAAAAACTATGGATCCCTTGAGCTCGGATACTTCTTCGTGCTCGGTTTCCTCTATGGATTCCGATGAAGAAGGCCCGTTCCTATCATCAGTTTTTGGTAAGTCTCTTCGTGGGGGCCTTATATACCGGTAGTGCCATGGTAGATGGGTAGCAGTTACTCCTCGGCAAGCGAGGTTCCTCCTTACGAGATGGGGAGTGAAGGTTAGCGTGCATTGGAAGTTTGGTGATGAAGTTTTTTCTGCTCCGAATTACCCTTCTAGTACCCCAATGAGGGTGTTTGTGAGCAGTGTCCGTATTGCGCTATGTCTGATTACTCAAATTTTTCACCAGGGAGAGAGTCTTGCATTATCGTCAAGCTGAGAGGATTCTGCGTTGTCGGCGGCATGGAAGAATGGCGAGTGTACTTGAGGCTTTTGTGTCTGGACGATCTACTAATGATGGCAAGAGGGCTCCTCATTTTTTGAGGCCTTTTGAAAATAAGATAGGCTCTCAGGATGTAGAGGAATGGTCTCGCGCTTACGGTTCTGGCTTTTTCCAGGGTTCGGTCCTAGATCCTGCCTTGGGTCATCCCAAGTTGCGCGGTCTTCGCATTTACGTGGGCTTCTATTTGAGTCTCTTCGAATGATCGGGGTTGCGTCTTCCACTTGATCCTTTTATTTGTGAGTTTTTGACCCAGACGAGCTCTGTTCCATTGGACCTGACTCCCCACCTGACCCGGGCTCTGCTCAGTTTCATAGTTTGCACTCGGTCGAAGGGGTTCGAGCTCACCCTCTTACTTTTCTGTTACTATTTTAAGGTCAGTATTTCGATGAACCGGCTGACTGTCCTAAAGCATGCATAAGGGTTTCCCTTGCTAGCCAGTTTTGGGAATAAGGATCACCGATGGTCGGAGAAGGTGATGATGGTTGAGTCAAGCTGAGGATGGAATTTTGAGGTTCCCGAAGGGAAACCTCATGGCCTTCTAAAGACCAAGAGTCTGAGTGCCGCTGATCATGAGGCGAAGAGTGTCATCGAGGCCCCATTGCTCAATGGCGAGGGGGAACAGGTTCGCTCCTATAACTGGAAAGCCATTGTTGGGGATGAGGGCCTGTTGTCTAAGTTCAGGGTTTCTGCTGCCACCGTCGAGGGGGTTGAGAGGGCTTACTCAAAGTTTGAGTATTTGAGCCGAGATAACTGGGCCCTTCATCGAGGATGGGTGTTTGGTTCGAAATGTTCGAAGTGTAAGGGTATAGATGGGCCTGGCTGCCCCGTGAGCTCTTTGTATTTGTCCACTGTTGGGTGGTTAACCCCATACTCCCCCGAAATCTGCTTCACGGCGAGTTGGGAGTCGCTGAAGATCATGATTTGTGTTGCTCCCATTTCTGCAGCTAGCTCGGCACCTGCTATTAGTGTTTCGTATTCGGCGACATTATTTGACACTGGGAAATTTAGCTTGTGGGCTTTGCTAATCTCCGTCCCTTCTGGTGCCGTGAGTAGGATGCCTGCTCCATTTCCATTTTTGTTGATGACCCGTCTACGAACAATGTCCAGGGCTGAGCTGGCCTTTTTGGACGATCCAACTCTTGCCTGGGCACTTGCGTGCTTGTGGGGGGCTCACGGTCTGGAGAGGTGTCTTCTTTTTCTACCGAGTTGAAGGAGGTTTCCGTGATGAAGTCTACTATGACTTGAGCTTTAATTGACTTTCTCGAGAGGTAGATGATTGCGTACTCCGTTAATTCGATGGCCCATCTCATCATCCTTCCAGCGACGTCTGGTCTATGCAGGATCCTTCGCAATGGTAAATCGGTGTACACCCCGATCTCATGTGCTTTGAAGTATGGCTTTAGCTTCCTCGTCGTTATCATGAGGGCGAGCACTACTTTTTCTATCTGCATGTACCTTGTCTCGACCCCGTTGAGTGCATGGGACACATAGTAAATGGGTCTTTGGTGTCCCCCTTCTTCTCGCAGTAGGACCGATGCTATGGTTGTGTCCGTTGCCGAGAGATAGACGTAGAGTCTTTCTCCTGGTATGGGGCAGCTGAGCAAGGGTAGACTGCCGAGATACTTTTTGAGCAAGATGAAGGCAAGGTCGCATTCTTCATCCCACATGAATTTCTTTGCCTCTCTTAATATTTTGAAGAAGGGGAGGCTTTTTTCTACCAATCTTCAGATGAATCTCCCAGTGCCACAATTCTCCCGTTTAACTGTTGCACCTACTTGATGCATTTTGGGACTTTCATTTCGGCCAAGGCTTTAATTTTTTCGGGGTTAACCTCTATTCCTCGTTCGTTTACCATGTACCCCAGAAATTTTCCAGCTGTTACGCCGAAGGCACATTTGGCGGGATTGAGCTTCATTTTGTTCTTTCTGAGGTTTGCAAATGTTTCTCTAAGGTCGTTGATGTGGCTGGATTCCCTTGTTTTGATCATCATATCATCTATGTAGGCCTCGACGTTCCTTCCTAACTGGTCCCCAAAAACCCTGTTCACCATTCGCTGATAGGTGGCGCCTGCATTCTTTAGGCCGAACGGCATCATGCTGTAGCAGTAAAGAGCACCTGCTGCTCGAAAGGCTGTATTTCTTTGATCCTTTTTCCACATTCTGATCTGGTGGTATTCTGAATAGGCGTCCACAAACCTCAAGATTTTATAGCCCGAGATAGAATCCAGCAGTTGATCTATCCTCGGTAGTGGGTACCAATCCTTTGGGCATGCCTCGTTCAGATTGGTGAAATCGACGCACATTCTCCATTTGTCGTTATTCTTCTTCACCATCACCACATTTGCAATCCACGTAAGGTAATGGGTTTCCTTTGTGATCTCGGCCCGTAACAACTTGGCTATCTCTTCTTTGATGGCTTCTTGTTTTTCCGGAGAGAAGTACCTCGGCTTTTGCTGGATGGGTGCAAATGTCGAGTCAATGCTCAGTCGATGGACCGCTACCTCTTCGGCTATGCCTTTCATGTCCTCGGTTTTCCACGCGAAGATGTCTGTATTCTTTCTTAAGAACTCAATGACTGCGCTCAATTCCTCGTCTGTTATTTCCATCCCCACTTTGATTTTTTGGTCGGGGTAGTTGATGTTGATGATGACATCTTCGATGTCCTCCAAAGGCTGCAATACCGGGTGGTCTCGTATATCGAGGCTATAAATTTCTGTTTTCCAGCGTAGTTCTGGCGTCATTCTTGAGGATTCCTACCCCACTAGAGGTCAGGTATTTGACCCTTTGGTGTGTCATGGAGGCCACCATTCTGAATTTTGCTTGAGATGGTGCGTCGAGGATGGCGTTATACGGTGATGGGAGGTCGAAGACTAGGAAGGTGATTTCCTCGCTTCTTGCAGTGTCTCCCTCCCCCAGATCAACCTTAAGAGCTACGGTTCCTTTAGCCGATACTTTATGGCCCGTGAATCCTTCCAATTGGACTCGGCTCGGCGCGAGGTGAGAATCACCGAGCCCTAGTGCGAGAAAGCACCTATAATACATCACGTCTCTTCCTGAGCATGTATCCACCAACACTCTTTTGACGAGGCTGTTGTGGATCCCTATCTGTAAGGTTAAGGAATTTTGTCGTGCTGCTGTGTTAACGGCTAGTTCGGCATCTCTGAACACTATTTCATGCTCGATAACCCCTTCCATCATGCTATCAACCGAGTTGTTCAAGCTGTTGATCACATTTTTCAAATGTGCGATATTCTGAGCCTCTTCTCGGATGGTGTTGACTACTGGTCTCTCATTTGGCTTTCGATTATCACCCCCAGAGCCCTTGGTCCGGGGGCACGATTACTTGGTTCTCGCGCTTCGAACCTCCGGTCCCCCTCGTTGATGACCCGTTGTATAGCTCTTTTGAGCTGGATGCATTCTTCCGTTACGTGGCCAATCTCATTGTGGAAGGCACACCTCTTTTTTGGGTTTCAGGTTTCGAAGGGTGATTTCATGGGGAATGGTGGTCGTATCTTGTTTTCCCTAGGAGGACATCCATGATGTGTTCCCTTGATGCGTTGACAGGGGTAAAGTCCTCTATCTCGTTGTCTCACCTCGGGCCCCTGATCTCTCCTGTGAACTTTGCATCTCGTTCTCTTCCCTCTTCCTGGCAGGATGGACCTCGGGTTGCCGAGACCTTCCTGGGTCTTTTGCTTGGTGGCCCTTGTCTGTAGTGAGTGGTTGACCGGCGACATTAGTCACGCCCGAAGAGGACGTGACTGGTCGCGAGTTAGTGGTGGTCGTGGCTGCTCGCCGTCCAGTAGAGCCACTCTTTGTGCCACTAGGAATATCTCACCAATTGTGTCCCGAGGTCTCATGAGGAGCTCGGTTCAGCAATTTCCTCGCAGTAGGCTAGCTCCGAAACACATCCTTACCGAGGTATCCGGGATGTCGGGGATCTGATCTAGGACCTCTTTAAAATGGGACATGTATGAGAGCACCATTTCTCCCATTTCTTGCTTCACACTACACAAGTCTGCCTCACTTTTGGGGAGGGCACCTGCCGATGCAAACTTTTTTAGGAAGGTCCTGTTAAAGTCATCCCAACATGTGATGGAGTCATGGGCTAACTCGTTGTACCACTGTTGGGCCTGCTTTTTCAGGGTTCCTACGAACAATAGACACCATATGTCATCGAGCCTGGTGACGATGATCATTTTCAGTTCGAATCCTGACACGTGATCCAGGGCAGTCGTGGTACCGGTGTAGTCTTCAAAGTATGGGATTTTTACTTTTGAGGGTACTATTACTTCCCTGATTTGCTTTACGAAAGGGCCTCCAATCTTTTTGAAGCCCGCGTTCGTTCCAGTGCTCTGCCTAGCTTCTAGTTTTTCCATCCATGCTCTTATCTTAGCATCCGTCATGGGTTTGTCACCTTGTGCCGAGCCTACCACTGGTGTGGGTGTCACGTTGGCCCCCATATTCGCTTGAGGTTCTTCAATTTCCTCTTCGGCTGTGTTTCTTCTTGGGGATCCTAGATGAGGCTCCTTAGTGTGCTAGCGGGAAGGGTGTGGTGATTTGGAGGGACCTTTGTTGGTTGAGGCCTGGGCCCATGGCTAGGACTCCCCTTCTTCGCTTCAAGCCGAGCAGTTTTCTGTTTTGGGAAGGAACCTTAGGCGAGAATGGATGCTCATCCTTAATCCCTCGGCGGTCACTTTTTTGCCGAGCCTTGATTTGACGTTAGTGGTGAAGCTCGCCTTTCTGGGTTTTGCCATTCTCATCCTTTGCCAGATCGAGTTAGAGCGAGCTTGTGTGTTATGTACATTGATCACGGGCTCTGGGTCAGGGACTTGGGCCACTTGTCTTAGCTCGTGCATCTTGGTCTCGGCCTCCTGTATCTTGGTGTATAGGGTTCGTTGGTGCACCCCGTACGCATATTCCCGGTTGATTTGATCTTGAGTCATAGGATTCTTTGTTTTAGTAGGGGTTGCTCCTCCTCCCCACGAGCTTTCGAGGACTCGATGTCAGTGAAATGACCGTCCCTGGGATCGGCCTCTAGCTCCTTGTTCTTGTCATTGGAAATTCGTTTTGCCATTGTGAGTCTCCTCTAGGCCCTTGCCGACACTTCGGGTACCGAGGGGTCAGAGTCTTGTCTCGTGGAGAGAGCATGACCCTTCTCCCCTCTTCCCTCGTTGTGTCCCACAGACTCTTTTTTCGGATGATTTGATGTAGCGGGGGTGATGTTTTTGGAGACTGGCTTCTTGGATTTCACCATCTCTACTTGTTCGCGACGGTATGGCTGAGAAACTTGGCATTTCCCAGCAATGGAACCAAACTGATCACGCAAAATTTGTGGTGAACTTGTCCTTTTGTCCACGTAGCAACCAAAGGTGGCCAACTCTGTTGTTACCGAGTGCAACCTGCGCAGGGCAAACAAACGCCGTTAAGGAGTCGGGAGTGCCCCGACTGGAACCCTCCGGCGTGAGAATGAGATTTCCAGTTGGGTGTATAATAAATGTGTTACTGTATTGATTGCTAAGATAAGTGGATATGATCAGCAAGTTAGGATATCTGAAATTTGGCTTACCTTATTACCGTGAAGGATACCTCCTATTTATACCCAGTTTGTCTCGTGAGGTGGCGGGTTTTGGTAGGGGAACATGTTGCGGCTGGTGATTAATGGTCTGCAGCCATGTCAAGAACGACTGGACTGGTCGTGGTCAGGGATTGGGTGAAGGTGTGTCACTTGTGTCAGCCTTTTGGGGCCTTGGGAAGCTTCTTGTCAGGGTTGGTGATTATTGGTTATTCTGCTGAGGCCGAGGGGTTTGTATGACAGTTGCCGAGGCCGAGGGGTTTCAGGTGCGAGTTCTATTCGTTTGTTTGCCTTCGCTTACACATTGCACTTTTACCACCTTACTTGACTTGGCTCGGCTGCCTCGCCTGCCGAGGACAGTCTTGTATCAGGTCAGGTAGGTCCCATATGGGTGCCGAGGTGGATTCGTGAGGTTTCATCCTTTCATCCTCAATCTTGAAAACATTTCAAGTTTACTATTCACATTTGATATTAGCATATTGATTATGCTTAAAGATTTTTGTTTTTTCTAATAATGACAAACTTTAATGCCAGTTATGTAACTCTTGATAATTCGAATTTTCAAACATGGATTTTTGAGATGAAAAAGAGGGAGTACTATTTTACCATTACCTTTTCTTATTCCTTTAATTATAAAAGTTACACATTATATCAATATTAATAACAAAATCAATTATTTTACTATAATTTGTGTGCCGAGTTAAAAAGGATGATAATTTTGGAACGAATGAAATTTATTTAAAGATGTTTCATTTAAAATAAAAGTTGCAAAGAATTTGGAAGAAGAAAACTCTTTTTACTAGATTATTTTTATTTCTTTAAAATTCTTAAAGTGAGGGACATGTTGATTTTTTAGGGAGGGGTTGCAATTAGGGTTGTACATCCGAACCATTGAATCGTTGAATCGAATCGAATCGAGCGGATTGGTTCGGTTTTAAAGTCAGAGTGGTTTGGTTTGGTTTGAAAAAATAAAAAACCAAGTGGTTCGGTTCGTTTTGTGATTTCTTATATCAAATCGAATCGAATCGAATCTCCCATCTAAATATTTTTTATATTATATATAAGTATTTATTTTTGTATTATTTAACTATAGAATTCATTAAATGTTTGTAGTAAATAGGGGTTACTATTACGTAGCAAGCAAAGGTGGCCAACTCTGTTGTTCCCGAGTGCAACTTGCGCAGGGCAAACAAACGCCGTTAAGGAGTCGGGAGTGCCCCGACTGGAACCCTCCGGCGTGAGAATGAGATTTCCGGTTGGGTGTATAATAAATGTGTTACTGTATTCATTGGTCAGATAAGTGGATATGATAAGCAAGTTAGGATATCTGAAATTTGGCTTACCTTATTACCGTGAAGGTATCCTCTTATTCATACCTAGTTTGTCTCGTGAGGTGGCGGGTTTTGGTAGGGGAGCATGTTCCGGCTGGTGATTAATGGTCTGCAGCCATGTCAGGAACGACTGGACTGGTCGTGGTCAGGGAGTGGGTGGAGGCGTGTCACGTGTGTCAGCCCTTTGGGGCCTTGGGAAGCTTCTTGTCAGGGCTGGTGATTATTGGTTATTCTGCCGAGGCCGAGGGGTTCGTATGACAGTTGCCGAGGCCGAGGGGTTTCAGGTGCGAGCTCTATTCGTTTGTTTGCCTTCGCTTACACATTGCAATTTTACCACCCTACTTGACTTGGCTCGGCTGCCTCGCCTGCCGAGGACAGTCTTGTATCAGGTCAAGTGGGTCCCATATGGGTGCCGAGGTGGATTCGTGAGGTTTCATCCTTTCATCCTCAATCTTGAAAACATTTCAAGTTTACTATTCACATTTGATATTAGCATATTGATTATGCTTAAAGATTTTTTTTTTTTCTAATAATGACAAACTTTAATGCTAGTTATATAACTCTTGATAATTCGAATTTTCAAACATGGATTTTTGAGATGAAAAAGAGGGAGTACTATTTTACCATTACCTTTTCTTATTCCTTTAATTATAAAAGTTACACATTATATCAATATTAATAATAAAATCAATTATTTTACTATAATCTGTGTGCCGAGTTAAAAAGGATGATAATTTTGGAACGAATGAAATTTATTTAAAGATGTTTCATTTAAAATAAAAGTTGCAAAGAATTTGGAAAAAGAAAACTCTTTTTACTAGATTATTTTTATTTCTTTAAAATTCTTAAAGTGAGGGACATGTTGATTTTTTAGGGAGGGGTTGCAATTAGGGTTGTACATCCGAACCACCGAATCGATGAATCGAATCGAATCGAGCGGATTGGTTCGGTTTCAAAGTCAAAGTGGTTCGGTTTGGTTTGGAAAAATAAAAAACCAAGTGGTTCGGTTAGTTTTGTGATTTCTTATGTCAAATCGAATCGAATCGAATCTCCCTTCTAAATATTTTTTTTATATTATATATAAGTATTTATTTTTGTATTATTTAACTATCGAATTCATTAAATGTTTGTAGTAAATAGGGGTTACTATTACATAGCAAGCAAAGGTGGCCATATAACAAATTTGGAGGAATACTATAGACTCAACTATTTCATTTTTGCATGTGACACTTCATTTTAAAATATTAAGCCATATAATTTTTTTAATTTCAAATATACCACTCTTTTGAACAACAAAAACAAAATTAGTGCAAAAAACTTAAAGAATTAAAAATCTTACCGCTATGCTTTAAAGCAAAAAAATTGCTCGTCGGTCCATTTTTTAAAATTTTTAATCGTTTTACATCTCTATATTTTTTCGTAACTAGAAAAATACACTTTATGCATTGCATGCACAAAATCATAGATAGTGATGCATTATTTGTACATCGCAATGCATGAATGTGTCTTATTTTATGCATCACGATGCATAACGTACATTTTTTGGGTTACAAAAAAAATATAAAGGTGCAAAGTGGTTTAAAATTAGGGCAAATTTCAAGTGGGTACAATTTTAGAAACATGTTTTCATCTAGGACCATCGATTTTTTGGACATTTCATATAACTACAAATTGGTTACCAAATGACAAAAATGTCATTAATGAAGACAAACCACATCTGGCAAGACTTTGTGTAGACACCCCAATTTCGTATCCCTAGTATGTAACATGACATGAAATATCAAAACCTGTTAAAATGACTAAAGGATGTCAAGTTACTAGGTTTAAAATGCAAAAAATGCAAAAGAAAAGAATGATGCATAAACAATGGATTGCAGGGGCCAAAGTGTAAAAATTGGAAAGAAAAAAGGGCTAGGTGCTGCCCTAACCCATTCTGGGCACTGCACCCACTCCTGCTTTGGGTCGCGTCCACTTTACCCCCCTGCACTGTAGCTTTTGCCTTTTGTGCAATTCTCTCAACACGCGGTACAAGCTGCTCAGGCACGGTTGATAAAGCTTAAGGAAGAAGGAATCCCAAATCCTCGGCTATAAATAAAGCCTTACGGCCTCAGAATTTCACACACTTCACGCAGCAGTTTGTGAAAGTTCTCCCGAGAGAACGCCGAGGTTATTTCCTCTCCAGCCCCGAAGCTCTGCCAAATCTCCCTTAAACACTAAAACTCTCCGGCCAAAGTGAACCCTAGCTACCCAACTAGGTTTTCGCCCTATTTCACCGGTTCCAAAATCTCAAAAGGAGCAGTTGTCATGCCCGAATCCAGACATCAAATCCAGCCAAAGCAAGCAGTTGCTCTACCCGATTCAAGACGCAATATCAAGCAAAAGCAAGCAGTTGCTACGCCCAAATCCATACGTCAAAATCAAGCAGTTGCTCTGCCCGATTTCAGACTCAGCAAACACGCAAAGCAAGCAAGCAGTTGTGCCGCTCGGATCCTGAGGCGAAAAACAACTAATCGGAGTAGTCACCCTGTCCAAATCTCCGCAACAACAAAGCAACAGCAAAAAAAAAAAAAAAGACTTCCTTTCTCAAAAGAACAGGGGAAGCACATCTAAAACCGTCTAGTGGGCTTAAGCCCAGGCATATCGGGTTCAGACACTCACGTTCCGGGAGGTGAGTTATGTCCCCATAGTTATTTATTATAATCTATAACTTAAATATAAATATCTAATTAAGTTTTATTTCGGTTTATACTTTAATGTAATAATAGTTATATTTCATCTTCGTTTAAATTAGTTTCTTTTATGTCTTACTTTAAATGTAATAATAGTTATATTTTCTTTCTGTTTAATTAGTTTCTTTTCTGTCTTTTCTTTAAATGTGATAATAGTGGTATTTTCCTTTTATTTTAATTAGTTTCTTTTCTGCACATACATTAAATATAGAAATAGTTATGTTTCTTATTATTTAATAAATTTCCTTCCTACTTATACATGTAATATAAATAAAGTTTGTACTAGCATAACTATTTTATTCTTAAAATAGCTTATAAAATGTTGTAATTATTCTCTAGTTGTATTATTTAAGTTGTAATTTTCTTTTCTTTAATAAATGTAAGGTAATTTATTTTTAATTCCTTTATATATATATATATGTGTGTGTGTGTGTATATATATATATATGTTTTGTTCCAAGCCAAAGTGTATAAAATAAAGCAAGCATATTGACAAACTCATTGTGAGACCGAAAGGACGAGTTGGGTGCCTAACCCCTTCCCACCTCGTAAATTAGCCTCCGAACCCTTTTACAAATCTGGTTACTTTTGGTTTTTCTTTGTTTTCCTTAAAATAAAGATGGTGACTCTGTTGTTCATATTTTGAGTCCACAAATGAGGTCGGACGTATTCCCACGCTGATACGAGAAACGGACCCAAGGATCTCCTAGAAAGGTATTAGGATGAATGACTCCGCGACCCAACGCCTTCGAGATGACGCGAACCTTGGAATTGTGAATGACGCCACAATTGGGATGACTCTCCAACTGATAAGTCGAATTTCAACTATAAACAACGAATCCACGATGTTTATAATCCGAGCTTCCAATCCATGACACTCAAATAATAAGACAATTTTCTAACCAGAAAATCAACTCAAATTTCATTAATCTAAATTCTCCACCTAGAACAATGTTTAAGAATGCCTTTTTATAGGCTTACAAAATAAATCCTAATTCTTGTAGGACAAGAAAACTAATTAAAAGGAAACTCTAAATAAAAGAAACTAAATCTCTTAATAATATCCTAACAATAAAACAATTAAAACTAAAAACGGCAACTTTCTAGATACCTTGCGGTCGCAAGGTCTATGGACCCTTGCGTCCGCAAGGTCCACAGTTCCTCCAATCTTGCTTCCTGGTCCGAATCATATCATACTCTCCCTCTTGAAAAGGATTTGCCCTCAAATCCGCTATTGGCCGATCATTAAAATGTCCTTTGATTCGAACTTGAGACCCGTACCGTTATCCATGCTTCCACCCCTTTTTCCCTGGATCAAATATCTCGTGATCCTGAACACCTAACAAAACTTTCTTACCCTTACTCTCAACTAGCATCCTTCTTTGGTCTTCTTGCACTTGGCTTGGCGTTAGTGGTACGAGTGTGATTGGCTTCTGATTAAACACGAAGGAATATTTGTTGGTGAATCCATCATGCTTTACTTGACGATCATATTGCCATGGCCTTCCAAGTAATAAATGGCTTGCATTCATAGGAACCACATCACATAAGACTTCGTCCTCGTAGACTCCTATGTGAAATGTGTCAAGTACTTGTTGCTCTACCGTCACCTCCCCACTATCATTCAACCATTGAAGTTTGTAAGGTTGAGGATGCCTTGATGTTGTCAAACCCAACTTTTCCACCATGAAAGTGCTAGCGACGTTAGTACAACTACCTCCATCAATAATCACACTACCAACCTTGTCATTGATGCGACACCGTGTGTGAAAGAGGTTGTCGCGTTGATCATATCCTCCCTCCTTAGCTTCCATATTCAACACGCGACAAGAAACCAAAGCCTCTAGATTTATAGAGTCCCCCTCGGCTTCAATGACTTCATGTTCTTCATCCTCTTCTTCTACCACCTCGTTGCCACGTACCACCATAACCCGTTGATTGGCACACACACGCGCCAAGTGTCCCCACCCTTTGCACTTGAAACATTGCACTTCCTTAGACTTCAACCTGGGATTTTCAGCTTTCCCTTGGGGCTCTTGCGGAATCGTATTCACTTTTGCTTCGGGCTCAACCTTGTTTGCGATCTTATCTTGTTGTTGCACCAGAGTTGAACTACTTGGACGAGTGGTACTCCTCCTCTTTTGCTGTTGCTCTATCTTGACTGCCATGTGTACCATTTCACCCAAGTCCTCATATTGGTGTAAATCCACAACATCTGCAATATTATGATTCAAACCTGCCAGAAATCTTGTCATTGTTACTTCGGCATCTTCACCCAAATTGGCCCTAGCAGTCAACATCTCCATCTCCTTGTGATAGTCTTCAACACTTTTCGAACCCTGTGTCAACTTCTGCAATTTCTGTAGAACACCCCTATAATAGTGATTAGGAACAAACCGATGACGCACAAGACGCTTCATTTCGTCCCATGTAGTAACCGTAGGCATCCCAATTCTTCTCCTATCAGCTATCAGTTGATCCCACCAGATACTAGCATAGTCCACGAACTCGGCGGCAGCTAATTTGACTTTCCGCAATTCAGTGTAGGTATAACAATCAAATACTTTATCAATTTTTCTTTCCCAATCAAAATACTCATCTGGATCACTTGACCCCTTAAAAACAGGAATCTTTAACTTAATGGTTTCCCAATTATTTTCCTCTCTCCTTGAAATCTCTCGCCTTCCTCTTCCATGATTTTCTCCCAAACCAAGCTCATTAAATTCTTCTTCTAATTGGTTACCTCTTTGAGCTCTACGTTCCCTAGGTTCCTCCCTTCGCCTATCCTCCTCAAGTCTATCAAATCTCTCATTTATTTGAGCAAACTTCACATTAAATTCTTCCATGCGGGCAAGTATCGCATCATAATATTGTGTCGGATTAACAATAGGAACCCCTTTAGCTGGAGTTTCGTCGGTCATGGTGATTGTTGGTGACTCTCCCTTACGTGTATGCACTCAAGATAACAAACCCTAGAACAATTAGGATTTCAAAATTGAAAGACAACACGATTAAACAAGGATTGATGATCCAAGTTTAACACAACTAGATGAATTAATAATTTAAAAAAAATAAATTTTTTTTAATAGGTGAACAGTAACCGACGTGAACAGTGTTTTCCGGCGATGAACAGTGTTTTCCGGCGTGAACAGTAACTTCGGATGAACAGTAACTTTTTTTTTTTTAATGATGAACCCTAGAACAATTAGGGTTTAACAACAAGAACGATAATACGCAAAAATTAAGATAGAATGGAATTACCGTAACTAGGATTGCTCTGATACCAAATGATACGAATAACAGACCCAAGGATCTCCTAGAAAGGTATTAGGATGAATGACTCCGCGACCCAACGCCTTCGAGATGACGCGAACCTTGGAATTGTGAATGACGCCACAATTGGGATGACTCTCCAACTGATAAGTCGAATTTCAACTATAAACAACGAATCCACGATGTTTATAATCCGAGCTTCCAATCCAGGACACTCAAATAATAAGACAATTTTCTAACCAGAAAATCAACTCAAATTTCATTAATCTAAATTCTCCACCTAGAACAATGTTTAAGAATGCCTTTTTATAGGCTTACAAAATAAATCCTAATTCTTGTAGGACAAGAAAACTAATTAAAAGGAAACTCTAAATAAAAGAAACTAAATCTCTTAATAATATCCTAACAATAAAACAATTAAAACTAAAAACGGCAACTTTCTAGATACCTTGCGGTCGCAAGGTCTATGGACCCTTGCGTCCGCAAGGTCCACAGTTCCTCCAATCTTGCTTCCTGGTCCGAATCATATCATACGCTTCGAATTTTCAAAATCACCCCACCTTTCAGTGGCGCGGATCCGGTTAAAAACGAGGCACTCACACCTTGGCTCTTAATGAAGTACTTCATGTGGCTAGTATTAGGGCAAACCTAGTTTCTGTTTCTCTATTAGGAAAGGCTGGAGTTAAAGTGTCATTTGAATCTCACAAGATTGTAATGACCAAGAATAATGTCTTTGTGGGCAAAGGGTATTGTAATGGGGGACTCTTTGTACTCAATGTTTAAGATGTCATTAATAAAACTGCATCTTCTTCTGCCTACTTGATAGACTCAATTGATTTATGGCATGGTAGATTAAGCCATGTTAGTTGTGGATATATTCATAAAATGTAAACTCTTGGTTTAGTTTCTAGAATAAATAACACACACATGGATAAATGTGAAATATGTTGTGAAGCTAAATTCATAAAGGAGACATGTCTTTCAGTACAACATCGAGAATCTGAATTGCTTAGTTTAATATTGATTTAGGAGATTTAAAAGAAACCATGACTATAGATGGTAAACATTATTATGTGACTTTCATTGATAATTATTCTAGATACACCAAGTTATATTTACTTAGAAGTAAACACAAGGCCTTAGTATGTTTTGTTTATATAAATCTAAAATTGAAAATCAACTAAATAAGAAAATTAAAAAGGTTAGATCAGATATAGGTGGCGAATATATTTCATGAAATGATTTTTGTGAACAACATGGTAGAATTCATGAAATTACTCCATCATATTCCCCTGAATCAAATGGTGTAGCCGAAAGGAAAAAATATTTCTAAAAGAAATGACAAATGCTATGCTCATTAGTTCAGGAGTTGCTGATAATTTATGGGGAGAAGCTATTTTGTTTGCGTGTCACATACAAAATAGAATCCCTTATAAGAAAACTGGAGAGACACTGTATGAATTATAATTATGGAAAGGTTATCAACCTAACCTTAAATATCCTCAAAGTGTGGGGTTGTCTAGCCAAAATTATGTTGTCTAATCCTAAGAAGAGAAAATTAGGTTCTAAGACATCTGATTGTCTATTTATTGGTTAGGTTCATCATAGTGCTACATATAGATTTCTTGTATTAAAAAGTGACGTGTTTGATGAAAATACAATTCTTGAAACAAAGAATGCTAAAATCTTTGAACATATTTTCCCTTTAAAAACTAGAGTAAACCTGTTGAATCTACTTCTAATGAACCTGTTAGAAATGACTTTGAAAATTCAACCAATGAGTTAATTAGGAGTAAAAGACAACGAACAGAAACCAATTTTGGAAATGATTTCTATATTTATCTTGTAGAAAATGACCCTTTAACATTTTCCCAAGCTATTTCATCGTCTGACTCCTTGTATTGGAAAGAAGCCATTAAGATTGAAATCGACTCAATAGAACGAAACAAAACTTGGATTTTAGTTGACTTACCACCTGGTGCAAAACCAATTGGTTGTAAATGGATTTTAAAAGAAATATAATCATGATGGTTGTTGTTTCTCATTTGCATTGTGATTTACATTTGTTCATACATTACATTTAGTTTTATACATTAGTGGCTAATTGGGCTGCATATCAATTAGCGTGGCAACTGTGTATAGAACTGTTTCATAAAATAGTTTTTTATAGGCTTCACAGGTTCAGCGGAAGACTTCAACACAGCTTCACCGGAAGACCTCATTCAGCATCTAGCGGCAGACCTTGTCTGCACGTGTCAAGCATGACGTGTCCAGGCACCAAGTCTTAGTGGATTAATTAAATTCATCCTTTATCAGTTTGAATTTGAATTAAAACATCTCTTGACTTCTCAAACATGCCTGACCTGCTTTCCGAAAAGCAAGAAGACTTTCGCCTTAACAGTGACAGAGCAGGTGAACAGACTGACACTTACAGTCTGTACCAACTATTGCAGGTCTGCAACTCTGACTTTCTTACCTATCAGTTGCTGCAATATCTCTGCACCAACTCCCTGCTCAGCATCAGTGAATACGAAATCTACAAGTCAACTCCATGCATTTAATGCATTCAACCTAATAGAGCTGCTACACTTCGTCTTCTCCAACGGATCTCAAGAATGCCACAGCTATAAATACTGCCATTAAAGACTGAACAAAATGTCCTGAAATGCTCTGAAATTCTCCAACAACTTCAAGTCTTATATACTTAGTGCATTCAAGAGATCATAAACTGATCAAGAAGTCCTCGACAACAATCAAGAAGATCTGCATCAACATTTTATCATTTGCTTCTTATTGTTGTTCTTTAACTATTCTTCGTCTGCACAATTGAAGATTTTGTTTTCCAGATTTTCAATTCCCAAACCCCCAAACACAAGTAAAATATTTTTTACACGATCCATTGGAACTCTTTGTAATAGAACTAGTGGAAAACATAGTGCACATTTAAATCCAAGGTTTACTGCCTTGGTGGTGGACATAGCACTCTTTATAGTGCGAACCATCTCAAAATACTTGTGTTCTTTCATTACTGTTGATTACTGCTTTAAACTGTTTCATATCTATTTACTTATTACTTCTAACAGCAGACTTGAGTATTCAGCCAAGTCTACCGGTAGTGCTTCACCGGCAGATCTTAACTGTCTTCCTTACAAAACTTCCGCTACTTCAATCTCTTTAATAGATTGCAAGTGCTTGTTTTAGGAACTTATACGAAAAGCTTTTAAGTGTCTAATAAGCTATTCAACCGCCCCCCCCCCTTCTAGCTTATTATTGTGCCATTTGGGACTAACAATTGGTATCAGAGCTTAACTCTTCGAAAACTAGTTTTTCCAAGATTAAACTTTTGAGAGTCACGATCCAATGGCACAAACACACTACATGCTACCTATATCAAATGCGAACCACGTCCCAATATTGGACGAAGGTCATTTCGATGTTTGGAAGGATAAGGTAATGCGTTTTATGAATTCTATTGACAACAGGTTATGGAAGTGCGTACTAGCAGGACGTCATGTACCCATGAAGGCAAATCTACTGGCATCCATCACTGGAAATCTTGCTGAGGTACCCAAAGAAGAATCAGAATTGACAGAGGACGATAGAAAGCTAGTAGATCTAGATAGCAAAGCCATCAACATCATAACTAGCTCTCTAGACACCAGCACTTACTAACAAGTGATCCGGTGTACCACTGCGAAAGAGATGTGGGAAGCTCTTGTCGAATACTTGGAAGGAGGCCAAGACACAAGAGACAACAGAAAATACACCTTCATCCAGCAGTTTGTGATAAGCGCAAGATTTCCACGAATTTTCCCGGGAATTTTCTTTTATTTTGTGCTATTTTTGAATTAATTATGCTTTGGAAATATTATTATTTGTGTTTTTGTGCTTAATGTAGGTTTCCAAGCATAATTGAGCTTTTATACGGTGTTTAGCACGAAGTTCGAGACAATTCCGGGCTTAAAAGTTGTTTTGGGAATTAATTGGTCAACGTTCGTTAAGCCCGTTAAAAGATCCAAGGCAAAATCAGGCTAACGGTGGCTGAAAAAGCTAACAAAGGACCAAAATGCAAGCATGGAAGAATTGAAGGCGGCGCTAATTTCAAGACTTAGGGGTGCAGGAGCAAATTATATAAATGCAGGGAGGGCGGCGCAAAGCGAAAAGCCCAGCGCGTTGTCGAGCCGGGAGACACGTGTCAAATTCTAGGCTTCTCTCCACTAAGCGCGACAGTATGATGGATCCGGCGACCCGCGTTTTCTCCGGCCCATTCCGGCCCATTAGCCCACCATCCCCGCTTTCTCACTCACCTCACCCGTTTCATCCCCGGGCGACCCACTCCCTTCACCACGGTTCTGCCTTTTTTCTTGCCTTTTATGCCCCCATCCTTCCATTGCACTTCCTATTATACCCTCCGGCCTCCCCTTTGCCGCTTTCTTTTATACTCCCAAAGGCCTTCATTTGAGAAAACAAGTCCCCATTTGGGACATTGCTCCCAAATGGGGCACCACCCCCATTTCTACCAAATTTCCTTCCATTCCTTCAATCAATTGTCCGATAATGAAGGTTTGGAGCATCATTTCAAGAGCCAAAGACGCAATTACAAATTATTTCAACCCCGGATCCGCGATTATTCGGTTTAATTCTTCCAACTTATATTTTTAGATATTTATTATGATTTCTTGGGTTGATTAATTTTGTAATTGAAGAATTGGTTTATGCTTAATTTATTATGGAATGCAATTATTTTTCTATGTTAAATGTAGTGTTTTAATTTAATCGATCTATCTCTTTATTTAGTACACATTCATGTTGGTTATTATTTTGTGCACTGAATGCCTTTAATTAATTGATCACTAATTAATTGATTTTAGAAATATTTAGGATCCGCGAGAGCTACCTATTTATTTTGGACCAATCAATTTAATAGTTGATGTTTTGTGACACACACCGATAGCCAAAATGAGACTAGGTTTGACACGCGATCGAACCACCTTAGCCATTCGCGAGGTCGGGGAGGTTAAGGTTGACTATAAGATGTGAGAGCCCGTAGTTAATCAATTTTATTTGTCTCGGCTACCAACATGACTTGTAGAAAAATATAGAGAGTTTCTTTTTGCGAAGTATTACCCATGCGTTTGGTTATTATTGTGTGATCTTCATGCTTTTAATGGCGTAGCGAACCATTAGATGATCATTAGAATTATAGGATAAGATGCGAGAGCCCGTCCTATTAATTCCGAAAATCACATTAATTGTTTACGTTACGTGAGACCGAGAGGAGATCGTGCGTAGATAGTCATTGGGTGTTTGCTTTGACACGCGGCTATTTTCTCCTATGTTATAAGAAGCGAGAGCATGTAGCTAGGAGTTGTAGCTAGATTTGCTATACATTGCGAGAGCCCGTAGCGAATATTATAGTGCACCCGACTACCAAGACTTGAGTTAAAGAAAATCAAAAAGAGGATTAAATTAAACACCAGCTAGACTAGAAATAATGTGTTCCTATATTTTTATCTTGATTTGTTGTTGCCAAACCACCTTCGCAGTAGTGTAGATTTTAATTGCTTTCTAGGTTGTTCATATTTTTAGATTTTAATTCATTTTCTTTTCGCTCAAATATAGTTAGTTAGCCTAATTTTGGTACTTAGTTGGAGTGAGAATTACGCGCATTCCCTGTGGGATCGATAACTCGTACTTAGGTACACTTTATTACTTGATACGGCCGGGTATTCTTGCCCGAGTTGCGTTTTGCGCACATCAAGTTTTTGGCGCCGCTGCTGGGGAATGATTTAATTTTTGCTCCTATATGCTAATATCGATACCAAGCGAAGCTGATTGTATTTTGAGCATGTTTTTTTTAATTAGTTTACTTGTTTTTGTATTTATATGTTTTGTATATTGAGTCGCTTTTTGAAGCCCTCCCGAGTTTGTGGGTTTGTAGGGAGGTGTAAATAGTGTCCCCACACAAAAAAAAATATTTTCTTTTCTTTTTTATTTCGATAATTGCATTTCTACTATTTTCTTTTGAGCTTGATTTGATGCAGGGGTTCAAGCGCTTTTATTGTAGAGGCTGCTTGTAGAGATTAATGGAGTGGATCTTTTCATCCCGGACTTCATAAGAAATCGACTTTGAGGGAGTTTTCTTTCCTTTCTTTCTCCTTTTACTTTATGTTTAGGGAGTATGGGTTGGTTAGTGAACTTCGAAAATTTTGAAAATCTTGTGCTATATACGCCCCAAATTAATTATGCTTTGATCACTCATCACTCCATTTTTGGCGCTCTTTGAGTTTTTCTTGCATTATTTTCTTGGAGTCAATTTTGAGATTATTATATGCATAGTTGAGGATATGTTTGTGATTCATGTGGTAGCATCACCTCATTCATAATAAATATTGCCCAAGTATTGGTTGGAAATATTTTTATGCTTTGCTTTAGTGATGGTTGTGCATGTCTAAGAGTATCATTTTGTGAGTCTAAATACCGAGAGTTATATGTTGATGATTGAAAGCTTGGTTTGGGCATGTGTGTATGACAAGAGTATGATATAGGCCATCTTTGGACCGTTTGTGTCTTTCTCTATCCTACCCATTTATCTCACAAAAATCCCTAGTGTCCCCGTTGAGCTCATTTAAAGAATGGCGTGTGCCTAGAGCACACAATGACCCCCATTCGACTTCATTTCTTATACCCGCATTATCTTATCCCGTGAACCTATACACTTTAGCTATTGCCCTTCAAGAGAGCATGATTTGAAATGATTTGATTTATTTTTGTAATCTTGTTGGGAAGTGTATGCTTCATGAAGGTTTTGTGTTCATTAATGTTGATGTTGGGGATTTGATAATTGTTGTTGAATGGTGGTGAAAAAAAAATGAAATGAAAAAGAAAAGAGCCCCCTTTGAAAGCAATGAAAATCAAAAGAAAGAAAAGAAAAGAAAAATAAAGGGTGGACACAAAAGAAAAAAAAATGTCATTGTTCTTCAATTTTTCTCAAGGAGATATAAGGGTGGAGCTTAATTGTTTGTGGTAGTTGAGACACTTTTTCACCCAAAGTTTAACGTTTAAGGGGTTGTTAAAGTGATGTTTGTGGTTATTTGAAGAGTTATTCCTTAATGAAGCTAGTCAGAATGTGAAGACTTCAAATTATTTGCTCTCTTGACTTGCTATCCTATCCTTCATTTGTAGCCCAAACCTTGGCCGAACATTACAAGCTTTATAAAGTCCTATTGATATTGTCATACTGTGTGTTCATGCATTGCTTTGTGAAGAAAAATATTTAGTTAATGACTCTCTCGGTTTAACTTGCATTTGGTATCTCGGTTGACCGTTCAATCAAAGCTAGAGCATTGCTACCGTTTGGGTAAAGAAAAAATGTTTTATGGTATGAATGATTGTTTGAGGATTATTTGATAGCATATGAATCAATTCATACCTCTATTATGCATGTTTATAATCTTGGGGTTGATCTCTTAAATGGTAATGCTTGTGGGATCTTATTTGAGCGCCGCCTTCATTTCATTTTGTTCTCGAGCCTTTCCATAATTCATTTTCTTTGCTCGGGACGATCAAAGTTTAAGTTTGGGGGTGTGATGAGCGCAAGATTTCCACGAATTTTCCCGGGAATTTTCTTTTATTTTGTGCTATTTTTGAATTAATTATGCTTTGGAAATATTATTATTTGTGTTTTTGTGCTTAATGTAGGTTTCCAAGCATAATTGAGCTTTTATACGGTGTTTAGCATGAAGTTCGAGACAATTATGGGCTTAAAAGTTGTTTTGGGAATTAATTGGTCAACATTCGTTAAGCCCGTTAAAAGATCCAAGGCAAAATCAGGCTAACGGTGGCTGAAAAAGCTAACAAAGGACCAAAATGCAAGCCTGGAAGAATTCTGGAAGGCGGCGCTAATTTCTGAAGACTTAGGGGTACCGGAGCAAATTATATAAATGCAGGGGAGGGCGGCGCAAAGCTGAAAAGCCCAGGCGCGTTGTCGAGCTGCCGCTGGAGACACGTGTCAAACTCTGCCGGCTTCTCTCCACTAAGCGCGACCCGTGTACAGCTGATGGATTCGGGCGACCCGCGTTCTTCTCCAGCCCATTCCAGCCCATTAGCCCACCATCCTGCCCGCTTTCTCACTCAGCCTCACTCGTTTCATCCCTGGGCGACCCACTCCCTTCACCCTGGTTCTTGCCCAGCCCCAGCCGCGACCCAGCGCCTTTTTCTTGCCTTTTCTGCCCCCATCCTTCCATTGCACTTCCTATTATACCCCTCCAGCCTCCAGCCCTTGCTGCCCTCTCTTTTATACTCCCAGCCGGCCTTCATTTGAGAAAACAAGTCCCCATTTGGGGCTGTTGCTCCCAAATGGGGCACCACCCCCCATTTCTACCAAATTTCCTTCCATTCCTTCAATCAATTGTCCGATAATGAAGGTTTGGAGCATCATTTCAAGAGCCAAAGACGCAATTACAAATTATTTCAACCCCGGATCCGCGATTATTCGGTTTAATTCTTCCAACTTATATTTTTAGATATTTATTATGATTTCTTGGGTTGATTAATTTTGTAATTGAAGAATTGGTTTATGCTTAATTTATTATGGAATGCAATTATTTTTCTATGTTAAATGTAGTGTTTTAATTTAATCTATCTCTTTATTTAGTACACATTCATGTTGGTTATTATTTTGTGCACTTAATGCCTTTAATTAATTGATCACTAATTAATTGATTTTAGAAATATTTAGGATCCGCGAGAGCTACCTATTTATTTTGGACCAATCAATTTAATAGTTGGTGTTTTGTGACACACACCGATAGACAAAATGAGACTAGGTTTGACACGCGATCGAACCACCTTAGCCATTCGCGAGGTCGGGGAGGTTAGGGTTGACTATAAGATGCGAGAGCCCGTAGTTAATCAATTTTATTTGTCTCGGCTACCAACATGACTTGTAGAAAAATATAGAGAGTTTCTTTTTGCGAAGTATTACCCATGCGTTTGGTTATTATTGTGTGATCTTCATGCTTTTAATGGCGTAGCGAACCATTAGATGATCATTAGAACTATAGGATAAGATGCGATAGCCCGTCCTATTAATTCCGAAAATCACATTAATTGTTTACGTTACGTGAGACCGAGAGGTGATCGTGCGTAGATAGTCATTGGGTGTTTGCTTTGACACGCGGCTATTTTCTCCTATGTTATAAGAAGCGAGAGCCCGTAGCTAGGAGTTGTAGCTAGATTTGCTATACGTTGCGAGAGCCCGTAGCGAATATTATAGTGCACCCGGCTACCAAGACTTGAGTTAAAGAAAATCAAAAAGATGATTAAATTAAACACCAGCTAGACTAGAAATAATGCGTTCCTATATTTTTATCTTGATTTGTTGTTGCCAAACCACCTTCGCAGTAGTGTAGATTTTAATTGCTTTCTAGGTTGTTCATATTTTTAGATTTTAATTCATTTTCTTTTCGCTCAAATATAGTTAGTTAGCCTAATTTCGGTACTTAGTTGGAGTGAGAATTACGCTCATTCCCTGTGGGATCGATAACTCGTACTTAGGTACACTTTATTACTTGATACGGCCGGGTATTCTTGCCCGAATTGCATTTTGCGCACATCAGTTTGACTCCTTCAAAAAGGATCCCAAGGATTGGTGACTTTAGGCCGATTAGTCTTTGTCCATTTGCAGGGAAAGTGATTTCCAAAATTATTGCGACTCGTTTGGCTAAAATTTTACATGGCATTATTTCCATGGAATAGTTTGTTTTATTAAAGGTCGAAGCATTTAAGAAAATGTAGTTTTGGCTCATGAATTAGTTCATCGTATTGACACCCGGGCTAGGGGGCCAATGTGGTTTTCAAGCTGGATATGTCGAAGGCGTATGACAGATTAGAGTGGGATTTTCTTCTTCGAGCTTTACAAGGTTATGGATTTAGTGAAGGAGTGCAGTCTATGATCTATAGATTACTGAATAATGTTTGGTACACCATTCGTATCAACGGAAACAATTTTGGCTTCTTTAAATCAACGTGGGGGGTTAGACAAGGCGATCCTTTATCTCCTTTGTTGTATATCTTAGCCCAGGATGTTCTCTCTAGTAACATTTCGGCTTGGGTTGGGAAAGGTTTAATTAAGCCTTATATGCATGGTAGAGGAGGTTTGGTGATATCGCATCTTTTTTATGCGGATGACATGCTCCTTTTTTGCAATGCTAGCAAAGCCTCGGTTCTTGCTTTAAGAAAGATTCTCAGTGAGTATGAACGAGCCTCTGGTCAGCTAATTAATTTGGATAAAAGTGGCTTTTATACCTCAAAACATTGTTCGATTCGCAGAACTAGACAACTAGCTGTCTGGTCCGGTTGCTCGCACAAGAATTTTCCTATGACGTATTTGGGTATCCCTCTTTTCAAAGGCAGGATAAAAGCCATTTATTTCGAAGGTTTGGTGGAAAAAGTTTGAGCAGAATTAATGGGTGGAAGGCACAGCTGTTATCCTTTGGTGGCAAGCTCATTTTATTGCGCTCCATTCTTTGCAGTATTTCGTTGTACACCATTGAAGTTCTTCGAGTGCCTAAGTCAGTTCTTAGACGTATTCAGTCGGCTTTAGCTACCTTTTTGTGGAGTAATAATGGAGATAGACGTACTCATTGGGTGGCGTGGGAGGCTGTTTGTAGACCCTTGGAGGAAGGCGGCTTGGGTATTTGGCCAATGGAGGAGGTTATGCATGCGCTGCAAACCAAGCTAGCCTGGTCTGTGATTCAGGGAAAGAGTCTTTGGGCTCGCTTTGCAGGCTCAAAATATGGAATTTCCAGAACTCTCAATCAACATGTGATGTAGCCAGTTAGTAAAGCTATATTTAATCAAATGGCTGAGTTCAAAGCTGCAGTAGATGGCTGGTGGGTGGTGGAGATATTTCTTTTTGGGGTAGCAATTGGTGTGGCGTCATTCTAGAGGGGTCGTTACCGATGGATATCCATCTCTCGGTTCGTGATGGTCTTCAGCTTTTGGATCAATTTTCTCATCACATTTCAGACGCCAATCTTGCTTTAATTAAGAGGGTCCGTTTTAATCAGTTGAGAGAAGATAGGGTAGTCTATACTCATACTACCTCGGGGAATTTCTAAGTATCAGCTCATTGGCATCACAACTGTCACAAATGGCCAAAACCGTTTTGGGCAAGCAAAAATTGGCAGCATTGGATTCCTTTGAAGGTAAGCGGTTTTGTTTGGAAGCTTTGTCAGGGAGCCTTGCCAGTTGACCTTCGTCTTCAGGAGAAAAATATCGCGATAGTTTCAAAATGTGTATGTTGTATCCGTTCCCATGATATAGAGTCTATTGGGCATCTTTTCTTATTTTCTGAAGTGGCTGGTGAGGTCTGGAAATATTTAGCTCGCTGCTTCCAATTAATAGAGAATTATGTGTCCTTGCATCATCTGTTGGTAACTTGGATGGATCGGGTTTCTGTAGATAATCAGATTGGAGCTTGCAAAATTGGAATTGTGGTTTTAGGATGCTGGGAATTATGGAAAGCGCGTTGTCGCGCTGTTTTTGATAATGTTCCGATGAATGCTCAAGAGATTATATAAGGAGTTCACAATGGTTTAAGAGATATGATGAACTTGTACATTCCGAAAGTGGCTTCTAATGTGGCGGGTATTACGAGTCTTCATCCTTTATGGGTTTCAGTTAAATATGTCAAATTTAGGCGTGGTTGTTGGATTCGCTGGGAACCTCCTGAGTTGGGTGCTTATAAGCTCAATACATATGGATCGGCTAGACATGGGTTTTGCACGGGGGGTGGTATCATTCGTAATCATCAAGGCAGATTGGTTTGTGCTTTCTCGGTGTCCTATGGCCAAGGTACTAATACTTTTCCTGAGATTGCTGCTCTCCGCGATGGTCTTATTTTATGTCGGAGGGCTTAGGGAAGGTGTATGTAGAGACTGACTCCCTGGTGGCTGCTCGAGGTTTGATTGGTTTCCAAAAGTTTCCTTGGCAATTTGAATATGAGCTTTCCGATTGCAAGGAGCTGCTTGGCTTTTATTCCATAAGACATATATATAGAGAGATTAATGGTGTGGCTGATAGACTTGCGACGCTGCTCACTCGACGATTCATTATACTACGTATGAGTCTGTGCCTCAACTTCCGGCAAATGTGCGTCATTCCTTTAGACAAGACTGCTTGGGTTTATTTAATTTTTGTAAATGATATTGTATCTATTTTGGTAGAGGTAAGGATCCTTCGTCCTCGCTGGTTTGTTGAGGCAGGTTGTCCCCCTCGTTGTTTCTTATTTCCAATTTTAATAAATTCTCGCAGGGTGCCGTCCGTGTTTCCCTAAAAAAAAGATCCCAAGGAAACCTTGAGACAAGCATACGATCGCTTTAGTGAGGTAATTAATAGTTGCTTTTCTTTTGGTAAAATCTATGACAAGAAGGAAATGAATATGAGATTTCTAGGCTCTCTAGGTAGTCTGTGGTATGTTAAGACCACTGCCATGAAAGAATCTAAAAACTTAAACGAAATGACTCTTCGTAGTCTTTACGCAAGTTTAAAGGCTTATGAGCTCGAAGTGAATCAAGCTCTAGAGCAAGACAAACAGTTCAGAACTGTGTCCTTGCCTGCCATGGTACAAGAAGAAACCACAGTTGAAAACAAACCTTCAACCTCTCCAGTGAAAATGATTTTCTTTCAGACGAACAATTTGCTATGTTCGTAAAACGTTTCAAAAAGTTTGCAAAATATGGAAGGAAGGACACATACCAGCAGCCTTTTAGAAAAACTGCTGAAAGCTCATCTAACGAAGAGCTTGTGTGTTATAATTGTAGAATACCTGGTCATTTCGCCTCTAAATGTCCAAAGCCAAAATTCGAAGCATACCGAAAGCCTTCATATAAGAAACTTCAAAAACATAAAGGTATGTTGGCTGAAGACATAGAAGAAAAACAGGTTGCTACATGGTTTGAGACCGATTCAGAAGAGGAAGAGGACGATTGTTTGCAAGCTAACATATGCTTAATAGCTCATGATTCAGGTCCCACCTATGACTCTGAACATGAAGTCGAAGCCTCACCTAGTCCCTTCGACAAAAGTGAGATCAACTGTGAGAACTTCAGTAAGGAGGAACTACTCAAAGACAATCAAGAAATGCTTGAAGAGTTCAATTCCTTTAGAGTAGCCTACGTAAAACTCGTTAAGAACTGTGAGAAGCTTACTGCAAAGAAATCTCTGCTGACAGCTGAGATTCAAACTCTCAATAGCTGTCAATAGGAAAGTATCAAGCTAAAAGGAGAAAACAAATTCCTTTGTGACAAAGTCGAATGTCTCACTGAGTACATCAAAGGACTTGACCTGGAGAAGATTGCCTTGCAAAAGACAATTGACTCCTGGAACAGCTCCAAGGAAACCTTTGAAGGAATCCTTTCAAGCCAAAAGCCTAATGGAAATAAATCTGGCTTAGGCTATAGTGATGAGCCCAGTTCGGCATACTCTTCTGTCACTAAGAAAGGTGAAACCTCCGAGACTGCTTATGATATCTCCTTCTCCAAACAGACGTTCGGAAACAAGGGTAAACAAGGACTTGGTTATACAAGTGTACCATACGTTTACTCCAAGGCTCGGAAAGGGAAAGCCAAAGTAACTGCTTCTAATGAGAAGCTTAAGAAAGGAACGGTAGAGAAATCAAAGTCTACCGACAAGAGCTCTGCCAAGGCAAAGTCTACTGGCAGTAGACCTACGAAATCTCTGCCGGTTCCTATCAAGTTTGTCTATGAAATGGGCAAGGCACCTAAACCCGTTGACAGTAAACTTAAAGGTATTCTACCGAATCCTCCTAAAAAGGTTAACAACAGACCAGTCAAGGGTAAGTCTGCTGGTAACAAATCAAGGAAGGCTGAACAGAAACCAATTAAGTCTATCGTCAACAAGCCAGCTGAACTCAGGACTGCTGTTAAGAACAAGGAAAGTCACAAGCACTCTATAGCTAAAGCTGATCACAGTCCTCCATGGAACTTTCATCTTTGTCATTCTTGCAATTGTTTAGGCCATCTGGCCCCAGAATGCCTGCTAAGGTTCACACCAAAATCTAAGAGACCTAGTTCTCTCAAGGTTAGGCAGGTATAGGTTCCAAAAGGTTGCTAATCCTCAGGACCCAAAAGAAAATAAAGGGGACCTTGTTTCTTTGATCTTTTTCAGGTCTGCTTCATGGCTATAGATTCAGAAGATAAGGACATCTGGTACCTGGATAGTAGTTGTTCAAGACACATGACATGGAACAGAAGTCTACTCACAGATATAGCTGAAGCCAAATGTCCTATGGTGATTTTTGGCAACAATGTAAGAGGGAAAACAATTGGGTATGACTCAATCACTAGAGGAAGTCTCTCCATCAACAAAGTATCTCTAGTGAACGGGTTAAAGCATAATCTTCTGAACATATCCCAATTCTGCGACAAAGGACTCATCTGCCAATTCTCATCCAACCAATGTCTCATCAAAGATCGTGAATCTTGCTCAACGTTACTGACCGGCAATAGACAAGGAAACATCTATGCCATGGACTTAAATCTACTAGGGAGATCCTCTAGCCTTTGCCTAGTTTCTAACAACGTTCGTGACAACAGTTGGCTTTGGCACAAGCGTCTCAGTCACCTAAACTTCAAGTACCTCTCCAAGCTCTCCAAAGATGGGCTTGTCAAAGGTCTACCTATGGTGTCTGCCGACCATGACAGAAGTTGCAAACCTTGCCAATTAGGAAAACTTTCCAGGTCTTAGTCTGTCATGTCAACGACCAGACCTCTTCAACTTCTGCATATGGATCTCTTTGGACCAATCACTATAGTTAGTATCTCTGGAGACAAGTACACACTTGTAGTAGTTGATGATTACTCTAGGTTCACCTGGATCGAAACAATGACCTCAAAAGATGAGACATATGATCTAGTTACCGCTTTTTTCAGAAGACTTCAAACCCAAAAGCTTGAAGACATTAGTGACATCAAATCAGACAACGACACTGAATTCAAGAACAACGGTGTTGAAAGATATTGTGATGACCACGGGATCGGCCACAACTTTTCTACTGCTGGAACTCCTCAACAAAATGGTGTAGCTGAACGGAAGAACAGAACACTAATTGAAGCAACAAGAACTATGTTGGCAGAAGCAAGACTTCCGAAGTACTTATGGGCAGAAGTTGTCAACTCTGCATGTTTTACCCATAATAGATCCCTGGTAAACAAGTTTCATAACAAAAATCCATATGAAATATGGAAAGGAAGAGCCCCAAACATAGGATTTTTCAAAATCTTCGGCTGTAAACGTTTTATTCTATATAATGGAAAAGAATATAGAGGAAAATTTGATTCAAAATCAGATGAAGGAATTTTTTCTGGGCTATTCTAAACATTCAAAAACATTTCGCATATTTAACAAAACTTCTTTAAAAATCTTAGAATCTGTGCATGTTACTTTTGATGAATATGATTTATTAGAGCCTCGAAAGGCTCGAATGTTGCTAATGATTATGATAATAATGAGAGAGGTACAAATAAAGCTTATACTTCTACTCCACTTCAGAATCCTCTAACAGTAGACCCTTCCAGTTCTGCTAACCCTGCACCGCAGACTTCAACTCTGCTGGTGCCAGCTCAAAATCTTCTACTGACCCTGAACCCATCTCTTCTGTTCTACCCTAAACACCTTTGCAGATCACTCACCCTTCTTGTTCACCAGAAAATGAAGGTTTTGAAGATCATATCTCTTCTGAACCTGATTTTAGTGAATCTCCTTCTGTACCCACTCCAGATTCATTAAGGGAAGAACTCACCAGAAGTGATCTTCCTCCAGCTGTTATTGGAACAAAAGATCACCCCATCTCTCAAATCATTGGTGATCTCAACTCAGGAGTTCGTATGAGGAACAAAGTTCAAAATGAGACTATGTTTGCATTCGCATTCGTGTCTGAAATCGATCCAAAGAAGATTGATGAAGCTATCGAAGACCATTACTGGATTGAAGCTATGCAAGAAGAGCTGAACCAGTTTGAAAGATGCAAAGTGTGGAGCTTTGTTCAAAGACCGACTGGCCATCCAGTTATCGGCACCAAGTGGGTATTCAGGAACAAGAGAGATGAAGATGGAAACGTCACCAGAAACAAAGCTAGATTGGTTGCTTAAGGCTATCGACAGGAAGAAGGAATTGACTCCGATGAAACATTTGCTCATGTTGCTAGATTAGAGGCAATCAGACTTTTTCTAGCCTATACTTCGTTCATGGACTTCAAAGTTTATCAGATGGATGTGAAGAGTGCCTTTCTCAATGGTGATCTTCAAGAAACGGTATATGTGGAACAACCTCCAGGTTTTGTCATCCAAGACAAGTAGGATCATGTCTACCGACTCAAGAAAGCACTCTACGACCTGAAACAAGCTCCCAGAGCTTGGTATGAAAATCTATCTAAGTTTTTAATTGAACAAGGATTCGTGAGAGGAAGAATAGAACACAACTCTGTTCATCCTAAAGCACAAAGGTCATTCTCTTCTGGTTCAAATCTACGTGGACGACATTATATTTAGATCTACAAACCAAAGCCTGTGCAAAAGATTCAAGAAGCTGATGCAAAGCAAGTTCTAGATGAGCATGATGGGAGAGCTCACCTACTTTCTAGGACTGAAGATTCAACAGACTTCCGACGGGATCTTCATCAGCCAAACCAAATATGCAAAGGAACTCATCAAGAAATTTGGTCTTGATTCAGCAAAAGGATTCGAGACTCCAATGTCTATCAACTGCCATCTTGACAAAGATGAAAAGGGAAAGCAAGAGAACGTGACCAAGTACCGAGGAATCATAGGTTCACTTCTTTACCTTACTGCCAGTAGACCTGATATTATGTTTTCAGTTTGTGTTTGTTCTAGATTTCAGGCAGATCCAAAGGAATCACATTTGCTTGCTACGAAACGTATCATCAAATATGTCTCCACAAGGACCACAACTACAAATCTGGGTATCTGGTATTCAAAACGCAACAACTTCGATCTAGTTGGGTACTCAGATGCAGATTATGTAGCCTGCAAAGTGAGCAGAAGAAGCACCAGTGGGACCTGTCAATTTCTTGGAAATAGACTTGTCTCATGGTCATGCAAGAAGCAAGGTTCAGTTGCAAACTCTACCACTGAGGTAGAATACATTGCTGCCAGCAGATGTTGCTCTCAACTACTATGGATGAAGTAGCAACTAGTGGACTACAACATCAAGACTGCAAATTGTCCAATCATGTGTGACAACACTTCTGCAATTTCAGTCTCCAAGAATCCAGTGATGCACTCGAAGACAAAGCACATTGATATCCGTTATCACTTCCTCAAAAATCATGTAGAGAAAGGTAACATCAGTCGGGAATACATTCCAACTGAACATCAATTGGCTGACTTTCTCACCAAGCCACTGGATGCAACCAGGTTCGCTTATTTAAGGAGAAATCTTGGTATGATTGATCCTACTGCTTAATTTCAATTTTCAAGTTTTTCTTTCATACCAGTAGACTTAAACTTCTACTAACCGACAGACTAAATTTGCTATCTATCGGCAGACTTAAGCTCTTCGCTTTCACCAGGTTAGTACTTCAACTGTTTAGTCTATTAAAGAGGGAAAGGTTTCTAAAAGGGAAAAGGGTTTAAAAGTCAAATTTTTAGTACTTTGAAAATATCTTATGTTACAGCTTTTTCGCTAAAAGTTTTTTTTTCTCCTTTAAATAGACTTTGAACCGCCCTTTCCAAAACTTTACGAAACCTCTCTCTCTCTAATATTTCTCTCTCTACTCAAACCCTCCTCTCCTCTCTGCAACTGCTCCCTCTCTTTCCCGGTTATTCTTCGCTTCTTCTTCTATACAAGCAACAATGGTAAGATTTTCGACACTCTTTAAGAAATTCCTCTTTAATTTACGCTTAAAATTTCTTTTTTGAGTTATATTGTTAAGGAATTCGAAAAGACGCCTTGCGTATCTTGACAGTTTCCGCCATTGTTGTTGTTTCTTAAAACATTGAAACTAACAGTTTTCTCTGTGCTTTGAATACTCATTTTTTTAAATCTTCTGTTCAGTGTTTCTATGTTGTATCTATCCAAAACATTCAAGGGTTTCGACTTTTTCATCTGAAATTTCAATTTATTTTCTAAAAAATGAAATCGTTGATTGATTGTTCTGTAAAGGTCAAAAGCCCTAATTTCTAAATTTGTTTCTGTAGGTAAAATCCTCTACAAAGTCAAAGAGCGACAACAGGAAGGATTTTGACCCCGAGAAGGTCATTCCACCTGGTCTGAACATCAACCTACCAGGATACCCTCCATTTCCACTCCCTCACGATGTCATTGTGGCTCTGGACCCGAAGATGTATCTACCTGGCATGTGCATAGACCTCAAAACTATCTGCACATTCGCCGCCGGAGTCAAAGCTTGCAAGGATATGAACGAGTCGGGGATACTACCGCTCTTCTGCCTACAAAACGACAACTACAGTATCCTCCTCGCTGAGGAATTCTATCAAAGAATGGTCATCGATCCCATGACTCCGTCTGCAATGCGTGGATGGATTCGAGGACGACCTATCTCCGTCTCTGCCAAAATGATTTCCAGAATCATTGGAGTTCGATATGGTGGAGACTTTGAGTTATCCATTGCTGAGGCTGACCATGCCTGGGAAGCAATGAGGGGAATCAACACTCCGAGGGAACCTCAAGGCAAAATGTTGAGGAACCTCTTCCCTTTGGACATTTACTGCACAAGCCACCTGCTTGACAAGGGTCTTCTTATCAAGAATGGGGCCCACGACATGTTCATTGCCCAACAACTCAATCTCACAAGTGTCGTCTTCCTACAGACTCAACTCAACTACGGTACTATCATCTACAACGAGTTACAGCACCACGTCAAAAAAGTGAAGGAGAGCCCCAATTTTAAAAGGCCTTTTGTCAGGCTCATCAATGTCCTTCTACGGGACACTGCAGAAATCAACTCTTTCGTTAAGGGGGATGAGCTCATTGCAGTGGGCAAGGACAAACAGATGACGGCCACCTTCTTCAAGAAGTATGCCGACTACGAGAATAAGCGAAGGCAGCAACGAGGACCTCCCAATATCTCTCTTGACAAAGTTTCCAAGCCTTCGCCAATGGTCGTCATGCGTTTCAACATGGATGCGTATGATGTTGCTAGCAAGGGATATCGCTCCGCAGCGGAAAAATTTGGCCAACCAGTCCCTACTGTTGCTCGGGATATTCTCAGCGAAGCAAAGGATCTAGCTACAGAGTCCGAGAGGCTATTGAAGAAAAAGGAAGCAGCTAAGGCCAAGAAGGCAAGGGCGGAAGAAGAAGCTGAAAAGCTTCAAGCAAAGTGGATAAGGCAAGAACTGAAGGCCGGCAGACGTGACAAGTCTGCTGGCAGCTCCTCTACAGCTGCTGGTAAGTCTCCATCACCCCATCCTTTTAACCCTGAACCACCAACCTCCACTCCCCAACCATCCCTTAAACCCAAACGAAAACCCTCTTCTGACCAACCCCCACCTTTACCAAAACCTAAACGTAGGCGACTACGTAAAGCTCTTCCGACCCAGCCACCAGTAGACATTGCTACCTCTGCCATTGAAGCAGCTGAACCTCCTATTCAATTGCTAAGGCAAAAAAGGAAGTCTGCTGGCACCCAACCCTCTACCGCTTCACAACCCATTCCTACTGAGTCATTTACTCAGATGGATTCAACCCCTCCGGAGGAGTCTATCCCTCAGGAGGAGCCACAAACCCAGGAGGAGCCTACCCGAACACCTTCTCCAGCCCCTCATTCACCCTTCAACTACTCACCAAACCCATCTACCCCTTCTTCACCCCAACGTTACCCAACCAACCAAACTACACCATCCGAACGAAACCAGACCACCCCTACAGACCCAACCCAACCTATACCCCTAATCCTAACCTCATGGTTTCCTCCTACCCTTTCCTCTGCTTCTACGAAGTTCATCTTTGAACTCTCGTCAGTAGTAGACCTCTTTCCCCAACCTCCTCTCCCCCAAGCGAAACTTACCCAAGTGAGACCAAAAGACCCTACCTATCCACCTCCTTTCTTCTGGTTCTCCACTGAACCCCTACCCAACCCTTCTGATATATGTGATAACTCGGATACAAATATCGAAATACCCCCAACCCCTCCACCCTCTCCCCCAAAATCCACCTCCTCTTCTAAACATACCTTCCCTCATGCGACTCAACTTCATCCACCTCAGCCACTCCACCTCTCCAGCAGCCCTTCTGACCCGTCACCACTGCCGATGCCACCTCTTCTGCCAGTAGTGAGCATATCCACATTGGCCTGGATCTTTCTCCATCTCAACTGGTCAACTCTGAAATTTTGGCCCGCCTGGACGCAATATACAACAGACTGGGAGAGCTTACCAGTATCTCCATAGCTGTCGCTGAGCTTACAGCTGCCACGTCCAAGGCAACGGATAGAAATGTTGCCCTCCTTCGATAGTTTCAAGACGATGTGTGGACAAGGTTTGGACAGATGAAGCACGAGTCCACTGATATCAAAATCAACGTGGAAGCTCAACGCAAGGAATGGATATGGCTCTGCTCAACTCTGTTCTACCAGCTTTTCCACATCATCACTCTCCATCTCGGCCACAACCGCCCGCATGTTCTCGAGCTCAACGACATCGCTCTCAATGCGTCTCACGACAAGATCAACATAGAGCATGATCGTGATCTGGCCATCACGGAGGAGAGACAACTGAGGTCTATCAACAAGACTCTAATGGAAGAGAACAACCGTCTACGTGAAGAACTGAACTACCGTTCTCGCTCCACCAGACATCCTACCTCTGCCGATGATGAGTACACCAGAAGAGTCGAAGAACTTGAATGACAAAGAAGAGAACGGTACCAACTATTGCAGGTATGCAACTCTGACTTTTTTACCTGTCAGTTGCTGCAACATCTCTGTACCAACTCCCTGCTCGCATCAGTGAAGACGAAATCTACAAGTCAGCTCCATGCCTTTAATGCATTCAACCTAATAGAGCTGTAACATTTCGTCTTCTCCAACGAATCTCAAGAATGCCCCAACTATAAATACTGTCATTAAAGACTGAACAAAATGTCCTGAAATGCTCTGAAATTCTCCAACAACTTCAAGTCTTATATACTTAGTGCATTCAAGAGATCGTAAACTGATCAAGAAGTCCTCGACAACAATCAAGAAGATCTGCATTAACATTTTATCATTTACTTCTTATTGTTGTTCTTTAACTATTCTTCGTCTGCATAATTCAAGATTCTGTTTTTCCAGATATTCAATTCCCAAACCCCCAAACACAAGTCAAATATTTTGTACACGATCTATTGGAACTCTTTGTAATAAAACTAGTGGAAAACATAGTGCACATTTAAATCCAAGGTTGACTGCCTTGGTGGTGGACGCATCACTCTTTATAGTACGAACCATCTCAAAATACTTGTATTCTTTCATTACTGTTGATTAATGCTTTAAACTGTTTCATATCTATTTATTTATTACTTCTAACAGCATACTTGAGTATTCAGCCAAGTCTACCGGTAGTGCTTCACCGGCAAATCTAAACTGTCTTCCTTACAAGATTTCCGCTACTTCAATCTCTTTAATAGATTCCAAGTGCTTGTTTTAGGAACTTATACGAAAAGTTTTTAAGTGTCTAATAAGCTATTCAACCGCCCCCCGCCCCCTTCTAGCTTATTATTGTGCCCTTTGGGACTAAGAATGGTACCATTGAAAAGTACAAAGCTAGACTGGTAACAAAACATTTTTCTTAAAAACAAAATATTGACTACTTCGATACCTTTGCTCAAGTTACAAGAATTTCCTCTATTCATATTTTGATAGCATTAACTGCTATCCATACACTTTTTATTCACCAAATGGATGTCAAAACAACATTTTTAAATGGTGATTTAGAAGAAGAAATTTATATGGTACAACCCGAAGGATGCGTTGTTTCTGGTGAAGAAAACAAAGTTTGTAAATTAATTAAATATTTGTATGGTTTAAAACAAGAACCTAAATAGTGACATGAAAAATCTGATCAAGTTTTGTTATTTGATGGTTTTACTTCTGTTGAAATAGATACATGTGTTTATACAAAACTTGTTGGTGATGAGTGTGTTATTATTTGCTTATATGCAGATGATATGCTCATATTTAGTAAAAACCTTGATATTATATATAAGACAAAAGAATTTCTTACTTCTAAATTTGATATGAAAGATATGGGTGAAACAAGTATAATATTGGGTGTAAAAATCATAAGAAGTAATGATAGCTTAACGTTGTCTCAAGAACATTACGTTGAGAAACTTTTTAAGAAGTTTGGACATTTCAATGTCAAAAACCAATGAGCACTCCTTATGATACGTAAGACCGTCTTACAGGTGAGTTATTCTTAAAAGATAAACTTGTAGATGATGTGACAAAAATGCAGTCTGGGCCGTCCGTGTGATGGGTAGGATATATGGGCTTGATCTGCTTCCTTGAACCTGATTAAGGTCATGAAAAACCCTTAGTGGAAGTGCAAGGCTTGGCCTCGCGAAACCACTCCAGTGTGAGAGTAAGTATCGTGTGTATAAGTCAAAAGAGAATTTGACAGAGGTTCTAGGTTCAAGAAAGAGTGTGTACCTTATTTGTGGTTTTGGAGTGGTATTTATAGGCCCTTAATGGCGTAGAATCTGTGTGGGATTCAGTTTCCATAGTTACCCAGTCAATTAGGGAGAGAATCCCTAGATTTTAGGCGTGATAAGTGGCTGGCCGCGTGAATGTAGGAACAGATATGACAAATAAGGTCATGCTCAGAGCGGGGAGTGCTTTTGCTCGATGAGGATACTCTTGCTCCTGCTTCGGGCTCCAACACTTGTGAATTTTTGAAAAAACCGTGGATTATTTGGAGAGCAGGCTTGTAGAAGATTCTGGAAACTCAGTGGAATACAATTGGAGCGTGCTGAGAGTATAATAAGGCGAGTGAGCGTGAGGGCGCGTGAACCGTCAGGGTGCAGCGTGACTTGATGGAGGCGTGGTTTCCGAAGCGTTGCATTTAATGCACGCGTGCTGAGGGTGACGTCATTCGTCCTTCCAAATGCCGCCCCCACTTTTTCCCCCCCAAAACCAAAAACCCTAGCCTATAAAAGGCCACCTCCTCTCCCCTTAAACCTTTTACGGTTTCTGCATATTAGAGAGAGGAATTTCCAGTTTTTGGCATTTTGGTTGCTGCTACCTTGGAGCGATTCCCAGATTCCGGTGATCTTGCCTTTCGTCCTCAACCGCTCGTTTGCTATTGGCGTTCCAAGTCTTCCCTCGGTTCAGTTCCCATACCGGATGATCTTAGAAAGAGCTTCAAATCCAGTCTTGACAGTAAGTTTCTTGTCCTATTTTTTCTGGTTTTGCTCTTCATTTTTCTGAGTTTGATGAAAATTTCTGGGCTCTTCTCCTTCATCTTCATGTATTTATGGGTAGGATTTTAAAGATTAGAATTGGCTCTTAGATAGAGATCGAGGAAAAGACTAGGCGGTCTTGCTCGCTAGGCATGGCCTCTTGGTGTACCTAGACTTAGGAAATTTCCCTCTTGCTTTGCCAGCCACGCGAGCAGAATTTTGACTTTGCTTCCTCAATCTCTTTTGTAGATGTCTAATGTTTCAGATAACGATCGTGAAACCTTCAGCTACGATGGACGGAACGACTCATTCAGCAGCGAGAAGACTCTGTTGTGGATTCCGTGTGAGAAGAAGGGGAAGAGTCCGTGACCGGAATAACCAATCCAAGGCGTATGGCCACCCCCATAGTTGACCTCATCAACTCCTCCAACGGGCACGGCCACTCTGGAGATGGGAGTGTTAAGGGAGGAGGAAATGCTAATGGGCAAGGCCCTGAACAGCTGGTGGACCGGGCTGAAGGCATGGTCGGAGAGGTGTGGCCCGAGCAGGGAGGGTCGGCTGGAGATGTCTCGGATTCCAATGAAATGGACGATATGCCCCTTGCCCACTGCATGAAAAATACTAGCCGCTCTCAGGTGGAGGCCACACTTGAGGAAGCTACCGACGAAGACGACAATATGCTCCTTACTCGCCGCATAAAGAAGGATGGCTGCCCTCAAGTGGAGGCCACACTTGATAAGGCTGCTGATAAGGACGATGAGCTTGACTGGTGTGTAAATGCCGATGAGAGTCGGTATGCTGCTCGCTGGACCACGTTGGACACAGCGGATAAGGTGACGGCTTGGCTAATGTCCCTTGGTATCGACTCCGCCTACTATAAGGCGATCAAAATGGATGTACCTACCGGAGTGCAGTTGTCTCGCGAGCAAAGGGAAGAGCAACTGTTTTTTGCTGATTTCATTCGGGTTGGACTACACCTTCTGCCGGAGCCTTTCTTGGTGGATTTCCTGCTTGAGACCAAGGCCATGCCTTGTGACTTGATGTTGAACACTGTCCGGGAGATCACGACCTTCATGGTGGCTTGTCGTCTCCTAGGTTTCGAGCTGGGTATGTACCTGCTCCGTAAGCTTTTTATCTTTGCCCCGAGCACAGGCGGGCAAATTGGAGTAAGGTCCAACTCTAACTTTTTGCTGATTTGGCGTCTGAATTCAGGCAGGGCAACTGCTCTTTTTGAGATTTTTGGACTGGTGGAATAGGGCGGAATCCTAGCAGGGCAACTAGGTTTCACTTTGGCCGGCTGGTTTTAGTGTTTGGGGGAGATTTGGCGGAGCTTCGGGGCTAGAGGAATAAATCTCTCGGCGCTCTGAAGAGAACTCACTGCGTAACTACGTGAAACTGTGTGCGATGACTGTGTGTGGTGTGTGAACTGTTTGTTTTTCACAAGCCGGGGACCTCTATTTATAGGTTGGGAAAGGCCTTCCTTCGTCCTTAAGTTTTTACTTTCGGAGCTTCATCGGCTTGTACCATGCGCTTGAGAGATTGCACCGAAGGTAAACTGCTAGGAGATAATGCACTGTTGGGCGCCACCCATGGAGGAAGCTGCGGTGGCACCCAGAGTCACTATGGGTGGCACCCAGGGCTCTTTTTCCTCCTCTTTTTGACACTCAGGCCCCCTGCATTTCACTATTTACGTATCCTGCTTTTGCTTTTTGCATTTTCGACCCTGTAACTTGACATTCGTTAGCTTTTTAACAGATCTTGATATCTTATGTCATGTCACATACCAAGGATACGAAATTGGGGTGTCTACAGAGCCCCTTAACGATGGAGTTTACGGGTAAACCGAAACTTACCAAGTAAACGAACATCGTTGATAAGAAATAGACTCCCAAATTTCGTGGAAATTATAATGGGGAGTAATGCAATAGGTAGCAGTTATAATATAACAGTTTAGGGTGCAGTTCAAATATCACATACCCTAGACATATTTAGTCGATTATAGCAAGTTATCGTAGTTTTTAAGCAGATATGCAAATTTTAAATGCTCTGATGGTCGGACCTACCGAAATAGGCTGCCTACGTATCTCTTTCTCAGGAATCAGACCAAACGTAGTTCAGCTCTAAGCCGATTGCAACAACAAGCACTGGGTGGGATAGATAGGATCTGATCTTTTCCATGTCCCGGGGTTTGCACCCCTCATGGAAAAGATCCAACACACAAACAGGTGGAATGCATAAGACCAATCATTTCCATGTCCCGGGGTTTGCATCCCTCGTGGAAAAGATCCAACAACAACAGGTGGAATGCAATGAGACCGATCATTTCCAATGACCCGGGGTTCGCACCCCTTGTGGAAAGGACCCAACAGAGATGGAATATCATGATATAACAGTCGTTCCCAATGACCCGGGGTTCACACCCCTTATGGGAAGGACTCACAACACATATAAACTAGCATGGTATAACAATCATTCCCAATGACTTAGGGTTCGTACCCCTTGTGGGAAGAACTCACAACACAGATGAACTAGCATGGTAAAACAATCATTCCCAATGACCTGGGTTCGCACCCCTTGTGGGAAAGACTCACAACACAAATGAACTAGCATGGAATACTTACTGCGGAAAATTATAAAATGCATGTGACATATAAAGTAAAATGCAAATACTCTGTTTTTGCTTGCAAGGTGGCATTCAGTTGAGGATATCGTTGAGTTGTTGGATTTTGGATGACTGGTTATTGACTTCCGTTAAGTCTATGTTAAGACTCTAGGGGCCAATTTACAATTTGGGAAAACCTAGGGTTTTAGGCTCTGTAACTGACTTTTGGAGGGGGGAAGGAAACCTTTATTCCTATTACTCATCATACAGACAATAGCAGCAATATACCTAACATAGGCAAAGCAGGTGAGACTCATAGACGTTTCGCCCAGCATAGGCAAAACAGAAGGGTGGAATGTCTATGTTCCTAGGAGTGGACCTAGTAAACACGATGTGGAAATTTCTGTCGCTTTACCCAGAGTAGGCAAAGCGAATGGGACCTTCAGATACGCTTCGCCCAGCATAGGCAAAGCAGGTGGGACTTTTCAAAAGTGCTTCACCTAGCATAGACAAAACAAGTGGGATTGTCAGATGCGCTTCCCCCAAAATAGGGAAAGTGATGCGATTTTTTTTTGTGTGCTTAACCCAGAATAGGAAAAGCGATGCATTTTTTTAAAAAGAAAGTGCTTCCCCTAGAATAGGGAAAACATATGAGATTTTTTTTAAAAATGCGGTTCCCTCAGAATAGGGAAAGCGAAGGTATTTTTCAAAACGTGTTTAATCCTAGGATAGGAAAAGGCAGGGAATTTTCAAAACATGCTTAATCCTAGAATAGGAAAAAGTAAGGAATTTTCAAATTGTGCTTAATCCAGGATAGGAAGAAGCAGGAAATTTTCAAAACGTGCTTAATCCTAGAATAGGAAAAAGCAATGAGATTTTTTTTATATAAATGTGCTTGATCCTAGAATAGGAAAAGCGATATTGAATGTAAAGAAGATTGTAAAAACAAGAATGTAAATAAAGTAGTGAATGTAGGAATTCAAAACAGAATGTAAACGTGGAAAGTAAAGACATGATGTAAAGAAAGCTATGCAACATAATTGTGCAGACAATTCCCAAGACCTGAGATTTGTACCCTTTGCGGGAATGACTGAAATCAGAACTTTTGTTTTTGTTTTTTGTAAAAACGAGATTATTTATGGATCATTTCCAAGACAATGGGTTTGCACCTCTTGCGGGAAACGATCAAAATCAGAAGTTTTGTTAAAACCATGATGTGTATGTAAAATAAAAATGCAGATACTCTGTTACCGCTCGCATGATGAAGTTTTGTAGGGGATAACGATGTGTCGTGTCAGACGGTGGGTCGCTGGTAGCAACTCTGTTGGGGAATGTCCATCTCTATTAAGTTAGGATTGATTTTGGAAGAGCCAATTTGTAAACTGCATGCTATGGGCGTTTAACTGCAGGTTTTTTTTAAGCTTTGAGGGACTTGGTTTGCAAATCTCTTCCTATTTTGTTCATGACTTCATAGAGGATGCAACTGTATCTTTTGATGTTTCATCAACGATGCTTCGATCTTTTGTTGACAAACTGTGTCATTTTCGGCTGGAATGGATTAATGTGCCCTCGTCTGCCATTTTGAGGTTTGTTCCATCATCGACATGATTGAGGTTTGTGCCATCGTCAGCATGATTTGATAAGATATGCCATCTTCCGCAGATTGACTGATGTGTCATTGTCGGCATGATTGACGTGTCTATGATATTTGTTAGGGAGTGTCATTGATTATTGGATTGCAGAGCTGTTTGTGAGTTATCTCATAGGGACATTGGAAGGATGTGTTGCCCGTGCGGGATGATGGAGCTTGTTGGTAGTGCTTTTGCCGATCTCGGGCGAGAGCTGGACAGGAGTTGTTGACATGATTTGTATTGTAGGGTCATTGGCGACGCTTCTGAGAATGCTTAAAAAGTAGCCCTCGACGAGGTATCCCATTGGGATGCTGGAAGGATGTGTTGCTTGTGCAGGATGACAAAGCTGTTGGCCACTTTGGTCGACCTCGGGCGAAATCTGGACAGGATTTGTTGACATGATTTGTTTTGCAGGGTCGTTGGCGACGCTTTGTTTAGAAGCTTCAACAAGCTTTTGTCGGTGATTGGTGTCGACTCTCCTTGGAGGGTGCCGGCAGAACATTTGTATTTCGCCCAGGGGCCGATGTGGCAAAAGACCTAATAAGATATGATAATGCAAAAAATATGCAACAAGAAGATGCAAGCAAACGGATGAAACTCTCTTTTTCCTATTCAAAAATAGACTTTTGAATGTGCATGTGTGTTATCCATTTCTTAAACATGTTAAGACAAGATAGGGCAAGGTGATGGAAATGTAATATAAGAGTTTGAGATGTGGCTTCTGGTTGGCTTTGAATGGTTATGCGTATAGGAGTTGATGGTGATATTTGAGATGTAGGTGGGTGAAGCTTATGGTTACTTTTCAGTCTTTTGACTAGTGCATCATTCAAAAAGGGAATTCAATCAAGATTAGTGAGTCCTACTAGTCGATGCCTCGGTATGGACCACCTTTTTTTTTTTTTTTTGCTCAACAGGGAGCCTTGCCATCCAATGCATGCAATTTATTGATGAGTAAGGATCATGACTTTGAGGATGAAGGGGTGCAGTCCCTTGTTGTACCTTTCGTGTGAGATGGAAATGACGGTTGTCTCCAGCGATGATGGGAGACTTGCCAAAATTCATGAGTTTAGTGGGAGAAGCCCCAGGATGACTCATTGGGAAAGATTTTGTGGGAGTGTGCTCGAAAGACTAGCTTAAAGAATCTTGTGAAATTTGATGAAAATCACAAAGAAGACTCGATGTAAGAGTTTTGTCAAATTACTGGGGAAGCCCCTATAGTAACTAGATTGATGTTGAGAAATTGAAGGGGAAGCCCCAGGAAGACTCGATCGGTAATTTTTGTAAGATAGATGGGGGCATCCTCCTAAGGAGACACAATTGATATGTCTTATCACATAGAAATGGGAAGCTCCTGGAAGACTTGATTGACGGATCTTGTAATAATGCTGGGAAGCCCCAAGGAGATTCAATGACGTGTTTTGTGCAGTTGATGGGGACAGCCCCAGATAGGATTGATTGAAGGGGAAATATAAGGATGTGTTTGAAGGAACAAGAGTGACTCTAATGAACAAATAAGAGAGTCGGGATCTAGAGTTTTACTATGTCATCGAGTATCCCTGGATTGGTGGGTTATGGATCCTACTTGATTTTTATCTTTTGATGTTTTTGTGTGGATTAGCAAGAAATTGTCTTGACTCAGATCATGTTATAACCGATTGAAGCAGGGTTGTAGGTGTCAACTGGGTCAAGATGTTGTGTTTAAGTGCTTGGGATGGATTGAATTTAGGGTTGAGGGTTTGATTGGCCTCTGGCTCAAAGGCATTTTTGTGCTGTGGATTTTGTTATTTTCGGAAAGGTGATCAAAAGCGATCATTGGTTGGCCTTTTAGGCTGTGGGTTTGGATGAGAATTTGGTTTATGGACCAGGTTGTAGGTATGGTTGGGAGATCGACTTTTGGCTATGGTTATGGGTCATGGGGTTGTCCAAGAGTGATTGGTCTCTTCTTTTTTTTGCGAGAGAGAGATTTTGAGGAAATTGCTCAAGAGAGGCTTCTTTTCTCTCTTTTTCTTTTTCTTCTTCTCCCTTTTTTTTTTTTTTTTGCATAGGCTCCTTTTTTTTTTTCAACCTTGCTCTTTTCTTTTTTTGCTCTTTTTTTTTTTGACCTCTCGGAGTAATTTGTGAGAGTGCTTGAAGAGATATATGTCTTCTCTCTCTTGAGATAAAATAGCGGTCACTCTTGGTGGATATATATATATATATAGGGTGGAGCAGCCCCAGTTTTGGGAAGCTGGATCATGGAGATGGTTATTTGGCTGATGTAGGAAGGTCTAGGTTTCAAACTGAGTTGGGTCATCAAAGAGTTGTTTGTGATTTGGATGGATTGGGTATGGGATTTGAAAGGTTTTTGTCATGTGGTGGATTTGAAAGGGTGTTGGTGTATGGTGGAAAGCCCAGTGTGTTACTAACAGCTTGGCCGCAAAGGGTCGAAGGTGATTTTTGTCAAGACGAATTGTCTGCTTTGAATTTCATATGTGTCTAAAGGTTTGCGAGTCCATATCTTCAGGATGACTCGTCATCGACTCGTGTAGATTTATCATGTTTTTTTTATGAGTCGATTCATCATCTTTGAGAAGATTGACAATCTAGAGATACTCGAAAATAAGCAAGGCTCAAAGTTCGAAAAAAGACTTAACAAGCTGGAAAGAATAAAGTCAAATGCCAATTTACACGACTTGAGTATATCCAAGAATTTTGAAAAGCCCCAATTTGAGGACTTGGTTTGGTTTGAAAGAAATGAGGATCACAAAGACTTGCGAGCATACTCTACGAGGATGGGCTGCTGGCACAAAAAAGGATAATTATGACAAAAATGGACACCCATGGGGTAAGAAAGCCCCAAGACATAATTTTTCATGACCCTTGGGTCGGTTCGACCATTGAAAGAGTGAAGGCCGACCAAATTATTTTATGGATATATGAAGGAGTAGGCTAATAAGACAAGGCTCCCTATCGATTTCTTTTTTTTTTTTTTGTGGTAGACCTTGACATCTCGAAGTAAGAATCACTGCAATTTGTTTTGAAATCGAGAGTGAACGATGCACTAATCAACTAGTGATGCATTTGTGAAAGGTTAAGAGGGAAAATGAATTTGGAGATGGCAATTGCGTATAATGGTGAGAAGATTTCTTGTCTTTACATGTTTTTGGAAAAAGGAAAACACATAGAAAAACCTTTTTTTTTTGTTTTAAAGAGTCAATCAAAGCATTTGACCGAACCCGAAGGCTGCCTACGTTCCTCATTTCGAAGCTAAGGTCATTGTAGTTCAATTTTATCAGAGAAATTTTCATTTTGCTAATCTTTTTTTTTTTGAATTTGAAGAGTTTTTTGTTTTGTTTTGTTTTTTTTTTTTTTTTTGCTTGGAGAGAACGAAATCTTCTTTTTTATGATTTTTTTTTTCAAAAAGAAACGATTTTTTTAAAAGAAAAAAAAAAGAACTAAGTATTACACATGATTTTTTTATATTAGAAAACTCCATTTTTTTTGTGATTCCTGAAATGGGATGTGACGATTACGTACCTCTGGACAATCCTCTCAGGAGAGCAAATGATAAATAATCATTTTTTTCTTTTTCAGCCCCTGCAAAACTGTTAGTGGTACCAAACGAAAACAACAAAGATCCCAATATGTATACAAACAAAGCTGGATTAAAGGAAAGAAAACCCCTTTTTTATTTTTTTGAAAGGTTGATGAAGTGCACCAAAATATTAGGCCCGAACAGGTAGCCCAAAAGTGTACTCCGAAATTATACTTAGAAGATTGGGCCAAGCCCGTACCCAGAAGGAGGCCCAGACCCATATCCAAAGAAGGGCCTAAGCCCAATCACATACTAAAGCCCAATATGGAAAGACCGTTAATATAAATAGTAGGAAACTTCCTATCTAAAGGGTCACTGACTATTTCCCTCCAAAAAAGAACAAGAACTCTCCTTCATCTCTCCTCGGTTTATACACATACATACACACACTCCATTTTATTTATTATCTATGATACACACAACATATACTGATTATCACACCAGAGGGTTTTGGGGGACACCCCCACCCACTCACGGTGCTTCATTTTGCAGACATTACATGCCAGATATCCTACCGCGACGACCACCGCCTGACCACGATTCCGGCGACCCCGGCATGACGTTATTTTCGGCACCCCGGACACGACACGACAAGGTCACTACATTTTTTGCGTGATCAGTTTGGTTCCGTTGCCAAGAAATGACTACATTTTATCCCCCTCTACTCACTGACTTCGTCGGAGAAGGCGGAGCTCTGTTCACAGGGTGCCAGAACTCACCTTGAAAAACTAGGTCCACACTTTTAGTGCGAATTGGAAACCAAGCACGGTGCAGCAAGCAAAGACCATAAATAGATGTGGCCTGAATAGATGAGCACAACAACGCAAACAACGTTGTAATCCGAGCTCCAACGCACCACCCATCGCCATCACAAGCTGTTAGAAACTTACCGCCTTCGTCACGCGCCGACGCATTAGTCTTCAAGCAGAAATGCTCTTTATCGGAGTATGAACAGAAAAATGAAACCACCAACAGCTAGGCCTTGAAGTGGCGAGTTCACCGCCGTAAAAATCAGGACCAACGGAGTTGTCGTGCTCTCCCACATGCCGCTAGAAGCGGCTGAATACTCCCTCGTTTTATCACGTATTGGCAGTTAGATCGGAAGCCTTCCTAGTGCGCTACAAGCCTCTGAATAGAGAATCGAAGTAACCAGCAGTTTTGCCTTGAAGAGACGAACTTGACGCCGCCGTAATCACCGCAAACGGAGTAGCCACGCATTCTCACGCATCGCCTAAAGCCGCTGGAACATCACCATCGTTGCTTCACTAGCTGTCCATGCGCCCATGAAAGAGATGACAAGCCTGTTGTTTGCATGTGAATCACCACCATTTCTCGATTTCCCGTCTGTCAGGTCATCAGGTGTATTATTTCCTTCTTCCTGCCAACATTAACCTGCAAACTTGATACAGTAGTCAAACATTGCCTTTACTTTATGATTTCACCGTCACTTGCAGATGTCTCCCACTATATCAAGTTTTCCTCCCATAAATGCCCTTCATTTTCTATTGATATTACTCATACATTTAATGCTTACTAATTTGAGCAACAACAAATTGCTAGACATTGTTAGACGTGATTGTTACATGTCTTAATTAAATAATCACAAAGTGGTAATGGAAAACTACTGTCATGATATAGCACATTAGTTATTAATAATTCATTGTGTGGATTTAATATTATTATTATATGATTAATTTATTGAACATTATTTATTGAGCATTATTCAAAAATTTCTTAATATGGGACTCTTGAAAGTCACATATTCTCACCCGTAATTAATCATCAATGTGACTATACTATGATTTTGAGACACTAATTCTCTTGAAAATCATAAATCATTTTGGAATACTTGATCATGTATTTAACATCAAACTCATATGTTTATGATTTTTTCCTAATTACTTGACGGACAACAAAATGATTTAAATACATTGGACACGATATAAATTACCATAACAAGTTCGATTCATTATACGCAACTATTTTACAATTTTATGTGATGACATGTTCCTCGTAACGAGTAAAAATATTTTCTTACAAATTTGACTACATTATTTTGGTGAAATGCACACGAGCTCGTTAGCCTCATCAACTTAAATATTATATTGCTTAACTTTTGTCGGCATAACGTGACAATTAAATATGATTCGAGCTCCCCTACTTATGAGAAACATAACATGCAAATTGAAATTAATATGTGTCGAGCTTACATGATATTAAAATTATGTGTCGAGATAAAATTATGAGCAGAGCTAAAATTATGTACGCAACTATTTGACGATATAATACGATAACATGCTCAATCTACCTATCATATGTTAGCATGACACATGTATTCTCCCATGCTTCACACTCAAATACTTACATCTTATAAATTCATTGTATCTTTTAATAGCGCGACGTGTCGCCGCAATAATTGTTTCCTATTCTCGCATAATAGGCCCATATTCAAACAATTTTCTCTTATGTGATCAATATGCTTGGACTATGACAAACATTGTATGACGAAAATAATTGTGACGAAAACGTGATTTTTGCCTATACAAAGATGCTCCTAAAACTTTCAGGTACAAAATACAAACGGGCATAGCCTCGACAACCACGATCAATAACACAAGTTGTTCCTCTACAAACTATTACACGATTATTTACAAGGTTACGTGCCTACCTCACCTTGCCGAGATCACATTTTAGGCCATGTGCCCACATTTTTACTACTCGCAGTTAACAACAATCATTAACTGGGGGGCTGGTACTGAGGCATGAAGGAATCACAGATCTTTATTACTTCTCGATCTACATATACACTTCTACGCTCAAGAAGTAGGGGGCTACCACTACCACTGATGAGAGATCCTACAGCATATTTGTTTATATGGCAGGGACCCACGGTCATTATAGGTAAATTCATGGCATTTTCATTCATATTGGCCACAGGGCCACAGTCCGAGATTATTAATAATAATATAGACTATTAATTTGTATCTTAGTATATTATTCACGTTCCCGTGCACGCCACACTCGCACTAGAGCTCGAGCTTCAAATTATGCTCACGCTAAAGCCCGAGCCTTAGATTGTTATTTTCGTGCCTAAACACGCCACGTTCCCGCCATAGTTTGAGCATCAGATTATTATTTTGTGCCCTCACACACTATGCTCGCGCCAGTGCCGAGCTTCATATTATTATTATTCATGTGCCCGTGCACGCCACACTCCCGCTAGAGCTCGAGCTTCAGATTATGCTTACACCAAAGCTCGAGCCTCAGATTATTATTCACGTGCCCGTGCACGCCACGCTTGCGCTAGAGCTCGAGCTTCAAATTATGCTCACGCCAAAGCCCGAGCTTTAGATTGTTATTTTCGTGCCCGTGCACACCATACTCCCGCCAGAGCTCGAGCTTCAGATTATGCTCGCGCCAAAGCCCAAGCCTCAGATTATTATTTTCGTGCCCTCGCACGCTATGCTCGTGCCAGTGCCGAGCTTCATATTATTATTATTCACATGCCCGTGCACGCCATGCTCGCGCTAGAGCTCGAGCTTCAGATTATGCTCGCGCCAAAGCCCGAGCCTCGGATTATTATTTTCGTGCATGCACACACCATGCTTACACCAGAGTTTGAGCTTCAGATTATGCTCACGCCAGAACCCGAGCCTCATATTATTATTTCTCGTGCCTGAGCACGCTACGCTCGCGCATATGCCTAATCCGCAAATTATATTTCATACCAGTGCACGTCGAGCTTTACATTATGCTCCCCGCTCGAGTTTACTCAGGGCTGAGCTTTATATTGTCCTCCCACTCACTTGCAACTGAGTTATACACTGCACCCACCTGCGCTCATGCTCCCTGCTCGAGTTTACTAGCAGCTGAGCTCTACATTGTCCTCCCGCTCAAGTCCATTACGCGCCTACTTGCGCTTCATATTTCAACCGAGACCGAGCTTCTATGAGTGTTTAGCACGTTACGCTCCCCTAGCGTCCATCATGCTTTCATTAGCATTTATGGCTACACTCGACATGAGTTTCATATTATGCTCCAGCTTGGCATCACAATTTCTCTCAGCACGAGCTTCTATGAGTGTTTAGCACGTTACGCTCCCCTAGTGTCCATCATGCTTTCATCAGCATTCGCGACTACGCTCGGCATGAGCTTCATATTGTGCTCCAGCTCAGCATCACTGTTACTCTCGGCATGAGCTTCATATTGTGCCCCAGCTCGGCATCACAGTTTCTCTCGGCATGAGCTATATATCTCGCTCCAGCTTGTCACAATCATTACTCTCGGTACCTTGCGGTTCAAGGTCACTTTATTTGAGGTCAATGCCTCATACCTATTTGCCTCCTTGCTTGCCTAGGTGAGACCTATTGGCTTCCTCGCCAACCAAGGAGAGACCAGGCTCTAATGCCTCATACCTATTTGCCTCCTTGCTTGCCAAGGTGAGACCCTATTGGCCTCCTCGCTTGTTAAGGAAAGACCAAGCTTTAATGCCTTGTACCTATTTGCCTCCTCGCCAAACCGAGGAGAGGCCATGCTCTAATGCATCATACCTATCCTCCTCGCCAAGCCGAGGAGAGGCCAGGCTTTAATGCCTCATACCTTTTTTCCTCCTCGGGACGCCGAGGAGAGACCAGGCTTCTAGCGCCTCATACATATTTGCCTCCTCGCTAAGCCGAGGAGAGGCCAGGCTCTAATGCCTCTAAATACATACTACATCCACATGAGCATTTCATACACATATACAAGTTACTAAATACATGCATCCTTCATTCATTATTACATAAACATAAAAACATGCTCCTAGTGCCTCTCCCAGTACCTTGCAGTTCAAGGTCACTATCTTGCAGTACCTTGCGGTTTTATGGCCTTATGGCTCTCTTTCTTGAAGGTCCTCGTCACGCCGAGGATAAATCTTATTATGGCCTTATGGCTCGCTTTCTTGAAAATCCTCGTCACGCCGAGGATAAATCTTTTTATGGCCTTATGGCTCACTTTCTTGAAGCTCCTCGTCACGCCAAGGATAAATCTTATTATGGCCTTATGGCTTGCTTTCTTGAAGATCCTCGTCACGCCGAGGATAAATCTTATTATGGTCTTATGGCTCGCTTTCTTGAAGGTCCTCGTCACGCCGAGGATAAATCTTATTATGGCCTTATGGCTCGCTTTCTTGAAGGTCCTCATCACGCCGAGAATAAATCTTATAAGGCCTTATGGCTCGTTTTCTTGAAGATCCTCGTCACACCGAGGATAGATTTTATTATGGCCTTATGTCGAGGACAACATATCTTATTTGCATACCTATTCTCGCCAGCTGAGGTCTAAAAAGCCAATCAATGATCAATTATACACTCAGTTTGCCCGCCAAGGTTTAAAAGTCAGCTACATAAACTCTTTTGGAATTCAAAGCAAAATCTCAAAACCCTCAGCATCATAAGAAACAACTACAAGCATATTATACTCCTTACCCTCGATGTTAGCCACGATGGATAAGGAGTAGTGGGCTACTGAAGTACACCAAAATATTAGGCCCGAACAGGTAGCCCAAAAGTGTACTCCGAAATTATACTTAGAAGATTGGGCCAAGCCCGTACCCGGAAGGAGGCCTGGACCCATATCCAAATAAGGGCCCAAGCCCAATCACATACTAAAGCCCAATATGGATTAATATAAATAGTAGGAAACTTCCTATCTAAAGGGTCAGTGACTATTTCCCTCCAAAAAAGAACAAGAACTCTCCTTCATCTCTCCCTGATTTATACACATACATACACACACTCCATTTTATTTATTATCTATGATACACACAACATATACTGATTATCACACCGGAGGGTTTTGGGGGACACCCCCACCCACTCACGGTGCTTCATTTTGCAGACATTACATGCCAGATATCCTATCGCGACGACCACCGTCTGACCACGACCCCGGCATGACGTTATTTTCGGCACCCTGGACACGACATGACAAGGTCACTACATTTTTTGCATGATCAGTTGAGTAACTAGGAAAAATGGGTACACCAAACGACAAAAATAAGCGACCTGACGGATAAAATGGGCACAACATCGGACAAAATTGTTTAAAATGAGGATCGAGTCCGCACAGTAAAAGGTGGCGCAACCCAACCCCAATTTGGGCGCAGCGCCCACATGAAATGGTTCATGTTCACTTATTCATTTGTGCACTTTACTCCTTTCACCTTTTCTTCCTTTAACACTTACACCTCTTCTCGTTTCCTTCTTATCTTTTAACTCCATTTAACCTTTTCAAGTTTTTTTTTTAAGGAAAAAAAGACCATGCTCTTTTTAAAAAAAAAACTTTGAAAATAATTTCTTTTGGAAAACATTAAAAAAACATATATATTTCCCTTCTAACTCTTTTATTTACTTTTGGGTTTGTTGAAACAACCATTTTTTTTTGTTTTTGAATATAACCTTCTTCTTTCTTTAAAAAAAACGAAATGTTTTTTTTTTGCTTTGAGAAAATGAGTTTCTTTTTACTTTTTTTTTTAAAAAAGAGATGAATTCTTTCTTTTTTAATTTTAGAAAACGAATTTCTCTTCTTTTTCTGAAAGAGTGACTCTTTTTTCGAATGAATGAATTTTGTTTTGTTTTTTTATTTTTTTATTTTTGCAAAACAATTTTTTTAGATTGAAAATTATATATACACACAAGAAGCCAAAGAAATATAGAAGAGAAAAGAAAAAACAAACATATTGCTATTAAATGAAAGAAGATTTTTTTTTTGATATAAAAAAAATGCAAACAGGTATGGATGTACAAATAATCTGGCATGGAACATATATATTCATGGATAAATGATAAGATGAATGAACATGTTATATGATATATATTTTTTTACAAAATTGAAAAAAATATATAAATACAGGAAGCCAAAGAAATATAACAAAGAAAACACGGGCATATTGATAAACAAAAAAAAACATGAGTTTAGCCCTCTTTTGTTTTAAAGAAAACATTTTTGCCCCAGCAGAGTCGCCACTGTGAGTGCCCCGATTTTAACCGGATCCACGCCACTTTCGGAGGCTAAGTTACGAGGTGGAAAGGTGTTAGGCACCCAACTCACCATTTCGGTCTCAAAATAGTTTGTTGGCTAAAATATGTTTTTTTATATTTATTTGACAGTTGAAATAAAACATTAATATATATATATATATATATATATATATATATATTATATATATTATTATTATTATTATTATTATTACAAACTTGCCCCAGCCTCCTTCCTGGAGTTACAAATATATTTATATAAATTTGGCCATAATAATGGCTCTTTTTAGTGTTATTCCCTATAGAAATTTGGGCAGCATATCTGCTTATTTTTATTACATCGGGCCGATCTAAATAGCACTTTTATATATAAAAACTTTAAATAGTCTACCTCTTGAAGCGTGGGGGTTTTATCCCGTACCAACTAGCTTCTAGTAGATTTTAGGGTGTGCTCGCTCTGTCCTTCAGGGAAATGAAGTCTTTTGCTGTTGCGGAGATTCGGACAAAATAACTGCTTCCAAAAGTTGCTTTTTGGTCTCGGGATCCGGGCGGAGTAATTGCTTGTGTTTTTACTATTGTTTGCTTGCTGACGGCTGGATTTGGCGTCTGAATCAACCGCTTGTTTTTGCTGATTTGCTTTTGCGTGGAATGGGCGGAATTCTTTTGAGCTAACTTTTCACTTTGGCGGAATTCTAGCCGGGTAACTAGGTTTCACTTTGGCCAGCTGGTTTTAGTGTTTGGGGGAGATTTGGCGGAGCTTCGGGGCTAGAGGAATAAATCTCTCGGCGCTTTGAGGAGAACTCACTACGTAATTGCGTGAAACTGTGTGCGGTGTCACCGGTGTGTGAACTGTTTGTTTTTCACAAGTCGAGGACCTTTATTTATAGGCTGGGAGAGGCCTTCCTTCGTCCTTAAGTTTTTACTTTCTGAGCTTCATCGGCTTGTACTGCGTGCTTGAGAGATTACACTGAAGGTAAACAGTTACAGGAGATAATGCACTGTTGGGCGCCACCCATGGAGGAAGCTGGGGCGGTGCCCAGAGTCACTATGGGCGGCGCCCAAGGCTCTTTGTTTACACATTTCACTGTTTACACATCCTGCTTTTGCTTTTTGCATTTTTGACCCTATAACTTGACATTCGTTAGTTTTTTAACAGGTCTTGATATCTCATGTCATGTCACATACAAGGGGTACGAAAGTGGGGTGTCTACACCTATTCATTGAATCTCGGGTTGGATGGCCGGTTATGCCCACAGCGCCTGGTGGAATAAAAATCCCGAAGGTCTCCAAGCAAGACTTCAGCTCGGGTGAGATTACCCGCCTGGCGGTGTTGAAGGCTGCCCTTAGGGTTATTGAAGAGAATGAAAAGCGGGTTGGCCAGCAATTTCTACTTGACTGGAAGGAGTTGGTGTGTAATCCACGCAACTTATGCCTGACCGGCGTGATCAGAGACGAGATGCCCGAGGTAGAACCCCTACTGATCCACGAGCCGAGAGACCTCATCCTTACTGGGGTGACTGCCACGGGCAAATGTTCAAGCGCGAGTGCGAACTGTCGGCTAGCTTATGAGGATAAGAACGGTTGCTCGTTAATTGCGAACATTTTTAATTTCTGCTTTGCTCAACTTTATTTTGTAACAACACTGATCGCGTCTTGTCTTTTTTCAGGGATGAAGAGCTTGGCCATGTTGAGAAATAAGAAGAAGCATGCCGACCATCGGGCTACCAATTTGAAGGCCAATGAGCTTGTGACTTGCCCAAGGTCCTTTTTTGTCCGCCAACTAAGAAAACCCCGGCATCGGGCAAAGCCTCGAGCCCGGTCAAAAAGGCGGCGGCTCTCAAGGTTACGGTGCCCAAGTAGAAGAAGGCTGTTGTGGCCGTTGTTGGTAAGGCCCCAAAGGCCCCTGCTTTCAAGATCAGCGAGGTCCCCACTGCTAAGGACGCCAAGGCAGCAGGAAAAAGAAAGAAGAGTCCATTCCTCCTCTTGCCCAAACCGTTCACCAATGCGGTTCGGGCTCTGAGCCTACTGTTTATCCACCACCTCAAAGTGGGGTGGCTACCTAGAGGCAGCCAGACTTCGAAAAGCCTTCCACCACCAGCGCTGCACGGGCGCTTGTGAAAGAAATCTCAAGGGATGCCCCGATGCTGGGGGGCATCGACCTGTCTGCCCGCGGGAGCCCGGGAGGCCTAGTGGGCAAGGGCATTATCGAACGGGCCATGCATGATGGCCTTGCACAAGATCGGGAGACCGCCGGCCATGTCCTGGTCAGGAACGTGGGCCTCAGTCTGAGCGAGGTAAAGTTGACCGCAGCCTAGAATCTTTATCTGTAGTGTATCTTTTCTCGCGCCTTCTTATTCTAATTGTTTTACTTTTTATTCGCATATTTCCTCTACTTGCACCAATTTGTATGACCACTACAATGAGGAGAAGGAAGCTCGCAAAAAGGCGGAGGCTGATGGTAAAAGAGCTGAGAGCCTGTTGAGGGAGAAGCTCGATTAGGTATCTGCCCTGGCTGACCAGCTTAAAGAAGCGGAAGCTGTTACAAAGTAGAAGGAAGCCGAGTTGCTCGAGCGTAACTTGCTGCTGACTGCTCATAATAGCACTCTAGCCACTGAGAAGTCTGAGCTGGTTGGCCAAATAAAGAAAAATCAAGCCGACTTGGAGAAAGGGCGGAACACTATTGAGGCGATTACCAAGCAGAGGGACTCGCTGCAGGTGGAACGGGATGCCCTCAAGATGCAAGCCATTAAGGATGTGGACTTGATGGCCAACTTGATGGGGAAGCTGATCAATGCCAGAGAGTCCGCGGTGGAGCTCTACAAGAGCTCCCTGGCCTTTAAGGATGCCGTGGATGCGGCCATCGTGCCCTACTTCGCGCATGGCATTAATCACATTCTGAGGATGCTTGCGGGCCATGACGGGGTGGGGATGTCCACAATGGCTAAATGGGCCTTGCTTGACCCGTTCGCCGACGTTGCCCACCAGTTTAATGATCAAGTTCCTTACACTAAGGAGGAACTGGAGACCCTCGCCAAGGGCAACACTGAAGCTAGGCGCGAACCCTGGGTCCCAACAACTCCTTTGGAGGTGAACATCTGCTCGCTTATCCAGGCCTTAGAGTTTGAAGATGAAAAGTTGAAAGAGAGCGAGCAAATGGAAGCGAAGGCCACCGCCAAGGCTACTGAGGATGAGGCTGCCCGAAAATGGCTGAACGCCCAATATGAGATGGAATACCGGGCAAACGCCAAAAATCTTCGTCCCCCACCGGACCAAGCTTAGACCTAGGCAATTTTATGCTCGGCCTGCGTGCCAATATCTGTGAATCCTCGGCTGTAATCCTATCCATATTTTTGAATAGAAAATACTTTTTGTTTGATGATTTCTCTTTACTTGTATTTTTCCTTATTTGCATTCTTCCTACATTTTGTTTAGTACTAGCATGTATGTGTATGAACTGATCACAACAGGCATAATACAAACAGAACTAATTTGGCATGCAAACTTGTGCAATTATTAACTTGAGAATAATAAGGCTAACTAAGTAGGCATATTATTTAAGTTGGAAGGTGCGCAGGCATAGGTTCCTACCCGGATTAAGTGATTGGTTTTGGCCAAGGCTTTAAGCGGGCATGGCCCCTATTACTCGGGAGTGAGCATCCTGAAGACTGCCTAGCAGGCATGGCCTGACTTTGAGCGGCGACCAGCTAACCGGGCTCAGCCCAGTCCAACGATTGTACGTTGAAGATGTTGCTAGTATATCAACTGGGTATAGAGATATACGACTACCAGTGTTGTTCGGTCACTATAGGAATCTGAGGTAGTTAGCCGCTACCTTGTGGGCATGGCCCCTATCGACTAGCGGGCTTCCCAGTACGCAAATCGGGCAAGGCCCTATCTTGCTCACTGAGAGGATATGATGTGTTCACTGATACTCAGGTATAGTGGAAGGTTGACCGAGCCTGGCCCCATTTGCTCGGCTTGCGAGTAGATTTTGTCAAGCAAACCGAAGACAATTTATAAATGACAAGAAATCACTTGAACTAACAAACATAAATAACTTGCCTTTTTTTATTGATAGAATGATGGTGACCCTCAACAGGGCTGAGGGTCTTGCCCGATTGTGCATTGCGATGTGCTCAATGGTAGTATTTTTTCAAGTGGTCCGCATGCTAGGGGTGTTTCAGGTCCTTGCCCTCCCGAGTCCGTAGCGTATAAGTGTCCTCTTTGACTATGCCCATGACTTGAAAAGGCCCTTCCTAGTTAGGCGAGAGCTTTCCCCATTCTGTCCGATGACCAATTACCTCAATCTTTTTGAGTACCCAATCTTCAACCATGAACGCTCTTCCTCGGACTCTTTTATTGTGGTGAGCCTTTGCACACTGTTTATAGTTGACCATCCTTAGCCTTGCATCCAATCTTTTTTCTTCTAGTAGGTCAAGATCAATTGCCTGGGCAAGCTCATTGTTCTGCTCGCTGTAATGGGAAACTCTATAGCTTGGGAAGGCCATTTCTACATGGATCATAGCTTCGGATCCGTAGGTAAGCGCGAATGGAGTCTCTCATATTGGACCCCGGACAGTGGTTCGGATCGCCCATAAAGCTGACTGTAGCTCTTCAGCACATTTTCCAACTCGCCCCTCTAAGTTTCTCTTGAGTGCGTTCAAGACTTGCTTATTTCCAGCCTCGGCCTGGCCGTTACCTTGCGGATAAGCTACGGGTGATTGCCAATGCTTGACGCCCAGACGAGCACACTCCGCAGTGAATTTGTCCGCGAATTGAGTGTCGTGGTTGAAAATGATTGCCCGCGGGAGACCGAATTGGCACCATACTTGATCATGGACGAATTTGATGACATTCGCCTCTGAAATGGTGGCCAATGGCTTTGCTTCGATCCATTTTGTGAAGTAGTCTTTGGTGACGACTGTGTACGTGTATTTGTACTATGCCAAAGGAAAAGGACTGATCAAGTCGATTCCCCACATGTCGAATGGCCAGGCCGCAACGATTGGAGTTTGTACGGTGGACGACAACCTTGGTATGTCTGCATACCGTTGGCATTTGTCACACTTGCGGACATATTTCTCTACATCTCTCCTGAGCGTAATCCAGTAATATCCAGTGCGTAGAACCTTCTCTGCTAGAGCTCTAGTGCCCGGATGGCTACCACACTCTCCTTCGTGGACCTCATATAAGACGCCCTCAGTTAACTCCAGGGGGACACAACGAAGCATAGGTCTGACCTTAGATCGCTTGTATAGGATTCCACTGACTACCGAGTACCGGCAGGCTTGGTTTCTAACTGTGGTGGCTTTGACTTTGTCCGTTGGCAGGATTCCTTGCTCGATATAATCTTCGTAATCATCAATCCAACTCCTGGCCGCTGGCTCGATGTCCATTATTACTGGTCTGTCATTGGTCGGAGTTTCCAAGTGCTCGATCATTACTAACGGATTCAGCAATGCTAGACTTGCTTCAGCGATCTTGGACAAGTAGTCTGCTCGCATGTGGTCAGCTCGGTCAATACTGATGATCTCCCAAAAATTGAAATTCTTCAAGATTTCCTTGACAAGCTCGCAGTATTTGACCAGGAAAGGGTGATGCACCATATACTCCCCCTAGACTTGGTTTACTACTAATTGTGAATCCGAGTACATTGTGACCGCTTCTATGCCCATGTCAGCTGCGAGCTCAAGATGGACGATCATTGCTTCGTACTCGGTCACATTATTGAAGGTAGGGAACTTGAATCGGAGAGCCAATTCAAACTCTGTGATCTGGTCGGGAGCTATGAGAAGGATGCCCGCTCCGCTCCTGACTTTGCTCGCTGCTCCATCCACATAAAGGTCCCAATAGTAGGTCGATCGGGGCCGTGGAAGCTGCTCGTGGTCGGGTTCTGTTGGTTGTTGATCTTCAGATTCTTCTTGTTGAGTGAAGCTTGTCTCTATCAGGAAATCGGCCAAAGCTTGGGCTTTGATTGCTCGCCTGGGCTGGTAGTCGATGTGAAACTCCGTGAGCTCGATTGACCAGTTGAGTAGCCTACCCGATGAATCAGGCTTATGGAGGACTTTGCGCAGTGGCGCGTCTGTGTATACTATGATTACATGTGCAGAAAGATAATCCCTTAATTTACAGGCAGCTATAACAAGGGAGTAAGCTAATTTTTCTACATTAAAATAACAATCCTCAACAGGACTGAGGGCCTTTGATACATAGTACATAGGCTTTTGAATTCCTACCTCCTCCATATCTAAAACAGCGGCCACAGCCTGGTCCGTGGTCGCTAAGTACACATATAAGGGCTCCCCGGGCAAAGGGTTGCTAAGGAGGGGCGGTTTGCCAAGATATTCCCTGAGCTGCTCGAGGGCTTTGGCACATTCTGCATTCCATTCGAACCTCTTATTGCCGCGTAGGACCTTGAAGAATGGAAGGCACTTCTCCGCTGACCGGGAGATGAAGCGACCAAGGGCGATGATTCTGCCGTTTAGTCACTGGATGTGCTTGATGCATTAAGGTTGCTCCATCTTCATCAAAACTTGTATCTTCTCCGTATTTGCCTCTATCCCGCGCTGGTTGACCATGAACCCGAGGAACTTCCCTGCTCGGACTCCGAACACACATTTGCTCGGATTCAGCTTCATATTGTGTTTGCGCATATTGGCAAACGTTTCCTTCAGGTCAAGAATATGGTCACGACCTCTGGTTTTGATGACCATATCATCAATGTAGGCTTCCATGTCCCTCCCGATCTAGGAGCCAAAGACTTTGTTGACCATCGTTGATAGGTGGCCCCTGCATTCTTCAGCCCAAAGGGCATCATTTTGTCGCAGTAAAGGACCCCGACTACCCGGAAAGCTGTCTTTGCTTTGCCTTGCTCGTTCATCTTTACATGGTGGTACCTTGAGTACGCATCCAAAAAGCTGAGCATCTCAAAACCGGCTATGGCGTCTACAAGCACATCGATACACGTTAACAGGTAGCAGTCTTTTGGGCAAGCTTTGTTGAGGCCCGTGAAGTCAACGCACATGCGCCATTTGTCATTGGTCTTTTTGACCATCACCACGTTAGCCAGCCAGGTCGGATACTAGATCAGGAGTTTCTCAATCTCTGTCTTGATCGATGCACTCTTCTCCGGGGAGTACTGCCTTAGTCGTTGTTGAATAGGTCGAAAAGTTGGATCGACATTCAAGTCATGGCGAGTAACACTTTCATTGATTCCTTGCATGTCCTCAACAGTCCACGCGAACACATCAAGGCTGTTCTTGAGTAGCTCGATCAGTTTACACCAAGTTTTGGGAGGTATGGCCTTCCCGAGTTTGATTTTTTACCCGGGGTAAGCAGGATTGATGATGATCTCTTCCAACTCGTCCTGTGGCTGGAATTCAGGCTCATCTCTGACTTGCAAAGTGTGCATCTTAATCTCTTGTGTCACGGCACGCCGGGCCCTACGCATAGAAACTGTTGGTGCTTGAGTGTGCTCGACATCATCGACCTGTATTGGTACTGATGTTCCAGAGGATTCCCCGAGCTCAATATTGTTAATGGGGACTGGGCCCGGTGTAATGCTGATAGTGGCCTCCTTCTTAGGGATTGTGGCTGTTTGCTCGGGAATGTCCACGATCAGCTTCTGTTTCTTCCTTTGGGAATCCCGGACATACTCCCACATTACCCGCGGCTTGCTGTAAAGGATACCCACACCATCCTGGCTATAGAACTTGACCTTTTGGTAAGGGATAAAGGTGACCATCTGAAACTTGGCCATGGCCGGGGCTCCGAGAATGCAATTGTAGGCAGATTTGAGGTCGATCACTAGGAATGTGATCATCTATGTCCGGGTTTGTGCCCCGTCCCCCATAAAGACTTGAAGCTCGATGGTTCCCTTTGACACTCACTTGATGGTTGGTGAATCTTTCAAGCTTTCCTAGGTACGGCTTTGAGCGGGGCATCTGATAATTCTAGCCCTTTGAAGGAGGAATAGTATATGATATCCATGCACGCTCCTGTGCCAAGTAACACTCTATGAACCTGCCAGTTGTTCACAAGGCAAGAGATGGCTAGCGGCTGCTCGGATGCCAGAGGAGTACTCGCTAGCTCGCTGCGGGTGAAATAGATGATTGGTTCACTTGCCCGCTGCACTGCCGGGGAGTTCACAGCTTTAGACAGGAGTATATATGCTTCCCGATCTGAGTGTTGGACGGGAGCTCTTCTTAAATCACGTTAACCACCCCTTGTATCTGAGGGGCTTGGCTGCCTCTTCCTCTTGGGGGTCTCCCTTCTTGGTCATTATCAGTGTTATTTCCCACGCCTTGATTCCTTTTGAAGCGGTCCAATTTGCTCGCGTTGATCCGTTTCTGAATTTCCCGTTTCAACACGTTGCATTCCTCTGTTGTGTGACCATTACCATGATGGTGATCGCAATACTTCGTGTTGTCCCTGGTGTGAGCGAGCTCAGGGTTAAGTGGGTAGGGCACCGACAACGCATCTCTGACATGGAACATGATCTCCTCACGGGTAGTATTCAGCGGGGTAAATTGTGCTTCCTTGAATCTTTGTCCGGGAGTGGATGTTCGCCTCCTGTCTCTACGCGGGCGGTTATTACCCTCCTGGCTCTGGTCAGCTGGCGTGGCTGAGCTGTCCTAAGTCTTGTCTTTGTTCTTGGCCTTGTCGTCCTTGGTATTTTCCGTAGAGCAGAAAAGGTGAGAATTGGCCAACAGTTCTGCCTTTGAGGCAGGTTCATGGTCAAAATCGTTTTCAATGGGCATGCTCTCATGTTGTTGAGGTAGCAGAATGTGATCTCCGGATCGTTGGTGGTCGTCACTTGGTCAAGCATCTCCTCGAATCTTTTCAAGTAGCTGCTATACGACTTGTTGTCGCCTGCTTGATCTTACCGAGGTCAAATCTATTTTTGGGCGTAGGACCCGTCATGCCAAACTCCTCCAAGAACTTTTCTCGGAGCATCTCCTAACTGCCAATAGATCCCCGGGGGACTCTGCCCAACCATGACTGTGCTTTTCCTTGGAGAGCACCCTCAAAGGCTCACATCTTTAGAGCCTCTATATACGTGACCATCCAAGTCTGAGCCTCAAATGATTTGAGCCAGTCACTTGCCCGTGTCTTCCTGAAATACTTTTCGAATTGTGGGAAGGTTACCCCGTGCACGGGTGGTGCGTTCTCGATCTCTGGAGTGAACAGACTGCCCTCTAGTGGCTTCAGGGCTCCATAACCGGGCTTGGCCATGGCTAAATTTGCAATTTGTTTGGCCATGTCCCGCTTCATGGCTTCCATTCGCCCGGACAGGCCTTTTTTTGCGTCCACCGTGAGTCTGGACGAGCGGGCATGTTGATCTGGCGCCTCCGAGCTGCTTCGAGGGGGGCAAAAGGTCAGTTCATAAAAATAAAAAGCTTCTACCTCCCGTTCAACTCGCGCTCTGTGCCTTGGTCGGTGTGCCTCTACCTCCGTGTACTCACGGGCCCTACAGCAGTTATGGCTTTCTTCCCGAGCGCGATGCTCCTGTCGGCGGTGATGTCTGTGGGAAAGATTATGGTGGTTGTATCTGCTCTCCGCCTGATCGTCTACCCTCTGCACCTCATTGGCTTGCTCCGAGGGTACATGAATAATGGAAGGGATCTGTTTGCTCGGCGCGGGCAAGTGTTAGGAGGCCTGGCCACCACCAACGAGTGCTAGATTGCTGAGAGCGGGCAGCACCAAATCTGCAACTAGAACTGGGGCGTGGCCCAAGGTGAGCAGTTGCTGATTAAGCGTATACATCTTATTATAGTACTCTGTCTGGACTTGTAGAGCAGCAACCTGTTGATCAGGGGTTTACCCGGGCAGCCTCACATGGCTACCTTGCCCATTTTTTCGCTGGCGATTCAGCTGCGTCCTAAGATCCAACGCGCGAGCATCCCGCTGCTCTTTGATGACTTGCCTAGCATCACACTGGCTAGCATGACTTTGGCTGGCGTGTTAGGATGGTTGTTCCTCAACATACGGCACGTCATTGCCATGAGCCGCGTGCCAGGCAGCCACATTCTGATTTCTCGTTTACACCCCTTGGAGTGCCTTTGGTGGCAAATCACCAGGCGGTGGATTGTTGTTCCCAGCTTGTTGGCTTCCAACCTGGTGGTTGCTAACGGTGGCGTGATGCTTGCTACCTTTGCCAACCATTGCAATAATACAAATTTTTTAGAATCTTACCGGAAAACTTAGGGGAAAGTCTTCAAACTTCGATTTCCCGGCAACGGAACCAAACTGATGTGACAAAAATGCAGCTTGGGCCGTCCGTGTGATGGGTAGGATATCTGGGCTTGATCTGCTTCCTTGAACTTGATTAAGGTCACGAAAAAACCTTAGTGGAAGTGCAAGGCTTGGCCTCGCGAAACCACTCCGGTGTGAGAGTAAGTATCGTGTGTATAAGTCAAAAGAGAATTTGACAGAGGTTCTAGGCTCAAGAATTATGTGTAACTTGTTCGTGGTTTATGGAGGGGTATTTATAGGCCCTTAATGACGTAGAATCCGTGTCAGATTCAGTTTCCATAGTTACCCAGTCAATTAGGGAGAGAATCCCTAGATTTTAGGCGTGATAAGCGGCTGACCGCGTGAATGTAGGAACAGATATGACAAGTGTCCTGTTAGGTTAAGGAAACCTTTGACTTGCCTTGGAAAGCAAGCTTCTGAGGCCTTCTGCTCGATGATTGCTCGGGCGAGCAAGGCTCTGTCCGGCCATGTGATACAAGTCTGTTGAAGACAAGTGCAAATCCCGGGCACAGCCCCTGGCCGGTGATCGACCAGGCTTGGACGGGGCGAGTCTGATTTTCTGCCCGCTGTGAGCGTGGTCCTCGGGTATGGCCCCTGGTCGGGCAGGCGAGGCCTGTGTCCGGCCAGATTTAGGCGGGAATTATGTTACTCATTACTTGATGTCTCGTTAGCTCTGTCCGCTAGGTTGGTAGTCCCCATGCTAGTTGAGCTCGTGTCTTGCACGTAATGTGTGCTCGTGCGTTGCTCGTGACCGAATTTGGGTCGGGCACATCAGTAGAAATAAAACATCTTATAGGACGTCTTAAAATAAATAATATGTCTTATGTACGACAGTCTTACGGATCTTAATAAATAAAATGGATCTATCCATGTTAAATGGGTTAAAATTTTAAAAATTGTAGTGCGATCCCACATTTTTTGAAAATTACAGCACCACCCAATAGATTTTATAAATGAAAACCGTCAACTTTTTTATTTTGAATGTGTCACTTTTGCATTAAATGTGTCACTTTTGCTTTTAAATGTGTCATGTTTGTCTTCAAATGTGTCTCTTTTAGTTCCTCAATTATGCTTGAATGTGTGTCATTTTTGTCTTTAAATATGTCACTTTTGCCTTTAAATTGTGTTACTTTTAGTTCCTAAATATGTAAGTTATTATGTAATAAAGTGTGTCACTTAATTTCTCAATGTGTAAGTCATTATGTTTGAAAGTGTGTTTTTTGCCTTTAAATGTATTACTTTTACTTTTAAATGTGTCACTTTTAGTCTTATAAGTGCCACTTTGCATCTTTAATGAAAATTATTACTTCTTTTCTTTTAAAAGTGGCTCAGTTGCCTTTAATAAGTGTCACGTTTGCCCTTAAAAAGTCACTTTTGCCTTTAAATATGTCACTTTTGACCATAAAGTATCATTTTGCATTAAAAATGAAGTTAATCAAAGTTTAAGTTGACATTGACAGCCAAGTTTTGAAAAATGGAGGGCACTAGAACACAAAATATGTAAGAAGGAGGGCATCGGAGCAAATGAACAAAATGTTCATGCGCCCCTGCTCTAGCACGTGGCCGGCCTCCTTACTCATGCCCGAGTGTGTTCAATCTAATCGGGCAGCCCGCGATTTGGTTTTGTTTGAATTATCCCATTTTAGCCAATTTTTCTCTTTTATTTTGACCATTTTTTGGTGGGTAACTCACAGTTTTCTTCAATGGGTTACATGCTTCAACAAGCCCTTATACTCCCTTTGTTTCTAAATAATTTTCCTCATTTTTTTTGTCAATTCCAAAATAATTGTACTATTTTAAAACTTTTCTTTTTAGATAAACATTTTTACCACTATACTCTTGTTTTTTCTACATATTTTAATTATGACTACATACTCAAAGACATTAAAAGAAACCGTACATTAGGGCATCCACAATGTGGTTCTTACTTGAGTTCCCAACCCAAACAATGAGTTCTTCATATTGTGTGAGTTCTCAAATTTGGGTTCCCAAATTCTTTAATTTGGATACCAGTTGTCAAGCCAAAAGCATTCTCTCAAGCCATTTCTCCATTCCTGTGTGAGTCACCCAGCCAATGATAATGGTGAATGCTCAACACGCGCCGAAAATCCCGTGAAGCTCTAACCGGTTGCCCCCACCTCCTTCCCTCTATCAGGTCGTGTCCCTAATTCTCTAATACAATTGTGTCATATCATGCTCTCATCTCATCAAGTTATCTAAATCCCACAAAACATGTCGCCACAGAGACCATGTTTGTATTTTTCTACTCTTATGCCCAATCAAAGAAACAAGCTAGTATAGAAATTGTGATGAGTATTTAACTATATGATATCATACACGAGTGCCTCGATAAAACATGGTTTATATTGTGTGTCTCCATTACTCTTTCAATGCTCAGATTGGTACCTGTGAAGAATCTTTGAATTGTCTACAAAACAAATTTCATATATTTAGTCAAGTTATCCCTATAGCGGGATATAATACATAATAGTGTCAATGTTATTTGTGATGGTGAAAAATGATATTCAAGGTACTGGTTTTCAAATTCCTAGGTAAATTCCTCTGGAATTACCATTGATTTATATTTCCAAGGAAAATTGTCCTCGTTAATCCAAAGTTTTTTCGCAGTGATCATTTTACTTTTGATATGGTTCTCACTTTAATTGATGAGCCCCATTACCATATCATTATCTGTTGAGAACATGATTGCTCGATTAACTTGGCAACAAGCCAAGTCCTCCGATATGCGGTCGCATCCTTAGGCAGTGCAAGCGCATCAATTCAGATCTATATTCATCAAGTTTTGATCACATCAAATTCAGATTACCCTTCTAGATTTTCTGATAACAGTTTCACTAACGCAACTTTGATTCATAGCTCGATCAAGGTAGTTCCTAACCTTGGAATTTTATGAAAATTTATAGAGAGTTAACTAACATGTACAATTACAATATATTCAAAAATCATCAAAACATTCCCCTGGACGGATTCTCTATAGAATATTTCAGAAAATTGCCTAAAACAAGGAGTGCACATGATTTAATTTTGTAATAAATAATTAGTAATTTCGTATCAACCACTACACATCCATTAGATGCATTTGCGATTGTTTATGTTTTAAATGATTATAATAAAAATAAATTTTATGTTGAATTCTTTATAGTCTTAGGTGATGACACTGACGATTATAAAACAATCACATAAACGTAACGTGATTATGAAAAAAAGCGATGAAAAAAGCAATTGTTAAAAAGAAGATTAAGCATGGTTTCAAAAACCATCGCAACTAATTCAAGGCGATGACATTAACGACTGTAAAGCAATCACATAAACTTAAAGCGATTGAAGAAGAAGCAATGGAAAAAGCAATCGCAAAAAACAAGATTAAGTGATGACTTTAAAAGCTCTCACAACCAACAATCACGAAAAATATTTTTCTATTTTTATTTTTATTTATTACTTATGAGTGCGATGCCAAAACCATTACTCGACATTAGTCAAATTTTGCGACTACAAATGCAATAACATATTTACGAAAACAATCCATTATGTTTCTATTTTTCGCGGGACCTATTTTCTTTGGCTAATTCCTCTCAAATATTCAAAGGTGATGACACTAGCGATTACTAAACAATCATATATACATAAGATGATTGCGAAAAAAAAGCGATGGAAAAAAGCAATCACGAAAAAGAAGATTAGGTGATGCTTTCAAAAGCTATGGCAATCAACAATTTTCTAGTAGTGCTCTCTCCATTTTTTCTCTCCCCTCATTTTTTTTCTTTTTCATCTTTGTTGGCTGACCCTCCCTCTCTTTCTTTCTCAATTTTGTTTTCTTTTTCTTCTTTGTTTTCACTTTTTCACCGATTTGTTTTTTGAAAAAGTGTATTTTGTTTTTACATTTTTTTGAAGAAGCTTTTTTGTTTTTTTATAATTTTAAAAAAATATTTTGGTTTTTTTTACTTTTTATGAATTTCTTTTTGTTTTTTTATAATTTTGAAAAAGCATTTTGTTTTCGTTCTTCACTTTTTCTAGATAATTTTTTAAAATTTTAAAATTATTTACTATCTATAACTAATACATCTACAAACCTCCTAATATTTTATATCTTCAACACCCATCTCTCTTTTCTTCAATATCTATCTCTTTTTGTTTAGCTATAATTTTAATTTTCTACGATTACATATTTTTTTTTCAAAATAGATGATAACTCAGATAATTTTTTTTTGATTTTTTATTTTTTTAAAAATGTTTGTTTGTAACATTATATTTGTTGTTTATATGCAATATATTAATGAAAATTATAAAAAATAAATATAAATGATTTAATTTCTTTGTCAAGGCAAAATATTTGAAATATGTAATATACTAATTAAAACTATAATTAAATTATGCAAAATATGAATTAAAACTATAAAAAAATTAATTTGTTTGAAAAATGTAAATAAAAACAATTTATTTATATTTAAAAAGTACAATATGATCCACTTTAAAAAACAAGTTGAAAACCAAACATCGTGAAGTTGGTTCTTAAAATGGTTGAGTTATTAGAAATCCTAGACAGTGTTCTAAAAATCGACTTGTCACCCTAACACTTAAAATTTGGTAAATCGGTCCCACCTAGGCTCCTCCTATATTCAGCCTAAGTATTGATGTGACGCCTAACACCTACCTAACGATTTTTAGAACCTCGATCCTTGGTGGCATTGTGGAGCTTACCTAATAACGAAGAATGCGTTCTTTATATTGTGATACCCTTACAATAATATTTGTAATGTTATCAATTATTATTTTTTAAACTATATGTGTAAAGTAAAGAAATAACAATTATTTGAAACCAAAATATTATTGTTACACAAGTTTTTGACTAAAGGTAATAGGCCAGACAGCAGACACATATAAATAGTTTGGGGAAGACAGCGCGCGTCGTTCTTCCTTCTTCACCAGGAAAAGCGCGAGAGAGGGATATATGTAGAGAGAGAGTTTAGAGAGAGAATGATGGGATTCTCTACTCTTGTCTCGACTCATCTTCTCCTTCTTCTTCTGTTGTGGATCTCTTCTTGTTTCTCTGACGATTCTACACTCAAAGGTACATTCACATACTCACAAAATTTTATTTATTTTTGTTTGGACACTGAGAAAATCGGTCGTGAATCAATAATAATCCAACCCAATTCTCAGATTTTCCAATTTTTGTTTATGTTTTCAGCAACCCAAGTCAGGCCTAGGGCTTTGGGTTCTTACCTTTCTTCTCTTGGTTGTGTGTTATATTAGGCAGTCAATTTTGACTACACTCTGTTAGATGTAGGGCTTTTCTAATCCTTAACTTCTTACTCTCAAAATGAGTGTGTCTTTCGATTTTTTTTAATTAAGGAAGTTGAATTTTAGACAATTTTGGTAGTATATGTATGTGATTGTTTACAGTTTATTAAGTGCGCATTGAGACATGATAGATAGCAAGGATGAATTTAGTTGCGTCATTCAAAAAGGGACGCTATTTTTTGGGAAAAAGAATGTTAGAGACTCCATTTGGGTTTTCTTGGGGTTGGGGAGGAAATGGGGGTGAATGTAGGTTAAGAATGCTCCTGCTTAGCCAAATTAGTTCAGTTTCATACTTGATTGTTGGTTCTTACCCCCAATCCCTACCCCAACCCCTCAAAGGAAAAGTCTCATTTTGATTTTTTATAGTCAATTTGACCATTTTTGGGATAGATGTGTTCATATTTTTACTTACTTGTAAAGAATAAAACTATAAAGTTTGTAAGCTACACTAAAAGTACTATGCTTTTTATAATAAATCCACGTCAAAAATTCCATGTGACAAAAATGGTTTAAGTTGACTTTGAAAGGTCAAAATGCCACTCTTTTTTTGGGAAGGAGGGCGTAGTTCGTAAGATTTTTGTGGATGATGGCGGCATGGCCTTACCCATTCCCTTAGGAACAGTGATAATATTGTTGCTGTTTGGTTTTGTGGCAATTTCGCGGGCAGTTCTTTTGTATAGTTGTGTTACAAGCTTGGTTTTGAGGAACATTTATTCTTGAGTGGATGATCACTTTTTCTTTCATGGTATGTAGATGTTTGAGTAAATGGTGAGGCATTTTTCAGTTGGAGGAAGATGGGAGGTTTAATGCTCGGCTTGGGGTTTTTAATATACTGATTTTTTCCACATCTTGACCCCACAGGTATTGATGTGAATAATCCAGTTGTAGATGTTGCTCCGAACATACTTGTTGGATATGCTCCATCTCAACGAGGATCCAGAGATGTTCTATTATGCGAACGTGTGCGTGTTGTTGGTCAATCAAGATTGAATCTTGGGAGTTATGCCAGTGCATTTCGAGTTACATTGGTCCCTTCCGTAGCTATTCCTGAGAAATTTCATAGCAGAATTCAGGTTTCCTTTCATAAGTAAGTGGAAAAAGTCATGGGTTTGCTGCTTTTTATATGCGACGTGTTTGCTTATCTTTCTTTCTATACGTTGAATGCAAATAATATGTACTAGTGTTGAAGAATTGTGCTCGACTAAGGAAATTTCTTGCAGGAATGCCTCACTAGGGTTGTGCCGAAGTGAAAAAGATGAATGGAAGTCTGTCCAGAAAGGGTTATGGAGTGCTGTTATGTCCCCATATGAAGATAGATACGTTGATGTGAAGTTTGTCGGCGAGGTTTCTGGTTCTGTCACTATCGCTGTTGAAGAAGGTTAGGTGTTTATCTGCAGAGGCTTGTTTTCTATTTTCTACAGTGTTCTATCTGTCTGTTTTGACACTTCGTTTGGTAATTTCTGTCCTGTACAGAGTTGCAGCAATGGCGTTACATTTTCCTTGCCTTGGGCATCATTTTACTACTGTCAGCACCAGTTGTCAGCAACTGGGTTCCATTTTACTACAGCAGTTCAATGGCCATCGGAGTTCTTCTTGTTGTCATAATTCTTCTTTTTCAGGTATCAAGGTTTGATTTGTTATCTTTCTCTTTCTTAACTTATGGTGTAAAGCAAAAAACCGAAACTGTTAAAATGTCTAGAAATGAGGAAAAACTGTTTGCTGGTTACGAGTTTGGGAGGACTTATCAATTTCGAGCATACCACTCTACGGTTCAGGTTTAGATTTTGGTTTTGAGGTGAACAAAGATCGCCCGTGATGGGGACCCAACCAGTATACATATTGCATATATAATAAAATTAATATAAATGTTGACACTATACTAAGTCGTTTTAAATTATGCATACAATAGTAAAAATAAGTTAATACAAGCAGCCCTAATCTGAAAGATAGTTTGCTGCTGCTATTGTTTCGTTTGTTTTTGTTGTGGTTTTTTTGGCTTTGATTGGTGAAGTTATTTTTTTAAAGTCACTTTAATTTACTTGTTGGTATACGAAATTCTAAAGAGTTTGTCTTTGAAAGAATGGAATAATGTATTTCAATTGGCAGTGGTATATATTTTAAGTGGAATTATTTGTCGAAATTGATGTATTTGGCCTAATGCATTGTGTCTGGGATTGATTATTATAAAACCGAAATGATGTTAACTATCTTTTCAGTTTTTACGCTTTTGGAAACTGGCCCTTGCGGTTTACTTGTGTTTTAGGGAAAACCTGGTGAAACCAGAAATGTCACAACAATCACACTGTCACCTTCCACAAAAGAGATAAGAGGGGGATGCTGATGAGGAATTATAGAGAGAAGAGTGCACAAGAAAGGGAAGAAAGAAATATTGCAATCTAACTGTCATCTTTTACCGGTCACGAAGCAAGAGCCAATATTTTTTGATACTGCTAGTCTTCACAGAGTCACAGCTCCGAGCCAAGAATGATTCCGTCGAGTCCAAGTGGATACTATTATGGATTATTGACACTCTTGGAGCTACAACAATGGGACTTGTTGTTCTAGGCCTTTCCTTTGCCATGGTAATTGGCAATTGTGAGGAGCCTTATTTGGTGGTGATTTAAATTATGGGGTAGAGAAGGGAGAGATCATGGTGGTGATGTGACTGGGAATAGAGTTGTTTCAATGATTTTGGAGGTAAAATATGGATGTTGGAGGAATAATTGAGTGGATGTGGATGAGCAAGAGGCATCTATACACACACACACACACACATACACACACACACACACATAGATATATATATACATATATATATATATTTTAAATTTAAAACATTAATTACTATGCTGAACTTGTTTTTGTCAAATGTCCATTACTTATTAATTACTGCATGAGAAAAAGTCCAGTGACTCCAGTCTTCCTATTATGGTTACATAGAGGAGTTAAATTCTTACACGAGTTCGTTGAGGCCTTGAGGGATGAAAGATGTAATTTTGCCTTTGCTTTGACAAATGTACGCATTTTGTTTTGTAGAAATCTTGTATAGTATCTGCAGATTCTATCCTATAATTTGATTTTATTTAAGTTTTTAAGCAAATATAATATTTGACCATCTAAGATAAAACATAGGTTCTCCAACAGGCAACACATACTCAAGGAGTTACAGGAATTAAATAAAAAATAGTACTTGTAAGTGTCCCCATAGCTTTTTTGGAAAGTATTTGTAAAACAGTTGTCTATAATACCCTTCTTAATTGTGCGTGTAAAAAAGCGATGGGTCCTATTGATTTGACACCACTATAAATTACTTGAGAGTATATTATGGGAGAAGTACACGGTGTCAAATATTTTCTTAAAACCTATGTAAAGTCAATAGTGTACACTTACTATGGGACAGAGGGCGTAGATTGGTTTGCTGTCAGATTCTCTAGACTTTTTAGAAGCTGCTTCTGGGACATCATTTAGCCTCTTTTTAGTGTCTGCCTCTGATTGAGTGGTTAAGTGCTTTGTATGGAGGTTGATATGAGCAACTCGTAACTTACTTTTTAATGTTAGCTACCTATATTTCGTATCTCATTAGGCTTGTATTGTGTCATTAAACAGGGTATGAAACTATTGCCCACCGGAAGGAAAAGTTTCTTCTACCTCACTTTATATGGATCAGTGGTAAGTATTCTTCCGCAGTTTAATGTAATTTAAGAACGGGTTCTATAGATTCTGTTTGGATACTATTTTCTGAAAGCCCTCTTGCATTTAGATACATCAATCATCTTTGGATATTACATCTTATTTTTGCTTTCTTATAGCTGAATTTATAAAACCCCTTTGTTTTTGAAATCATATTTGGATCTTTTTTCCTTTCTTTTCTTAACCCGCAACATCAAACAATGATTGCCAATTACACTACAGCAAAGGATACTGCTTGGGCACTTGAGATGATATTTTTTCGTTAAATATGTTTTGTAAGTCCAACTGTTTTTATTATTGGTAATGTCAACTAAACACTTATTTGAACCAAATAATTCAGAAGACAAAAGATATGCAAATAGCAGTTTGGGAACATGATATCATCTAGGGCATCTAAAGAGGGACTTATTCCATCATAATGATTAATTTGCTTGTCACTTCATTCTGTAATTATCTTTTCAGCTGGGAGCAGGATCTTTTCTGATGCATCACTTTTCGATGTTGGTGAATTCAATTCTCGTTAATTTCGGGATGAGCGAAGAGATGTACAACCCTGTAAGTTGTATTTTATGTCTTTTTATTTTTATTTATTTTTATCTCCGACCTTCTAGAAATGAAATTTGGTTTTCATTCAGACTCGTACTTGTACTTTTTTGAAGATTAATGCCTAGTCAGTCCTCTCATTATGGCTAGTTTTCACAAATTTTGCTTTGAAAAAGGCATGCTCAATGCTCAATGGTTAATGGTAAGTGGGTAGCTCCAAGTTCATATCATGAAGTTGCATTCTGTTTTGGTTTCCTTATGGCTTACTTTGTATGCAATTAAGAGCCATTTTTGTGTATCTTAACTATCTTCTTTTGTTTCCTTAGCATTTTAGTTATAGTTGTGGATCTTCATGAGTGTGCATGCCATAGAAAAAGGGTGCCTGAGTCTGAAAAAAGGTAGAGTATAAATTATAAAAACACTCAGTTGAGTATTAGCTGATTGAGATATAAGAAGCATGCCTTAAGCACGTTTATGTCCAATAATATAACATGGTGGAAGAATTTAATGGGTTGAATCTTAAGGTGCTTTTAATTATCCTTTACTTATCAAAAAAAAAAAAAAAGGTGCTTTGATCAAGTGATAGAACTGTGGATGCTCTTGGCAAATGGCATTGTTGTGATTGTTTTGGAATTATTGCTGAAGGTACCTGTTGAGAGTCTCAAGGTCCACTATGAGGTGTCTTGGGTACTCCTGGAGAGTGAGTACCTGTAGTCATGTGAAGTGACAGAGCTAGAGTTTTGAAGCACACTTTACTATTGCATATTTGACTACAAATTTAGAAAGTGAGTGGGGGCAGAATCTAACTTAAATAGAATTAACTTTTTGAATCCAGAATTTGAGTACAAAGTTTGAAAGTAAGCAGGGCAGAATCTAGATATAAAAGAATTAACTCTTTTGATCAGGAGGGTGTTATATTTTATCGCAACTTTTTTTGGTTAGATATCACATCACTTAACATGTGATGCCACCATTTAACCCATTACAAGCTTGCCAGCTAGACCACTCTCGTCCCCTTCCCATCAATTCCTCTGGTTCCATGTGTAACACAAATTACCCCTCGGCCCTCTCTTTAATCTTTATCCCTTCCGTAATGATGAGGTACAAACACATGATAGCATCAATGACCCAGCCAAAACCTCACTTGCATCTGAAGGAAGGCTGCAACAGGTTTAGGGCTGACCCAAGCTTCTTAAGAACCTGAACAAGTTATTCCAAAGAAACTGAGCACCCCCACAATGAAGGAATAAGTGATCATGAGATGCAGAGGCACACTACATAACACGCCAATGAATATGGGGGGATCACTTATCAAAAAAATTCTGGGGAGATCCTTTTATAGGATCTACGCACAAAAAAAAGAGATTGTTAGTTTTTAGCTAATTAAGAACCCAGGTCAAGCCGCAAAGGCTTAATGTTTGAAGGGAACTTTAGCTTTCCAAATAACTAAGAAAGTGAAAAAAGACATCGAGCTTTGCGAATGAGTCATGTGGGATAGAAAGGTCGCATAAAATAACCTATGATTCAAGGGGATTCTGTCGTGGTTTTAGCTATATTCTGCCTGTTGATGTAGTTTTGGTAGCCGGTTTAGATTTGATGTTTGGATTGTGCTCGAGTTTTGGATGTGTACATGCAGAAATAGGCATCCTGATGCATCGGGATGATAGTAAATCTCCGAATGTTTTGGTTTGTTCTGGTTTATCTGGGGTCTCTTGCAGATCCTGGTGTGCCTATCGGGTGGTGATTATGGGTTTTCTCTTAGTAGGGATAGTTTTATTAGCCTAGTAGTATTCTGTAACTACAGCAAAGAAAATAATGAACTTCCTACCTATCCAACGAAGCTGTATATCAACTATTCAGGATCTCAGGTCTTGTTTTTGTTTCTCCAATGGCTTGACTTTTGAATTTTGGTGTAGCTAGCAATGGTTTCTGGTAAATTTGGGTGATTAATTTAGATCACTTTGGAGGATGGTGTGTTTGGGAGACCTACGGATTTTCTCGAGCGTTGGGTGAATTTGGAGTTTGAAGTAGTTGGCTGTGTCTTAAACTTTTGATTAATAAAATAATCCTTTTGCTGATAAAAAAGAACAAAAGGAAAATAACCTAGAACCCTCCAAAACCCAAGAATGAGAATCAGAGACATTGAGAGAGGCACACACTAGATAACCAATTAATCAGAATTAGAAGTTTCATTTAGGTTTGGAAAGAAGTGAATATACGGAAAAAGAGGAGACTCTCACCCCAGAAAGATGGGCTGAGAGGATGGGGCTACGTGTATAGAAGGTTGTTTCAGACAAGGAATAACAATGCATGGAGGAGCCTCTCATGCCCATATTTCTGACCATTACATCCCTAAAGCGAGCAGAAGGAAGGAACAATGAGTAACAACGATGAATGACTTTCAAAGGCTCGATGCAATGACTGATATGCTTGACAACAGCGTCCCACCCCGTTTGATGCATACCCAACTTACTCTTTATCACTTTATGCCAAATTGCACGTGGATTGTGGGCAAAGCACTAGAGCTGTTAACCAACTAGGTTACTAGGGAGATGTTCTTATAGACTAGATTAAGACCCCCGCCCCCAAGCTTGCATACTTTATTCCACTCAACTTGATGATCCCTCCCACAAACCCCTTCCATAAGAAATCTGACATTGTCTTCTCATACCATCCAGTCATCCACTGCACTCACTGGGATTTTGAAAAGGGAAACTAATCCTGCCACCTAAAGAGAAAATGCTCTCTTCCACCCACCAAGTCTCTTAGCCACCCTCTCTACAGCAGGTTTCCCAAAAACGACTGCTCTTGGTTTCCCAAAAAGACGAACCCCCAAGTAGGGCAAGGGCCAAGATTAGGGAGCCTAAGAATTAACACCCATCCCTCCATGTTATACTCAGCTAAACGCACCATGGCCACCCTAACCTCCTCAGAGAACAACCCTTTTTCATTTTTTCTTTTATTCACATGTACTTATTACATGTGTGTATTTCTTGTTCTCATTGGGCAACATAGGCATTTCTTGCATGTGTATTTGTTCCTGAAGGTGCTTCTTTAAGGAGAATTCATGTCAATTGTGTTCAGTTCACAAATATCCTTTCTCTTTGGCTAAATTGTCAGTTCTACATGTTAAATTTCCAGATTTGAATTATATTCACTCTGTTAGTGATTGTAGATTTATTGTAGACATAGCTCTCTATACATAAATGTTTTTGCTCCGGTTCTGAATATTGGTTAGAAGAATACCATATATTGTGAAAGGTTTGTTTGAGCTTCATGCCCAGTCAACAATACCATTTTGTGTATTGAAGGTTTTGTTGATAAGCCAACATACATCACTAGGTGGCAGGTGCATAACATCAAAACCAAACACCAAACTGAGCACTAACTTTTGTGCTAACAATATTGAGGAAGCAAATGTAAGTGGGATGGCTCGAACCCATGACATTGGGTAACAAGAGCTCTCATCCCTGTCAAGTAACCAACTCATATAAAAGCTCAAGCTATTAGAGAGATGGCCCAATAGTGTATATCAAACCTTAGAAATAGTCATATTTTGTGATGGAAAAGTTGGTTTCTTACTAAATTCTTTAAATTACACGGCACATGTACACATTTTTTTGGTTGTAATTCAGAAAATTCATTGCAAACTGTTACAGACATATACAGAGGCATAACCCTGGGAATACATTACACTATCTCCAGTTTTCGTTCACTTATTCCCCACTGTTTACATACAATCCAATTACAAATCCAATCCCCACACCAACACGGGGTCACACACTCACACTTACCTATCAAAAAAAAAGTCATCGTGACAATCTCCTCGATGCTATTAATAATCTCTTCCTTTGGCTATTTGCACTACAGAAATATTCTGCGATTTCCCTCTCTCATAAGCAGTAAATTGTGGCACGAAGGATATTTTCCTGATTGATGAAGCCATCCCCTTCCAGTCCCTACATACTTGGCTTGTAATATTATCTCACACATACTGTCTTCATAACTTCATTCCTGTGACAAATATCATCCCAAATATCCTTATTAAATCTGCATTCAAAGAACAAACAAGAAACTGTTGCTTTCTCCATATCACAAAATTCACATCCATTATGATTGATCCTCCCCCATTCAAACAGTCTTACTTCTAGTAGTCAGTTTATCTTGATGGCACATGTACAATTGAAATGGGGAAATTTGTATCAGTCCAGATTGATTGTATTAAACATTTGCCCTTACCTTGCAGGTCTCTTTATTTGCACTGGTTGGAATTGTCATTGCGGGAGCTGGTCTAGGATATTGGCTGGTGCGGAAATTTGTTATTTCCGAGGATGGAGGCGTCGACGTTGGCATAGCTCAATTTGTGAAATGGACAATGCGTATTTTTGCAGTCACATTTATTTTCCAGGTTGCGTATTGTTCATTCAACTGTAATTTTGACTTTTGCACTTGGAAGGTCTAGTTGTTGGTTGTAGTTAAAGATATGATACCCCTGCAAATTTCATCCCCTCTTTTTCCTGCTGCACTTTTAACAGTCAAGTCTAACTGTAAGTCACATATGTTAGGTTGTGTCCTTCTAGGCTGCTTCTATCTTATTCTTTTATCGTTTGTTTTGGATCTAACAATTGGTCTCATAGTTTCCAGTTATGAATGATATTCTGAATTTCAAAATAATATGAATATTTCCCCTCTAACTTTTATTGGTTTTCATTTTCTTTTCAGAGCACTATTGATACTCCTTTAGCACTGGCAACGATGGGTTCTTGCTTGGCAATATATTTTCTGATAACTTCTTTTAAGTGGCATGGTCAGCAGTAAGTTCCATATTAATCGTCTTTCCACATTTTCATTTTCTTTGCTTATAGATAGCTATGTTCAGTACTATTAGAGTTGTTTTTGGAAGTGATTTCTTACCTTGGTATGGGCAAGATTGGAAATCAACTTATTTCATACTTTGATTCCATGCAGGACCTCTTCGTATTCTGGAAATAAGAATCTTTGGGCACGAGGTGGATGGAAAAGTGCAAAACACAATCGTGCTGAATTTTTAAGTCGGTCAACGAAGTTGAGCCCTCAAGGAGCTCTGCAGAAAGGCCCAAGGAATTCATTTACTTGGTCCGACTCCCCTATCAAAGGTAACAATTCCCAGTACACATTGATTTATCCTTTTGAGCATTTCATTCATCGTAACACCTCCATTTCTAAATGAGCGACCCACTTGAGTTCTTATTTCCTGCCTCTAAGGTTGTCATTTTTAGGCTAATAAATTGGTACGTACAACTTGTTTTGCTAGGGCCAAAAAATTCATACTTGATTTTCATTTAAAATGCGAACGTGACATTCTTTGTGGGACGAAGGTTGTATAATTCTACTTCATGAGGAGGCATTCATGTAAGAGTGCCAGAGTCACCTTAGGTAATTCTTTTTCATTGATGTTTGAAAAGTCCAAACGATTATGAGATACATCAATACCCTTTAAAGTATCCTGTATAACAATCCCTTTATGTTTTCAAATTGTGAGTAACAATTGAAGTGAGGTTGTGTACGAAACCAGGAAAGTGAGTTTCATTCACACCTCTTTATCTGCTTGTTTCTGGTGCAATCAATTAGTCTTTAGCATCAATGAATCCTGGGTCAGCCCCTTTCAGTTGAAGACCTCCTTCCTTCAAAAGTTGTGGGGTTTGAGAAGGGAAAGGTGAGGAAATCATTTTGGAATTATGGGTTGTTTGCACTTTGATTATATGGAGGTTAATGATGCAATATTCAATAATAGAGCCCTTCTGCCCAGCTTGCTTTGGGATCGTAGAGTCTTGCTGGCATTTTTTGGGGGAACACTTTTGGGCCTTTTTGTGGAATTGCCACAACTGGTTTGGTGCATGATCAAAGAGCTGGTCTTTTTTGATTTCTGTTTATATCTGTTTTCTTGGGATTTTCATTTTTTTTCTCCCACTTCTTTCTTGTAAGTGGACTTCTTCTCCACCTTTTGTATTCTCCCTTTATCTAATATAATTTCTTTCTCTGTCAAATATAAAAATAAATATGAAGTGTAACCATATATGTGAGAAGTGGAGACACTACTCCTAAATTCCTAATTTTATTGCAACTTGCAAGGAATAAATTCTCGGATAAATATATTATGATTCTGTTAACATAAAGAGTGACTTTCCTTGTGTTTGTTTATGGTTGTTGCAGGTTTAGTATCACCATCCAACCCTAGCAGGGCAGGAAATCAGCAGGACTATTATTCAACCTTCCACAAGACGCCTAACAGGAAGAAGTTCTCAAAAAAAGAATGGCAAGATTTCTCAGAGGAATCAACCCGGCAAGCAGTGGCCGAGTGGGCATCTTCTCCTGAATTCACTGATTGGATCGTCAACCATGCTGACAGGATACAAGTCCTTCCCGATGTTAGTTCAGATGAAGCACCAGGAAGTGGGTCAGATTCCACGGATGAGAATGCTACAGGGAGTCAAAATGGGTTAAAATTGTTAAAATGGCAGGCTCGAAAGTAGTTATGATCTAACAACTCGCAACGCGGTACAGTTGAACCTATACTATGGACACTGCTGGTCTGAGGCCAAGTTAGGTTACAAACTGCTCTCCGCTCTTTTTAATACATAACCTAGTATTTCTATTGTAGGTGGCACCATGGTTAGGCTGATTTGTAAAGTTTGGTTGAGCTTTTTTCCGCTTAGGCTCTCCATCAGGTTAACTGATTCTCTCTTTGTTGATACTTGGTAGTGAAACTTGAGGCACTTACACATGAAATATACTTATGAGTTACTTGAGACACTGCTTAAAACAGTTGCCGTGAGTCAAAAGGGGTTCCTTTCTATCCTATCTTGTTTTTTTTTTTTTTTAATTGGCTTCTGCAATAGAGGATTTATGTAGTGCAACTATGAACAAAATTAATCAGTTTTGTTGCAGTACTTCTTCTCTGGTCTGCAAGTGTGCTGCAGAATTGGGAGGGTGGGTGGGTGGGTGGGGAATTAAAGGTGGCAGTTGCTAAAACCCCGTATAACACCTTTTTGGGTTTGGAGTGGTCGAATGGAAAAAGGATGTGATTCTATAAGTTTCTTTTTTTGAATGCATTGTCTCGACCCATGTGTATCTCGAGTAATCATCAACTTCAATCTAAGTATATATGTTGCCACCTAAACTAGTAGTTGTAATGGGCCGAAAAATCCATGTGCAACAATTGAAGTGCTTTGCAAGTAGAAAGACAAGGTTTGTTTTGAAGAGAACTTGTAGCAAGTTTATCAAAGGCACAAGAGGTACAGTTTTTGCCATGATTGGTTGACATAGAAGGAAGACCTTTCACAAGGTTTCCTTTGAAATGTTGACAAGCATTTAAAATTCATGTATGAAAGTCTTTTGTGCCATAACAAGTAGAATTCATGTATGTGTGTGCTAAAAGAAAGATTGAAGAAACACTTTCAATAGATTATATACTTGAACCTTGCCAAAGCATTGAGAAGATGAAAATAAGGTAATAGGTTGGGCTTGACTAATGAAGAAATTTTTTCTAATGGTAGAAGAGCAAGTCATTTTCCTTGAGCATCCATTACATAGTGTCTAAATGTCTATTTTGCATTTAGCATAGACATGCCTGGCTCGACAGTTCCAAAAACTGGAGGAGGGGGAATCGAAACTGAACCGGATATATACGGTAACAACTTAGAACCGTATAGCCGGTTTCAGTTCCAAACTGTGATTTTCAACCTTATTTTCCTTTTTTTTTAATAAAAAAATTCATTAAACTTTTAAACTTTGTACAAAGTATTTTTTTGATTTGTAACCAAAAGTTTTTCTTTTTTGAACATTTTAATCTTTGTCAACTTTCCATCTTTAAAATTAGGGTTAATCGCACTATTGGTCTCTTGACTTTGGATCATTTTCGATATTAGTCCCTTAACATTTTTTTTGTCAAAATTGGGTCCTAACAGTATTAAATTTTCACAGCCGCAGTTCTTTTTGATGGATGTCGTTAGAGAAATACTGTTAAGTTGCCCACGTGTATTTAGTAAGAATTAAAATGAAAAATTTTCAAACCTATTTATCAAAATTTACAATTTAGTCCTTAAAATTTGAAAAATGACCATAAGGCCTTCTTCCCCAAATGTTTTGGGAAACCACCAGATTTTTGGCCATTGTCTCCTCCCTCTACTTCAAACCCTAATAATGTCGGATTTGCACCTGTAACCATGTCAATGTACCTCTGAACAATGCCGAGAGATTCAACCAACGGAATCAATTGCTCGTATGACTTCAGCATTTAGATGTAATCCTTTAGGCTTTTGAGGGCTGATGGGGAAAGAAATCTCTCAGTTTTGGAAATGAGATTATCTTCAAAACATTCTCGGTCATTGCTAAGATTTCTTTGGCGTAACTGAGTGGAGAGACCTTTGAAGCCAAGAGGTCGATTTTGACGCCGTGACAGAACTTGGTTACGGTCTCAAATGTCTCGGAACCTCCCAAGAAATCCGGGAGGGAGATGTAGTACTGTACTTCGTCCTCTTCCTTTTTGATCTCTTCGCCATGAGCGTCATCGTCTTTAGTTCTGCGAAAGGGGATGGATCAATGTGATGATTTCTTTTCCAAAATTTCTTTCTTTTAGAAAGAATAAGGTTAGAATCCTCTCTGTTTTTAGACTGTTCGTGATGTTAGTGCTGACGACATGCTCTCCAAATGGCGGGGTCTACTGGCCAGGGGTCAGTGGGGGAGGCCATTGTTTAGGGTTTGAAGTAGAGGGAGGAGATTGGCCAAAAATCTGGTGGTTCTAAAACATTTGAGGAAGAAGCCCTTATGACATTTTTCAAACTTTAGGGACTTGATTGTAAATTAGTCTATAAGTTAGGTTTGAAAAAAATCATTTTAACCCTTACTAAATGCACATGGGCAACTTAACGGTATTTCTCTAACGGCATCCATCAAAAGGACTGTGGTTGTGAAAATTTAATATCTTAGGACCCAATTTTAACAAAAAAAAAATATTAAGAGACTAATATTGAGAATGACCCAAAGTCAAAAGACCAATGATGCGATCAACCCTTAAAATTATAAAGGAACCAAAAGTAATTTTTAAAAGACACGTCCGACCAATTTTATTTAAATTATTACAAGCATCCCATTGATGAGAAAATAACGTAGTAGGATACTCTTTTTGTTGAAAAAACAAGCATAATGGTACCTGCAATTCATAAGATTCATTTAATATTTTATAGGTGAAATTTCATCGGTTTGAAACATCTGGTGAAAATATTTTAGGTCTATTTTATTATATTTAAAAAATTTAACCCATTTAATTTTGGTTATATTTGGATGTCTAACCAAACAATCAATAACTTCCTTGATTGGATGTGCTTCATTTAAAAAAAAATGGCATATGCATCTAAAATGATTTTTTTTACCACCAATTGATGGTTGACAAATTTTAGTAAACTAGCGGTAGTATTATTTGTAGCATTGTCAAATCGAATCGATCTTTTTTGAGCTAAAATATATTATTGTAAAAGTGTAATAATTTTCGAAAAATATTACGAGCGTTATGTACATTATCAAACTCTTTTAATGCTGATATACCCGGCCTAAACCGGGTCACGAGCAAAGCACGAGTTAGCATCACGTGCTAGCCACGGGCACAGTACCTATGGGGCCCGCGGCCCAGCGAGCAAGATGAGACAGTCCAGCGAGCACCGAGCAGCATAATCCTCACTCAAACCTGGACGGGCAAAGGCCTTGCCTGTCCGACCAGGGACCATGATCGGGACTCATCCATGCTTAGCAAAGGAATCATACTTACTGCGCCCGGGCGGGCACCGGCCTTGCCTGCCTGACCAGGGGCCGATCTTCAGACTGACAAGTTCAGAGATCAATACAAACAGAATAATCGGGCAGAGCCTTGCTCGCTCGAGCACACACCAAGCTGTGGACGCTGATAGCTTGCTTTCTAAGGCAAGTCGAAGGTTTTCATGTTTGGGCGGAATCCTTGCCTTATCAACTCCTATAATTACGCAGTCAACCGCCTATTTCGCCTAGAATCAAGGGATTACCTCCTTGATTATCTCAGCAGTTATGGAAACTGAATCCTAGACGGATTCAATCACCGTGAGGGCCTATAAATACCTCTCCATAATCACCAACAAGGTACACACACTTTCTTGAGCCTCGTTACTCTGTCAATTTACTTCTTGACAGTCACTCGATACTTACTCTCACGCCGGAGGGGTTTCGCGAGGCCTTGCCTTACACTTCTACTCAGGTGTTCTTGTGATCTTAACAGGCTCAAGGAGGACGATTACAAGCCCAGATATCCTACTCATCTCAAGGACGGCCCAAGCTGTGCATTTTGCCACATCAGTTTGGTTCCGTTGCCGGGAACACCGAAGTTTCATCACTTCCTTCTAAATTTTTCCGGTAAAAACTCTTAATTTCTCTTTATTGCAATGGCTGGAAAAGGTAGCAAGCATCATGCCACCGCAAGCAATCAACAGGCTGGCAGCCACCAAGTTGGAAACAACCCTCCACCGAGCCGCACGGGTACAAACTCGAAACCAAAAGGTGGCTGCCGGGCAGGCAACCCAGGGCAATGAGGTGCCATTTGTGGAGGGGCAAATCTCCCAACATGCCAGCCAGAGCCGGGCGAGCCAACGCGATGCCAGGCTAGTTATTAATGAGAGACGTGATGCTCGCTCACAAGATCTCGTGATGCGCAACCGCCATCGCCGGTAGAACAGCCAATCAAGGTAGCCATGTTAATCTGCCCGGACAACACCTTGATCAACAAGCGGGCGCTCTACAAGGCGTAGTACTACAAGAAGATGTATGCTCAATCAATCGAATCGCCGCCTTGGGCCATGCCCCGCCGGCCGCAGATGTGGTAATGCTCGCACTTAGCAACCCGACGCTCGTTGAGATGGCCTCGCTTCCCAGCTCAAGCGCTAGCCAGACGCATGCCGTCTATCGTCCACATACCGTCCGAAAGGGCGGAGGCGATAAAGCAGGCCGACGACTGCCGAAAGACATACGCCAAGATCATTCCCACCGGCCACCACCATCATGAGCACTATGCCCGGAGAGAGCCATGGCCGCCAGAGGCCGGAATGCGTAGAAGCGAGGCACGCCAAAGTACAAACCCGCTTCACGAGAAAGGGTCCTCTCAAGCCAACCTTCTGCTCGCATGTGCGTGGCGACCCATCGGACCCCGCCCATTCTTCAAGGCTGACAGAAGACGTGGAAAAACGGCTGTCCGAAAAGATGGAGGCTATGAAAAGAGACATGGCCAAACAAATGGCAAGCCTAGCTGTGGCCAAGCCCGGTTATGGTGCCACAAAGCCACTGGAGGGCCGCCCTTTCACTCCAGAGATCGAGAATGCACCACCCGCGCAAGGGATTATCTTCCCACAGTTCGACAAATATTTTGGGAAGACGCGGGCAAGCGATTGGCTTCGATCATTCGAGGCACAAATTCGGATGGTCACAGATATTGAGGCCTTGAAGATGCGGGCATTCGAGGGAGCCCTCCAGTGGAAAGGCGCAAGCTCTGGTTGGGCGTAGTTCCCTGGGAACTATCGGGAGCTGGGCGGGCAAGGCTTCGAGAGAAGTTTCGAGGAATTCGGCAATGCAGCCCAACTCCAAAGAATCGCTTCGACCGGCTAAGATTAAGCAAGGAGATAACGAATCCTACAGAAGCATTACCGAAAAGGTTCGAGGAGATGCTCGAAAGTGATCGCGACGGTGACTGAGATCACCTTTTGCTATCTTAACAACATGAGAGCGGGACCACCGAAAACTATGCTAGCGATGAACCCAGAGCTTCCAAGGCGAGTTGTTGGCAAACTCTCATCTTTTTGCTCGAAGCCGAGATAAAGCCAAAGCGGATAAAGCCAAAGGCAAAGGACATCCACTCCCAGGCAAGGCCTCAAGCACGGGTGGCGTGCCGCCTACCGACACTGATTACCTCGGCCTGAGGGCCACCGCCGAGCAAGTGTAAAGTGTTGAAGAGGAAATCAAAAGCGATCAATGCGGGCAAGTTAGACCGCTTCAAAAAGCAGGCGAAACAATGCCAACAATGATCGAGGAAGAGGTGGCCGGGCCCTCGGATCCGGGGGTGATAAACATGATTCAGGAGGAGCTCCGGTCACACGCTACTCGGAAAACATATATACTCATCTAGGGCAATCAACGCCTCAAAGAGGAAGAGGTCGGGGGGCAAAGCATATGTTTTCTCGCGGCGAGCTAGCGAGCACTCCATTGGCATCCGAGCGCCTACGGTCATTTCTGCCTCGTCAACAACCGGCAAGTTCACGTAATCTTGCCGATACGGAGCATGCGAGGATATCATGTACTATTCCTCGCTTCAAAGGGTTGGAGTTTCTGCACACCATGCTCAAGCCGCATTTGGGAAAGCTTGAAGGGTTCACCAACCACTAGGTGGGCGTCAGGGCGATCGAGCCGAGGTGTTTATGGGTGATGGGCCCAAACACGGAGTGAGATGATCACGTTCTTAGTGATCGACCTAAAATCGGCATACAAGCGTATTTTAGGTGCTCCCAAGAATGGCCAAATTTCGATGGTCACCTCCATTCCCCACCGTAAAGCCAAGTTCTATACGTAAAATGGAGTGGGGATCCTCAACAAAGAAACCCCGAGCAATGTGGGAGTATGTCAGGAAGCTCAAGAAAAAAAATGTAAACTAATTGTGGACATTCCCGATCGGTCAAATGCAGCCCTAAGCCGACAGGACCTTCCCGATCGGATGCAACGATCTCCGCCGAGCCTACCCCAGGCCCACTTCTATCAATAACATTGAACTCGGGAGACCCATGAAACGGCCGAGCCCATGGATGTAGAGCCTCCCGAGCAAGCTCCAAGAGACTCCCCGAAAGTGCTCCAGAGGGACTCCCGAACAAGTTCCGGCCCCAGGTCCTTCTGGACGCAAGGAGAAGCGCCCTAAATCACAGGATATTGAGTTGGACACTTTGCAGGTCCGGGACGAGCCTGATATTCAACCAGAGGGTGAGCTAGAAGAGGTTATCATCAATCCAACATATCCCGAGCAAAAATTAAAATCGGAAGGCCATGCCTCCCGAAGCTCGGGCAGATTGATTGAGCCGTTGAAGAACGACTGATGTGTTCGCATGGACGATTGAGGACATGAGGCATCGGTGAAAACATTTCCCGCCACGACCTCAATGTCGACCCTACCTTCCTGCCCGTCCAACAGCGACCAAGACAATAATCGCCTGAGAAAAATGAGGCGATCAAAGCAGAGGTCGAGAAACTCCTAAAGGCTGACATCATCGAGGAGATTCAAGACAGACTGCTAGCTAATGTGGTGATGGTAAAAAGGCAGGCAATGATAAATGGAGAATGTGCGTTGACTTCACCAAATTTAAACAAAGCTCTGCCTCGAAAGATCGCTATCCACCGCCCGCATCGATGTGCTTGTCGATTCTATAGCCGGGTTCGAGATGCTCGCCTCGGATGCGTGCTCGGATACCACCAGTAAAAATGAACGAGCAGGTGATAAAGCAAAGACACTTCCGAGCGGTGGCGGCCTCTATTGCAGAATGATGCCCTTCCGGCTCAAAATGCAGAGACCACTTACCAAATAAGCATGGTCAATAAGGTGTTCGGCTCTCAAATAGGCAGAAATATGGAGGCTTACATAGATGACATGGTCATCAAAACCAAGGGCCGCGACCATACTCGACTTGGCCGAGACATTTGCCAACCTCGCAAACACAACATGAAGCCGAACCCGAGTAAATGCGCTTTCTGGTCCGAGTCAAGCAGGAAGTTTCGGGATTCATGGTCAACCAAATAGGTAGCGGCATAGGCCAACCCGAGAAGATACAAGCCCTCGCTCAACATGGAACCTTATTGCATCAAGCACATCCAATGGCTAAACGGCGTAATCATTGCCTTAAAGCCGCTTCATTTCTGGTCACCGAAAAGTGCCTCCCTTTCTTCAAGGTTCTCAAGGGCAACAAGGGTTTTGAGTGGAATGCGATCGTGCCAAGGCCCTCGAGCAGCTCGGGAATATCTTGGCAAACCACCTCTCTCGCCAGCCCCCATGCCCGTGAGCCTTTATTTGTGTATCTAGCAGCCTACTGACCAAAGCCGTGGCCGCCGTTTTAGTTGGGAGGAACTAGATATCCAAAAACTCGGTACTTATGTATCTAAGGCCCTCACCCCGTTGAGGGTCGTTATTTTAATGTTGAAAAATTAGCCTACTGCTTGTCATAGCCGCCCGAAAATTAAGGGCTTATTTTTCTCACATAATCATAGTATACACGGATGCACCATCAAGAAAGTTCTACACAAACCCGACACATCGTGATTGCTCAACCGGTCGATCGAGCTCACCGAAGTTCCATATAGACTACTTGCCCAAGCGAGCAATCAAAGCACAAGCATTGGCCGACTTCTTGGTTGAGACAAGCTTCACCCAGCACGAGGATCCTGAGACCAAGCAGCCGACAGAGCCCGAGCAAAAACAATTGCCACAACCCCGACCCGCCTTTACCGTTGGGATCTTTACGTGGATGGGGCAAGAAGCAAAGCTCGGAGCGAGCTGGCATCCTTCTCGTAGCTCCCGATGAAATCACAGAGTTTGAGTTAGCTCTCCGGTTCAAATTTCCTGCATCCAACAACGTTGCCGAGTATGAGGCAATGATTGCAGGGCTCGAGCTCGCAATGCATACGGGTGTAGAGGTCGTCACGGTATACTCGGATTCACAAATAGTCGTGAACCAAGTCCGTGGGGAATACATGGTGCACCACCCTACCCCTCGTTAAGCATCATGAAGCTAGTCAAGGAAATCTTGAAAAATTTCAAGTTTTGGGAAATGATCGATTGACCGAAAGGCATAACATATGCGAGCGCACTACTTATCCAAGATCGCCGAGGATAATCTTGCTTTGCTTAATCCCTCAAGAATGATCGAAAGCATATGGAAACTCCCGCCATCGATAGACCTATAATTATGGACATCGAGCCAGCGGCCAGAAGTTGGATTGATGACTATAAGGATTACATCGAGCGTGGAGTTCTCGCCTCGCGACAAGGTCAAGGCCACAACAACCGGCCAAGCCCCGCTCTGCATTCTGTAGTCGGGGAATCTTATACAAGCGATCTAGGTCGACCTATGCTTCGCCAAGGCACTCCCCGCAGCTAACCGAGGGTGTTTTGTATGAGGTACATGAGGGGGAATGTGGCGGCCACCCGCACAAGAGCTCTAGCAGAAAGGGTCCCGCGAGCGTGATACTACCGATTACCCTTCGAAAGGACGCGAAAAGTATGCTCGCGAACGTGACAAGTGCCGAGATACGCGACATACCAAGGCTTCCATCCACTATGCAAACCCCGGCGGCCCGGCCCTTCGACATGTGGGGAATCGATCCGATCGGCCCATTCCCGCCGGCACAATACAAATATAAATACGTCAGAAGTCACCATAGATTACTTCACGAAGTGATTGAGGCAAAGCCTTCGGCCAAAATTTCTGAGGCGAATATCATCAAGTTTGTATACGACTGTGTATGGTGCGCATTCGGCCTCCCTCGAGCAATCATATCCGACCATGGGACTCGCTTCTTTGACAAGTTCACAAATAATGTGCTCGCTGGGCGTGAAGCATCGGCAATCGTCCGTTGCTTACCCTCAAGGCAACGCTGCCAAGCAGGTCGCAAACAAACAAGTTCTCGCACGCTCTAAGCGAATTTAGAAGGGCGAGCGGAAAGTGGGCGTAAGAATTACAATCGGCTCGGCGGTTAGGAACCACTGCTCGGGACCAACCGGGAAACTCCGCTCGCACTTACCTACGGGTCGAGGCTACGATCCCTGGAAATGGCTTCGCTGCTACCTGTCTCACATTACAAATGAGCAAAACAATCAACTTGCCCTGCCATAGACTTAGACCGCCGGAAGAAAGGAGACCGGATGCACGACTTAATGGTCAACTACAAACAGAGGGCAAAAGCTCACCATGATAAAAGAGTTCGAGGCGCAGCCTTCTCTCGCTGGGGATCTAGTACTCAAAAATTGAAGTAACCGGTCATCTGGGCAGAGCTGGGAAGCCGTCCCCTAATTGGGAGGGTCCTTTCCGAGTTACCGAATAATAAGGGAGGGCACTTACACACCTGCATCTGCAGGAAAAGACCAAGTATCCTGGCGTACGCAGATCACCTCAAAAAAGTATTATCCCTAGGTCGAGGAAACAAAAGGGCAAGACCTCACCCCTGCGAGGGTCATCGATCATTTATCAATAAAAGGCAAGTTGTTGTCATATTTACCAGTTAAGAATTTTCAAAGTTATCAATGAACTGTTGTTCTGCAATTCTTTGTACTTGTTTGACTAGATTCTGCTCGCCGCCTGAAATGAGCGCACGAGGCCATGCCCTGGCCAAAAATTCTAAAATCCCTAGTATCTCGTGAATTCATCCTCTCGTGGGTGAGGCGCGGATGCGGCCATGCGGTTCACGTACTTTCAGATGCTCGCCTGGCTCCAGAGTCCATCCTCGCAAGATAGCGATTAACTACCTCGGGTTCCTATAGTGACCGAGCAACACTGTTAACCGCATATCTCAATACCGAAGATATACCAAAGAACCGCCGAACTACCCATATCGAGCAAGGCCCCCCCGCTTGTTGGTTGCCGACCAGAGTTGGGGCCACGCTGCCCGCTTGGCGCCTTTCGGAAGCTCACCCGCTAAGCCTTGGCCGATCCAAGCATTTTCTCGCCTCAGGTAAACTATTTGGGTAACATCTCAATTTAAATAATAAGATTGTTTTGTTAGTCTTGTTATTTTTATAATCATCGTTGGTTAAATTTGTTTATACATTTTTTGCTCGATATATTTTCTCTGGGGAGCACCGCTGCACCAGTATTAACAAATGACAGAAAAATGTGCAAATAAGAAAACAATTATCGAGCAAGCAAAGTTAGCCTAAATCAAAAGCATATAAGGCATATAAACACAGGTCAACAATAAGAAGATTCCATTATAGTTGAATGAGTTTGAAATTACAAGGAATCAAAAGATAATGCCACAGCCGAGATAAAATCCTAAGTTTGTTCTCAAAGGAGGAGAGGTGGAAGCTCTTCGCACCGGCTTGATATTGCATCCGACATCGAAAGTTGAGTTCTTTACTGCATTTTCATCCTCACCGCCTACTGAGATTCTGGCTCAATTTGCTCTGCTTGTTTCAAAGTTTCGCCTCGCACTCCAACTCAAGAATCGCTGAGCGACGCTCACGCCATCCACGCAAGCTGGGAACCTGGCGCCTCCCAGCCTTCTGCCCGCCTATCCGCCTATAGTGGCCGGCCTATCCGAGTATAAGGAACTGGGCCGACGGAGTGGACGAGCGGCCTGCCGTAGCGGTCGAGCGCGCCCATTCCCGCCATTGTCTTCATCCCCACTCCGCCATGACCGGCAAGCATCCTTAATATATGGTGGGTGCCATGGGCGAAGTAGGGAAGAATGGCCGCGTCCACAGCATTCTCGAAGTCCTTCGACTTCTTGAAGCTTGCCACCGCCGGCGACTCGGCCTCTTTCAGCCAGCACCGCCTCTCAAGCCGCCTTTCCATGCTTCACGGCCGCATCTAAGAGAACTTCTCTCTGCTGCGAAGATCCTCCTCTGATGATCGCGGCTAACTCGCTCAAGCTCTTCTCTAGGTCGGCACGGGTTCTTCTTCACTGGCCGACCA